>OX371181.1:4053130-5253130 GCA_947310635.1 Leptodirus hochenwartii
AAAAAAAGCAAAGGTAATATACCTTTCGATTTTCATCAAAATTATCGAAAAATTATCGAAAACAAGCAAAGGTATACCTTTCGTTTTTCATCAAAATTATCGAAAAATTAATCGAAAAAGCAAAGGTATACCTTTCGATTTTCATCAAAATTATCGAAAAATTATCGAAAAAAAGCAAAGGTATATACCTTTCGATTTTCATCAAAATTATCGAAAAATTATCGAAAAAAAGCAAAGGTATACCTTTCGATTTTCATCAAATTATCGAAAAATTATCGAAAAAAAGCAAAGGTATATACCTTTCGATTTTCATCAAAATTATCGAAAAATTATCGAAAAAAAGCAAAGGTATATATATACCTTTCGATTTTCATCAAATTATCGAAAAATTATCGAAAAAAAGCAAAGGTATATACCTTTCGATTTTCATCAAAATTATCGAAAAATTATCGAAAAAAAGCAAAGGTATATACCTTTCGATTTTCATCAAAATTATCGAAAAATTATCGAAAAAAAGCAAAGGTATATACCTTTCGATTTTCATCAAAATTATCGAAAAATTATCGAAAACAAGCAAAGGTATACCTTTCGATTTTCATCAAAATTATCGAAAAATTATCGAAAAAAGCAAAGGTATACCTTTCGATTTTCATCAAAATTATCGAAAAATTATCGAAAACAAGCAAAGGTATACCTTTCGATTTTCATCAAAATTATCGAAAAATTATCGAAAACAAGCAAAGGTATACCTTTCGATTTTCATCAAAATTATCGAAAAATTATCGAAAACAAGCAAAGGTATATACCTTTCGATTTTCATCAAAATTATCGAAAAATTATCGAAAACAAGCAAAGGTATACCTTTCGATTTTCATCAAAATTATCGAAAAATTATCGAAAACAAGCAAAGGTATATACCTTTCGATTTTCATCAAAATTATCGAAAAATTATCGAAAAAAAGCAAAGGTATATACCTTTCGATTTTCATCAAAATTATCGAAAAATTATCGAAAACAAGCAAAGGTATACCTTTCGATTTTCATCAAAATTATCGAAAAATTATCGAAAAAAAGCAAAGGTATACCTTTCGATTTTCATCAAAATTATCGAAAAATTATCGAAAACAAGCAAAGGTATACCTTTCGATTTTCATCAAAATTATCGAAAAATTATCGAAAACAAGCAAAGGTATACCTTTCGATTTTCATCAAAATTATCGAAAAATTATCGAAAAAAAGCAAAGGTATATACCTTTCGATTTTCATCAAAATTATCGAAAAATTATCGAAAACAAGCAAAGGTATACCTTTCGATTTTCATCAAAATTATCGAAAAATTATCGAAAACAAGCAAAGGTATACCTTTCGATTTTCATCAAAATTATCGAAAAATTATCGAAAAAAAGCAAAGGTATATACCTTTCGATTTTCATCAAAATTGTCGAAAAATTATCGAAAAAAAGCAAAGGTATATACCTTTCGATTTTCATCAAAATTATCGAAAAATTATCGAAAAAAAGCAAAGGTATATACCTTTCGATTTTCATCAAAATTATCGAAAAATTATCGAAAAAAAGCAAAGGTATATACCTTTCGATTTTCATCAAAATTATCGAAAAATTATCGAAAAAAAGCAAAGGTATACCTTTCGATTTTCATCAAAATTATCGAAAAATTATCGAAAAAAAGCAAAGGTATACCTTTCGATTTTCATCAAAATTATCGAAAAATTATCGAAAAAAAGCAAAGGTATATACCTTTCGATTTTCATCAAAATTATCGAAAAAAAGCAAAGGTATATACCTTTCGATTTTCATCAAAATTATCGAAAAATTATCGAAAAAAAGCAAAGGTATACCTTTCGATTTTCATCAAAATTATCGTAAAATTATCGAAAAAAAGCAAAGGTATACCTTTCGATTTTCATCAAAATTATCGAAAAATTATCGAAAACAAGCAAAGGTATACCTTTCGATTTTCATCAAAATTATCGAAAAATTATCGAAAAAAAGCAAAGGTATACCTTTCGATTTTCATCAAAATTATCGTAAAATTATCGAAAAAAAGCAAAGGTATACCTTTCGATTTTCATCAAAATTATCGAAAAATTATCGAAAACAAGCAAAGGTATACCTTTAGATTTTCATCAAAATTATCGAAAAATTATCGAAAAAAAGCAAAGGTATATACCTTTCGATTTTCATCAAAATTATCGAAAAATTATCGAAAAAAAGCAAAGGTATATACCTTTCGATTTTCATCAAAATTATCGAAAAATTATCGAAAAAAAGCAAAGGTATATACCTTTCGATTTTCATCAAAATTATCGAAAAATTATCGAAAAAAAGCAAAGGTATATATATACCTTTCGATTTTCATCAAAATTATCGAAAAATTATCGAAAAAAAGCAAAGGTATATACCTTTCGATTTTCATCAAAATTATCGAAAAATTATCGAAAAAAAGCAAAGGTATATATATACCTTTCGATTTTCATCAAAATTATCGAAAAATTATCGAAAAAAAGCAAAGGTATATACCTTTCGATTTTCATCAAAATTATCGAAAAATTATCGAAAAAAAGCAAAGGTATATATATACCTTTCGATTTTCATCAAAATTATCGAAAAATTATCGAAAAAAAGCAAAGGTATATACCTTTCGATTTTCATCAAAATTATCGAAAAATTATCGAAAAAAAGCAAAGGTATATATATACCTTTCGATTTTCATCAAAATTATCGAAAAATTATCGAAAAAAAGCAAAGGTATATACCTTTCGATTTTCATCAAAATTATCGAAAAATTATCGAAAAAAAGCAAAGGTATATATATACCTTTCGATTTTCATCAAAATTATCGAAAAATTATCGAAAAAAAGCAAAGGTATATACCTTTCGATTTTCATCAAAATTATCGAAAAATTATCGAAAAAAAGCAAAGGTATATATATACCTTTCGATTTTCATCAAAATTATCGAAAAATTATCGAAAAAAAGCAAAGGTATATACCTTTCGATTTTCATCAAAATTATCGAAAAATTATCGAAAAAAAGCAAAGGTATATACCTTTCGATTTTCATCAAAATTATCGAAAAATTATCGAAAAAAAGCAAAGGTATATATATACCTTTCGATTTTCATCAAAATTATCGAAAAATTATCGAAAAAAAGCAAAGGTATATACCTTTCGATTTTCATCAAAATTATCGAAAAATTATCGAAAAAAAGCAAAGGTATATATATACCTTTCGATTTTCATCAAAATTATCGAAAAATTATCGAAAAAAAGCAAAGGTATATATATACCTTTCGATTTTCATCAAAATTATCGAAAAATTATCGAAAAAAAGCAAAGGTATATACCTTTCGATTTTCATCAAAATTATCGAAAAATTATCGAAAAAAAGCAAAGGTATATATATACCTTTCGATTTTCATCAAAATTATCGAAAAATTATCGAAAAAAAGCAAAGGTATATATATACCTTTCGATTTTCATCAAAATTATCGAAAAATTATCGAAAAAAAGCAAAGGTATATATATACCTTTCGATTTTCATCAAAATTATCGAAAAATTATCGAAAAAAAGCAAAGGTATATATATACCTTTCGATTTTCATCAAAATTATCGAAAAATTATCGAAAAAAAGCAAAGGTATATATATACCTTTCGATTTTCATCAAAATTATCGAAAAATTATCGAAAAAAAGCAAAGGTATATACCTTTCGATTTTCATCAAAATTATCGAAAAATTATCGAAAAAAAGCAAAGGTATATATATACCTTTCGATTTTCATCAAAATTATCGAAAAATTATCGAAAAAAAGCAAAGGTATATACCTTTCGATTTTCATCAAAATTATCGAAAAATTATCGAAAAAAAGCAAAGGTATATATATACCTTTCGATTTTCATCAAAATTATCGAAAAATTATCGAAAAAAAGCAAAGGTATATACCTTTCGATTTTCATCAAAATTATCGAAAAATTATCGAAAAAAAGCAAAGGTATATATATACCTTTCGATTTTCATCAAAATTATCGAAAAATTATCGAAAAAAAGCAAAGGTATATACCTTTCGATTTTCATCAAAATTATCGAAAAATTATCGAAAAAAAGCAAAGGTATATATATACCTTTCGATTTTCATCAAAATTATCGAAAAATTATCGAAAAAAAGCAAAGGTATATACCTTTCGATTTTCATCAAAATTATCGAAAAATTATCGAAAAAAAGCAAAGGTATATATATACCTTTCGATTTTCATCAAAATTATCGAAAAATTATCGAAAAAAAGCAAAGGTATATACCTTTCGATTTTCATCAAAATTATCGAAAAATTATCGAAAAAAAGCAAAGGTATATATATACCTTTCGATTTTCATCAAAATTATCGAAAAATTATCGAAAAAAAGCAAAGGTATATACCTTTCGATTTTCATCAAAATTATCGAAAAATTATCGAAAAAAAGCAAAGGTATATATATACCTTTCGATTTTCATCAAAATTATCGAAAAATTATCGAAAAAAAGCAAAGGTATATACCTTTCGATTTTCATCAAAATTGTCGAAAAATTATCGAAAAAAAGCAAAGGTATATACCTTTCGATTTTCATCAAAATTATCGAAAAAAAGCAAAGGTATATACCTTTCGATTTTCATCAAAATTATCGAAAAATTATCGAAAAAAAGCAAAGGTATATACCTTTCGATTTTCATCAAAATTATCGAAAAATTATCGAAAACAAGCAAAGGTATACCTTTCGATTTTCATCAAAATTATCGAAAAATTATCGAAAAAAAGCAAAGGTATATACCTTTCGATTTTCATCAAAATTATCGAAAAATTATCGAAAAAAAGCAAAGGTATATACCTTTCGATTTTCATCAAAATTATCGAAAAATTATCGAAAAAAAGCAAAGGTATATACCTTACGATTTTCATCAAAATTATCGAAAAATTATCGAAAAAAAGCAAAGGTATATACCTTTCGATTTTCATCAAAATTATCGAAAAATTATCGAAAAAAAGCAAAGGTATATACCTTTCGATTTTCATCAAAATTATCGAAAAATTATCGAAAAAAAGCAAAGGTATATACCTTTCGATTTTCATCAAAATTATCGAAAAATTATCGAAAACAAGCAAAGGTATACCTTTCGATTTTCATCAAAATTATCGAAAAATTATCGAAAAAAAGCAAAGGTATACCTTTCGATTTTCATCAAAATTATCGAAAAATTATCGAAAAAAAGCAAAGGTACCTTTCGATTTTCATCAAAATTATCGAAAAAAAGCAAAGGTATATACCTTTCGATTTTCATCAAAATTATCGAAAAATTATCGAAAAAAAGCAAAGGTATACCTTTCGATTTTCATCAAAATTATCGAAAAATTATCGAAAAAAAGCAAAGGTATATACCTTACGATTTTCATCAAAATTATCGAAAAATTATCGAAAACAAGCAAAGGTATATACCTTTCGATTTTCATCAAAATTATCGAAAAATTATCGAAAAAAAGCAAAGGTATATACCTTTCGATTTTCATCAAAATTATCGAAAAATTATCGAAAAAAAGCAAAGGTATATACCTTACGATTTTCATCAAAATTATCGAAAAATTATCGAAAAAAAGCAAAGGTATATACCTTTCGATTTTCATCAAAATTATCGAAAAATTATCGAAAAAAAGCAAAGGTATACCTTTCGATTTTCATCAAAATTATCGAAAAATTATCGAAAAAAAGCAAAGGTATATACCTTACGATTTTCATCAAAATTATCGAAAAATTATCGAAAAAAAGCAAAGGTATATACCTTTCGATTTTCATCAAAATTATCGAAAAATTATCGAAAAAAAGCAAAGGTATATACCTTTCGATTTTCATCAAAATTATCGAAAAATTATCGAAAAAAAGCAAAGGTATACCTTTCGATTTTCATCAAAATTATCGAAAAATTATCGAAAAAAAGCAAAGGTATATACCTTTCGATTTTCATCAAAATTATCGAAAAAAAGCAAAGGTATACCTTTCGATTTTCATCAAAATTATCGAAAAATTATCGAAAACAAGCAAAGGTATACCTTTCGATTTTCATCAAAATTATCGAAAAATTATCGAAAAAAAGCAAAGGTATATACCTTACGATTTTCATCAAAATTATCGAAAAATTATCGAAAAAAAGCAAAGGTATATACCTTTCGATTTTCATCAAAATTATCGAAAAATTATCGAAAACAAGCAAAGGTATACCTTTCGATTTTCATCAAAATTATCGAAAAATTATCGAAAAAAAGCAAAGGTATATACCTTACGATTTTCATCAAAATTATCGAAAAATTATCGAAAAAAAGCAAAGGTATATACCTTTCGATTTTCATCAAAATTATCGAAAAATTATCGAAAACAAGCAAAGGTATACCTTTCGATTTTCATCAAAATTATCGAAAAATTATCGAAAAAAAGCAAAGGTATATACCTTTCGATTTTCATCAAAATTATCGAAAAATTATCGAAAAAAAGCAAAGGTATACCTTTCGATTTTCATCAAAATTATCGAAAAATTATCGAAAAAAAGCAAAGGTATATACCTTACGATTTTCATCAAAATTATCGAAAAATTATCGAAAAAAAGCAAAGGTATATACCTTTCGATTTTCATCAAAATTATCGAAAAAAAGCAAAGGTATACCTTTCGATTTTCATCAAAATTATCGAAAAATTATCGAAAACAAGCAAAGGTATACCTTTCGATTTTCATCAAAATTATCGAAAAATTATCGAAAAAAAGCAAAGGTATATTATACCTTACGATTTTCATCAAAATTATCGAAAAATTATCGAAAAAAAGCAAAGGTATATACCTTTCGATTTTCATCAAAATTATCGAAAAATTATCGAAAAAAAGCAAAGGTATATACCTTTCGATTTTCATCAAAATTATCGAAAAATTATCGAAAAAAAGCAAAGGTATACCTTTCGATTTTCATCAAAATTATCGAAAAAAAGCAAAGGTATACCTTTCGATTTTCATCAAAATTATCGAAAAATTATCGAAAAAAAGCAAAGGTATACCTTTCGATTTTCATCAAAATTATCGAAAAATTATCGAAAAAAAGCAAAGGTATATACCTTACGATTTTCATCAAAATTATCGAAAAATTATCGAAAAAAAGCAAAGGTATATACCTTTCGATTTTCATCAAAATTATCGAAAAATTATCGAAAAAAAGCAAAGGTATACCTTTCGATTTTCATCAAAATTATCGAAAAATTATCGAAAAAAAGCAAAGGTATATACCTTACGATTTTCATCAAAATTATCGAAAAATTATCGAAAAAAAGCAAAGGTATATACCTTTCGATTTTCATCAAAATTATCGAAAAAAAGCAAAGGTATACCTTTCGATTTTCATCAAAATTATCGAAAAATTATCGAAAACAAGCAAAGGTATACCTTTCGATTTTCATCAAAATTATCGAAAAATTATCGAAAAAAAGCAAAGGTATATTATACCTTACGATTTTCATCAAAATTATCGAAAAATTATCGAAAAAAAGCAAAGGTATATACCTTTCGATTTTCATCAAAATTATCGAAAAATTATCGAAAAAAAGCAAAGGTATATACCTTTCGATTTTCATCAAAATTATCGAAAAATTATCGAAAAAAAGCAAAGGTATATACCTTTCGATTTTCATCAAAATTATCGAAAAATTATCGAAAACAAGCAAAGGTATACCTTTCGATTTTCATCAAAATTATCGAAAAGTTATCGAAAAAAAGCAAAGGTATACCTTTCGATTTTCATCAAAATTATCGAAAAATTATCGAAAAAAAGCAAAGGTATATACCTTTCGATTTTCATCAAAATTATCAAAAAATTATCGAAAAAAAGCAAAGGTATATACCTTTCGATTTTCATCAAAATTATCGAAAAATTATCGAAAAAAAGCAAAGGTATATACCTTACGATTTTCATCAAAATTATCGAAAAATTATCGAAAAAAAGCAAAGGTATATACCTTTCGATTTTCATCAAAATTCTCGAAAAATTATCGAAAAAAAGCAAAGGTATATACCTTTCGATTTTCATCAAAATTATCGAAAAAAAGCAAAGGTATACCTTTCGATTTTCATCAAAATTATCGAAAAATTATCGAAAACAAGCAAAGGTATACCTTTCGATTTTCATCAAAATTATCGAAAAATTATCGAAAAAAAGCAAAGGTATATACCTTACGATTTTCATCAAAATTATCGAAAAATTATCGAAAAAAAGCAAAGGTATATACCTTTCGATTTTCATCAAAATTATCGAAAAATTATCGAAAAAAAGCAAAGGTATATACCTTTCGATTTTCATCAAAATTATCGAAAAATTATCGAAAAAAAGCAAAGGTATATACCTTTCGATTTTCATCAAAATTATCGAAAAATTATCGAAAACAAGCAAAGGTATACCTTTCGATTTTCATCAAAATTATCGAAAAATTATCGAAAAAAAGCAAAGGTATATACCTTACGATTTTCATCAAAATTATCGAAAAATTATCGAAAAAAAGCAAAGGTATATACCTTTCGATTTTCATCAAAATTATCGAAAAATTATCGAAAACAAGCAAAGGTATACCTTTCGATTTTCATCAAAATTATCGAAAAATTATCGAAAAAAAGCAAAGGTATACCTTTCGATTTTCATCAAAATTATCGAAAAATTATCGAAAAAAAGCAAAGGTATATACCTTTCGATTTTCATCAATATTATCGAAAAAAAGCAAAGGTATATACCTTTCGATTTTCATCAAAATTATCGAAAAATTATCGAAAACAAGCAAAGGTATACCTTTCGATTTTCATCAAAATTATCGAAAAATTATCGAAAAAAAGCAAAGGTATATACCTTTCGATTTTCATCAAAATTATCGAAAAATTATCGAAAAAAAGCAAAGGTATACCTTTCGATTTTCATCAAAATTATCGAAAAATTATCGAAAAAAAGCAAAGGTATACCTTTCGATTTTCATCAAAATTATCGAAAAAAAGCAAAGGTATATACCTTTCGATTTTCATCAAAATTATCGAAAAGTTATCGAAAAAAAGCAAAGGTATATACCTTTCGATTTTCATCAAAATTATCGAAAACAAGCAAAGGTATATACCTTTCGATTTACATCAAAATTATCGAAAAAAAGCAGAGGTATATACCTTTCGATTTTCATCAAAATTATCGAAAAGTTATCGAAAAAAAGCAAAGGTATATACCTTTCGATTTTCATCAAAATTATCGAAAAGTTATCGAAAAAAAGCAAAGGTATATACCTTTCGATTTTCATCAAAATTATCGAAAAAAAGCAAAGGTATATACCTTTCGATTTTCATCAAAATTATCGAAAAAAAGCAAAGGTATATACCTTTCGATTTACATCAAAATTATCGAAAAAAAGCAAAGGTATATACCTTTCGATTTTCATCAAAATTATCGAAAAATTATCGAAAAAAAGCAAAGGTATACCTTTCGATTTTCATCAAAATTATCGAAAAGTTATCGAAAAAAAGCAAAGGTATATACCTTTCGATTTTCATCAAAATTATCGAAAAAAAGCAAAGGTATATACCTTTCGATTTTCATCAAAATTATCGAAAAAAAGCAAAGGTATATACCTTTCGATTTTCATCAAAATTATCGAAAAAAAGCAAAGGTATATACCTTTCGATTTTCATCAAAATTATCGAAAAAAAGCAAAGGTATATACCTTTCGATTTTCATCAAAATTATCGAAAAAAAGCAAAGGTATATACCTTTCGATTTTCATCAAAATTATCGAAAAAAAGCAAAGGTATATACCTTTCGATTTACATCAAAATTATCGAAAAAAAGCAAAGGTATATACCTTTCGATTTTCATCAAAATTATCGAAAAATTATCGAAAAAAAGCAAAGGTATATACCTTTCGATTTTCATCAAAATTATCGAAAAAAAAGCAAAGGTATACCTTTCGATTTTCATCAAAATTATCGAAAAATTATCGAAAAAAAGCAAAGGTATATACCTTTCGATTTTCATCAAAATTATCAAAAAAAAGCACAGGTATATACCTTTCGATTTTCATCAAAATTATCGAAAAATTATCGAAAAAAAGCAAAGGTATACCTTTCGATTTTCATCAAAATTATCGAAAAATTATCGAAAAAAAACCAAAGGTATATACCTTTCGATTTTCATCAAAATTATCGAAAAATTATCGAAAAAAAGCAAACCATCTTAGCATGGACAGTCCATATAAAAATGTTTCTAAATGTTGACTTTGAAATTGAACACGCAATTAACATCGCGTATTAATTTACAGTTGCTGATCGTGTTGGTATCGCCATCTACATATTTTAATATTAGATGTGTGTGCGACAACGACGATAAACACACACACAGATTACACACTATTTATTCTCGACGAACGCGGCGAGGAATTCAAGTCTAACTACATGGTTACGTGAATGGAATCCCATCTTTGCACATTCTATTTTATATGGGCAGTTTCAATGGCACCTTGAACGATAAGTTGAAGTGAAGAATATAAACTCGAAAAAGTTGATTGCGTTGGTTGAAGCGAGACTTTCGCCGTTTTCTGAGAAAATTCTCGCTCTAGTGGAGTATTCGTTATCAACGAACGCGTGTTTAATTATCAGAATTTTATCTATATAGTAGTACACCTACTGCCAAGAATATTGCAAATCAGACATAAATGTATAGTTTAAAAACTAAAAAAAGAAAATACAATTATTGACCGATTGTTTGAGGACGCTATTGTGTATTTATTTTGTAATTCATAAATCCAACATAATTTGCTATAAAATATTTGACAAAAATCAAAATAAAATATTAAAAAAAATTAAATATAAGAAAAGTATGTAAAAAATAATTATTTATATATATATATATATATAGCATCGCCAGGTCTCGCCTAGAATAATTTTAAGTCAGACACTTTAAGCCACAATTATTGACTATTTCTTTGACTCGATTGTACAAGACAAAAGGCCGCTATGCCTTTGATTATGATATAAAAGTCTATATGAATGTATAGGAAAATTTTACCGGAAATCAGTAAAATAGAGTTTTAAGACGATTTATAGTCATTTTGCAATTGTTTTGGGCACTTGTTAAACTTTGACCAAAATCGACGAAAAATCGAAATATTTCAAAGGATTTCCGGTTCAAACGGAAAAAGTTGAAATTATCGTCGAAAAAAGTGAAAAGGGGGTGTATATATATACCTTTAAAATGTGTATATACCTTTATATATACCTTTATCGTGTCAAGTTGGAGAATGGGATATAATGTAATATAAGTTACGATGAAGTAAATGTAAAATTCAATTCAGTAAAAATGTATATTCGATATACATAAGTATATCGGTCCGAATTGATGGTTAAAACCGCATACAGAAATCAAATATAAAACATACACAAAATTAAAATGTCTATAAACAAATATGGCGATTTGAATAAAAATATATATATATTATAAAATACTTCGCTCTAGTGAAGAGATTTAACGACGTCCGCGCAATTTGGGAACAAATGAATTCTTGAGCGACAACGTCGCATTTTGCTCAGGAAACTCCTGTGGATCCGGCTGCCTGATTGACTATAGTTTACTTCCGTTAGCATTTTCTGCAGAATATAGCTCAACCAATAGACGTTGGTCTTCGGACAGAACTGGCTCCAGTCATCACTGTCAAGAATATTTAAAAAATGAAAACATCACAAGCTCATTTATAAAAAGAATTAAAGAAAAAATTAAATTGATATGCTAAATTCAAAGCACGCAAATATGTCCAGCCAATAGGCATGCAAATTTTCTGTAAAAAAAAAAGAATAAAGATAATCTGAAAGAGTTGGACAAAGGAAATAGTCACTCATCCGGTATTTATTTCCTATGGGATAATGCTTATATCGTGATTAACTAGATTAATTAAATAAGAATTAATTAAATAGAAAATAAATTAAATAGATTCTTATATTGCAAAATCTATAATATTTGTAGGAAAGAGATTTTATTTTTACAATTAAAATGCAATTGAACAACTTAAATTAAATTAGCGTACACGCGGAAATAGTACAATTCAAAAAACTCACCTAGTTTCCTTCCTCATTTGCCTGTACACATTAAACTGTGGATCACCCTCACCATTGAACAACTCTGGATCCACACATAGATCATTATACAGGACATAATCGTTCCGTAACTCTCCTCCGCTGCTGAGCCGCCCCTTTTTATTCACATCTATAGCAACGTCCCGATCGCAAGGTACGGTCATGCGACTCAGTGTAAAGTCGATGATATTGCACTGGACGCCGTGCGTGTCGACGGTATACGTGTGTTCGATGGTATCCTGGTGGTGATCGTTGTTATTGTTGGGTGTAGTGGGCAGAGTGTATGTGAGGGTGGTGTCTATGGGGCAGGGTGCGATCAACACGTTGCCCCAGTGCAGGTCGCGGTGTTCGAAAGAATAGCGATGCTCAGCTTGGGCGAGCGAATGGCAGATCTAGAGATCAATTGAGCAAAAATGATATTGTAGAATGGTTTTGTTGGAAAGAGTGAGTAGTATTAATGAATAAAAATATATAACCGCGTATTTAAAATGTATCTTCATTACAACTTATATTTGTATATATTGGAGTTACTTGTATAGAATATCACCCATTCATAAGTATTCGACTCAGAATAATTCAAAACACAATTAAGCAATTTAAGTGAACTAATTAAAGTATATACATACATAAAGTAAAATTAATGAATTTAGATTCAGGCCTAATTTTATCTTGTCTATTTAATTTATTTAATAACGACTTTTAATTTAATTTTTAATTTTTGATAAAACATAATTTATTTTTATATCTTGATCGAATTTGTGTAAATAAATGAATTACTTCCTTATATATAATTTTTATTTTCTAAAATGATTTTAATCGAATTCCAATTTATATTCTCTAAAAAAAGCGAAACTAGCAAGAGAACTAAATAAAAATAATATATATGGAAGTATTTAATTAATTTACGCAAATTCAACCATTATTTCTTGTTGTTACTTGTTAGTTTCGTTAATTATTAATTTGTATTGTTTAAAAGATTTATAGGTCATATTTTGAATTAATTTTGTCATGTTGAATTCTTTATTTTTCTAAAGATTCTTACTTTTTCTAGAGGTATTTTATTTCGTTTTTATCCTGTGCTACTGAAGATGGGGGCATAGGCTTCGAAATGCGCATATAGCTATTAAATGCTTTGAGATACGGTATTTGGGTGATATTCTAAACATTTTTTAACACCGCAGTGATAATTTTAATCAATGGTTTTAGTTAATAATTTAATATGTTATTCAATTTTCTTGCTTCACAGATTTCTCTGTAAATCTAGTCAATAATGCCTTTATAATCTATCAGGTTTGTCATATAATTCTAATATGTAATGAAACCGATGTGGAAAGTGCTATCAATTTGAATTTGCTGCATCTTTTACCGAAAGCATACGAAAAAAGTGGAATGGCTCCGAGGATACAAGAAAATTAAACGGTATCTTTAATTGAACGATTGTTTATAACATTTTTTTTTACAGAAAACTAGCACGTATTATATATAGTTAGGGTGAGATATCACCCTATAAAATTCATAAGAACTTTTTCGTGTTCAATGTATTTTTCACTATTATTTACGATTAATAATTTTAGAAAAGAAAATATGTCAATATCTATTTCACCACGCTTTTTAAATCTTCTTCTGCGTAATTTTTCAAGTCGTTACGTCTTTATAATATTTAAATTTGACGACGAAAACTAACCTGTACAAAAATAGAATACGCTTCAACAGCGTTTTTAAATTCGTACGATTCCAAGTCTTTACCGCCATTTTGCAGCTGAAGAATCAAATAGAGCTGGCTCGACGTTTGGAAGGTATCTGGGCAGTCGTTTTCTGAACCGTTCGCTTCGTCATAGAGGCGCCAATGTTCCAATAGCAGTTCTGGATACGCACCATGGACAAGGTGGACGGACTCTAGACGATTGAAGCCCGGTGTAGTCAGTGAGCTCAGTTTTCTAACGGGAGTAAAAAGAAGGAATATATAAAACAATGTTTTACAACGGTTAGTGATTTTTTTGTGACGATAATGTACATTAAGTTAATAAATTAGTTAAAGAGTCCGCAATCCTAAAGATTGGTTGGAAACAGCACGCCATGCCGATCTATCCTGAGCTAATCCCTTCATCTCCCTATAGCTATTCATCTCAACGTCTTCAACTATCTGACTCACATACTCCAATCTAGGCCTACCTACCCCTCTCTTTCCCTCCACTCTACCTTCTATGATCAATTGCATAATCCCCCCATGCCTAAGAATATGCCCTACTAATCTGTCTCTCCTACGCTGTAACACTCTCCAGATACTTCTCTTCTCCCCTACTAACTCTAGTACAGCTTCATTTGTTACTTTATCTTCCCAACCTATCCTCATCATCCTCCTATAACACCACATTTCAAGTGCTTCTAATCTACGCTTCTCTTCCTTTCCTATAGTCCACGCCTCACACCCGTACAGTGCTACACTCCAAACATATACCTTCAGTAATCTTTTTCTAATACCCAAGTCAATATTTGATCTTAAAATCTGTTCTTTTTCTACGAATGCCTTCCTACCCTGTGCTATCCTACACTTTATATCTACCTTGCTTCGATTATCTTTTGTGATTCTACTGCCTAAATAACAAAAATCTGACACTTCTTCGATTCTATTATCTCCTATTGTGATCCTCATTTTTCTACTGCATTCCTTTTTGTCACACCTCATCACTTTAGTTTTACCTATATTTATTTTCATGTTAAAATCCCTAGTCAATACTGCCTGCATACCATTCAATACTCTTTCTAATTTCTTTTCGCTTTCTTCCAATATAGCTATATCGTCGGCGAATCTCAGCATATATATTTTCTCTCCCTGTACATTCACACCTACACTATACTCTTCTTTTACTTTGTTTATTGCATCTTCTATATATAGATTAAATAATAACGGTGAGAGTGTACATCCCTGCCGAACTCCCTTCCCTATTTTTGCTACCTCTTCTTCCCCCTCAATTCTAATTAAGGCAGTTTGGTGTTTATATAAATTAAAAATTATTCTCCTATCCTTATAATCTATACCCGTTTCTTTTAAAATTCTAAACATTATGTCCCAATCTACATTATCAAATGCCTTTTCTAAATCTACAAAAGCTATGCAAGTTACCTTTCCTACCCTCTTTCTTTTTTCTACTACCGTTCTTAGTGCTAGAATCGCCTCTCTCGTCCCTCTGTTTTGCCTAAAACCAAACTGATCTTCTCCTAGCCTTTCCTCTACTTTATTTTCTAATCTCCTATAAATAATCTTTAACAATATCTTCGATGCATGTGATAGTAGACTAATGGTTCTATAGCTCTCACACAAATTAGCTCCTATTTTCTTCGGCATTGTTACTATTCTACTACGCTGAAAATCCTGTGGTACTTCTCCCTTCTCATATATTTTACAAACTAATCTGCCGGTTTATTAACTACTGATCGCGATGTGAAATAAGCCGAATTATGGAAGTCAAGTTTTATACAGATATAAATTTTTCTACTACTGCAATGTTGTAGATTTTGCAACATATGACGCCAACGTTGATATTTAATTTTAATTTTAATGACGTTATTCGTGTCTATTTTTTTCAATTTAAGTTTTAAAAAATTTTAAAAAGCTATATACTAGGTGTTTCCATACCACCCAATGATGTACCATTAATTTTTTATGAGAAAATATGGAAAAACTCATGGATAGAACATTGCTCTAGCATATGCCGTACAATAAATAAATTGTATAATAACTTGCCTAAAATTCGGAACAAGACACAAAGGTAAATATGGGCAAATATTACAATATTTTAAACTTCTTTTATAAAAAGATTATATTAGCACGAAAAGGCAAAGTTTGGGCGTCAGTCAGAAACCTGCATCCACTCTTCCACTTAACCTTGTGATTGATCTGCCATAGGAGGAGATATCGCAGTTTTTATACCAAATTCATCTAATTTTTTATTTTTGAAAGATTTCTGAAAAAAAATAAGATCACCTTACATTTATTTCTATTTACTCTTTGAACAGTTTAACAACCAATATGGTTAATATAAAAATTACAATTTCTGTCAAAATCTTAGTTGCAAAAATTAATGCGTAAACAAAAAGAGCGATTGATTTGTATTATATTTATCTCAATAGCGCTATATTCGCCACGATGAGCGTAGAGAAGTTTTTAAAAACAACAATTTTATATTATTTTTTTTTAGCGCGAAGAACCTAGTTGATTCAATTAATATAAGAATGTAAAATTAATTAAATAATTAATATGCACATTACACAATTCCTTTGTTTTCATAAGTTATGTACGATCATATTTTATATAACACGCAACTATAATCAGATATCGTCATGTTCATAATCTTACTTTCAATTAATATACTTTCTTAGTGAATATTTACTATAAATTTTATTGAAATAAAGAATGGTATGTTATGTAGTATAAATTGTTACATTCTTTTATCGCAGTTTTATACCTAACTACTTAAATGAATATAAAGTACCAACAATACGACTGAAAATTGAACAATAAAATACGATATTAAATCTATATTACATTAAAATCTAATAACCACCCGCCAAAACAAAGATACAATCATAATAAAAACGGGTTATGTGGTGCAATTTATTATTTGGAGCGAGAAATGTATACATTTTAATCAATCTCATAAAAACAATTTGAATACAATCTAAATGTGCAACCGTGTGTATTTGTGAAACTTTTTTTATATCTGTATAAAACTGTAATCTGCGATCGAATATAAACGTTAATTTGAATATTTATTTCGGTTATTGTTGTCGTATTGAAGATGGGTGCGTTGTCTTAGAAATACGCATTTATATCATATTAATACGCTGAGTTGCGGTTTGGAGGGGGAGAGAAGGAACAGAGTTAATCTATAAATATTAACAACGTACTTGGCAATGATGATTTCTGACAGAATGTCCTGGAATTTCTTCTGTGGTTCACAGTTAACCATCTGGTCGCCCTCGATTGGAATCACCTTCATTACAGAGACGGTCTTTTTGAGATTGCGGAACATAAACACTTCGCCGTACACGCCTTCTCCTATCTTCCAGCAATTCTTTAGTAAACTGTTACATAGAAATATGTTAATTATAAATTTTGCACTAAAATATATATTTTTTGTTTTTATGTTGTTTTTAACTATAGGCAACATCAGAAATGATTCATGTAGGAAATATTTCTCAATCATTCGTAAAAATTATTAATCGCCGTTCATACAAATACAACATAAAAGTTTTTTTTGTAATGTGCGGCAAATTCATAAGCTATGAATTTTTTTACAAATTGTTGTATATCAAAATATTTATTCGTAGAACAACAGTTTTAAATCAAAGTATTATTATTTGGATTTTATACAATTATTGGGAAATATCTAGTCTGATATTATTAATTAATTTATTAGTTGTTTTCATATATTTTGTTCCCGTACTTGACTTAAAGCGAGTTTTTGATTTTAAAGATAATTTATGAATACGAGATGATATTTCACGCCGATCACAATTGGGTTTTTTTTTAGCGAATGAGTTTACTAGAATAATAGTATATTTTTGCAACAACAACAAAATCGTAACTAGTAAATTTTTTTAATTAAGCTGTAATAAAAATATATTTCGAATATAAAAAAGATACTTTAAAAGTAAAAGTAGGATATTATTGTAAATAAATTATATTCTACCCATTCATTCTTTACTATTAAAGAGTTATGTGGCATTGATGTGATAATAAAAATCAATTTTCTACAAGAGGTCTCCTAAAAATAGAAAACTATTAAAGGGATTGTATTACAATGGCACATGCTTACACTAAGGCTAATAAAATAAAAATAAATCAAGCGCTAAAGAAAATTACAAGGAAACTAATAAATTGCAATGTATTACTTTCATGGTCCATATTTATTTTGCTAATGCTAACAATTGAATAAAAATACTCGTTTATTAATCTTGAACTATTTAGAATTTTAAATAATGTAAATGATATATTGCTCAGAATATAAATAGGTTTACAAATTTATTTACTTCACTATGGCTATATACAACGAAAAAGTGGGCAAAAAAACACTTAAAGCTTCTAATTTAAAACGAAGAGAATTTATGATAAATAAATATTAATTTGTAATTACCGTAATAAAAAAATAAAAAAAACTTGTTTTGTATGTTAATAAAATAACTGAATTTAATTTACAGTGTCATGTAAATTTAAGAAATAAAATAATAGCAGGACTTTTTGTTTTTTTTTACATTTTTTTTTGTTTTTCCGCAATTTCTTTCTAGGCGATAGAAATTGCCCTAGGATTATTCGTCCAGACCGAGACGATATTAGTCAATTAGCAATGGTATATTAATTTGATAAACTACAGATATAAGTAATAAGATTTCGCAACTCTAACGTCACTCAAATATATACTTTAGCAATTTTTATTTTGCATGAAATGCTTTTACGAATGTTACATTTGAGGTGTTGTAAGCCAAAGTGGTGTAAGTCACATTTTAAACTTTTTTGAGATGAGAGATCAATTACATCGAAATCTGTTACGTGGAAAGGTGATTTAAGTCAAAATCAGTGGCATAAAGTTCAATTAGAATTAGTCCAAAAGAAAATAATAAATTACTTGCTATACAAATCGAATACACATACGATGAAAGATTGAATTTATTAAATAGAATTATTGGAAGACAGAAGACATTTTATAAATTCCAATTATGGATATAATATTCTTCATAATATCGAATAAGAATTTTTAAGCACATGTGCAAACACAATATTACACAACATTTAAAATTTTAATAGTATGTAAACATATATATAATATATTACTTTTAATTTTTTTAACTATGTTACCATTGTTACCCATTTTTTCTTTTTGTATTATAAAAAATAAAAAAGATTAGGTGACACATAAAAAAAAAACTTCTATTTTAAAATGTATATGTAATATTATTTTTATTCGTTAAGGCTGTACAATGTACTATTTGGATTTAAATCTGTACTAGGACCAATAAATAAATAAACTAGTTGGACAACCCAACGAAATTGTTGGAAGCCTTTAGGAAACCACTCAAAATTACAACGTGACTTACGTGGCCACGTTTGTTTTCACCGCCTCATTTGTATATTTTAACCGGTAGTAACTTGCGTGACAAATCCAACTAAATTCATTTACCTGTCTGGATAAAATGCGCTCCATTCTTCGGCTCTTTCTTGTCCGCAATTCTTCAATACAATATCCTTCGCTGTTTGCGCTTCTACCTCAATAATACGCTCATGCAAAATACTCCCCAGTCGATCATCAATATGAACCAATTCCGCTTCTATCGAACGCCTTTTATCGCGGAACGAATTCTGGTTGTCCGGTTGTTGTTGCAGTCGTTTCGGTGTCCCGGAGTGTTCGTCAAAGACCGCGCTATTTCCTCCTGTCGGACATGAAAGCACTGATAAAGGACCAAGAACGCTATCGAGCAACGGTTTGTACACGGAGTTGCGAAACAGCGCGTAATAATCATACCAACACTTGTACTTCTGATTAAACGATTCGAAATCAAGATACATGCAATGAAATAATTGGGGGAACTGCGATCGGAATTTTTTTTTAAAGATTAGTTGGCAGAAAGTTTTAACTCGAAATTGAACGGGTTTCGAATTTTTTGAATTAAACCACTCGTTTTTATTGTTATTTTTGTGCGTGGGTCTATTTAATGATTTGAGCTTAGTTTTCGCGCGTTTCTTTGTTCTTAGATGTTATAGAACGATGTTTAATGGGAATGAGTTGGTGCCAACTAAATACGCGTAGTTATTGGCGCTCTGACGCTTCTCAACGTGGACTTTGCATTCGTTCGATACAAGCATTAAAATTCGCCAGATAAGCGCTAATAACAGTCAAGGTGAATTAGCAGTGGCGTAACTACTTAAACAAACCTTCTTACAGATACTTTAACCGGGTTAAAATTTTATTGAATACACCTAATAATTTTTTTTATACTTTGCTGTATTGCTATTAGTTTGAACAGCGATTTATCTGTAACTTCTTTGATGAGTATTTATTCGAAAAATGTATATTTTTATATGAATATTCAATGATATTTTTGAACGTTACCAATTTGCCTGCAATTACAAGGAATAATTTCAAATAGTTAATCGATACGGAACTAAATCGCGTATTACACAATATGACTTTTTTTATCTATATCTGTGTTTTTCTACCTTCTATAACAAATACCCTCATTGTCCACGCCTTACAGCCGCATAATGCTATATAGCAATCATCATTTTAATTTATATTATTCTATCTATCATACATAAATCAAATTACGCGAATTTTTTATTTTTTTAAATGAACAGTACTAGTAAAATTCTATTTCAAAAAGGTCCTGCGTGTCATAACACAATTTAATCTCATTTCAACTAATCTTCATTTGCTACACCGAGAGAATATATTATATCTGTGGTAAGATGGAAAAACATTTTGCCATCTTACCACAGATATAATACCACGGGTCAGTTTTATCGCGAAAATTATTAAGAGTTCTCATTCTCGCGTCAACCAAGTTTTAACAAATAAAAATTATGAAATATATTGTGGTTTAAAGGCACGTTCAAAGTTTTTTTTAATGAAATTACTGTTGGTTGTTACGCCTATGCTTATGGATATCAACAGGTAGCCGCTGTATCCGTTTATATTTCCTATGAGTCACGCTTTTACAAAGAAGCACGGTTGTGTATAGTTAGAATTATAGTATTACTAACAATCAGTTAATAGAAATTACGACATATTATTATTAAAGTATTTATAATTCGCTAAGAAAAAGGTGGATACTTACCGGATAAACTATGCTGTAAACTAAGCGGAATCAGCCTAATGGAACATCTCCGTTCTTCGTTAGGACTTGAATTATTGGTTGCTGTAAAATTTCAAATTATTAATAATAATATTCAATAATATATAATTACATTGAAGAATTGTTTCTTAATAAATCCTTTTTGTAACTATAAAGATTTTTTCAATGTGATAAATGTACGTTATTTAAATGTTCATGTGTATATATTTTTTATATCTGACAAATGTAAATACTTTATGTATAGAAACGTGAATAAATCTATCTATAAAATGATAATTGATAATTTAGTGAAACGTGTTTGCTTTCTTTAATGTACTTGTACGTTATTTTAAACAATTATTTTACAAATTAAATATAAAACGAACGCAGCAATAGTTACAAATCTGAATTTAAAAATCTTTGTTTCATTTCTATACCGTTTTAAAGATAATAAAAAATAATTTGATCGAGACCGAGTGATAAAAAACAAAACATCTCAACTCAATGCCTTTAACGAATTCAGTATTTGTTTATTTAATTCAATAATAAACAGAAATACAAATATTCATTCGTATCATAAAACCAATCGTAATTTAGGTGTGATTAATTACTTATGTAATTAAGTAATTTTGCGTGTGAAATAGTATAGTAGATTGAAAATGTCTAGTTGAGTGTGTGATTTACATTCTAAAATACGTAACTATTTCACACAAACAACAATTCGGCAATTAATGTGTTTTTCTAATTCTAAAATATCGTTTTGTTTGTACAAAATTTGTTTCTACGTGAATTCCTTACATACTTTTGACCATTTTCCCCCTGATGATGAATTAAACAATTAAAGAGTAGTTCGTAAGAACGAAGCTAGTCGCAAAAAAATAAATTTGTGATAACAAAAAGAAATTGTCTTTAATTTCCAAATTTATAATGAATTATCACGTAGTAA
Organism: Leptodirus hochenwartii; assembly: GCA_947310635.1. Classification (NCBI taxonomy): domain Eukaryota; kingdom Metazoa; phylum Arthropoda; class Insecta; order Coleoptera; family Leiodidae; genus Leptodirus; species Leptodirus hochenwartii. Next base: position 4,075,077 of record OX371181.1, read on the forward strand.
CGGCAATATTCATGTCCCTGATGATATGAAATATCGGAACTAGTTGGAAAATTTACTCCCAATTCAATATACTGTTAGGGAAGGGACATAAAAGTACAATGTTTTATATCACAGTTAAAAATTACAGTAAAATATATCACTTTGTACTTTTATTTCTCTTCCCCGACGTAACACCCTGTACATTACACACATTTCCTTTTAAGAACACTTACTATTCGCATATTCATTCTCATGGTATGTTTCCCTCGCTGCCAAAATTGACCTTCTATAACCTTTTCCAGGGGCGTACAGCTTCCTGGCCAACCTTAGCGGGGGTACCGCAAATACATACTCCTGTTTTAAATTATTAATACATAAATCTTCCGAAATTGCGTTGCCATTATCCACATTTTGTTCCACCAGCGGACATGACTTTTCTACAATAACGAGGGAAGTATTCGAAGTCACATCGACACGTTTTATGGGAGATTGTTCATTTGTAGAAGATATCCGTGAAACATTCTCTCGCGTGCCGGATCGATCTAGTGTAGAGTTTCCACAGCTGTTCTTGCTTTTAGACTTGGGAGTCCCTTGATATTGCGGCTTGAAATTCTGTATACTGCCAGATGGATAATCAATTGCGGATTCGCTGCTGTTGCGCATTGGTGAGCTGATATCTTCTATGGAATAGTTGTATTCTATGCTTATATTTACCATATTTTCTTCGTCTTTTGTGGGTTCTTGTTTAATGATACAGTTTGTTATTGATCTGTCGATATTTGGTGTATTTTCGCACTTTAGATCTTTCAAATTTGCATCAGTGTCACTGTTATTGGCAAAAGATTGTAAAATTCTTTTTCTTTGTAGTCTTGTCAACATGGGCGACATGCGGTATATATTTTTCATGCTGCATGCTGGTACGTCCCTTAACGACAGCTAAAGAGAAAGAAAAAAGCGTATATTAAAATGGTTACAACAAATAATTTCAGTTAACGTCCGTAATAATATAATAACTTGTAGGAGTTATTATTTTATTAATAAAATCAATACAAAAATGATCTTGCAACGTTTCTTATTATACTACTAAATATTTGTATACACGTTTATTATTGAACAAAGTAGTTCGTGAAAATATTTGTTAAAGAGGCAGATATTGACAATTTTTGAAATAAAATGTTTTTATTTTCGGTATTAGTCGTAGCTAGTCATATAATATAAATTTTGTCAAGTAGCAGACGATAAAATAATTTGTCTAACTTATTTTCTACGTATTTTCGAATATGAGGTAATAAAGAATTTTTCTTTAGTTTTCATTTACTTACAGATTTATTATCAACTTCACTTCTGTTTGGTCGTTGGTATTTTCTATCAACGGTTTTGCGTCTAAGCGTAACTCGCTTGAAAGGATCAGACAGCTGAAAATAAAATTAAAAGAGTCATACGTTTTGAATTAACATATGGATTAATTTTATAAATGCTACTGTAAATCGCATAGCGAAGAGGTTTTTTGAAAAAAAAATAGTGAGTGATTTTTGGGAAATTTAATATTAATACAAATAAATGCACAATAAAATACAATAAAATAAAACACAATAAAAAATGTTTAGAACGTGAATGGAGATTTTTCCATGGAAATCAGATTAAATGGAAAGTTGCGTAAAAGTTAATCTAATACTTGAAAATATTTTTTAAGTAAAATCAGATTTCTACCTAAATTAGTTCATACTGTAAATCCACCAATTCAGCCCACAAATTTCATTATTATCAATCAATATAGTAAATTACTTACATTTTCTTTGTTCAGTTCTTGTGTAGAGTATTCAATTATTTTTGAAATACTCTTCCGAGGTCTACCTACAGATTTGCTTCTTAGTTTCTCAGAATTGCACAATCTAAGCGAAGCTTTTGACACTTTATCCGGTGTAGTGAAAATAGATAAATTGGTAGCTTCAATTTGACAAAGCGATCTAGACCTAGTTCTCGATGAAATTGAATTGTCATGTAAAAAGTTTTTTAGTGACATTTTCCGGTTGCCCATGGGTGACTTTTCCAAAAGAACACCAAGTTTTGATTCGTTCTTCGGAAGACCTTTAGATCGTGTTATCCTAATTGAATATTCCGTAGATATTTCGCTAATGTCATTGACAGGTGGCAAGTCATATGCGACATCATCAATTTTTGGTGCATTCTTTGGTGGACGGCCTCGAGACTTTCTCTTTAATGGTGAATTCATCGATATCTCAAGATCGGTGTTGGTACTATTATAAGTGTCAGTCTTATTAAATTGTAGTTGCTTTTTGGCCCGTGATTGTCTTGTCACCCTTGGCGAGTTGCATATAAGTTCCCCTAGACGTTTATAAGATGGCTCTTTTATAATAAACGGCGTCGAGTGTTTCAGTCCGAGAAAGTTATTGTTATCACATGTGCTGTCTGAAAGATGAAGGAAAACATGATTATAACCGAACGCGATTTTAAAATACAGATTAGCGTGCGATTTAGAATTGAATATAAATCTAGAAGTAAAAAAAGTCCAGTCCACCGTTTGTTTTTGCTTTTTATGTTTTATTTTAAAATGTAATAGTTAAATCGTACCGAACAACCGTTTCTTAAAAAATGTATTACATTATTTATTACAACAATCATTGCGAATCGACGGCGTTAAGTGAGGTCAGATCGGGTTTAATGCAACGAAAGTTTGAAATTACTTAAATAATTTGTGAACTGAATTTTCATATATTTTCCATCACGAAAACAGATTTGAACAATACACAAATGCGCATGCTTCAAAAGCACGTAACAAATAGGATGCAGTTAAAAACGAGGTGCAAAACCGACACCATATGAAAGAAACAAGGAAAATTGCAAAAAGAGCGTATCCGCAGTAACATTGTCCAGTTTTCACATGACCACAACATAGTAAAAAAATTATGACGTATGCAATAGATAAATAGATTTGACAACAGTCGAAATATAACATTCTTAATTTGCAGCGTCAAAACGAACAATCGTTTACAGTTTGTTTACCAAACAAAATACATTGAAACCGCCATAATGTCATATTGTGTAGAAATCAATTTCCAACCATTTTTGGGGATCTACATTTTACTCACAATTAATAACGGTGTAGTGGTGAAGCCAGACCATGTATTACGTTTATAGGTCTCTGCAATAAGATGGTTTATAACTTACTGTTAGCGAAATGTAAAAACGATTTTGATACATTCTGCACGGAAGTGTCGCGCACATGAGAAGATGTTTGAATAACGCTCACAGATTGCTCCTCGTTTTTTATGGAGCTATTATGCTCATGATTCAGGCTTCTCGAGGTACGAATAATACGACTTTCGAAACCGAATTGGTTGCGGTTCTCTGGCTCGGCGGCTGAAACATCGAATAATTTCATGAATAATCTGCTTAAAGCAATTTTAAAATAAGTTGGAATTAATAGGTTATAGATTTTGCCGTTATGTTGTGATATTCCATATTAGGGGAGAGAAATAAAAATACAATGTCTTATATCACAAATAAAAACGAGGAAAAAAATGTAAAAAAAAAAACAAATTCGAACTTTACTAACGATATTTTAGAATCTCACCGTAATTTTCCTAGTATAGATAATTTAACAATTTAACATGTTTGTTCAGAGTCTTAAATTAAATTTGCTCAAATTACAAACACCGTAAAAACTCAAATTATAAGTTACTTAATGACCAATTAGACCTGTTCTCTTCCCCATTATTCGATATTATCTGTAGGTAGATTGTTTATATATAAATAAGTTTTCTGTAAATCGTTTTTCATTTCTTGATAATAAACGAAACTATAGTCCAATAAATCCTCGTTTTTAACCGTGATATAAATCATTGTACTTTTATTTCTCTTCCCTAGTTGCAATTAAGTTTATGAATGGGGTTTATAGATTATACGTCAGTAACACTTACTTTTTCCCAAATGACTAACATACTTCCCTGAACTATGCGATCTTATTGCAGATATAGATGCATCTTGATTACTAAACCCATTAAATTTTTTTTCTATTAAACGTTTACCTAGAAATTGATTATACAAATAGCATTACCAAGGATAAAATGTAATTTCGCCGTCCTGCTATAAAACAGCAAAAATATCATGTTGTAATAGAAATAGATAAGAGCGCCTGAAGGACGATTAGTATATAAATGTAGAAGGAACAGGGGAAGTGTAGGGGTTACGTAAGAATGTGGTAAAGCTTAAAAACTGTCCAGAAATAAGTGTCCGATTTGCGATTTTTACGAAAATTTAAGGAAAGCATTTGACTTTCGATAAATAAATGTCAAATTTGATAGTTATAGTGGCTTGATTGTTGTTGCAAACAATTTGGAGTTGTGCGTTATTTGTAAATAAGAATAGTTTCTCTTTTGAAACAGTTTTTATACGTGTTGACCCAAGTATGGGCGATAAAAACATTGTTTTGACAACAAATTCTCTAAAAAAAACCCAATTTGCCCCCAAGCAAACGACAAGTGTACCACTCATTATTTGAGCGCAGCGACAACGGCAAGCTTTTATAAATATATAAACACGCCTTACACGCCGATTGGCCTATGCGGGTAATGCATTGAGCGTCGATAACAAGAGTTAAGCAACGTCCCGCTAGAGGTCAGTGCTTGGATGGATGACCGTAGCTCAGAGCGCCACCTATCCTCTGTACTCGGTACCATTCTTAGTTGGGATACAATTAACTAAGCTTTAGCGGAATTGCGAACCGCTCTATAGTAACCTTTACCATATGTTCCTAATATCCCCCCCCAAGATCTCAGATATGCTTCATTGGCTTTTCGAGCTGTTTGCAATCTGATTCCATAACAACATAAATAAATAAACAATTATATAAATAAAACTTAAGAGTATATAACATGCTTTATAATTTTGTAAATTAAAATATGTTGTATTATCTTCTTCCTTAGAAAACCGACACTTATTTCTGTACAGAGGGAGTAGTATTTATGTCAAGTAAAACGCGAAATTAACCATAGCATAAACATCATCAAAATAAGAAGATATGAGACAGTTTAATCAATGTTTAGTAAAAAATCATAGCAAGTCATTGTTACTCACTTATTCTTATTCCAGAACCATTCTGCTTTATGTTTGCTATACTTAGATTACTATCGTTTGGTGAAATTGAGATTCGACAAGGGCGCGTTGGTTTAAATTTTGCGAACGTCTTCGCTTTTACTATATTGCGTACAACTTTCCGTTTGGATTTCCTCCGCTGCGTTACGAAGTCGACCTTTTGCCCCTCCCAAGATTCTATTAACATTAAGCTCCTGCTTATACAGCCGTCGTTTTTGCAGCTGTGGTTTATGGACCCGAGTTTGCTATCAGACCGGGATAGCATCGAAGGGATATCCACGGTAGAACAGGAAAGAAACGATTCGTACGGTGCCCTACTCGACGAGAAGATCACATCGTTGAAGTTCTCCCCAATCGCTAGGCGAGAGAATGTATCGTTCGATTTATTCAAATGCACCGAATTGTCTATGAAAAGCACCGAGTTACTTATATGTAGGCCTTTACTATGGCACTTTTTAGCCATATTTTTGGCGAGTAACGTATTTATTGCCATCGCGGATTTTGTGGTGCTGGCGGGTACTTGCTTCCTAAGATATGTGCGCGGTGCCATGCTTTATAAACTTAGTAAAAACTTAATAATATCACAATGATAACGTCAAAAAATTGATTTTACGGTGATAATGTCATTTGGTGTAGAACGCTATCACGTCGTTGTATTGCATTTGGGGTTATGAATCAAACAGTTCTATGTTTAGTCACTCAGCAGGAAAGTACGTACATGGTAGAAACTTGTCTGCAATTTTGGTTGCATATATGGAAATTAAGGGATAGACGGTGTACTGCAAATCTACAAAGTAAAAAAGAAATAAATATTAGTTGTCAATTTCTCGAGTAATTTTCTTCTCCAAAGATCTCAATTATGAATATAAAAAATTTCAATTATTAAATTTTCTATTTATTGACTGACATGTATTTATTTAACAAATTTCTATGTTATACATTATTATTGTATATTTCATCGATTGTTTATTGTGAATAATTATTATATGATATGAATAATAAATTATTACATTCATATTAGGTTAATATTTAATTAAAAAATAGCGCAAAATTGTCTAAATGATAATATAAAATTAATAGTTTATTTACAAAATAGTAATGATAAATGTAATACGACTAGTTTTTTTTTCAAATAAATACTATCTTACAAAATTTACAATACCATGTAATTATTTGCAATTTCAATCGTACTATTTTTTACACAACTGACATAGCGAGATCTGAGACTCGTTTAGATTGCTATCACCATTGTTTTCAATATAAGTAAACGTATTCATAATTAAATAAAATCAACAATATAGTTCAATATTTATAATACAGCGAACTATACTATCCCCATAATCATTTACTATGTATAATGTGAATATAATTCTAACTTATTATTAAGAGTGAATTTTTAAAATATGTTTATATATATATGCGTCATTTATAAAATTCGAAATACATATAAACAGATTGTTCATAAATATAAAATTGATAAAATACAGAGCCATAAAGGAAAGAACATAAAATTCATTCATTGTTAGTAGAAAACAACAAGATAATTATTTCAATTCAATAACTGAATTTATTTGAGTTGTTTTAAATATTAATCTTAATTTTATTAAGATATGTTCATGTAATACTACTTATATAATTCACTTATTTATTTAAGCAAGGTGTAAAGTGGCAGTAAATTTGTTATTATTAGTTGATATTATTTTTTACTTTATCGTAGATTACACTGAAGTATGATCATTTAAAGTTAGTAAAAATAAAAATGGTCTGATCTATTCTACAAAATGAATATATTAGTACGAAATGGAGTAGATTCAGTCGTTTGACTCTGTATTCTATCATTTGGTGCAAATACGAAAAGGTGTCACACAAGTATTGGTGTTTTGCAAGAATAAGTTACGAAAAGAATACAAAGATTTAAAAAAAGGCTCTAAATTTAAATATTAAATGGTACGCAGGAAGTAATGTAGAGATGAAAATAAATATAGGCAAGATCAAAGTGATGAGGTGTGACAAGAATGAATGCAAACGAAAAATGTGGATAAGAATAGGACATGATAGAATAGAAGAAGTGTCACGACATTTCTTATTTAGGAAGTAGGATCACAAAGGATAACAGAAGTAAAGTAGATATAAAATGTAGGATAGCGCAGGGTAGGAAGGTATTCTAGAAAGGGAGCAGATTTTAAGATCAAATATTGACTTAGGAATTAGAAACATTACTGAAGGCATATGTGTGGAGTGTAGCATTGTGCGGGTGTAGGCCGTGGACTATAGGAAAGGAAGAGAAACGTAGAATAGAAGCATTCGAAATATGGTGCTACATGAGGATGATGAGAATTGGTTGCGAAAATAAAGTAATAAGTGAAGCCGTACTAGAATTAGTAGGGGAGAAGAGAAGTATTTGGAGAGTATTACAGCGCAGGAGAGATAGACTAGTGGTCACATTCTTAGACATGGAGGCAATATACAACTAGTTATAGAAAGTAAAGTAGAGGGAAAGCAAGGGGTAGGTAGGCCTAGATTGGAGTATGTGGGTCAGATAGCGGAGGACGTGTGGGATGGAGAGATGAAGGAATTAGCTCAGGATAGATCGACAGATAGCGTGCTGTTTCTAACCAATCCTTAGGATTGAAGACTATTTAACTAACTCTAAATTATATCTGTGGTCAGATGGCAAAACATGATATGCAATTTTATAAAATTTACACCGGGGTAAAAAGAAAGTTTCTGAAGGCATTGTATTTGATTGTACATATCATAAGTACCACGCGTGAATTTCTACGGATTTAAAAGCCGTTGACATAGCAAGTTTTTCCAGTATATAGACCTCAACGCGTATTGTTTACCGCAGTAAAAATCAGTAAATGACAAAAAACATGTCATAACATGTTTTACCATCTTACCATAGATATGATGTATTCAACATAGTGTCATAATTTCAGATACCAGGATCATATATTTTTAAATGCCAACTAATCGTTTGAATTACAGCAAATTCAATATATTATGGACTATTTTTGACACAATTTACTAAATAAGAATTATTTAATAATTAGCTACCATTAGTCCATTTTGAGCAATTTTATAGAAATCTTCAACAGAAATACGAAGGAAATCTAAATCAAAATAAAATATATTAAATTTATATTGAGGAAATATGCACGAATCATTTTGTAACACCTCAATGTATTCAGTTTCGGTATACGCCATTTAGATTTATCTACGTCATTATTGCTTATATTTTATTACATCCCATGGAGAGATAGAGAGATAGAGAGCATCTACTGAAAATGATTCTCGTCCGCTAATAGACCTTTAGTCCCCGGTATCGCGGGCGCTGTGTTACCACTGCCCACCACAACGCCCTTGTTGGCACAATTCGATATAAACGGATTCTCGGTTATATTCTGTACGACCGAAATCGGCATTCTACTATCCTTTGAGGACAGCGAACTGCTGGACACTCCAGAATCACTGGACTTCTCACTTAGGCAACCTTTATTACCAGAGACGTGGGATATAACGTCCGGGCTATCCGTATTCGCGGCGCCGACTATATACTTGACCGAGTTCAATTTTTGATCTGCCTCGCAGATATCGTCGTTGTTACTAGTTGGCTGTAGTTGAGACTTATTCTTCACAGCGCGATTCAACAAGTTCCTTCTGCAAGGATCGATCAACGTGGTGTGTCCATGCATACTAACGTACGAATCCTTCGCTAGCTTCTTTTCACCAACAACTCCCGTCGCCCCAACGATATTCGGCTGATAAGGGTCCTCCTTCAAGTTCAAGGCGTTTTTTTGAGCTTGTCTCACCCTCGCCAATATCTCGTTGTTACACTGTTCCACTACAGAGTCCAGGTTATTTGTGGCGTCGCAAAAACTGCCGCTGGAAGTGTCGTTATGTACAGGAGATAGTTCCGGTGGAATTCCGGTGGATGGCGCGGTGTTAGCGGCGGTCGTGTGTTTGATGGAAGGGATCGGTGCGTCGTAGCAGCCGGAATCGCGCGGGAACTGCCGACGGCGCCCGAACGGAGAGCGATTACGTGAGTGCGACTGCGATTGCTGGATGTGATGGTGATCGGATTTTAAGGGACGGGTCGATGTCTCCCCTTCGCTGCTGGAATATGGAAGATCTTCTTCGCTGCAAGCTGTAATAAACAAATTAAAATGTCAATATATTGGAATTTAAAAAACCAATCGATATGATCTACACCCATATATTTATTATTCAGTGGTAGAACGTTTTCAAATAATGAAATATTTGTCTTCAGTGCTCTGTTGATGGTAACCTGGTCAATAACCCATTTTAAAGCCCATTTGGTTTACTATTCTGGTTAGTGATTGAAATATATGGGTGTAGATCATGTCGATTGGTTTTTTTATGTATGATGGCCCATCATATCAACAGTTTTTTAAAATCAATTAATATCGGAATTTCTTAAAATCAATAAATCGTTAGATCCGTTTCTTACAATCGATGTCGTGCATTAACTGAACAGCTGTTAAGATTTTTTCCCTTTCATCTGCGTCCATGATGCCTAGATAGTCCAAGTCAGAGGTCTCCAGTTCTTTGAACTGTTCCAATTCTTCGTAACCGTTTAGAACGAGGACCGAAATGTGTTCGTGCATTCCCAATTGCTGCAAAAGGTCCTCGACAGTTTTTGGGCGGCATGTCAGTGCGTAAGAATGTTGCCATGGTGTCTACACAAGCCAAGTATCATAATTAGTCAATAAAAAATTAACGACTTCTATCGACTCTTAGTCAAGTATTTGATGTCAAATCTATCACATCGCGAAGAATTTTCACTTCCATTTAAAAAAGTTGTAATTTTCGAGTCAAGAATTTTTTTAATAATCATAGTGAGGTGGTGTAAATTTATATATACGAAATTACTTAAAATATTCTAAATTAAGTATGGAGAGTTCGATAAATACTTCCGATGGTTAGTTTTTATCAAAGTAGATAAAAAATTCTACAAAAAAGAAGCTTAATTTTGTGATTTTTAAAATAAAGTAAACTAACATAGCTAATACCGTCAGAATTTGTCATTACCTAATCTAACCGTTTCTCAACGTGCGTTAAAAAATATTACGTATTCTACCCTTCTATAAAAAATCTTAGACCATGTTTTTTTATTAAATTGCCTCAAATTATTATAATTATATTATAATTATATTATTATAATTATATTCATAATTAATATAACTTTTAAATTTTTGTTTAGCTTATTATTAATAATATAGTTATTTCGCTATTTTAACGTTAGAATGTTTTTCTCACGGCTGACGAAATAAATGTTTAAGAAAAAACGTTGTTCAGCAGATGCTTGTTGTCTTTCTGGTTAAATCGTTACCTGCATTTGTGATTGCTTATGGACATGACTAAGTTGGTGTTTTGATTTATGTGATGGTTTAGACGTTCCATTATTTCGATCAGACATCAATTCCACGTTTATAAACTTAAAAGAACCGTTTCTTCCATTACAAATTCCCTTCCATTGACCTGAGGTGTTCATTGATAATATCTCTATTATATCACCCTTCTGAAAAAAATTAAATACATTTTTTTGAAAATATCTTACACATTCAAATGATTACAATATATCAATGTTATTATTTTCGGAATAAAATTATTATAACAATAACATTTTAGTAGAACTTGTTTACCTTGAATTTTAGGGCATCTTTATCATAAGGACTTGAAGCACTATCAACTAAAGCTTTGGCTCTTCCAATAACTCGAGGTTCCGTTGGACTTGGGTCACCATCTTCTGCAGATATTGAACTGTGATTACTTCCTGCTCTTACCAAAGCTTGGGTACCTAAAGATAATATTTAGACTAGCGTATTTCACATAAGAAATAATGGTTTAGTTATATATTAGCAATAATGATGTAAATAATAAATAATTCATGATATTTATATTATAAAAATCGAACTCAGGATGTAAACATTTATTTACAAAAAAAAGTTTTCTGTATTCAATTATATCCCACTAACAAGTTTTACAACTTACTTGAGCCAGATCCACTAGGTAGACTTTCCACGGAACTAGCTGAGTAAGGAACACCTTGTTCAGTTCCAGATGACGCGAGTGCAGCTGCTCGTTTCGACTGTTCGTTATTGCCAGCGTGTTCGCTTTTCATTCTGGAGATTTTACGTTGAACATCCTCGCGAAGACCGCGCACCTTGCCAACTAAACTCGATACGGTCGACGAGGTGCTGTTTTTACTGTCGCTAGACTTAAATCGGAAGAAACAATGCATGTATATATGAAACCACTAAATGTAATCAAATCACATCTTCATTTCACAAAATAAAAATATAGATAGATTTCAACCATCTTTTAATGAATGTGTGTGTTTCATACTAGTTTTTTTTATGAAATATTTTTTGTACGTATATATTTACATTTTAATATTATTGTATATTTTTATATTTTGTATATTTAGCCTTAGAAATGCGCATCTAGCTATTTAATGCTTTGAGTTACGGTATTTGGGTGATATTCTATACAATTATTATTGTTTTATTAATTTATTTGTTTACTGTAGATAGTGAAAATTTACAATTATAAATATAGTATGTACTTGAATTTAGAGTGTCAATTAACTTTAAGTGTTGTGTGTGGCACTGTAGTTTTTTATCTGTTAAATTACTGTGAATAGTTTACGAATTATTTAATTTGGTTTACAAAATTTAAGTGAATTTTTACCTATATTGAACTAACAACAATTTTGGCAAATTATTAATTGTATCGTATGAATGCCTCTTTAGCCATTGATTAAATTCTAATTTATTTTTTGAATTTCTGCTATTTTTAGATTGTTTGCGGAATTTGTTTGAATATTTGCCTTGGTAGAATATCTTGTCGAATTGTCATGTGTTGTTGTAGTTATTTTCGATGTTGTCCAAGCAATTAAGAAAAAGTGTCTAGCAAGTGCAAAAAGGTATAATTGTTTTAATCACGGAACTTCAGATTCTAGAAATAACACGTTTGGTGGATACGTGTATGATTTATTTATAATGACTTTGAGAATGTACTTTCGTGTTTTTTCTACCGGAGAAAAAGCATTTGCATAAATACCACCCCAAGATAATATGGCATATTGTAATACTGATTTGTGTTCAGGCAAAGAAATACCTTTAAAATTTTGAATTTATAAATAGATTTTTGTATTTTCTTAACAATATACTCCATATGAGGTTTCCACTTCAAGTTGCACTCTATAATTACATCCAAGTATTTTAATTATTCTGCTTTATCAATGTATTTAGAGCACTGGCATAACTTATTCTGATTGCATACGTGTTCATGGATGTTTATTGTTTCTATAGTTTCTATTTTACGATTACTGAAGCGCATATATTTAGTTTTAGATATATTTAGAAGCAAATAATTTTCAGCTAAAGTTTGTTGAATGATAGTAATTCCTCTCTCGGCTTTTTCTTTGACTTTAGTCCACGTATCGTCTACGAATACTTAGGCTGTATCGTCAGCAAAGGAAATTAGTTTTTCATCTATTTCTGTTTAACATATAGAGTTATATATAAAGAGCAATGGAGCTATTACTGTTCCCTGTGGTACCCCAGATACTATAATTTCCCGATACCTTACTGAACGACCAATTTTTGTAACTTCTTTTCTATTTTGCACACAATTATTATTAAAATAATAATTAGCTCACACAAGTAACAATTTCATCCACACTTCGAAAATCTGTACTATTAAAAAAAACTCACCACATGAACTGTAGCTATCTGCTGCCCATCCACACCACTCCTACCGAAATCCTCCTCCTCTTCCTCCCCATATTCACTGCTGGCACTTCTGCTCATCCCATCTTCGCTTCTACTATACACCCCCACTTTTACTCCACTCCCACCCATTACACATCTCCCACCGACGCCAAAACTCCCCATCCTAAACCCGCTATGTTGCTGCTGCTGCTGCAATTGATGCTGCAGCTGTTGTTGTATCTGCTGCAGGTGTTGGTGTTCGGTCGCTGCACTAGCGCTGGCATTGTAAAGCGACGCTGGTGCATAGTGTGTTGCATATATATGCTGGTGTTGATGTTGGTAACTGGACGGGGAGGGTAGCTGAGGGTGCTGCGGGTCGTCTGGTGAGTCGAAGATACAATTGCCGCGGTTCGTGTCCATGCTGAGTGTGCTCAGGCGAGAGGTCAGGGAGTGGAGGTCGGATGAGGCGTAGTCGCCGCTTTCGCCGCGGTCTCTATATGGTAAAAAGAGAGAAATAATAATATCGAAACATATTGATTTAAAATATTTTAAAAGCGTGGCGAAAGGAATGTAAACTTTTTTATGCGGGTGTCTCATAATACTCTATATATTCTTCTAGACAATTGAAAAAAAAGTATTTTGTTCACTTTACCTGGGATGTGTTAATGGTATAATTGTCGGTGGATAACCAGCTTGTGGAAGAATAAGCCCTCTCCTAGGCGTCCCTCTGGAGCAACTCCCCTCTCTTGGTATGCTAATATCTCCCGCACTGCGGAGTGATATAACTCCCTCTTCCATGGGATTGATACCTCCACTCAATCGATGCATCACACCTAAAGAAAATCGTCATATTATCGAATAAATCTGTGTGTAAGATGGCAAAACATGCTACGCCATGTTTTGGTCGTTTTCTGATTTTTACTTCGGTAAACAATACACGTTGAGGTCTATATCCTGGCAAACTTGCTATATCAACGGCTTTTAAATCCGCAGAAATTCACGCATGACACATATGATATGTACAATATGTAAAAGAAACTTTATTTTTACTCTCCCGTAAAATTTATAAAATTGCACATGTCATGTTTTGCCATCTTATCACATATATGTTCCCCAGCATTCTTTAAACGTTTTAAAAATAATACTTTCCCTTCAAACTAAATTGATTAAAGAATTTTCTTTTTAATGGAAATAAAAAACTTAACAAGCTCTAGTATGAATACTAAATACACCTGAATGAATACATGAATACTAAGTACATTTACTTTGTTACGACTTATAATAATATTGAGAGCGACGGGCGATATGTGCATATTTTAGAGCTATAATCATACAAAATAATAATTTTACATTACTCAATCAAATCCTTTTTCCTAAAAAACTTAAATTTCTTAATCCACAAATAAATATATAATATTTTTATCTATAAGATAAACTTGATTGACTTGATTTATCTTCTAAAAAAAATCGTGAACATTCCCTTTCTTTAAAAATATTCTACTACAGCGATATATAAACTAATAAAATAAAGAATATCGTGGAATATCATTTATAGGACAGATTCCACTGAATAGATTAAAATACTGCCTTTTTTAAATTTCATTAACATAACAATTAGCAATCAATTTTAATTTTTTTTTACATTTTTAATAGCAGGGTATCTAATCTTACAAAAAGATATTGATATTGGGCGGCAAGAAAATCGTCTCATAATCATAAAAAACTTCAGAATGCGAGTAGTCACATTAGTTTACCATCGTCTCTACCCCTATATGCGCCCATTCCCATCATCATGCCCATAGTTCCGCTGCCACTGCTTCTATAGCACACCCGCCCATTTTGTACGATGGTAGCAGTGGGCGCGCCCGGGCTGCTGCCCATAAGGAAGTCTTCCGGATCACTCTCGTATGGCGGCTCGTCGTACCAGTGGTGTGGCGCTCTAGGATGATGTTGTTGTTGACCGCTGGTAGTGGAGGCGCCACTGTGTTGGTGGTGGTGGTGGTGATGGTGATGTGGGGTGTTGGCTGTTGTTGCAGAGGAAAGGGGCGCCACGAGCATGCCTCGTGCGTCCTCGTCGTACATATACGTATCATCTGGTAAGGACATTTCTTTTAATTTGTTGGTCTAATTCAGGGTTAGAAATACAAAATCGCTTAATTCTTACTAATGCATTTCTAAATTTGTACAAGAGCTAAAGAAACAAGAATACGTGTTTAAATTTCATAGTTCAAAACTGTCCATTTTTAGTGATTAATGTTTAGTTTTTTACAACGCAAAAATTAACCCTCTGCTAATGCAGTAGCTTGTGTATATTTTAAACTTATTACGCATACGAACTACATATTAATTTATATATAAAATACAATGGTATTATTTTTTTATAGAATTCCGTAGGTATCAAGTATTTTGCCAAGTTAGTTTATTGTAAGAAAAACAACTATAGAAATATGAATAATTTATCTAAATACTAGTTAGTAATTGTTCTTTTTACGGTATTTATTTAAGCACTTGGAATATTTTGCATGACCTATTTCAAGAATACAGCAGCTTCTCATAGAAGGGCAACATATTTCTTACCTTCGGAGAGGGGTCCTCGAAATCCTTCCTTTCCCAGATGCAACAGTCCCTGCTTTATGTCCCGTAGAATCTATAACAAATAATGGGATCTAGTGGCAGTCTGGTGTTATATTCCTTATATCGTTTTGTATGTGCTATATACACGGTAGTAACCTATAAAGTCTTAGTTGAATACACTACTCGACATTCAGTCGTTAAATTTGAATGGTACATTGACAATGGGCATGAAATAATGGACGGTCATTTATATTTAAAGTACCATTAATTAATTGGATATTTATGCACCTGCAATGGGTTGTAGATTACCATAGGAAATCTGTAAAACAGTAAATCTGTTGTCAGTATAAGTAGATAATTAGATATAATTCACTCAAGTTACATTTTTCATTTAAATAGCTCCAATTTGCGCTCTTTTAGTGTATAATTTTATTTATTTATATACATTTCGGAATGCTATCTTGCCATTGGAAACGTAAATTTGACGTAGATGCTAAGATAAAATAAAAGCATGATGGCCGACTGACATTGTTACCATGACAACCAATATCAGTAACCATATAAACATACTGTTATCTTCTGACATATTTTGACACGACTTTGTTTACATGCAAATGTCAAACTTATATAATAAATCTAACAAATCCGAAATAAATATTTGAATAAATATTGTTGTAAACACATATACAATAAATTGTAATGAATTGTTAACAATGTTCCCAGTTTAAAAGCAACTTAACGTTTATTTTATTTCAACGTTTTATCTTGTAAATATCTATTAATCAGTTAATAGCTTGCTATTAACTGATTAATCAGAGCTAATTTGTGTGAGAACTATAGGACCATTAGTCTACTATCACATGCATCGAAGATATTGTTAAAGATTATTTATAGGAGATTAGAAAATAAAGTAGAGGAAAGGCTAGGAGAAGATCAGTTTGGTTTTAGGAAAAACAGAGGGACGAGAGAGGCGATTCTAGCACTAAGAACGGTAGTAGAAAAAAGAAAGAGGGTAGGAAAGGTAACTTGCATAGCTTTTGTAGATTTAGAAAAGGCATTTGATAATGTAGATTGGGACATAATGTTTAGAATTTTAAAAGAAACGGGTATAGATTATAAGGATAGGAGAATAATTTTTTATTTATATAAACACCAAACTGCCTTAGTTAGAATTGAGGGGGAAGAAGAGGTAGCAAAAATAGGGAAGGGAGTTCGGCAGGGATGTACACTTTCACCGTTATTATTTAATCTATATATAGAAGATGCAATAAACAAAGTAAAAGAAGAGTATAGTGTAGGTGTGAATGTACAGGGAGAGAAAATATATATGTTGAGATTCGCCGACGATATAGCTATATTGGAAGAAAGCGAAAAGAATTTAGAAAGGGTATTGAATGGTATGCAGGCAGTATTGACTAGGGATTTTAACATGAAAATAAATATAGGTAAAACTAAAGTGATGAGGTGTGACAAAAAGGAATGCAGTAGAAAAATGAGGATCACAATAGGAGATAATAGAATCGAAGAAGTGTCAGATTTTTGTTATTTAGGCAGTAGAATCACAAAAGATAATCGAAGCAAGGTAGATATAAAGTGTAGGATAGCACAGGGTAGGAAGGCATTCGTAGAAAAGGAACAGATTTTAAGATAAAATATTGACTTGGGTATTAGAAAAAGGTATAGAAGGTATATGTTTGGAGTGTAGCACTGTACGGGTGTGAGGCGTGGACTATAGGAAAGGAAGAGAAGCGTAGATTACAAGCTTTCGAAATGTGGTGTTATAGGAGGATGATGAGGATTGGTTGGGAAGAAAAAGTAACAAATGAAGCTGTACTAGAGTTAGTAGGGGAGAAGAGAAGTATCTGGAGAGTGTTACAGCGTAGGAGAGACAGATTAGTAGGGCATATTCTTAGGCATGGGGGGATTATGCAATTGATCATAGAAGGTAGAGTGGAGGGAAAGAGAGGGGTAGGTAGGCCTAAATTGGAGTATGTGAGTCAGATAGTAGAAGACGTTGAGATGAATAGCTATAGGGAGATGAAGGGATTAGCTCAGGATAGATCGGCATGGCGTGCTGTTTCCAACCAATCTTTAGGATTGCGGACTCTTTAACTAACTAATAGCTTGCTTTTAAACTTTAAATACAGGGTAATCATATCGGTTTACCTAAAAATTATACAGAGTGTAACCTAAAGAAGAATTATACACAATATTATTTGAGTTTTACGAGTTCTCTTTTTATTTTTTAAATTTAAGCGTAACTTGCGCGTTGCGTAATTGTAGAATATATAAATCAAGATGTTCTTCTATTTATTTTATAGTAAAAGGAAGCTCATGTCATAGATGATAGTAAATTTAAATGGTTTCGTTGTTTTATTCTTAAAAAAATCGTTTGCGGCGAAGAGTAAAGTTGGCTAATCTTGACCTGTTATGATAAAAATAAATCGCCTGTGGCGCATATTACGGAGAATTTTATATACTCTTAAAAGCGTTAACTCAAAAAATGTTCGCGGCCCTTATAAAAGATGATTACATTTGTTCTTCTTAGCCCCGTCTACACACGCTCTGACAACAACGACGATGTAAAATACTACATTTTATAAATAAAGTATCGAACATAAAAAAACGTGCCGGAAGGAATGTAAACTTTTTATGTGGGTGTCTCATATTACTCGCTGTGTGTGTATGAGCGTTTTTTTGTTACTTCCCTTGTTATATGAAATTACAATTTTATGAAGGAAGTTTTGCGCTTAAACAGGCGTAAACAGAACGGTAGGGACGAACGCATCTACGTTTGTTGCTGTACCGTGTAATATTCCACATAACAGCTGATATTCTCACAATGTAATAAAAGTTTACAGTACCGTAATTGAGATGGGGAACCTAGAAGGTGGAATAAAACACAAGCAAAATTATACAGTTAAAGAAATGACAAATTGACATCTAAAATTGGCATGGAAAGTGGATGTGTGGAAGAATACTCGGTTGTTTTACACAAATCGAAATAAGAGGGAAAATTCGCTCGGTTGGTTTGAAAGTTTTGTGAACTTTGTGGTGTGTGATAAGCAATAAAAATAATAAATGAAGCAAACTATCCATAACGCAAAATCTATTAAATTAAATCGATGTTTATTTATACACTAAATAGGAAATATCATTACAAATCGTAATTAGTATATAAAACTAGAGCGCATTTCGAAAGTTATACCCCATTTTTTAAACTCAGCCTTCACGGGTGATAAATTAATGTAATTTTTAATATTAGAAGGAAGTAGCTTTTAAAAATCTACTTTAAAAAAGTAGATTTTTTAAATGAATACGTTTTTTATTGCTAACTCTTCTTGATTGTCAGTGGACGTAATGGCTGTTTTCACCACCGAAGAGAGGATTTTAGTTGTGCGAAAAAAATACCATACTGTGTCCAAGAGAAGGGTCTTTATTCTCTACATAAAAAAACTTCAAAGTTTTTTCGATCTAGTGTTCAAAGTCGTATTAGTTTATTACAAGTGAAGAGTGAGTTACTGAAGTTTAAAAAATGACCACATTTTGTCAAATAAATAAAAAGGGCGACAGACGAATCAATCTGTATCTATACGGGATTTGAGAGAATTGGTAACAATGGCACAAACACGTTATACAATACACGTACAATCAACCAGATAAATTATGAACATGAACCACTAGTGGTATCTTTTGGCAGTAGTTTGTACCTAATTTGGAGACGCTACTCTAAAAATGCACTAAGTTTAATAAACTTCTGAATTGAATTAAATTGGTTCAGTACAATTATTGTATTGATATTTATTAGTGTAAAAAAATTGAAGTTTTTGAAATATACAGGTTGGTCGCGGTCTAAAATGTTTTTATATTTTTTTCCGTCAGAATTTTTCTCTTTTGTTCGTCAAACTGAATCATTCTGTATAAACATCTGAAGCATATCGCTATTTTATTACAAATTGACGTAGGTACTATAATGTCCCCAATAATATTATTATGATGTCGTTTTAATATATGGAAACGAATCCACCTTAAATTTAAGTAGAACCGCGCATATAAGTGAAATGCAATACGAAAGATTCCTATTGCATTTCAGAAATAAAAATTGTAAAAAAGTACATAGCGTCTAGTATAAAATATATTTTAAAAAATGCTGTAAAATATAATTTATCGCTGCAGAGAGCGCTTCCGTTTAGAGTGTAAATTTTTTGTTAGAAGTCTACGAATTTTATTACGGTTTGTAGCGGTTGCGTTATCAAATAACTAAGAAAAAATGTATTTAATGGAAAAGAAGGGCGATGCGGTCATGTTAAAAACATAAAACATAAAATATCATTCGTTTTTGTACGCTTCCATCACTTTTGATGTCATTTTAATGATACAAGATAAATGTCACTTTTGAGATATCTGTCATCTTTCTTGCGCAGGTTGATATAACCATAGCAACGTCCATACAATAAACTCAAATAATTGTAGCTATTATATGATTTGAGTTAAGGTATTTTGGGTGATATTCTATACAAATATAATATGTCATAGATTGAAAAGCTTCTGTCATGTTGACACTTTTTATTCAATTGTATAGCAATCACGGTTAATGACAGATGTATTTGGTTTAGTTTTTATCTTGTGTTAGTGCAGATGAAGGTATAGCCTTCGAAATGCGCATCTTGCTATTAAATGCTTTGGGTGATGTTTTATACAATTTTCTAATGCATAAAAAAATTTGCACCAAACAAATGGCAAGATGTTAATGTAGCTTTAGTTGGTAATTTTACCATAATGACGTCATATCACGCCCTTTCCTACCCTGCTATATCCCCTTTTAGTTCACCCTCGTCTCTAATACTGTGCATATACCTATGGTATCTACAAATGTACAAGCTCCAGTCAACTAGTTCCAAAGAAGTTCTGTAAATGTGTGTTAGAAGGTCCTAGACTAAAATTTCAAATAGAAACGAATAAGCAGCTACAATAGGAGTGGTGTTATTTAAGATTGATTTATTTATCATTGTGCATATATCAAAGGAATGAAAAATATTGTAATTAGCGTCTAAGAAGTTAACATGTTATGCGCCGTGTGCTGAAGATGATTTTGGGGAAAATAAATCAAAACGTTGGCAAAATTCTTTTAAATTGGTTTGTTTACATCTTGATTTTATTTATGCGCACTAGCTGGGGCTAGTGCGCAAAGTTTTAACTTTGTACAAAACCGGTACATCGAGTAGAGCCCTTGACCGACAAATAGGCACTGAAACGAACATGCTAGGGAAGGGTTCAGAGATATAGGCAACACATATACCATTTGCAAATCGAAACTTGTACGCTGTGGATTCGTATAGGTCCAAAATGGAGCGCTATGAAACACGGTGACGTGGCGGTACAGTGTCGGCAAGTTAGCGATCCTCAACATCGGTCGCTGGTATATGAATTGAACTAACATCGGTTCGGACAAATTGAAATATTCCCTCGTGACGTATTCTATACTGCACCACCGAATATTCCACGCAATCAGACGTGCAGAAAGGATGGAGACACCCCCTGTCGAGGGTGTATAGAAAGTTCTCTGACTATAGATTAGATCATGGATGGAATATATCAAATTTACTTTATATTTGTAGGAATGCAGCAAAGTGTGAAACTTTGGAAACCTTTAAATGTCCCCCGTACATCCGTAGATGTAATAAAAAACAATTATTATACAAAAACTAAAATGAAAAAATAATCGTGTTATGTTTCGCGTGTAAAGAGATGCAAAGAAATTTTGAGGGGGGGTACAGTAAAGTAATTAAATACAAAAGAAATTTTATCTCTTCATCTTCAATATCACTTTGTCAGCCAACAACTTTCCAACAACCATCCAAAAATTTAATTAAACTACGTCCTACTACGTCGCCTATACGAGCACCTTGCGCCACCCCATCATACATATCTGAGTGGGTGGTTGCATATAGTGCCCAGGTCAGTGGCGTATTTAGTTCGTCACAACATACATTTCGTGAACAATTTATTGGCAAATTTTTTTTTATTTGGCACAGTGTGACATATTTTTTTAAATAATGTTATCATTGATATAAAAGATAAGGTCACTATTACCACAATCAAAGTGCGCATCGTAGTGACATCTATCGTTAAACCAATAGTACTAGGGAACTGAAAGTTTGAATGGAAACTGTAATGGCAGGTAACTATTGATGGAAACGGTAATTACAGAAGGGAACTGTAGCGGGCACTTGTCATTATTATATTTAGTATAATTAATTACGGTAATTATAATGGAAATGTGTTATTATTCCGAGGAACTGCAATAGAAGACTGAATCATTGTTAAATAAATATAATTGTGGTGGAATGTACGGTTATATATTTTTATTTGGCACAGTGTGACATATTTTTTAAAATAATGTAATCGTTGATATAGAAGATAAGGTCACTACTACCACAATCAAAGTGCGCATCGCAGTGACATCTATCGTTAAACCAATAGTACTAGGGAACTGAAAGTTTGAACGGAAACTGTAATGGAAAGTAACTATCGATGGAAACGGTAATTACAGAAGGGAACTGTAGCGGGCACTTGTCATTAATATATTTAGTATAATTGATGACTGTAATTATAATGGCAATGTGTTATTATTCCGAGGAACTGTAATAGAAGACTGAATTATTGTTAAATAAATAAATTTGTGGTGGAATGTATGGTAGGTTGCATATATAAAATGGATTGAAATTTAAAAAATGGTTTACAATAATAAAAAATAAAGTTTAAATTAAAAAATATATTAGGATAAAAATTGTGTGTAATATAAACAACTTTTTATTTTGTTAGATTCTTTTTCTACTACATCTAACCCTACGACTTCACTTTTTAAAAGATGAGGCAATATGCATCGAATTTTCATTCTTTTCTCAATTTTCATGGACTATATTTTTGAAAAAGAAATATTTTTGTTATAAATTCCAATATAATAAAACAAAAAAACCAACGAAATCGTTTCATTTACGGATTTATTGTTATAACTATACTTAAAAAATTAATACAAATTGTATAAGAGATTTGACTAAAATGAAATATATACACAAAAAAATATTTGTGCCATATTTATACTAATAAATTAAAAAATAGGTTTAAAAACAAATAAAAATAGAGAAATATTTTATAGTACCTATTTATTGCCGGATTTTTGATTTAGCACCAACTAAAAAATTTAATTTTTATATAGATTATAGATCCTTGCACAACCTCCGATTAATGCGAATTAAATAAATTAATTTATTAATAATAAAAAAGTAAATTAGGATAAAAAATAAATAATAATTAATTAATGCAATTTATAAATACCACCTGCCTTAGCAGATTTTTTAATTAATACGCCACTGCCTTAAGTACAACATCGCATCTCATATCATTGATAGAAAGCGACAGGAATATGAGAGCTCAAAAGTGAGAATCTCCATCAGAAACAGATCGATTGAAGGATTTTTTTCATCTCCCCTAAGTATTACGATCTGTTCAAACTACGCATGCAGTACGAGCGCCATATAAACGCCGCGTTAATTAAATAGCGATATATGGAACATTCGAATCCATATGGACCGTACTGAGTGTGCGGTGTTGAATGCAGGAAGCAATGGAATAATTTTTGCGGTTGAAAGATAAGTGGATGCTACACGTCACAAAAATAAGAGCGGGTAAAAAAAACGGAAAGCGATCGTCTTCAACGAATGTTTGCAAACGTCTTATTTCATCAGTTTAATGAATAAGGGGATGTTTTTTTTATAAGAGGTGGGCTTAAATATTTACGATCGTATATTTTGTTCGCGGTAAATTTTATCGTATGATAAAAAATAAATGGTCTCGAGGCATATTTCATATAATGTGACAACTGCAATAAAATGTGATATAAAATTTAAATATACCGGATGATCGTCTAAAAAATTTATAAGCGTTTTTATCGAACTTGTCTGAATATCTGAAATTTTATTATTATGTACAACACATTTTTATTTTTTATTTTTTTTTACAATATACGGCATAATTTTTCAAGAAATATTTTAAAAATATATTTAATTAATCGAACATATAAAAATTGCATTGAGATTCTTTTTTTATTATTTATTCTTTCTAATTCTCAATTATTTTGGCGTGAAATAATTTTCTATGAATCAAAAATTAAAATGATAAAATTTGATGTGTTTATTTATACATATATGTATATAGTTTTTGTAAAAAATCCACATTTCATTCCACGCGTTAAAAATAAATATATTTTTATCAAATATTAATGACGTTGCTTTTTTTAATAGTAATTCTTTTTTATAGTAAATTTTTATTTTTTTCTATTAAATATTTTTCAAGACATTATCTATCTTAGCACTGGAGCAAAAGAATTTTTTTTTAGGAATTTTTTTCCTCGATAAGAATCCTTTGTTCATTTCAAAGGTGGCGCAAAGAAAATTGTTTTCGCATAAAATTCTTAGTTTTAGAAAAATATTTATTCACGATTATAAAATTATTTTAAATGTAATTATAAAGCTTTTAGAATTTAAACAACTTTATATTATATAAATAAGCTAAAACAGAAATTTTGAATAGAATTCAATTTCTTTTATAAAAATCAATTTGCAAAATTTCTATTGCACTTGGTGTTAGAAAAATCAGAAAAATCGGCGAATTATCAAAAGTACCAGAAAAATCGGCGAAATTCCTATTTTCATTTCAAAGGTGGCGCAAAGAAAATTGTTTTCGCATAAAATTCTTAGTTTTAGAAAAATATTTATTCACGATTAATAAAATTATTTTTAATTTTATTATAAAAACTTTTAGAATTTAAACAAGTTTATATTATATAAATAAGCTAAAATGGAAACTTTGAATAAAATTCAATTTCTTTTATAAAAATCAATTTGAAAAAATTCTATTGGACTTGGTGTTAGAAAAATCAGAAAAATCGGCGAATTATCAAAAGTACCAGAAAAATCGGCGAAATTCCTTTGTTCACTTCAAAGGTGGCGCAAAGAAATTTGTTTTCGCATAAAATTCTTAGTTTTAGAAAAATATTTATTCACGATTAATAAAATTATTTTTAATTTTATTATAAAAACTTTTAGAATTTAAACAAGTTTATATTATATAAATAAGCTAAAATGGAAACTTTGAATAAAATTCAATTTCTTATATAAAAATCAATTTGAAAAAATTCTATTGGACTTGGTGTTAGAAAAATCAGAAAAATCAGAAAAATCGGCGAATTATCAAAAGTACCAGAAAAATCGGCGAAATTCCTTTGTTCATTTCAAAGGTGGCGCAAAGAAAATTGTTTTCGCATATAAAAATCTTAGTTTTAGAAAAATATTTATTCACGATTAATAAAATTATTTTTAATTTAATTATAAAAATGCTTCTATAAATGGAAATTTTGAATAAAATTCAATTTCTTTTATAAAAATCAATTTGAAAATTTTCTATTGGACTTGGTGTTAGAAAAATCAGAAAAATCAGCGAATTATCAAAAGTACCAGAAAAATCGGCGAAATTAATCGCGAATTGTTTACTTCACTCGTTCATTTCTTATGTTAAAATTTCGACTGGCAGCTAGTTTGCAAAGTTTTGCAAATTTTTGCAAATTTTGATATATCTCTAATATATCTTCTAAATTGCATGTGTTTTATTTCACTACGACAAACAGAAAATAAATTCAAAAAAACATTGTAAAAAGTTTCAAAGAACGCAATAAAATAAACATAATAAATCTTCCAATCTAAGTTATGTTCCTCTAACTTCCACTTCAATACATTTCAAGACTACAACCTCGAATTATTCACACAATGCTTCTTCGTCTGTTAACTTTCACCCAGGTCTACTCAAAAACAACACGCAATTCAATATATTGTATAGTTTCATCCAATCTAGTAGCTATTTGTTCATTTTACCGATTTCTTTTACATCTCGACAGCAGCTACCAATGGAAATATTCATCTATAAATCTAGTTGTCCAAACACCAACAGCACCTCTCCCATTTTAACTGTTTCCCCGGGAACTTTTACAATGTGTACGTATATATCTTTGATGGGTTTCTACCCCTAACCTTGCTGCGTGCCTCCCCGTGTCCCGTCTGCACCCCTATGCAAGAAAATCGAACCTCTTTGTACACTCGCAGATAATGCGAATGGTTTTTGTATAAACGTGTAAATTGTTGTGGGGCTGGAGATTAGAAATATTTCCTCGTGGGGTAATTTTAACAGCGAAACATGTTTTTATTAGTAAATATTTAATTAGGAGTTTTCCGATAAAAATGGCAAATTTTTGGGCCGTATATATTTTTAACTTGACATCGTTTAAATTGAAGAAGGGAAATAATAATAGTTATTGCTAAAACAACGAAGCATCAGTAAAAAAAATATATTTTACTGTTATATTATGGACAACTTTAAGGAAATAAAAAAATGACTGTAAAAACGACAATTTGTTCAAATTTAAATAGGACGTCACGAAGTTACTGCAAAGTGGTGTTATATTCAAAGTTAATTATCTTCTAATTACATGAAGATAATACGATTTTTTCTACGTATTTCTATGTGGAAAAGAACAATTTGATTTCCGTTAAAATTTTATTTATTTGGTACAAATAGTTTGATTTTGGCATGGGATAATATTAACATGGCCAGCATTATTTATTTATAGAGCAACGAAAAATGTAAGTAAATTTATTATACAATGAAATTTCAATATTAAATAACTACCCTGAATTGAAAATCGTCCAAAAAAGGCAACTGAAATAAATTTGTAGCAAATCGACAAGCTTAAATATTTTTTTGTGATAAAATTCCCTACTATAATTGAATTATTAATAGTTTAAAAACGAAATATAAAATAATTTGATATAAAATAAGAACACGAACTAAAATAAAAATGCTTTAAAAAAATAAAACGGTTCAAACACATAATTTTTCGTTGTAAATTCGAAGAGAATCAAGAGATTAATAAAAAAATAAATATTTTTAAGAAAACGCAATTTAATTTGCAAAAACTTATGTTCTTTTTTCTTCCAAGAATAATTTTTTACCTGTTTTTTTCAGGAAAAATTTTTTCAGTAAACAAATTTCAAATTTAGTTAAGTAGCAATTTTACTGGTAAATTTAATATGTATAAAAATTAATTACACTGGTATTTCAAATAAACGCAAATTGTCGGTTTATTTTTAAGAAACGCGTTTGTTTACAATGAAAAATATTTGCTTAAAATTCTTCAGTAAACATATTACAAAATTAATCAGAAAACTACAATTTGATGTTAAAAAAAAAACATTTTACTAGCAATAAATTTTCAGAAACATACAAAAATTAAAGACACATTACAAGAAAAACATATTTTTTTTTTTAGGGGGAAATACATCATTGCTTCTGCAGCTTAGAATAAATTCTACAACTTCGATTGTACCTTTCACCCTTATTGCTAGTAGGATCTAGTAGTCCTATAGCCAAATACACCCCCAAAGAGAAAAGGAAACCCCCATGCAAAACGCAATTGTGTATTCTGAGCAGAAAGCATTGGGGTGAAGGTGGAGGAGGTGGTGAACACTGTACAAGAAATTTGTTCCTGTCGGGGGATGATTTTCATCAAATGATGCATGGATAAAAATGTTCGAAAATATTTTTAATTGCGCATAAAAAGTGCTTCACTTTATATAGGTCAAGTGAAAATTTGGGTTTCGATTTATTTATTTTTTTCATTAGTTAATTTACGAAAAATTCTAATTTTCTTATACTATTCCCAAATAAAATAGTATTCGACCTGCAGCCTCACCCTTTAATTATTATTTGACAAATCAAATAATTAATTATAATCAATCGTAAACATTTTCCACGAATATATTGACAATTTAAAATAGCCAATAGAAAAATTGCATTTAAACGAAAAGGATTTCGTTTAAGATAGAATACGCTGTATCGTTCATATATATTCTTCCAATTTCACCAAAAATTAAAAAAAAAAAACTTTGGCAAGCAATTTTTTGGCCCACTCAAAAAAAACCCCAACACAATTCTTCCGTGGTACACAAAACCTAGAATATCTGGTGTGTCTAATAAATTGGCCGAGATATAAATTGCCCGTATGGTAGAGGGGGGATGAGGTATCCTAGTCTTGGGGTAGTTTCTACCTGTTCCCTATATAGCCGTTTTATGGGAGAACAGGGATTGCAAGAAAACATATTTGATTTGAATTTTTTTTTCAATGTTAAAATTTTTGATAATTTGAGAAATTGGACATTTATTTCGATTGCATTATACCACCGTGTCTAAGAATACGACTTACTAGTCTACCTTTCCTACGCTAGGAATAATTTACTAGTAATATATTCTTTTTTAGTTAATTTTATAGTACGTTTTCATTTGTCTCATTAATTTGAGTTATCGCTTTAAAAAAAATTCAATTAAAGATAGGTAAAAGAGAGATAATTAAAGCACTTACGTCTTCGTGTTCTTTGGTGAATTTCTCTCGTTTCCGCATGGCTTCTTGCAGCTTCAACTGCAAGTGGAATAAACTAGTTTGTAAAAGCCAATTTGCATTTACATGTTCAGATGAAAATTAGATTTTTATTATTCGAAAATTTAGTATTTTAATTATACGGCAAAGAAAGGAAAATTTTCTGCAAGACGAATTAAAAAAAAAAAATGGGGTGTTTTGTTTAAAAATTGCCATTTTATCAAAAATAGCAATTTTATATAAAATTGTACACTTCCATCTTGTAAATTATATTTGAAGGATTTATAGTATTATTATTTTTTTGCTGAGTTTGCTCATTTTTTGAACGTTCGTTAATGTAATTATTTTTTCAAAAATAATCAATAAAAAAAATTATTAGTAATTTTATTCGTAATTATTAGTAAGATAAATTCAAGATGGAATAAAGTAAGATAAAAAGAGCAACATCAATTCGTTTAAAATAAAAGATTTGTATAAATGAATCGCCTTGTATAAATAAATATATTTTTATGATTTAAAAAAAATTCTAATATTAAATGATTTATTTATACAATTTATACAATTTTTTATGCATGTAATTCTGATGACATTTACGTGGATGACCCTGTATATAATTTTGGTACATATTTGAAAGACATTTTATATCGACAAAAACACTGAAGAATTAAAATGAATCGGTGAATTTTATAATAAAAAAAACAAACATTTGTCTCACTTTGTATATGGTTTCCTCGAAGGTATTTGGTTCTCCGTTGAGTTGTAAGGTCCTGAGTCTTTCGTAGTCCCTCGGATCAACCATGGATCGAAGCACGGCATGATGACCCAGGTCATTTATACCCAGGCCGCTGTGCAGGACCGAATCCGGCGTGTCCACCTGAAAATTAGATTAAAAATTCAATTTAAATAGAACATCTAACTATCCAATTATTTGGCCGATATATTAGAAAAAAAAACAATAAACTTTTTCTTACTATTAGGCAAATCTAACAAAGATATTTCTTCTTTGCGATAGTTTTAAAACTTAAAAAAAAAATGCACTTTTAAATTTTTTTTAAGATATTCTATTTGCTATGTTTTGTTATTTTTACGTGTGTAATAATAACAAACAATATTTTTGTGAAAAAAAAGTTATTGATATCGGTTAAAATTATTTTAATTCTATTATATTTTAATATATGCAACAAAATGTTCGTTTAAAATAAAGATGTATACAGAGTGTCTTTATTTCGTCTTAAAAAATGTGCCCACTTTTTAATTATGTGTCATTTTTATGGCTATTTATTTTCCAAATTCTAAAATAATATATTTTATCTGCTGTTAGAAAAAAAACAGACAAAATAATCGCGTTTTTTTCTTCACCATGCATAAACGAGCTATAGCAATTTTTTAAACCCTAGTCCGAATAATTAATTAATTTTTTATTGAATTATTTTTTAATTCAAATCATATTAATTTGTTTTTTTTTGTTAAAGGATGGGCGTTGAAGGCTCTCCCATTTTAAAGGCTACATAAATAAACAAAAGTACAGTATTTTATAAATAACGAATTAAATAAATAAAATTGGCTTTTCTAACACTTAACGTAATTATTTTTAATATTTTAGAGTTGTGAGATTTTCAGATTAAATGTAAAAATCAAAAAAACCAATTGCAACTAGATTTAAGGACCATTTAGCTCATTTCAGATTAAATAAAAAACATTTTTTTGCAACATTTTTAAAATAAATACATCAATTATGATCAAAATTGTAAAATAAAAACTAAATAGTAAATAGTAATTTAAAATTTAGATTACTAATTTATTCTAGTATTTTTATACATTTTTTTTAAATGTTTTATCGCGATTTTTTTGTTACATTATATTTTATATATTTTAAAATCTTTTATATTTTTAATAGCGTTATTATTTTGTTTATTTTACAATTTTGTTACTCAAAATGTATATATATTATAAAGAATTCTTTTATTTAAAATATAAAAATTGCAACTGAAATATTTTTATTTTTAACAATTTTTCTTGAATATACAATTTTTGTATAAAATATCACCCAAATTCGAAGCATTTAACAGCTACATGCGCATTTCGAAGGCTATGCCCCCATCTTCAGTCGCACAAAATTGAAACACTTCTCTCTTATTAATTTAATAGTACTATATTATAATTTAAAAAATACAGCGTGTTTATTTGTTTGGATTAATGTTGAAAATATTTTTTTACTGCGCACACTCGACTCGGGGTTATTTTTGTTTTACTGTCCAAAAAAATGTTTTGACGGTCAAAAATACAATCACAGTGGAAAATTTTTTTTTTCCACTGTGAATGTACATTTTGCACTGGATATGTTTTGCGCTCCTTTTCAACTCCTATTTTTTATTAACTTAAAAAATCCCAGCCTCAAATATATAATTTTTTATTTTATAAAAATATTTCTTGTACAATTTTTTTTGTATACGTAAGCGGATGCGCATAGATTGAAAATCTATGTAAATACTTTTTCCAAATGCAACTCTTCACACAGTTGATTTTCAAAAGAAAAAGAACATGAAAGAAGTTCGAATGCCTTACTACAACCAGCAATAGAATATGTAAATTCAGTTGAGAATTCCAGTGAAGGGGGGCCAAGCCCTGGGCCCTATGTTCGACTATAATATGACGAATACTAACTTCTTCAGACATCACAGTTTCCTCGTCCTAGATGAGGCGCGAAGACAACCAGCGGCGCAGTTAAGAAAATGTTCTAAATACTATCTACGTATCGCATAATATTTTTTTATAAATGGTAACTTGGATACAAGTTTTTACAATAAAAATGTTAATAATACAATTTTATATTGTAAAATTTGTAGGTACGCCACTGAAATTGCACAAAGAATTTGTTGGCGGAATGTGCGGAATTGCATGGGGTATATATATATATACATTGTGCATATCTGTCATTGTGTGCGTAAGAAGTTATTTGACGTTTTCTATGTACATAACATAAAAATTTGAATGGAATAACTCAATTACGATCGGATATAGAGTATGCTAATATATGGAAACTGAAGAAGACGGAGAAGAAAAGGTGAATTGATATTCGTGCAATTCAATGCGGAAATGACAATATATGTTTTTTGCCTATAGAATTTTTTTTATTGCTACGTGCGTTTGGTTAATATAGCTCAATTAAAAATTGTTTTTTTTGTCTGATGTGACAACAAATTGTTTGGCGTAAATTTATGTTTTTTTTTTTTAAACCATAGAACATTAATTTTTGTTTAATACACGAATAAGCAAACAAGTTAAAAATTACGAAGAAAAACATTTGTATTTACGGTTTTTTTTTTGGAGTGTAAATTAATTTTTATATTATTATTAAAAATTGAACGAGAAGTTAAAAGTAAAAATGTTGTTGAACGAAAATCTTTTTTGATTGTGTCAATGTGTATACTAGATATGTATTTAATTCGATACCATACATAACCTCACAATTTTCGCCAAAGTAGGCATTTTAACGCATCGGTTGTCTTTTATGACGAATCAGCTGATGTGTATACAATTTGACATGTAATGTCAGATTATAGCTGGATTATATAATATTTTGGCATTTCATGAAATCGATTGTACTTCAAATTAGTTTCAAATATTATTTCGCTATATTTTAGTTCATTTGTTGCCATATTAATTATTTGTTGAGGAACGCACCGTCACGCTTTGTTTACATTTGTTAAGTCAGTAGTTCTTATGCACCATCAACAACAAATGACCTACTTGTGCAATATGCCTACTTTGGCGAGGAATTTTAAATTGCTCGTAAATACATGTTACATTAGTTAAGTCAATAGTTCTTATGAAGCATCCATAA
The DNA here is from genome assembly GCA_947310635.1 of Leptodirus hochenwartii. Lineage (NCBI taxonomy): Eukaryota > Metazoa > Arthropoda > Insecta > Coleoptera > Leiodidae > Leptodirus > Leptodirus hochenwartii. The sequence continues at coordinate 4,106,815 of OX371181.1, forward strand.
CAAATGACCTACTTGTGCATTACGCCTACTTTGGCGAAAAATATGCCACATATAGAAAAATTATTCCACAAAAATTATTTAGTGCCCTGTTCATATATATTTAGTGTATGAAAATACTACAATATTTTCCAAAACGATATCCTGCTCTTATATTTTATAGCAGTATATATATAACGCGATCGTGAACATAAAAACATGCTTTTTTTGTAATTAAGTTTGTTCCACGGACAATATCTGTTCATAAAGAAAAATATTGCACTTAATTAAACTTTTTTTTTTTTACAACACTATCTACATTGTGTTCATCATTTTATTAGGACTCGGGTAACTTTCGTTTGCCAACTTTTAGATCACTTTATTATAGCGTGGGCTATAAAGAGAAGATTATATGGCATATACACAGGGTAAGTCGGAAATATACGTATTTATAATGCAAAATAATTAGTTTAGACAAGTCTACGTTTGATATAATAAAAATATTAAATAATAATGTAAAAAGGTGTTGTGGAATACTCTGTATGTTTTATAGAGTATATATGAAAATTTAAGTGGTTTAATTAAAGGCGTGGTAATTTTTTAAGGCAACGGTATAAGAAAGAAATATAGAAAAAATTAGTGTGGATGAATTTTGAGGACAAAATGCAGTAAGAAATATATTTTAAAAAAATATTTAGATATTAAAATTTAAGAAATTATACAATTTGGTTTATATAGAAAATTTTGGAGTTTATTAAAATCATTTTTTAGAAGATTTCATTCGAACTAGAATTATTTTTAATTTTCTTCGATACGTTTTTCGGTAACCGATTATAAAATGTAGTGTCTAAACACTTGCATCTCATTGCAATTAAATTGAATGCAGTAAGAAATATATTTAAAAAAATAATTTAGAAATTAAAATTTAAAAAATTATACAATTTGGTATATATAGAAAATTTTGCAATTTATCAAAATCATTTTTTAGAAGACTTCATTCGATTTGGAATTATTTTTAATAATTTCTTACAATTTTCTTATTTACGTTTTCGGTAACCGATTCGAATGTAGTGTCTACATACTTGCATCTCATTGCATTTAAATTTAATGCAATAAGAAATAAGGAATTATTATTATTATTTTTAATTATACAATTTGGTATATATAGAAAATTTTGCAGTTTATCAAAATTATTTTTTTAGAAGATTTCATCAAACTAGAATTATTTTAAATAATTTCTTACAATTTTCTTCGATACGTTTTGGGTAACCGATTAAAATCTAGTGTATACACACTTAGATCTCATTGCATTTAAATTTAATGCAGTAAATATATAAAAAAATATTTAGAAATTAAAATTTAAAATATCATACAATTTGGTATGTATAGAAAATTTTGCAGTTTATCAAAATTATTTTTTAAGAAGATTTCATTCGAACTAGAATTATTTTTAATAATTTCTTACAATTTTCTTCGATACGTTTTCGGTAACCGATTAAAATGTAGTGTCTACACACTTGCATCGCATTGCATTTAAATTGAATGCAGAAATATATGAAAAAAATATATTTAGAAATTAAAATTTGAAAAAATATACAATTTGATATATATAGAAAATTTTGTAGTTTATCGAAATCATTTTTTTAGAAGATTTCATTCGAACTAGAATTATTTTTAATAATTTCTTACAATTTTCTTCCATACGTTTTCGGTAACCGATTAAAATGTAGTGTCTACATACTTGCATCCCATTGCATTTAATGGGGTCATACATTCTTCAGCTATTCGAGACAATTTAAAACTTGACAAGGGATTGAAAAGATTCGTTCTAGCTGGCACACAATAGATGGCGCCTCTAAAATGTTTCTATGTGTACCGAATGGCGGCGCTTGACGTAACGTAGAATAGACGTAAAATAGCCTGTAAAATTGCTTCGGGCCAAAATGAGTTACTACCGGATGGGCAATTAAGATTATTTTAAGTAAATTGCCCAGAAATTAATTCAATGTTCTTCAAAAGCATGCTTACTCTCTACCTCTTCAAAATCTTGCGAAATAAATTAAAATGAAGGACAAACATTGTACAGAGTGATGTTTTGGGTTAATATGTTAATCATTCTGTATAGTAGAATATGAGAAGGGAGAAGTACCACAGGATTTTCAGCGTAGTAGAATAGTAACAATGCCGAAGAAAATAGGAGCTAATTTGTGTGAGAACTATAGGACCATTAGCCTACTATCACATGCATCGAAGATATTGTTAAAGATTATTTATAGGAGATTAGAAAATAAAGTAGAGGAAAGGCTAGAAGAAGATCAGTTTGGTTTTAGGAAAAACAGAGGGACGAGAGAGGCGATTCTAGCACTAAGAACGGTAGTAGAAAAAAGAAAGAGGGTAGGAAAGGTAACTTGCATAGCTTTTGTAGACTTAGAAAAGGCATTTGACAATGTAGATTGGGACATAATGTTTAGAATTTTAAAAGAAACGGGTATAGATTATAAGGATAGGAGAATAATTTTTAATTTATATAAACACCAAACTGCCTTAGTTAGAATTGAGGGGGAAGAAGAGGTAGCAAAAATAGGGAAGGGAGTTCGGCAGGGATGTACACTTTCACCGTTATTATTTAATCTATATATAGAAGATGCAATAAACAAAGTAAAAGAAGAGTATAGTGTAGGTGTGAATGTACAGGGAGAGAAAATATATATGCTGAGATTCGCCGACGATATAGCTATATTGAAAGAAAGCGAAAAGAATTTAGAAAGGGTATTGAATGGTATGCAGGCAGTATTGACTAGGGATTTTAACATGAAAATAAATATAGGTAAAACTAAAGTGATGAGGTGTGACAAAAAGGAATGCAGTAGAAAAATGAGGATCACAATAGAAGATAATAGAATCGAAGAAGTGTCAGATTTTTGTTATTTAGGCAGTAGAATCACAAAAGATAATCGAAGCAAGGTAGATATAAAGTGTAGGATAGCACAGGGTAGGAAGGCATTCGTAGAAAAAGAACAGATTTTAAGATCAAATATTGACTTGGGTATTAGAAAAAGATTACTGAAGGTATATGTTTGGAGTGTAGCACTGTACGGGTGTGAGGCGTGGACTATAGGAAAGGAAGAGAAGCGTAGATTACAAGCACTTGAAATGTGGTGTTATAGGAGGATGATGAGGATTGGTTGGGAAGATAAAGTAACAAATGAAGTTGTACTAGAGTTAGTAGGGGAGAAGAGAAGTATTTGGAGAGTGTTACAGCGTAGGAGAGACAGATTAGTAGGGCATATTCTTAGGCATGGGGGGATTATGCAATTGATCATAGAAGGTAGAGTGGAGGGAAAGAGAGGGGTAGGTAGGCCTAGATTGGAGTATGTGAGTCAGATAGTTGAAGACGTTGAGATGAATAGCTATAGGGAGATGAAGGGATTAGCTCAGGATAGATCGGCATGGCGTGCTGTTTCCAACCAATCTTTAGTATTGCGGACTCTTTAACTAACTAGCGAAACAAGAACTACCAACAACAATTTTTTGAAAAAAAAAAAATGGATTTTAATAAATCTCTTTTACATTTATTTTTATAGAAAAATAATCTTGGTAGAAAAGAATATTTTTAACATTGGTGTGTATTTTCAATAATAATAATAATAATAATAAACGAGTTTCTTTATAAACTGTACCATATAAAGATATAAACATAAAAATCAAGAAAAAGAAAAAAGTTATATATAAATACAATATTGTACAATAATGTTTGAACACGACAATTTCCAATTACGAACCCAACTCATGCAATCTTTCAGTTTTTCCTTAGACGTTTTTATTATTATATAGTTTCCCGATTAATCACGATAAATGATTGTAGGTATATAAGCTATTTTTATTCACTCGTAGATCATATGACATGAAATAGTAATAAAAAAAACCAGTGAATTATTAATAATCTCCATCTAAAGACTTTAGATATATATTTTTTAATTTCGACGTTGGTGTGTTTTAAAATCTGGTTTATTAATGTTTTGTGGTTATAATGTTGAGATTAAAATAAAATTTGTTTGTTAATTATGAATCCGGTGGTTAATTAATAAAAAAAAAAAGTTATCAAATCTTTTCATGCAATCGTACAAAAATTTACAAAAAATTATATATGTAAATTTTTCAAAAATCAATGAGTATTGTAAAATTTTATTCAGAAAAACTTGAAAATAGGTTTAAGACAAGTTCCCATTATTTCCTGTTCTGAATTCTTTTTAATTACGTCCAATAAATGATCAATTCGTATTCTTTCCAAATAACAAAAGTTTCTATGATTGAAAATCGCTTAATTGCATTTTCATTTCTTAAAAAGTCAGCCACCCGAATTTCTCCAAATTGATATTATTTTCTGACGAATTGTATGGAATTTCGATATTTCTGCAAATTGGACTAAACTGCACAAATCTTTTGTTTGTTTCTACTTTCAACACAAAACGTATTAATCGTAAAAAAAAATATTGCACGCTCCTAAATATATATTCCATCACGCGACGTTATCATTCAAGCTAATGAATATGCAACCGAATATACGCAAGCGTATTACTACTAGCCACACATTCCATTTCACTATCCATCTGTTTCCGTTTCCGCATTATGGCATTTGTTCTGCGCACGCTGCCGCCATAGTTACTAATTACTCTAATCTAGCGGGCCACATTGGAATCTTTATTGGTTCTTCTGTTGCTGCGCATTTTATTGTTCCAGCTCAACCTCCCGTGGGAGCAAACGAAGAGAACCAACAATAAGTTGGCTCAGAGTCGGACGCTGTACCGTTCCGGATATAGATCAAGAAACACACTGGAGTCAGATTTAGGGATGGGCATCGACAGATCGAACATCGATATTGGATGTCATCACTTTATATCGATTTAAAAAACAACAACAACAACAACAACGTTGAATCGAAACGTGATTGTGGGGAAGAATACTAATGTTTATTTGTAGAAGAATATGAATTGCAGATTTCAGATTGTATTTGTTTCTATTTGCGCTAAAGCTAGCAGGTATTAAAAATTAATGTCATTTTGGCTTATGCAAGATTCATTTACAGTTAGTCTGAACGGAACAAACAAAATATTTCCACAAATTTTGACGTCTCAGTCACTTTAGACGTATCAGTCACTTTTAACGTTTTGTTACTTTCGATATTTCTGTCACTTTTGATGTATCAGTCGCTTTTGACGTTTTGCTATTTTTATATATGTTAGTTTGAAAGGAACAAATAAAATATTTCCACTAATTTTGACGTCTCAGTCACTTTCGACGTTTTCTTACTTTTGATATTTCTGTCACTTTTGACGAATCAGTCACTTTTGATGTATCAGTCGCTTTTGACGTTTTGTTATTTTTATATATCTGTTAGTTTGAAAGGAATAAATAAAATATTTCCACCAATTTTGACGCCTAAGTTACTTTCAACGTTTTGTCACTTTTAACGTATCAGTCGCTTTTGATGTTTTGTTACTTTAGATATTTCTGTCACTTTTGGCGTATCAGTCACCTTTGACGTTTTGCTACTTTTGATATTTCTGTCGCTTTTGAAGTATCAGTTATTTTTTACGTTTTGTTACTTTTGACATGTTTGTCACTTTTGACGTATCAATCACTTTTGATGTATCAATCGCTTTTGACGTATCAGTCACTCTCGACGTTTTGTTAGGTTTGATATTTCTGTTACTTTTGACGTATCAGTCATTGATATATCAGTCACTTTTAATGTATCAGTCGCTTATGACGTTTAGTTACTTTCAATGTATTTGTTAGTTTGACAGTTTGAAAGCAACAAATAAAACATTTCCACCAATTTTGACGTCTCAATCACTTTTGACGTATCAGCCACTTTCCACGTTTTGTTACTTTTGATATTTCTGTCACTTTTGACGTATCAGTCACTTTTGATGTATCAGCCGCTTTTGACGTTTTGTTATTTTTATATATCTGTTAGTTTGAAAGGAACAAATAAAATATTTCCACCAATTTAGACGCCTAAGTCACTTTCAACGTTTTGTTACTTTTGACATTTCAGTCACTTTTGATATATCAGTCACTTTTAATGTATCAGTCGCTTATGACGTTTAGTTACTTTCAATGTATTTGTTAGTTTGACAGTTTGAAAGCAACAAATAAAACATTTCCACCAATTTTGACGTCGCAATCACTTTTGACGTATCAGCCACTTTCCACGTTTTGTTACTTTTGATATTTCTGTCACTTTTGACGTATCAGTCACTTTTGATGTATCAGCCGCTTTTGACGTTTTGTTATTTTTATATATCTGTTAGTTTGAAAGGAACAAATAAAATATTTCCACCAATTTTGACGCCTAAGTCACTTTCAACGTTTTGTTACTTTTGACATTTCAGTAACTTTTGATGTATCAGTCGCTTTTGACGTTTTGTTACTTTTGATATTTCTATCACTTTGGCATATTTGACACTTTATGTCATTTTGGGCATTTTTTAAAATTAAATTCCATTCGATATAATTAAAAATCTAACTACTGGTAGAGGCGTTTTTTTACGAAAAGCTGTATAAAAAGAATTCGAAAAATCAAAACACTATTTCTGAGGAAAACACATTGGGATTAAAACATCGAAAATATTAAATATTCGAAACCCATCCCGGTGGGTTGGTTGTAAAAGAGCACGCGATGGTTCATGCTTCTTCATGGTGTGTGTGGTGGCTGCGGTTAAATAACTCCATCTTAATATTAAATTTCCCTCATGGAAAAGCGTGAGCTAAACACTGTTGGTGGTGTCCTCTGGTGCTGGTGTATAGGATTCATATACTATGGATATCGCGAACGATTTGTGTACACTATTATAAAATATATTGCTTTGATTTTTTACTGAAATCATTTCGAAAAAACTCAAAATCAATCAATTTTACTGAAGAATAAAAAATAAAAAAATAGAATAATTTCGATTAGGGAAAAGTAACAGTGTGATTCGAATAGAATTTTGATTTACACCGATATTACTAGAAAGAATAATAGTAGTTAGAAAAGATAGTTAATTAACATTTCTGGCGTTTTGGTTGGACTCGATGAACCAAAATCATGAACATGCGATTTAAACTTGATACAAAATGTATTGTTCACAGATAGCTACCGAAGATGGAGGCTTAGACTTTGAAATGCGCATCTAGTTTATATGAGCTTTGAGTTACAGTTTTTTTGTTGGTTTTTGTATAGAAAAGTCAAGGATATTTGTCGTTACTTTGTTGAAATAATTTGGTTATATTTATTATAAATCTCAAATCAACTTGCAGATCATTATCAGAATTAGTATTTAGCCTCATAAAAGTACAATAAACGTTATTATTAAAATGACGGAATTTAACCTGAAGGTCCGAAGTTTGATTTATATATCAATTATTTTGACAGATTGCAATTATTTTATGGTAGTGTAAATGAGGCCCTTTCTTGGGCCAAGTTAGAGGCAGCCACAATTTTAATAAGTGCACACATTCTTGCTGTAACTTTGTTTTAATTTCACATTGCAGTCAGCGTTCTGTTCAAATCTTCAAGAGAACATTTTTACACAACTTTATCTTAAAGTACAGTTCATAAATTAAATATTATAGAAACATTTTTATAAAGAAATTTTGATGAAATATGAAGTTTCATTTTGCTATTTTTTTTTTTAGTTTAGACAACTATTAAAAGCTATTTTTTTTTGTAAATTAGTTGTTATGCAGAAATATATTAAAATATATTTTAGAAAAAAAAAGGTGTAGTATATAAAGTTGACGTCATTTTGTATTTATTTAAGGTATTTTTTAAATTTGCCACATTTTTATACGCCCATCGTTTAATGCGCATTCATCACGTGCATTTAAAGAGAGTTGTAAAATGCATCGAATATGTGAATTAAACAATGATGGGAGTAGTATAAAATCGTATCAATGGAAATGTTTTCAATCGTCAACAAAATATAAAAAAACGACAATAAAATAATTTTCTATTAATAATAAATAGTACATTCAAATACAATAATTTTTTTAATTACTTCATCACTTTATTAATTAATGCAACCGTTCGTAATTAAGTTTCCATAATTACTCTTCATTATGACAGATAATTACAGCAGTAATTATGTGGAAATTTTGATTGAACTGAGATAATTTATTTTAACGATATCGTCGTTTCTGACATTCATTAGGGGCATTGTTTGTTAATTACAAATAAAATAAAAGGTTAATAATTTTCAGATGATTTCAAATTAATTAATTATACAAAATTCTAACTAAAGTCCTACAAAAATATTTAAATCAAAGAAAAAGTATATTTTGAGATGTAACCCAAGAAATATACTGATTTTAATTGTTTTATTATTTAATTGTTTTATTTTAATTATTTATAATTTACGTAGGAAACCACCAAATGTCGTTAAAGACAATTTAAGCATTAGCGAAGTAACTTTGCAGATTCAAGATTTCTCATTTCAGTCAATAAGTTTTAATAGTTTATGGTGTAAATTTGTATAAATTAGAAAAAGGTGAAAAAAATTATTGTGAATTAAAAATATCAATTTTTGTTTTAATAAGAAAAATTGCTACTTCTGTATAGATATTTATTTAATTGAAATTAATAAAAAAACAATATTAATTTAATTTGTCATTTTGAAAATTACAAAAAAATACATAACGCAAAAATTCGATACATCAAAAATTCAAATGAAATAATCAAGAAAAATATATCGCTCAAATTAATTTTTACAACGATATAATAATTAATAATCCTTCGCATTCTGTAAAATATTATTTAAAAGACGGACGTTATTTTATTATTATGAATGTTAAATGAAATTTAGTGAAAATTTCAAAAAAATTAGAAAATCACCTTTTTTATTTAGACACATTATTACATAATTGGAGACTTTTACAATCATCTTTGAAGCTCTCTTCTAAACTGTCAAATATTTTTTACAACAAACAAATTGATTATATTTTTTGGGCAAAAATTTCTTTCGACTTTACGCTTTTTTTCACCAATTTATTTACAAAAAAAACCACTTGTATTCATACAAAATCGACATCCATGTTGATTTTGGACATACCAGTTAACTTCAACACATGTTAAAAAAATTCTTGTTTTTAACAATTTTATATTATTTTTAAAGATCTGAAATATTTTTGTATTTTGAGTTCAGTTTAAGAATTTTTTGCATTTTGATTTCTTTTGTACTTATAATTATAAAGTAAAAAATTTTTTACTAAAAAAATTGAAATAAAGCGGAATCAATTTTAAAAAAATATTTTTTTTTGTTTAAGTTGTTTAATTTGATTATCGCTTGTTTTGTAAAAAAATCTTCATTCTGTTTTTTGGTGTTTTTGATGATAAAAATAAATATTAAACGAAATCGTTAAATATAACAAAATTATTCCTTATAAAAAATATTTTATAGTATCTAATAAATATATTTACTGGTGGATAATTTTCTTGACGCATACTATTCGAAAATTTTTCTTAAAAAAAAAAATTTCTAAACGCAAACTGCAGTTAAATAATTACATATCTTAATTCTGAATAATTTTTCTTCAAACAACTTTTCATGTATATAAAGATTAACGACACGCTTTCTTTCCAGGGTTTCTTCTCAAAACAGCCGTCGGTTTATCCTTAAATTATCCTTAGCCAACGCACACTCTTTATATTCATTGCACTACACAAGAATTCTTTGGATTAAAACTTAAGACCTACTTGAGAAACAAAGGAAACTCTAGTAATGTACATATATGACTCGTACAGAATCTGACGAACTCACGTGGCAATGTATTTTTGATCTAGGCATGGTGCGTGGTATAATGTAAGACGTGTCCTTTGGATGTAAATTTTCATCAGGGATTTAGATGGCATGGGCAGAAGAACAACTGAACGTATTAAGTCTGATGTGAAGTGTGTAAAATAAATGAAGAAATATGAACTTGGAAAGTATTTTTTTTTCGGGTCGTACAGCTAAAATTAAAGAATGGTGATAAAGAAACAACAAGAGGAAGTATGAAAATTCATATTTGAACCAATGTTTTTTTTTTTTTGGTAACAAAAACTATTAGAAAACAGCTTCGTTTGATCAATTATTTTAAGCAAAATGAATCGAATTGTATAAAATATTCGTTTTTATACTAAAAGCTGTTTTTCAATTTCCGAGCGGAGAATTTTTTTGATATACTCAACTGTTTCAAATATTCCAACTTAGGTATTAAGAGCTCGTAATTATTTTTCGATGGTGTGTTAATTTCTGGTTGAGTCTTAAAGTAGAAAAAAATGGACAAAAACTAACATAGCTAATATCATCAGAATCTGTCATTAAATAATCTAAAGCTGTATTATTGTATGTTATAAATATTATGTCTTTACGATCTTTCTGCAAAAAAACTTCTTCACGTAAAATATATCATGTTTTTTTTTTTCAAAACATCGATGCACGCTTAATTTTGATTTTATGCGATTTTAGAATGAACCTTTTGATATTAGATTAATTGGTGAACGTTGAATTTTAGAATATGCTGTATATTGTCTATTTTCTAAATGATTTTAATTGAGCAACACATTCTATAGATGAACAAACGCGAACGAAACGTGACGTTCGAACTCATCAGAGCAAAACAAGACATTATATAACACTACCAGCACCGAACTCGAAAGAAACGCCAAAGCATTTATAGAGTTCGTGTTAGAGATGACAAAAATCAATAGAAATCGATGGTATTTGAACCGATGTTAGTTATTATATATTCTATTAAAAAAAAAACAATTTTTTTTATCAGTGAGATCGAGAAATGCATTCTAAAAATGATTTTAGTTTAGTTTACGTTTAAGAAACCATATTAGTTATTTTTTAATACACATTTTAGATGTTAAAGGTACATAGTTGGTTGCATAGTTCATTTAAGAGGACAAAAACATTAATCAGATTCTGTCATTTACTACAACAAATTTAATTCGCAATTTTACGTCCTTAAATATTTCTACGAATTTTAATTTTGTTATTGTGTATCCTTGATCAAAATAAGTAACTTTTCGAAGTGACAGATCTGATAGACATTGTCAATATAAAATATACTGACCTACTATTCTTAGACATGGGGGTATTATTGATTAATCCATTGTATTTAAACCGATATTAGTTACTATATATTCTTTTATAAGTCAATCGATTTATAAAATTTATAAAATTTATAAAATCAATCCATTTTATAAATAACCTGACCTGACCTACTGGTAGGTCATATTCTTGGACATGGGGGGTACTATCGATTAATCCATTGTATTTAAACTGATATTAATTACTATATATTCTTTTATAAGTCAATCGATTTATAAAACTTATAAAATCAATCAATTTTAAAAATAACCTGACCTGACCCGACCTACTGGTAGGTCCTATTCTTAGACATGGGGTATTATCGATTAATCGATTGTATTTAAACCGATATTAGTTACTATAATTTCTTTTATAAGTCAATCGATTTATAAAATTTATAAAATCAATCAATTTTATAAATAACCTGACCTGACCTGACCTACTGATAGGTCATATTCTTAGACATGGGGTATTATCGATTAACCGATTGTATTTAAACCGATATTAGTTACTATAATTTCTTTTATAAGTCAATCGATTTATAAAATTTATAAAATCAATCAATTTTATAAATAACCTGACCTGACATACTGGTAGGTCATATTCTTAGACATGGGGGTATTATCGATTAATCCATTGTATTTAAACCGATATTAGTTACTATATTCTTTTTTAAGTCAATCGATTTATAAAATCTGTAAAATCAATCAATTTTATAAATAACCTGACCTGACCTGACCTACTGATAGGTCATATTCTTAGACATGGGGTATTATCGATTAACCGATTGTATTTAAACCGATATTAGTTACTATAATTTCTTTTATAAGTCAATCGATTTATAAAATTTATAAAATCAATCAATTTTATAAATAACCTGACCTGACATACTGGTAGGTCATATTCTTAGACATGGGGGTATTATCGATTAATCCATTGTATTTAAACCGATTTTAGTTACTATATTCTTTTATAAGTCAATCGATTTATAAAATTTATAAAATCAATCAATTTTACAAATAACCTGACTTGACCTGACCTACTAGTAGGTCATATTCTCAGACATGGGGGTATTATCGATTAATCGATTGTATTTAAATCGATATTAGTTACTATATATTTTTTTAAATAGAAAATAATAAATTTTCATGAGTGAGATCGTGAAATGTAAGGTTTTTTTAAAATATAGTTTATAGCAAAGTGAGTTTATAAAAAAAAAATCTTATTTATAAACAATGGAATTGCGTTGTTTTCTCCATTGTGGAGTTACTCCAATCATTTTTAAATTTGTACAAGTGTACAAAATTCCAAAAAAAATAATAATATTTCAATTATTTCGATTAATTAAACATTAAACGCCATCACAATGGAAGCGGTTCTTTTCGCGCTTCGGAAGCGTGGATTCGAAACTCGGCAACTGTAAAGATTAAAGCTTCAGCTGCCTTCGTGCGCTCTCTTCAATCGTTTCTTTTCTGCAACTATTATTTGTCGACATGCCCCAGAGTTTGGAAGCGCAGTTCGAGCACTTTAATAAGTGCTCGAACTTTCCAGGATCACTGACTAAAAGCTCCGTTTATAAACGTCATGAAAGAACACGCTTCCTTCAGCACTTGTTCTGACGGGCAGAAATATTTCTGCCAACTAAATAGAGAATGCCGTACATTTGTCGAGAGACGTTTCAGCGGAATGTTAACCGAAAATAAGCGCAAACAAAATTGCGTTTCTTCGTTCGCAAGACGGGCTTTTGGGAAGGAAAACGATTACAATATTTAGATGCTTTTTCCATAGGCTATTGTACTTGTAACCTCTTGACATGTTGTATATAAGCAATGGACAAGTTGTATACAGCAAGGTGTAGTTGTTACATTGTTAAGAAGCTTGCAGAAATAGTCTATATAACAAAATACATCACAATACAATTTATATATTTAAACATTTGCATCGTTTCAGGGAAATTACGATTGGTATTAAAAGTTACAGAAATTGTTCGAGTGTAATATTAAACAATGTAAATGCAAATATAAATAATGCTAGTGTTCATGATTAAACCAGAAGTGTATTCAGGATTTTTTTATAAAAAAAATTTCATATACAAAATTTGAATATAGTAAAAATTGGACGTGTACGATTTGCGACAGAATAATTTTTTGTAACATAAACGTAGTTTTAGGAACCAGAGAGGTTTAGGAACCAGATTAAGAATTGTAAGAGTTACCCTGGAGCAGATATTGATAGTGACCATAATTTAGTAGTCCTGGACTCAGAGGTCAAATTCAAGAAATTACAGAAGTGTAAACAGGTCAGAGTAGATGTCGATAGGTTAAAATTAGCTGATGTATGTGAAAAGTACAAGCAGAAAGTAGAAATCATGGCTAATGGAACATCTAGGAACGACATAGATTGCGAATGGAGGGAAATCAGAAATGGGTTAACTACAGCAGCAAATGAAGTATTAGGCACAAAGAAAAGGGCAGGTAGGAGGGAATGGATCACGGAAGAAATAGTTGAAATGATAGAAGCAAGAAGGAAAATTAAAATTGGAAACACAGAAGCAGGACAGAAAAAATATAAGGAACTAAGGAACTTAATTAATAGGAAATGCAAGCTAGCGAAAGAAGAGTGGATAAAAGGAAATTGTGAGGATATTGAGGAGGATATGAGAAGAGGTAAAGTAGATTTGGGCTACAGGAAAATTAAGTCACATTTTTCTAAAGTAAAACCAAAGGGTAACATTATATGTGATAAGCAGGGTAAGGAACTCACAGAAAATAAGGAAAAAGCTAGAAGATGGAAGGAGTATCTTGAAGATTTATATAAAGGTAGGCAGGACATGGAGGAGCTAGAAAATGTGGAACAGATAGATGAGGCTGACTTAGGTCCTAGCATACTTAGGTCAGAGTTTCATAGAGCATTAAATGATTTACGGAATAACAAAGCAGCGGGGATTGATATGATACCAGCCGAATTAATAAAACACGCTGGGGGAAAAATGCAGGAGCGATTATACAGGCTAGTTTGTAAAATATATGAGAAGGGAGAAGTACCACAGGATTTTCAGCGTAGTAGAATAGTAACAATGCCGAAGAAAATAGGAGCTAATTTGTGTGAGAACTATAGGACCATTAGTCTACTATCACATGCATCGAAGATATTGTTAAAGATTATTTATAGGAGATTAGAAAATAAAGTAGAGGAAAGGCTAGGAGAAGATCAGTTTGGTTTTAGGAAAAACAGAGGGACGAGGGAGGCGATTTTAGCACTAAGAACAGTAGTAGAAAAAAGAATGAGGGTAGGAAAGGTAACTTGCATAGCTTTTGTAGATTTAGAAAAGGCATTTGATAATGTAGATTGGGACATAATGTTTAGAATTTTAAAAGAAACGGGTATAGATTATAAGGATAGGAGAATAATTTTTAATTTATATGAACACCAAACTGCCTTAGTTAGAATTGAGGGGGAAGAAGAGGTAGCAAAAATAGGGAAGGGAGTTCGGCAGGGATGTACACTTTCACCGTTATTATTTAATCTATATATAGAAGATGCAATAAACAAAGTAAAAGAAGAGTATAGTGTAGGTGTGAATGTACAGGGAGAGAAAATATATATGTTGAGATTCGCCGACGATATAGCTATATTGGAAGAAAGCGAAAAGAATTTAGAAAGGGTATTGAATTGTATGCAGGCAGTATTGACTAGGGATTTTAACATGAAAATAAATATAGGTAAAACTAAAGTGATGAGGTGTGACAAAAAGGAATGCAGTAGAAAAGTGAGGATCACAATAGGAGATAATAGAATCGAAGAAGTGTCAGATTTTTGTTATTTAGGCAGTAGAATCACAAAAGATAATCGAAGCAAGGTAGATATAAAGTGTAGGATAGCACAGGGTAGGAAGGCATTCGTAGAAAAGGAACAGATTTTAAGATCAAATATTGACTTGGGTATTAGAAAAAGATTACTGAAGGTATATGTTTGGAGTGTAGCACTGTACGGGTGTGAGCCGTGGACTATAGGAAAGGAAGAGAAGCGTAGATTACAAGCATTCGAAATGTGGTGTTATAGGAGGATGATGAGGATTGGTTGGGAAGATAAAGTAACAAATGAAGCTGTACTAGAGTTAGTAGGGGAGAAGAGAAGTATTTGGAGAGTGTTACAGCGTAGGAGAGACAGATTAGTAGGGCATATCCTTAGGCATGGGGGGATTATGCAATTGATCATAGAAGGTAGAGTGGAGGGAAAGAGAGGGGTAGGTAGGCCTAGATTGGAGTATGTGAGTCAGATAGTTGAAGACGTTGAGATGAATAGCTATAGGGAGATGAAGGGATTAGCTCAGGATAGATCGGCATGGCGTGCTGTTTCCAACCAATCTTTAGGATTGCGGACTCTTTAACTAAACTAAACGTAGTTTTTATATGCGCCGCAGGCGTTATTTTCATAAATTTTCAATAATAACTCTTCGAAGTGTAAAATAACAAATTTGTGTATTTTAAAACGGAATAGTAAAATTAATAAACATACAATATTTAGAAGAAATGTAATTGTAAAGCAGATAAAGATTAATATATTATTGTACAACATAGATAAAAATAATGGATCGCTAATTTAATTAACCTTTCCATAAAATGATTCTAAGCTTGCATATATCACATTTATTGCATCCTCAACCCAATTAGACAATTAATCCAATTCAACTCAATCCACACTTACACATATAACTCCCCCATTTCGGTCTTAAGTCTAAAGTCCCAAAACCTCCCCCAGAGAGCTACGCTTCAATAGCATCCCCTTTTACACGAGCCATAATGTTACAGGCTTGACTATAAATGTCTATTTTATACAATCTTTACATATAATTTTATATTATTTGTAAAAAAATAAGAAGATATTATTTGTATTTTTTAATCGAATCGAGGAGTATTTTTTAATCGATTTTTCTATTTTATTTTAAAGACATATATTTTGTCAAATATATTTACGGCATTGAATTGAAATAAATAACCAAGTACTAACATTTAATATAAAAAGTAAATTTGTCTACCCTGTATATGATGATTTTACGTCTGTACAGGACCGCACTTAATATGCCGCAGAGAATATTTGACAAATTAAAAGTATGTACTAAGGAAATTTCAAAATTGAAGGACGAGTTTTCTAAAAATTGTCAAAAAACGCAACTAAGTAAAATTTGCGTAAACGTTCTGTGTTGTTAAAAAAGAAATATGTATATGATGATTTTACGTCTGTGCAGGACCGCACTTAATATGCCGCACAGAATATTTGACAAACTAAAAGTATGTACTAAGGAAATTTCAAAATTGAAGGACGAGTTTTCTTAAAATTGTCAAAATGTATATGACGATTTTACATCTGTACAGGACCGCACTTAATATGCCGCGCAGAATATTTGACAAACTAAAAGTATGTACTAAGGAAATTTCAAAATTGAAGGACTTAAGATTGTCAAAAAGCGCAACTAAGTAAAATTTGCGTAAACATTCTGTGTTGTTAAAAAAGAAATATTTATGTTATATTTTATAACACCCCTTGGATCAAGCACAATAAACTAAAAGTAAAATATAAAAAAAAAAAATATATATATATATCGCAAGTACCGTTCTGTGTGTCAATAGTGTGCCAATGCACTGCATATGCCTCCTAGGGGCAAGACATGGGCAACGACGCTCTGGCCTATAGAGCGGTCCCTATACAGGGATCCCGGTCTATAGGAAAGATTCAGGCTAACCCACGGTATTAGGGGGATTAGGCTGAATCGGTGGGGCGACGGCTAAAATATGCACTCATTGGTCGGTGCAAGGCAAGGAGAAACCAGCACTGTACCCTTCTCCAGATTACAGTATGAAAATGTCGATTATCTCAAATATAATACCCCAGATGAGTAGAGCCAATGGCTCAGAATCTCATCCTGCTACTTCAGTAGCAGGCAAGCCCTCGGATTCTGGGGCGGGCAAGAGATCGATTTCATCGAGTATTCTACGAGTCGGAGCGTGGAATATACGCAGTTTGAATAGGATAGGAAAGTTAGAGAATTTGAAATTAGAAATGGAGAGACTTAGACTGGATATTGTAGGGATTAGTGAAGTTAGGAGGAAAGATCAAGTAGATACGTGGTCAGGAGAATACAGATTAATAACCACAGCATCAGATAATGGGCATACCGGTGTAGGTTTTATAATGAATAGAAAGTTGGGATGTAGAATAAAGAGTTATTGCCAAGTTAGTGATAGAATTATAACTATTAGATTAGACACGAAGCCAACGGACACAGTTATAGTGCAAGTATATATGCCAACTTCAAGTCACGATGATGAGGAGGTAGAATCCATTTATGAGGAGATTGAATCTAGGTTAGCAAACGTTAAAGGACAGGATAATCTAATTGTAACCGGAGATTGGAATGCCGTAGTAGGTAAGGGAAAGGAAGTTTCAATAGTAGGAGAATATGGAATAGGAACACGTAATGATAGAGGGGATAGATTGGTAGAGTTTTGTATTAGGAATAAGCTAGTGGTAGCAAACACGCTTTTTCAGAATCACAAGCGCAGGATATATACGTGGAAAATGCCAGGAGATATAGGGAGGTATCAGATAGATTACATACTGGTTAAAGAGAGGTTTAGGAACCAGATTAAGAATTGTAAGAGTTACCCTGGAGCAGATATTGATAGTGACCATAATTTAGTAGTCCTGGACTCAGAGGTCAAATTCAAGAAATTACAGAAGTCTAAACAGGTCAGAGTAGATGTCGATAGGTTAAAATTAGCTGATGTATATGAAAAGTACAAGCAGAAAGTAGAAATCATGGCTAATGGAACATCTAGGAACGACATAGATTGCGAATGGAGGGAAATCAGAAATGGGTTAACTACAGCAGCAAATGAAGTATTAGGCACAAAGAAAAGGGCAGGTAGGAGGGAATGGATCACGGAAGAAATAGTTAAAATGATAGAAGCAAGAAGGAAAATTAAAATTGGAAACACAGAAGCAGGACAGAAAAAATATAAGGAACTAAGGAACTTAATTAATAGGAAATGCAAGCTAGCGAAAGAAGAGTGGATAAAAGGAAATTGTGAGGATATTGAGGAGGATATGAGAAGAGGTAAAGTAGATTTGGGCTACAGGAAAATTAAGTCACATTTCTCTAAAGTAAAACCAAAGGGTAACATTATATGTGATAAGCAGGGTAAGGAACTCACAGAAAATAAGGAAAAAGCTAGAAGATGGAAGGAGTATCTTGAAGATTTATATAAAGGTAGGCAGGACATGGAGGAGCTAGAAAATGTGGAACAGATAGATGAGGATGACTTAGGTCCTAGCATACTTAGGTCAGAGTTTCATAGAGCATTAAATGATTTACGGAATAACAAAGCAGCGGGGATTGATATGATACCAGCCGAATTAATAAAACACGCAGGGGAAAAAATGCAGGAGCGATTATACAGGTTAGTTTGTAAAATATATGAGAAGGGAGAAGTACCACAGGATTTTCAGCGTAGTAGAATAGTAACAATGCCGAAGAAAATAGGAGCTAATTTGTGTGAGAACTATAGGACCATTAGCCTACTATCACATGCATCGAAGATATTGTTAAAGATTATTTATAGGAGATTAGAAAATAAAGTAGAGGAAAGGCTAGGAGAAGATCAGTTTGGTTTTAGGAAAAACAGAGGGACGAGGGAGGCGATTCTAGCACTAAGAACGGTAGTAGAAAAAAGAAATAGGGTAGGAAAGGTAACTTGCATAGCTTTTGTAGACTTAGAAAAGGCATTTGACAATGTAGATTGGGACTTAATGTTTAGAATTTTAAAAGAAACGGGTATAGATTATAAGGATAGGAGAATAATTTTTAATTTATATAAACACCAAACTGCCTTAGTTAGAATTGAGGGGGAAGAAGAGGTAGCAAAAATAGGGAAGGGAGTTCGGCAGGGATGTACACTCTCACCGTTATTATTTAATCTATATATAGAAGATGCAATAAACAAAGTAAAAGAAGAGTATAGTGTAGGTGTGAATGTACAGGGAGAGAAAATATATATGCTGAGATTCGCCGACGATATAGCTATATTGGAAGAAAGCGAAAAGAAATTAGAAAGGGTATTGAATGGTATGCAGGCAGTATTGACTAGGGATTTTAACATGAAAATAAATATAGGTAAAACTAAAGTGATGAGGTGTGACAAAAAGGAATGCAGTAGAAAAATGAGGATCACAATAGGAGATAATAGAATCGAAGAAGTGTCAGATTTTTGTTATTTAGGCAGTAGAATCACAAAAGATAATCGAAGCAAGGTAGATATAAAGTGTAGGATAGCACAGGGTAGGAAGGCATTCGTAGAAAAAGAACAGATTTTAAGATCAAATATTGACTTGGGTATTAGAAAAAGATTACTGAAGGTATATGTTTGGAGTGTAGCACTGTACGGGTGTGAGGCGTGGACTATAGGAAAGGAAGAGAAGCGTAGATTAGAAGCACTTGAAATGTGGTGTTATAGGAGGATGATGAGGATTGGTTGGGAAGATAAAGTAACAAATGAAGCTGTACTAGAGTTAGTAGGGGAGAAGAGAAGTATTTGGAGAGTGTTACAACGTAGGAGAGACAGATTAGTAGGGCATATTCTTAGGCATGGGGGGATTATGCAATTGATCATAGAAGGTAGAGTGGAGGGAAAGAGAGGGGTAGGTAGGCCTAGATTGGAGTATGTGAGTCAGATAGTTGAAGACGTTGAGATGAATAGCTATAGGGAGATGAAGGGATTAGCTCAGGATAGATCGGCATGGCGTGCTGTTTCCAACCAATCTTTAGGATTGCGGACTCTTTAACTTAACCGTTCTGTTAATGGTGTATAATTCAAAGGTATGGAGGGTTGCATACTGTATACTGCATCGAATATTAAATCGGCTTGTAAAAATCCAAATCAAAAGAACTAGGATGTACTACGAGCCTGTATCGATATATACGTTTCCTATAAGGTTTTACTATCATCTTTCGCATCCCCCAAGGGGTGGCGGTGGGATGGACTCATCAACTTAGTTACTACAGTAAGGTCAGCTCATTACAAAAGGGTTTTCACGCTGATGGAAACACGCGTTTGCTATGAGGGTGATTACATGACTTTCTTAGTATAGGTATGCGTAACAATATGAGAGCCTATTAGTATATGGGCAGGCTAATAAAGTGTCGATACAAAATTTTAATTTTTTTAATTCAGCGAACAACTAGCTGTGGCTGAAAAGCCATTAGCCATCTTACGTAACGTTTTTTATTTTTATTTTTGTATTCTTAGTTTACCTTCATTAATACTTCCATTTTCGAGCACTGATACAAGATATTAAAATTAAAAATCGATATTATTTGCAAGGATATTATTTCGTAATAATTGCGGTTGAAATATATATATGGCTTTACTTTTTTTTTCATTTTTACTAATGGATTTTTGGTGTAAGTAGGGATATTTGTATTGGATCAGTTCGACAGCAATTTTTGAACAAATTAAATCTATTTTCCAAAAACGACAAGCTTAAGGGCAATTTAACATCTATAAACTGTAATTACAAGAAATTTGAAAAAAATCGATCTAAAAATGAAGGAGTAATTTGTAAAATAAATGACACTATTTTTTTTATGGCATATAAAAGTGATCTATTCCCTTAAAAAAAGGCCTATGTTTAGCAGCAATTTTTGAACTAATTAAATCTATTTTCCAAAAACGACAAGCTTAAGGGCAATTTAATATCTATAAACTGCAATCACAAGAAATTTGAAAAAAATCGATCCAAAAATGAAGGAGTAATTTATAAAATAAATCACACTATTTTTTTTATGGCATATAAAAGTGATCTATTCCCTTAAAAAAAGGCCTATGTTTAGCAGCAATTTTTTAACTAATTAAATCTTTTTTCCAAAAACGACAAGCTTAAGGGCAATTTAACATCTATAAACTGCAATTACAAGAAATTTGAAAAAAATCGATCTAAAAATGAAGGAGTAATTTGTAAAATAAATGACACTATTTTTTTTATGGCATATAAAAGTGATCTATTCCCTTAAAAAAAGGCCTATGTTTAGCAGCAATTTTTGAACTAATTAAATCTTTTTTCCAAAAACGACAAGCTTAAGGGCAATTTAACATCTATAAACTGCAATTACAAGAAATTTGAAAAAAATCGATCTAAAAATGAAGGAGTAATTTGTAAAATAAATGACACTATTTTTTTTATGGCATATAAAAGTGATCTATTCCCTTAAAAAAAGGCCTATGTTTAGCAGCAATTTTTGAACTAATTAAATCTTTTTTCCAAAAACGACAAGCTTAAGGGCAATTTAATATCTATAAACTGCAATTACAAGAAATTTGAAAAAAATCGATCTAAAAATGAAGGAGTAATTTGTAAAATAAATGACACTATTTTTTTTATGGCATATAAAAGTGATCTATTCCCTTAAAAAAAGGCCTATGTTTAGCAGCAATTTTTTAACTAATTAAATCTTTTTTCCAAAAACGACAAGCTTAAGGGCAATTTAACATCTATAAACTGCAATTACAAGAAATTTGAAAAAAATCGATCTAAAAATGAAGGAGTAATTTGTAAAATAAATGACACTATTTTTCTTATAGCATATAAAAGTGATCTATCCCCTTAAAAAAAGGCCTATGTTTAGCAGCAATTTTTGAACTAATTAAAACTATTTTCCAAAAACGACAAGCTTAAGGGCAATTTAACATCTATAAACTGCAATTACAAGAAATTTGAAAAAAATCGATCTAAAAATGAAGGAGTAATTTGTAAAATAAATGACACTATTTTTTTTATGGCGTATAAAAGTGATCTATTCCCTTAAAAAAAGGCCTATGTTTAGCAGCAATTTTTGAACTAATTAAATCTATTTTCCAAAAACGACAAGCTTAGGGGCAATTTAACATCTATAAACTGTAATCACAAGAAATTTGAAAGAAATCGATCCAAAAATGAAGGAGTAATTTGCAGAATAAATTACACTGTTCTTCATATTTTTTATTAGAATAAAAATATTTTATTATTTCGAAATATATTAACGTATTGTTTTTACGTTTTTATTATTAAAAAAAACAGCATATTTTTCTATTAATCTTTCTCAAAAAGAAAAACCAAATTAATAAAAAATAATTCGAAACAAAGAAGTCAAGTATACAAACGCATTTTTTAATTCACTATATTTTTGCGACTTGATAATTTTTTAAATTTTATTTAAATTACTTTCTTATTACAAATATTAACTTTTTTTTTTTTAATATTTTTTGTTGTTTTTACATTTTCACATTTTCAATTTTTTTAGAGAAAACATATTTTTCTATTAAGCTATTTAAGAAAAAATACGAAATTATCAAAAAATGATAAATTAATTCTTTTTTGGTTGGAAATAAAAGATTTACAATACAAATATTTACAACAGAGTTGTGTTTTGATATCCCATTCTAGGGAAAATTAGAAAGAAAAATAAAAAATTACAAATTACAAAAAAAAAAAATCATTTTCAATATCCGATTAAAAAAAAATTTTTTTATACAAAAAATTACCTCGACATCTTCATGCATGTTAGCGGGTTTAATGTATATAATCGGTTGAAGGGGTGCGTGCAAACTACCCTTCTTATATGTATGTATGTATGACACTCCGAGGTTAGGGTCCTTGTAAAGAGGCGCCGGTAGAGATTACGTCTTAGGACAAGGACCACGAGGAACAGGACGAATAGGATCTACCAGACAATTTGCAGTGTTATGGCCATCAACAAGATGTATCGTGAAAATACTTGAATAGGTTAAGATGGTCGAATCACATGAAATAGTAATGTACCATTAAAGATCCGCTTCTAAAGATTTGGCAAGCAACTTTAAGGCAAGAAGTTTAAATACAATTTTATTTATTTAAAGGGATTGTAGAATCTTTTTAGCGGCGATAAATTGATTTAGCACCGTTCAACGCCATCTATTGTTAGTTGTGTCTAATAATGTGACACTTGAGGTACGCAAACATCTGACTAGTACAAGCAAGCCGTGTATAGATGTCGCTGCACCAAATATAGTTTTTATCAAACCACGGCTTAATTAAGCGATGAAATAAGCCCATATTTGGTAGATGCAATTCTGTATATACAATACATCGAATTATAGAGAGAAAAAATTAAAATTAAATTCACAAGTGACTGAAAAAAATTAAAATAAATTTGATTACGTGTAAAATTGTGTATAATTTAAATAGTTTATAGTTCACGAACTAGGTCCTAGTGACCTATAGGTCGTTGCAAAATATCGTCACAGTCATTTGATTCAGAGTGAACGGTTCGCGAGTGAACTACACATCGCTAGTACCAATGTCCACGTATGTAGTTTGAGTGCCAAACTGTACCTCGTTAACATTGCCAGAATATTAAAGTAGCAAAATTAAAACAGCAACACACTAGTAACTTTAAAAAATCATTTCTTTAGTTCAATCAATATACGCAACTCCAGAAATATATTTCTTCGTACCATCAAAGGACACGAGCGAAGCGCTCATCCTATCCCAATATCAATAAGTATCGTGAGTGCGCCTATTTACATAGACCGTATATTATATGTCCTGGAGGATGGTATGCGCTGAAGTAGTCGATTGGTGGTGGTGTGTGTTTACGCACCTGCAGAATGAATGGTGAATGTCGCGGTCCCCTTATTTACAAACAAGCTTTAGGACTTTGCTGGCCGTGGAATTGACGGCGCAGCGAAAGCGACAAACTTGACAGGAGCATGGAATTGGAAGCCCTTTGTGGGCATTATGCATATAAAGTGAATTTGCTTGTGTATTCTTATTATATAATGTATATACCATTCGAGTTGTAAAAAGTGCTTGTACGAATGAAATATATCCGAAGCAATAAAAGTGAATTCGATATAAAGGCGTCACATTCTTATTTGTTGATTTTTTTTTCATTTTCAATGCAAAATATTATTGGATCGTTTATTTTGAACAGTCAAGAAATCAGTCAATTTTGAAGTGAAACTTCTATAGGCGCGGTAGGGTAAATTGGCCTGAACGTCACGAAAAGCGAAACGTTTCCGTCACGAAAAGTGAAACAAATCTACGCGCATGCGCCGCGTGTAGTGTGCGTATACGTAGCATTAGGCAACCAGTAGACGCTTGCGTATTTTATTATATATTACACAAACACAGCTTAATCTTTTAGCTAACAATTTCCATTGTGTGAAATATGAAATGGAGAAAAAGACAAGTACAGACAGAGTGCGCGCCTTTAGAGAACAGAAGAAAGCGAATAAACCGCCAAGAAAAGTGCCAACAAGTACCCTGGAAAGAAGTAGAGAGTATCGAGCCAGGCAAAGGGCGTTAAAGAAACACGGTGGACAACATAACCTTCCAACGACCTCAAATACACTGGATGAATCGATACCGTCGTTAAGTGAAGACACAGTAAGTGCTATAGAGTATTTGAATGGCACTGATTCAGGCATGCCGTCTACACGTGAAGATACACGCGGTGTGAGAGATCAACGAAATGAATCTGATACAGCTGAGCGAGCCATCGACGAATAGAAATACACCCACTAGTGCATCATACACAAAATTTAATCCAAACTCCTCTTTATAGACTGTACGACATTACAGTTAATAATGCGTTCTTTCAATCAAAATCAATTCGTTAACAAATGGAAAAAAAGCAATGCATAAAATCAACATTTCCTAGGAGCTAAGAAGTTTTACTTCTACCGCGCGAGAGTCTCACGCATGTTTTTTTGTTATATATATTATTTGTTGTACATCCATAAATACACCTTTTTGTATTATAAAGACAGACACAAGTCTTCACACAACCTATCATTTTATTAATGCATTTACACAAGTTGTTTAAATCTCTTATTAATTCTTATTATATTATTTAATTCTCGTATTATTTAGTAATTCTTTATTCTCCTTAATGGGTTAGTCCTAATCCAAGTTCCCGAAAACTTTAAATTTTTTGACTTATTCCCTTTTTAAAATAAACGATTAAATTATAATAGGATTTTATATATATATATATATATATATATATATATATATATATTTTTTGTAAATAGACAGATTTTAGCACACAAGTTAAGTGACAGATAAATATTTTTAATTTGTGTCTAAGAAATGTTATTTCAATTTTTTAAACTTGAAGAAAATCGAAAATTACTTTGGCCAAAATTGATATAACAAAAGTAAAAATACAAAAAATTTGCAATCAATAATTGTCGATAACTCTAATTTTAACAGTTGTTTTCTTTTGGCTATTAGGTTCAATAAAAAATATAAATTTAAATATTTAGTAATATTATTTAGTAAAATTAATCATGATTTTAACAATAAAAAATGTGCTATCAAGAATTAATTATATTTATACTTATTTTCAACAAAAAGTTCAAATGTGACAGATATTGATAATGATGAAGTTACACGTAAGCCCCGTATAACACAGTTCCTTAAAAAAATTCGTGTTCCAAAAGTATAAAAAAAATTTCATTTTATATCTAAGAAAAATATGTTTATTGAAATAATGATGATCTAAATTATAAATATTCCCTAAAAACTTGTAGGAATGTCGTTTTTACAGGGGGTGGGGGGTTACCCAATTGATATTTTAAGATAAACTTTTAAGAATTCGAAAATTCGGTTTTTTCTCGTTTTAACACATACGCATTTAGATTTTCTAGTTAGTTAAAGAGTCCGCAATCCTAAAGATTGGTTGGAAACAGCACGCCATGCCGATCTATCCTGAGCTAATCCCTTCATCTCCCTATAGCTATTCATCTCAACGTCTTCAACTATCTGACTCACATACTCCAATCTAGGCCTACCTACCCCTCTCTTTCCCTCCACTCTACCTTCTATGATCAATTGCATAATCCCCCCATGTCTAAGGATATGCCCTACTAATCTGTCTCTCCTACGCTGTAACACTCTCCAGATACTTCTCTTCTCCCCTACTAACTCTAGTACAGCTTCATTTGTTACTTTATCTTCCCAACCAATCCTCATCATCCTCCTATAACACCACATTTCAAGTGCTTCTAATCTACGCTTCTCTTCCTTTCCTATAGTCCACGCCTCACACCCGTACAGTGCTACACTCCAAACATATACCTTCAGTAATCTTTTTCTAATACACAAGTCAATATTTGATCTTAAAATCTGTTCCTTTTCTACGAATGCCTTCCTACCCTGTGCTATCCTACACTTTATATCTACCTTGCTTCGATTATCTTTTGTGATTCTACTGCCTAAATAACAAAAATCTGACACTTCTTCGATTCTATTATCTCCTATTGTGATCCTCATTTTTCTACTGCATTCCTTTTTGTCACACCTCATCACTTTAGTTTTACCTATATTTATTTTCATGTTAAAATCCCTAGTCAATACTGCCTGCATACCATTCAATACCCTTTCTAAATTCTTTTCGCTTTCTTCCAATGTATATATATTTTTAAATTAATATATCGATTTTTTTAAATACACGTCACACTGTACGATTTTTATAAAATTTTATATACAGCGCGTTTTAAATAATGCGCGCCCGAAATATTTTGATTGCATAAATGTTTTCATATTAAATAATCGACGATTTTTTATCATCATCATCTTCTCAATATTTCTCCTTCAGCAATTTTATATTATTTTTCGATAATATGTTAAAATATTCTATACGCTTTAAAGCTGTGCTTATCCATTTATTTTTATACACAAGCGAAGACACTTCAACTATTTTATCACCTTCTATTTTAACTTACATTATTTTTTATCATTCATATATTTATATTTTCATATTGTACAAATAATATTACACGACCATAAAATTCGTGCTTATTATTATTTAATTTTTGTATTAGGAAAATGGCACTCTAGAAAGCGTTTCAACAAGATCTATTTAAACGATTCCCAGTACATATATTAAAACATTACGGACACTTCAATTACCGATCAGCGAGGCGCGCAATTCCTCTTCTTGCAGCTAGCCAAAGTCAAGCAACTACTTATAACAACGAAGAACGGGAAGCGCTAGAGTTCATCCCATCAAAATTTACTCTTTGAATTGAGCCATGCGGGCGCTCACGAAGTAAATCCAGCATGCAAAAAGTCCGGATTTTCTAAATATACACCATCATTGATTTTTTTATCGACATTCGATTGAGGGATTTAAAATAAATCAGAAATCAGTGATTTTTTGGCAAAAATAAAGTGATGGGATCGAAATGTCAATGCAAGAAAATGGTTGAGAATCTCCGCGCTTTAAAAGTTATTTTCAAACATCGGATATATCACAAAACAATGTCGAAAAATTATTGGTCAATTTTTGCTCAAGATGCATTGAATAGATCTCATAAAAAAAAATCGCTTTTTATGTTAGGCCACTCTAAGTTTAACTTTGCATATGACGCGGGCTTGAACCGTTTTTTTTAAAGTGAAACTTCTATAGGCGCGGTAGGCAACCAGTGACGCTTGCGTATTTCATTATATATTACACAAACACAGCTTAATCTTTTAGCTAACAATTTGTTTATCAAATTCGCGATGAGCAGGTTGAAAGAATGTAAATTTTGTGTATGATGCACTAGTGGGTGCATTTCTATTTGTCGATGGCTCGCTCAGCTGTATCAGATTCATTTCGTTGATCTCTCACACCGCGTGTATCTTCACGTGTAGACGGCACGCCTGAATCAATGGCATTCAAATTCTCTATACCACTGACTGTGTCCTCACTTAACAACGGTATCGATTCATCCAGTGTATTTGAGGTCGTTGGAAGGTTATGTGTATGATGCACTAGTGGGTGCATTTCTATTTATCGATGGTTCGCTCAGCTGTATCAGATTCATATCGTTGCTAAGAAGTTTCACTTCTACCGCGCGAGAGTCTCATGCATGTTTTTTTTTTTTTATAATACGAGAGATTCGGAGAAAGCGTTCGAACGTAGTGCCTCTGGAATGGTGAAGTTCATAACTTTATAGATGTTCCATTTCGTCGGTATCTGCATAATTTTCCCAGCGGGCCGAGCTTCGGTAGGAGCACTAGAAGAGCGTGGCCCCGTGCTGGTGCCCCTACCACGCAGATATTACTTCAAAAGCGGTAAGCGCCTGTTTAGAAACGTGTAAAGGAGGTGTGGGCAAGAGTCCTCGCAAAGGACCCCAATGTCCTCGCAAAGGAGCCCAATATTAACTGGAAGGGTATATCAGAAAGCGTACTAAAGAGGAACATATTTATTTAAAAAAAAGAAGGTAAATTCTTTGAGCAAAAAGAAAGTACAGATATGGGAAATTGTCTAAGTCCATTTATTGCTAATTTATTTTGAAAATAAATTAAAGGAAATTGAAATTTATTTTCCTAGAGTTTGGATTAGATATGTACATGACATCTTTGCGATTTTTGATACTGAAAAATCTAATATTGATGATTTTATTCAAATATTAAATTCTAAATTTCCTTCAATTAAATTTACTTATGCAATCGAAAATAATAATCTTTATTTTGCTTTCTTCACATTTAGCTAGTTAAAAAATATATTAAAAATTGTTATATATATTTCATAAATTTCTATATATAATTTCACTTATTATAATGTGAAAAATTGTGTTTAAAAAAATTTGTTATGAAAAGTTTGTTAAAATAAATAATTGTTCGAAACATCACGTGGTCTTTAGTATAACAAAATAACCTGAAATTTTGTTCCTTTTTTTACGCATTTCCTTTGTTTTATACAATTTTATTTTTATTTTATTTATTTTTGGTTATTTTAAATTTGACAAACCGATGTTTATTGTTGTTCCTTGTTAGTTTCGTTAATTATGACGTAATATTGTTTTAAAAGGTCATATTATATGCCATTTTTGAAATACTTCTGTCATATTGATTTATTTATTTAATTAGTTAAAGAGTCCGCAATCCTAAAGATTGGTTGGAAACAGCACGCCATGCCGATCTATCCTGAGCTAATCCCTTCATCTCCCTATAGCTATTCATCTCAACGTCTTCAACTATCTGACTCACATACTCCAATCTAGGCCTACCTACTCATCTCTTTCCCTCCACTCTACCTTCTATGATCAATTGCATAATCCCCCCATGCCTAAGAATATGCCCTACTAATCTGTCTCTCCTACGCTGTAACACTCTCCAGATACTTCTCTTCTCCCCTACTAACTCTAGTACAGCTTCATTTGTTACTTTATCTTCCCAACCAATCCTCATCATCCTCCTATAACACCACATTTCGAATGCTTGTAATCTACGCTTCTCTTCCTTTCCTATAGTCCACGCCTCACACCCGTACAGTGCTACACTCCAAACATATACCTTCAGTAATCTTTTTCTAATACCCAAGTCAATATTTGATCTTAAAATCTGTTCCTTTTCTACGAATGCCTTCCTACCCTGTGCTATCCTACACTTTATATCTACCTTGCTTCGATTATCTTTTGTGATTCTACTGCCTAAATAACAAAAATCTGACACTTCTTCGATTCTATTATCTCCTATTGTGATCCTCATTTTTCTACTGCATTCCTTTTTGTCACACCTCATCACTTTAGTTTTACCTATATTTATTTTCATGTTAAAATCCCTAGTCAATACTGCCTGCATACCATTCAATACCCTTTCTAAATTCTTTTCGCTTTCTTCCAATATAGCTATATCGTCGGCGAATCTCAACATATATATTTTCTCTCCCTGTACATTCACACCTACACTATACTCTTCTTTTACTTTGTTTATTGCATCTTTTATATATAGATTAAATAATAACGGTGAGAGTGTACATCCCTGCCGAACTCCCTTCCCTATTTTTGCTACCTCTTCTTCCCCCTCAATTCTAACTAAGGCAGTTTGGTGTTTATATAAATTAAAAATTATTCTCCTATCCTTATAATCTATACCCGTTTCTTTTAAAATTCTAAACATTATGTCCCAATCTACATTATCAAATGCCTTTTCTAAATCTACAAAAGCTATGCAAGTTACCTTTCCTACCCTCTTTCTTTTTTTTACTACCGTTCTTAGTGCTAGAATATATTTAATAGAGTATATCAATCACACAGGTATTTTATTTAGTTTTTATCTTGTGCTACTGAAGATGGGGGTATAGCCTTCGAAATGTACATCTAGCTACTTAATGCTTGTTACGGTATTTGGGTGATATTCTATATTAACATTTAACACCGTAGTGATAATTTTTTAAATAGAACATCACCCAAAATAAAAATAAAATAAAAAACAAGTCAAAATAAAACAAAATTTTATTTTTGATAATTTAAAAAACCGCGCGATCATTTGTCAAACTATAGTTTGGGACAAGATATTTGGCAATTTTTTTCAAAAAGACGCTCGCTTTATTTACTTTACTTTCGTATATCTGCACCACAAATTATTCCCGTTACATTTCGCATATTTTTGCCACAAAACTGTGACCGCCTGTTTGTTCGTTCCCGATTGTCAGCTTCAATTCTTTCATATCCTGTTGTTATTTTATGCCCACATGCATAAGAATACCACGTCCAGGGAGAGTGAGAGAGGTCGGGGAACGTAATAGGGATATGCTGAGGAGCGAGAGAGAGATTGTACAGGACACGGTGTTAAAATTATTTATATTTACATTGCTTCTGGACTGTGCATGTGACGTAGGCCCGTCCAGTGGACCATTTGCGGCCAACGGTCACGTCAAATAGCGAACAGAGTGAAAAGCGAAAAAACGGTCGACATGCGGAAATTTTATTAAGAAAGGCAAACACATATTCTTTGCTGACGCTTGGAAGATGGAGCCGAATTAAATTTTTTTTTATAAGAGTACAATATGATTTAAGGAAGTTTTATGTCCTTCCCATCCTACGTCACTGTATAGTTTTTCACGTAATGTTTTAAGCGTAACTCTTGTATTTTCGGTTTTGTGAAAATTATATATTATATTTCGAAAGTCACACTTTTCAAAATCTTCTAAATATCGTATAGTCGCCTTTCGAATACGCTTCTTTCCTGATGTAGATAATTTTGGTTCACTTTCGTTACCTGGAGCTTCACCTCCCTTTATAATTATAGCTACCGTTCTTATGGACACTTTGGTTGCTGCAGACCTTCCTTCGATGACAAATTGCCATCAGATTTAAAGTATTTATACATTATACAATCGTCTTCTCAATTTCAATAACATGGTTACAGGGCTTTTTCCAATCATCTATGGTCACTTTATTAAGCTCCTCTTCCGCAAGTTTTTATTTATTTTTATATATTTTATATATTTATTTATTAAACGCCTGGCCGCTTCAACACCCCGAAACCTTATGCTCGTGAAGAGATGCTCGCCACTGCATTTTTGTCATTTGAGGGTGTGGTCAAAATTACTGCAATGTTGTCATATCGACAGCCAACAAATACAGAGAGTATTATATTAGCATAATCGATAGGGATTAGTGAAGTTAGGAGGAAAGATCAAGTAGATACGTGGTCAGGAGAATACAGATTAATAACCACAGCATCAGATAATGGGCATACCGGTGTAGGTTTTATAATGAATAGAAAGTTGGGATGTAGAATAAAGAGTTATTGCCAAGTTAGTGATAGAATTATAACTATTAGATTAGACACGAAGCCAACGGACACAGTTATAGTGCAAGTATATATGCCAACTTCAAGTCACGATGATGAGGAGGTAGAATCCATTTATGAGGAGATTGAATCTAGGTTAGCAAACGTTAAAGGACAGGATAATCTAATTGTAATCGGAGATTGGAATGCCGTAGTAGGTAAGGGAAAGGAAGTTCCAATAGTAGAAAATATGGAATAGGAACACGTAATGATAGAGGGGATAGATTGGTAGAGTTTTGTATTAGGAATAAGCTAGTGGTAGCAAACACGCTTTTTCAGAATCACAAGCGCAGGATATATACGTGGAAAATGCCAGGAGATATAGGGAGGTATCAGATAGATTACATACTGGTTAAAGAGAGGTTTAGGAACCAGATTAAGAATTGTAAGAGTTACCCTGGAGCAGATATTGATAGTGACCATAATTTAGTAGTCCTGGACTCAGAGGTCAAATTCAAGAAATTACAGAAGTCCAAACAGGTCAGAGTAGATGTCGATAGGTTAAAATTAGCTGATGTATATGAAAAGTACAAGCAGAAAGTAGAAATCATGGCTAATGGAACATCAAGGAGCGACATAGATTGCGAATGGAGGGAAATCAGAAATGGGTTAACTACAGCAGCAAATGAAGTATTAGGCACAAAGAAAAGGACAGGTAGGAGGGAATGGATCACGGAAGAAATAGTGGAAATGATAGAAGCAAGAAGGAAAATTAAAATAGGAAACACAGAAGCAGGACAGAAAAAATTAAGGAACTAAGGAACTTAATTAATAGGAAATGCAAGCTAGCGAAAGAAGAGTGGATAAAAGGAAACTGTGAGGATATTGAGGAGGATATGAGAAGAGGTAAAGTAGATTTGGGCTACAGGAAAATTAAGTCACATTTTTCTAAAGTAAAACCAAAGGGTAACATTATATGTGATAAGCAGGGTAAGGAACTCACAGAAAATAAGGAAAAAGCTAGAAGATGGAAGGAGTATCTTGAAGATTTATATAAAGGTAGGCAGGACATGGAGGAGCTAGAAAATGTGGAACAGATAGATGAGGATGACTTAGGTCCTAGCATACTTAGGTCAGAGTTTCATAGAGCATTAAATGATTTACGGAATAACAAAGCAGCGGGGATTGATATGATACCAGCCGAATTAATAAAACACGCAGGGGAAAAAATGCAGGAGCGATTATACAGGTTAGTTTGTAAAATATATGAGAAGGGAGAAGTACCACAGGATTTTCAGCGTAGTAGAATAGTAACAATGCCGAAGAAAATAGGAGCTAATTTGTGTGAGAACTATAGGACCATTAGCCTACTATCACATGCATCGAAGATATTGTTAAAGATTATTTATAGGAGATTAGAAAATAAAGTAGAGGAAAGGCTAGGAGAAGATCAGTTTGGTTTTAGGAAAAACAGAGGGACGAGAGAGGCGATTCTAGCACTAAGAACCGTAGTAGAAAAAAGAAAGAGGGTAGGAAAGGTAACTTGCATAGCTTTTGTAGACTTAGAAAAGGCATTTGATAATGTAGATTGGGACATAATGTTTAGAATTTTAAAAGAAACGGGTATAGATTATAAGGATAGGAGAATAATTTTTAATTTATATAAACACCAAACTGCCTTAGTTAGAATTGAGGGGGAAGAAGAGGTAGCAAAAATAAGGAAGGGAGTTCGGCAGGGATGAACACTCTCACCGTTATTATTTAATCTATATATAGAAGATGCAATAAACAAAGTAAAAGAAGAGTATAGTGTAGGTGTGAATGTACAGGGAGAGAAAATATATATGCTGAGATTCGCCGACGATATAGCTATATTGGAAGAAAGCGAAAAGAATTTAGAAAGGGTATTGAATGGTATGCAGGCAGTATTGACTAGGGATTTTAACATGAAAATAAATATAGGTAAAACTAAAGTGATGAGGTGTGACAAAAAGGAATGCAGTAGAAAAATGAGGATCTCAATAGGAGATAATAGAATCGAAGAAGTGTCAGATTTTTGTTATTTAGGCAGTAGAATCACAAAAGATAATCGAAGCAAGGTAGATATAAAGTGTAGGATAGCACAGGGTAGGAAGGCATTCGTAGAAAAAGAACAAATTTTAAGATCAAATATTGACTTGGGTATTAGAAAAAGATTACTGAAGGTATATGTTTGGAGTGTAGCACTGTACGGGTGTGAGGCGTGGACTATAGGAAAGGAAGAGAAGCGTAGATTAGAAGCACTTGAAATGTGGTGTTATAGGAGGATGATGAGGATTGGTTGGGAAGATAAAGTAACAAATGAAGCTGTACTAGAGTTAGTAGGGGAGAAGAGAAGTATCTGGAGAGTGTTACAGCGTAGGAGAGACAGATTAGTAGGGCATATCCTTAGACATGGGGGGATTATGCAATTGATCATAGAAGGTAGAGTGGAGGGAAAGAGAGGGGTAGGTAGGCCTAGATTGGAGTATGTGAGTCAGATAGTTGAAGACGTTGAGATGAATAGCTATAGGGAGATGAAGGGATTAGCTCAGGATAGATCGGCATGGCGTGCTGTTTCCAACCAATCTTTAGGATTGCGGACTCTTTAACTAATCGATTAAAACAAATAATAAATAAATGGAAACTTTTTACTAAATAGTGGACTTTAATCGAAGCCGTATATATTCATACATTAAATATTCTCAATCTGAATTTTGCTATGCAGTTTACAATTTGAGCACTTTGTACTGAAGTTTTTTTATTCATATATGGCAACAATGGTACTGGAAGCTCAGCCCTTATGCGCAGTAGAGGATGAATTAGGTTCGCCAAGATATAAAAAAAATATGCGTGAGACTCTCGCGCGGTAGAAGTGAAACTTCGTAGCTCCTAGGAAAAGTTCATTTTATGCATTGCTTTTTTTCCATTTGTTAACGATTTTTTTTTTCCATATATTTATATATATTTTTTTCACACAATTACCATTGTGTGAATAGTGAAATGGAGAAAAAGACAAGTACAGACAGAGTGCGAGCCTTTAGAAAATGGAAGAAAGCAAATAAACCGCCAAGAAAAGTGCCAACAAGTACCTGATACAGCTGAGCCATTGACAAATAGAAATGCACCCACTAGTGCATCATACACAAAATTTAGATTCTTTCAAATTGCTCATCGCTAATTCGATAAACAAATTTGCAATAATCCGCTAGGTACAGTGTGTTCCATATGTGATCGAATATCGAATAAAAAGATCGTTAACAAATGGAAAAAAAGCAATGCAGCATAAAATCAACTTTTTCTAGGAACTAAGAAGTTTCACTTCTACCGTGCGAGAGTCTCACACATTTTTTTTTTTTAAAGACTATTTTATATTTGACGCACTAGTATGATGTAGTATGTACACTAGTATGTGTATGATGCACTAGTGGGTGCATTTCTATTTATCGATGGCTCGCTCAGCTGTATCAGATTCATTTCGTTGATCTCTCACACCGCGTGTATCTTCACGTGTAGAATCAGTGACATTCAAATTCTCTATATCACTCACTGTGTCCTCACTTAACGACGGTATCGATTCATCCAATGTATTTGAGGTCGTTGGAAGGTTATGTTGTCCACCGTGTTTCTTTAACGCCATTTGCCTGGCTCGATACTCTCTACTTGTTTCCAAGGTACTTGTTGGCACTTTTCTTGGCGGTTTATTCGCTTTCTTCCGTTCTCTAAAGGCTCGCACTCTGTCTGTACTTGTCTTTTTCTCCATTTTACTTTTCACACAATGGAAATTATTAGCCAAGAGATTAAGCTGAGTTTTTGTAATATATAATAAAATACGCAAGCGTCTACTGGTTGCCTTATGCTACGTATACGCACAGTAAAAATAAAGTAGAGGAAAGGCTAGGAGAAGATCAGTTTGGTTTTAGGAAAAACAGAGGGACGAGGGAGGCGATTCTAGCACTAAGAACGGTAGTAGAAAAAAGAAAGAGGGTAGGAAAGGTAACTTGCATAGCTTTTGTAGATTTAGAAAAGGCATTTGATAATGTAGATTGGGACATAATGTTTAGAATTTTAAAAGAAACGGGTATAGATTATAAGGATAGGAGAATAATTTTTAATTTATATAAACACCAAACTGCCTTAGTTAGAATTGAGGGGGAAGAAGAGGTAGCAAAAATAGGGAAGGGAGTTCGGCAGGGATGTACACTTTCACCGTTATTATTTAATCTATATATAGAAGATGCAATAAACAAAATAAAAGAAGAGTATAGTGTAGGTGTGAATGTACAGGGAGAGAAAATATATATGTTGAGATTCGCCGACGATATAGCTATATTGGAAGAAAGCGAAAAGAATTTAGAAAGGGTATTGAATGGTATGCAGGCAGTATTGACTAGGGATTTTAACATGAAAATAAATATAGGTAAAACTAAAGTGATGAGGTGTGACAAAAAGGAATGCAGTAGAAAAATGAGGATCAGAATAGGAGATAATAGAATCGAAGAAGTGTCAGATTTTTGTTATTTAGGCAGTAGAATCACAAAAGATAATCGAAGCAAGGTAGATATAAAGTGTAGGATAGCACAGGGTAGGAAGGCATTCGTAGAAAAAGAACAGATTTTAAGATCAAATATTGACTTGGGTATTAGAAAAAGATTACTGAAGGTATATGTTTGGAGTGTAGCACTGTACGGGTGTGAGGCGTGGACTATAGGAAAGGAAGAGAAGCGTAGATTACAAGCATTCGAAATGTGGTGTTATAGGAGGATGATGAGGATTGGTTGGGAAGATAAAGTAACAAATGAAGCTGTACTAGAGTTAGTAGGGGAGAAGAGAAGTATTTGGAGAGTGTTACAGCGTAGGAGAGACAGATTAGTAGGGCATATTCTTAGGCATGGGGGGATTATGCAATTGATCATAGAAGGTAGAGTGGAGAGAAAGAGAGGGGTAGGTAGGCCTAGATTGGAGTATGTGAGTCAGATAGTTGAAGACGTTGAGATGAATAGCTATAGGGAGATGAAGGGATTAGCTCAGGATAGATCGGCATGGCGTGCTGTTTCCAACCAATCTTTAGGATTGCGGACTCTTTAACTAACGCACAGTACACGCGGCGCATGCGCGTAGCGTGTTTCATTTTTCATGACGTTCAGCCCAATTTGCTCTACCGCGCCTATAGAAGATTCATTTCAAAAATGACTTATAGTTCTCGTTCTTTTTTCTAATACCCTTCTTTAAAATAGCCTCCCTCGTTCTTGTTAAAACCAAATTGATCTTCGCCTAGACTTTGTTCTACTTTATTTTCTACCCACTAAATAAACGATCCTCAATAGTACCTTCGATGTTATTGGGGTTACTCAAAATATGTTTCTAGTTGCTCACACCTTTAACATCAACTCCTAACACAGTGACTCTATTAACATAATGAATTCCTAGATTTTCCTGAACAACGTTGGCTTACACAAGAAATTCTTATACCGTACCTTATCTCTAAGACCTCACAACTTATTAACACAGCCACAAATGCGGGTTCGGGACATAATACAAAGACCAACGAAATGGGTGCCGAGTATATCTATAGAATGCAGTATTCGCGCGCGCTCTTCATCTTCCTTCACATTCGTTCAGTTTTTTTCTTCCTGTCACGGGAGAGACAGGGAACAGTCACAGAACGTCGACTGTCGCCCATTTGCAAGTCAAATCGCCAGATACGAGAAGAGATGGCGGAATGGTGGCACAGAGGGACAAAGAGATAGTGAATTGATTATGCAATGTACGTTACCGTGCAGTGTTGGCTTACGCCTGGTGTGGTTCATTATAAATTGGGCGATGTTCCCCCGTGGAAGTGCAGAAAGAGAATTTAAGTGTTTTTTTGTGAAGTTTCCTAACAAATTTTCAGAGAATGAAGAATATAATAGAAAAATATAATTCAATAACTTTTCTTATAATAATGTTAGCTAGAACAAATGATTGTTTTTGGTTATGAAGTCTACTTTGTTTAAAAAAAGTGGAGGACAACCCGAAAATAAATATCATATGAAGAGTGTAACTTTTAAAGTGCCAAATGTTGAAATTTTGTGTTTTTATCTGTAAATGAGCAATGTTTTTGCGAAAGTAAAACTTTTAAAAGTAATTTGTTAGAGATTTAAATTTAGTACCAAGATCATTTAAAAGTTGCTTGGTCATTTGCAAAATTTTGAAAATTTTCGCAGTAAATACAATTTTTTTTTGTAAAATTTGTAAAAAAAATTGTTTTACCGACTATGTCAGTTATATAACTTTTTAACACGTTCAGAACCTCCAAAAGTTATGCTCCTGGTATATTTTGCACACGTTTTATTTATTTTTTTATTATAGTTCATTCGAAAAGAGGCAATTGTGTTTAAAATCTTACTTATAAAATTATACATTATTTTTGCAAATTAATTAATATTTTGCAATGCCAATCAAAAATACGAAATTAAAGAGCAGTTATGTAGTCAGTGGGTGGGTTACCATAAAAAGTTCTTAGAGAATTCAATTTGAATTTTGCAAAAAAAATGTCACTCAATTTTCTTTTAAACACAATAATTTAAATCTTCAAATGCTTCAGGGACATATTTTTATTATAAAGTTTGAAGACCAAATATTATTATCGTTAATATGCGCCGCAGGCAATTATTTAAAATAAGTGTTTTTATGTAAAAAAATAAATAATCTCACGTTAAAAAACGTAAAATAAAGGCTACAAAAATAAATAAACAATAAACTACAAAAAAGGCAAATTTTGTCGATATATAATTTGGTAAATTAAACATTTTCAAGGAAATTAATACTTATTACTTTCTTTATTAAATATTATAAATTTTCTTTTTGCGCGAAAATTTTTGTGGAAGACTTTTTTTAGTATTTTTTGAATATTTATAAATTTCTTTGCGCGTTACTAAATTAACAAAATCTATTTCCAAACAATTAAATAGTCTTAAGTCATATTTTAGTTTTTACTGTTTTTTTTTATTGAATTATCTCAATTTGGAAACCACAGATTCGAACAAGACATTTTAATAATACTAGGATACAGGGTGTTCTATGAAAGTTATTCAATATATTATTCATTTGGTCATAAACGTAGCAAACTTTTACTATAGAGTAATAAACTGCCAATTTTTAAATGTGCAAAGGCAAAATTTGAAAAAATATCTAATTAGAAATTAATTAACGATATTTTTGCAAGTTAAACTTAAATTAGGCAAACTACAGCAGGTGATCTACATCTAAAATATTTTTTTGATTTTTCATATGAAAGTATATGGAATGGAATATATTTTGAATTTAGAAAAAATATTATTTGAAAGATTTTTTACCATAAAAAAATACAATTTTATGTTTTTACTACTACAATCGAAGGAAGTATAATTTAAGAAAACCGCATATCACACTTTTCAAATGTCACGTTGCTATTTTAATAATAAATCTTCTAAATTATTTATAATTTGGTACATTTTTACCATGTGCGAAAAATAAATTAAAACAAAAGCTAATATTTAGAAAAGATCAATCATCAATCGCAAATCGACCGATTGCAATTGCCAGACCACACGAAATGAACCCTTAATCCGTAACTTTTATTAAACAGTTGAACTACCCCTGGCAGTACAGGTACGCCATCTATGTACTCGTACTGTAATGTACACGAGAGGGTATTTAGTATGTAGACCAATGGTCCTTAGAGCTTGTTGTTGTATATCTCCATTGTAATTGCTTATAAAGATGCGTTTCGATTGATCACTAAACCGGTGCTTAAACTAAAACCGGTCTTAATTTTAAAAAATTCTAACTTAGTACGTACCAATTTACTAAACCAATTCTAAAAAAAAAATCTAACTTAGTACGTACCGATTTACTAAAACCGGTTCTAATAAAAAAAACTTAGTACGTACCGATTTACTACAACCGGTTCTAATAAAAAATCTAACTTAGTACGTACCGATTTACTAAAACCGGTTCTAATAATAAAAAATTAGTACGTACCCATTTACTAAAACCGGTCTAATAAAAAAAAACTAACGCACTACGTACCGATTTACTAAAACCGATTCTAATAAAAAATCAAACTAAGTACGTACCGATTTACTAAAACCGGTTCTAATAAAAAAATCTAACTTAGTACGTACCGATTTACTAATCCGGTTCGAATAAAAAAATCGAACTTAGTACGTACCGATTTACTAAAACCGGTTCTAATTAAAAAAAAACTTAGTACGTACCGATTTACTAAAACCGGTTCTAATAAAAAATCTAACTTAGTACGTACCGATTTACTAAAACCGGTCTAATAAAAAAAAAAAACGCACTACGTACCGATTTACTAAAACCGATTCTAATAAAAAATCAAACTAAGTACGTACCGATTTACTAAAACCGGTTCTAATAAAAAAAACTTAGTACGTACCGATTTACTAAAACCGGTCTAATAAAAAAAACTAACGCACTACGTACCGATTTACTAAAACCGATTCTAATAAAAAATCAAACTAAGTACGTACCGATTTACTAAAACCGGTTCTAATAAAAAAAATCTAACTTAGTACGTACCGATTTACTAATCCGGTTCGAATAAAAAAAAATCGAACTTAGTACGTACCGATTTACTAAAACCGGTTCTAATAAAAAAAATCATGTAACTTAGTACGTACCGATTTACTAAAATCGGTTCTAATAAAAAAAAATCTAACTTAGTACGTACCGATTTAAAAATGTGCAATGAATTTGTAAAGGTTTTTAAGTTTGATAATTTTTTAAAAGTATAGTTAAAGAATTTAACATACTGAAGTGTTTCTAAAAAATTATTTATTTAAACAAAAATATTGGAGGAGCAATTTTTTTATTCATTTAATTTTTGATCTTTGAATAATTGCATTATAAATCGGGATAATCTTTAAATATTTTACTAAGATATTAACTGGCAATATTTGTTACATATATATTTTTAATTATATATTGTTATGATTTTTTTTTTTAATTAAAACATTTACTACATAGGGGCGAAATATAATATCCTCTGTGTGTACATTTTTGCAAAAAAATCAGTTTTTCTGATTCTGAAAATTCTAAAATTCTGAAAATCAGAAAAAAGAATTTTCCGCTAATTTCCCGAGCAGCACTCGGTATATATAGGGTGTACATTTTATTGCACATTGATATTTTAGAAGATAAGTATGATTATGAGCTACTCTTTTTTTTAAATGAAAATTATTATATACAAAAATATTTCAGAATTTAATTTCACGTCTCATAGGCTTTAGGCAATTTCTTAAGCTTTCTTGTTTTGCAAAAAAATTAAGAATACATCTAACAAAACTCACAGCAATAGACTTGATTTAAGTAATTACCGAAAATGCATAAATTACCGAATTATTTAAGTGATTTAATTTTATATCTTTGAATAATTGCAACCATCAAAAAACGACTTGAGATATTTTAGGAATAAATCACACTGTATATTGTACGAATTAGATAATTAAATAAATTTCCAGTATTTTCAAGAAATAAAATTTTCGACCGTTGATACTTGAAATTGTGTCATAATAGAAATATGGATTATATATTTTTAATTTCTTTATAAAACCAAAATTATTCGAACGATTTTTGTAACGAAAAATTCTAATAATAAAAAAGGAAATTTTCTTGATATAAAAACATTATTAAATAATAAAGAAAATGTTCTTAATATAAAAACATTATAAATAGACAAGTAAGTCATATTTTTCGACATTTATGAATAATTATTCACTTAGTCATAGAAGATAGGGCAGAAGTAAACATAGATATAGTAGACTCATACTACCACAAACGTAAATAAGCAAGAACTTTTGCTAGCTTCAACACTTTTTTTTTTTGGTTTTTTTCGTACGAAAATGGGTTTCATTTAAAAAAAAACAATTAAATTGGCCATGGAGGAAATTCTTCAGCCAGGCGCTGAGTTCTGTAAACTCAGTGAACCTCCTGTGCATATCATATTGGTTTGTCCGCCCATATGGTACGCGTTTGTGATAATGTAGCTCTATAGGTAGAGTGGAATACATTCGTCCAGAAGGAGTAAATTAGGTAAGAAACAAACACATTTGGGGCCGATTCGGCAACTGAAGAATGGCCGTATAAATGGCCGTTATAAACCTGTGGTGAGCATGTCGGTTCAGAACGAACGTGCAGCGCAAACGCATTAATTAATATACAATTTCGTAATATAAATGGATATTACGACGGGTAAATGATATTCCAAGTTTAGAAATTAAAATTAATTTCAACCATAAAAATGTAAGTAGATTAATTTTTTATATTGGCACATTAAGATTTAACTATGTAACATAAAAATGTTGGAACTCTCTTTATTCGATAATTTTTTTTCGAAATGTAAATTGTAGGACTCATAAAAATCGACAATTCATTAAAAAAAGTGCTAATTTAATTCAATTTCAATTTCAATTTCAATTTCCATTTCAATTTCCATTTCCATTTCAATTTCAATTTCCATTTCCATTTCAATTTCCATTTCAATTTCCATTTCAATTTCCATTTCAATTTCCATTTCAATTTCCATTTCAATTTCCATTTCAATTTCAATTTCAATTTCCATTTCAATTTCCATTTCAATTTCCATTTCAATTTCCATTTCAATTTCCATTTCAATTTCCATTTCAATTTCCATTTAAATTTCCATTTAAATTTCCATTTAAATTTCC
Organism: Leptodirus hochenwartii; assembly: GCA_947310635.1. Lineage (NCBI taxonomy): Eukaryota > Metazoa > Arthropoda > Insecta > Coleoptera > Leiodidae > Leptodirus > Leptodirus hochenwartii. The sequence continues at coordinate 4,149,233 of OX371181.1, forward strand.
ATTTTAATTTCCATTTTAATTTCCATTTAAATTTTCATTTAAATTATCATTTAAATTATCATTTAAATTTTCATTTAAATTTTCATTTAAATTTCCATTTGAATTTCCATTTAAATTTCCATTTCAATTTCCATTTCAATTTCCATTTCAATTTCCATTTAAATTTCCATTTAAATTTCCATTTAAATTTCCATTTTAATTATGATTTAAATTTTCATTTAAATTTTCATTTAAATTTTCATTTAAATTATCATTTAAATTTTCATTTAAATTTCCATTTAAATTTCCATTTCAATTTCCATTTCAATTTCCATTTCAATTTCCATTTCAATTTCCATTTTAATTTCCATTTTAATTTTAATTTCAATTTCAATTTCAATTTCAATTTCAATTTCAATTTCAATTTCAATTTCAATTTCAATTTCAATTTCAATTTCAATTTCAATTTCAATTTCAATTTCAATTTCAATTTCAATTTCAATTTCAATTTCAATTTAATTTAATTTAATTTAATTTAATTTAATTTAATTTAATTTAATTTAATTTAATTTAATTTAATTTAACCATCCATAATTAAAACGATACGTAATATCATAAAAAATAAGAAATCTAACCACTCGATGCGCATTTCTAAAGCGCAGCTTCCGCCGTCAGCAACAACAATTAAACAAATTAATACATCTATGCAAAAATCACAATCTCGTATGATGATTAATTTATGTTGCTGTGTGTAAAAAAAAGTAAAAAAAGTAAAAATTAAAATATTTTTTTTTAAATTCAAATACAGAGTAACTCAAATTAATTCTTGTAAATGTAATAAAGACTGGTTTGATATAATCAAATAATAAAGAATATCGTTTGGCGAATATCTCAATAACTAAATTTTAATAAATTAAAAAATTAACAAATCAAAATAAAAAAATTTTACAACAAATTTACTTACAACTAATATCAATATTTTAGGTTTTTTTTTTAAAAATGAAAATAAGAACATTAAACGTTTTTCGGGATTTCAAGAAAATCGTAACAGCGTTAGAAGAAAAACCGTTAAGTGAGGATTTTATAAATAGTACTGCACGTATTTTCTGAACCAAAACGAATACATCCTAGTTTAACTTGTACATGTGGCTTTGGGCGGATTGTTACCGCACTTGGGGAAATTAAAACTGGGTCGGCATCGGGAGAATTATCTCTCTGGCGGTGCCCATCGCAAACACACGTGCAATATACACGGTGAGCGAATTTTTCTTTTTTATGCAATTTTTAAGAAAGAAACTATCTAAAAACAACGTAACGGTTGTTAAAATAATAGTAGTTATATTAACAAATTTTGAATTAATTTTAACAATAAAAATGAAGAAATCTTAGGTATAAATAGATTAAATTTTTATATTGTAAAATTATATTTTTATAGGGAAATAATAATTCAAATTTAAGTAAGATATTAAGAATAATAAATGATATATTTATTTCGTCACGAGTTAAATTGGTGAATTAACGGGAAATATATGATAGCTTTTTGTTAAGGGGATACTGTACATTTTAAGACCACTTAATTGACATATCTAAGACCACGTCACTGTTTTTTTTAATGATTTGTTTTCATAATTTTTTTCGAAATTGTAAACTATTGCAAATGTATCACTCTGTTCATATTTACGTATATACGTGGACAATTTATATAAAAATATTAATAATAATAAATGATATATTTATTTCTTCACGAGTTAAATTGATAAATTATAACTTTTTGTTAAGGGGATACTGTACATTATAAGACCACTTAATTGACATATCTAAGACTACGCCACTGATTTTTCAATGATTTTTTTTCACCTTTTTTTTCCGAAATTGTAAACTATTGCAAAAGTATCACTCTGTTTATATTTACGTACATACGTGGACAATAATAATTATAATTTATATAAAAATATTAATAATAATAAATGATATATTTATTTCTTAATGAGTTAAATTCATAAATTATAACTTTTTGTTAAGGGGATACTGTACATTTTAAGACCACTTAATTGACATATCTAAGACTACGTTACTGATTTTTCAATGATTTTTTTTCACCTTTTTTTTCCGAAATTGTAAACTATTGCAAAAGTATCACTCTGTTTATATTTACGTACATACGTGGACAATAATAATTATAATTTATATAAAAATATTAATAATAATAAATGATATATTTATTTCTTAATGAGTTAAATTGATAAATTATAACTTTTTGTTAAGGGGATACTGTACATTTTAAGACCACTTAATTGACATATCTAAGACAACGTTACTGATTTTTCAATGATTTTTTTTCATAATTTTTTTCGAAATTGTAAACTATTGCAAATGTATCACTCTGTTCATATTTACGTACATACGTGGACAATAATAATTATAATGTATGTAAAAATATTAATAATAATAAATGATATATTTATTTCTTCATGAGTTAAATTGATAAATTAACGGAAAATAAATTATAACTTTTTGTTAAGGGGATACTGTACATTTTTTTCGAAATTGTAAACTATTGCAAAAATATCACTCTGTTCATATTTACGTACGTATGTGGACCATTCCTATAAAACTAATAACAGACTTACGAAACAGATAGATGGTACAGACGAAGCAACAGACAGACAGACAGACAAAGAGTTTCACAAAGCGTTTGTGGAATGTAGTAATGTTTATAGGAATGGGTTTTAGAGAGAGTAAGTTGTACTAAATGGATGTTGTACGTAAAGTTGCACGTGAACAAATAGATATGCAAGTCGATGTGTTGGAGTGAGATAGTATATATCAGGGGTTCCCAATATTTGTCTTGCATTATTGACACATTAGGAAAAAGTTTTTTTTTAATTGACGCTATTAAAATTTTTATGACGTTTCCCAATATTTCGCATAATACATCAAGTGAATTATTAAATATTTAAAAGTTAACGAGGTACATATTTCTTTTGTTAAATCAAATGTTAGTTAGATAGTCTTCATTTCTATGGATTGGTTGGAAATAGCACGCCATCTATTGGAACTTTTCTTAGCTAACTCTTTCATCTCCAATTTAGGCGTACCTACCCCTTGCTTTCCATCTACACTACCTTCTATAAATAGTTGCATAAGCACCCATGTTTAAGAATATGACCTACTAATTTATTTCTAATATTTTCATATTAGCTTTTACTTTTGTGTTTTTTTGTTAGAATTTTTTTTGGATACTTTTATTTTTATAAAAATATATATGGCGAAATTTCAAGTATCAAGAGTCAAGAATTGTGCTTCTTCAAAATACTGGAGATTTTGGTAAATTTAAATTATTTCTGATCGTTTTCACTAATTAAGTTAAATTAATAAAAATATATATTTTTTATTTAAAATATTCTAAGGTGTACAATAAATATACAGTGTGTTTTATTGCAAAAATATCTCAATAATTGATTGTCAATTTTTTTAATATTGCGAGTTATTTTTATTGCAAATATTCAAAGATCCAAAAATAATAAAAATTAATCGATTGAACAATAAGAAGGAAAAAATAGCGAAACAAATTAGACCAAATGTTAACCATGCAGACCACAAAATATTTTATTAATAAAATTATTATTAATTATTATTAATAAAATTAATAAAAATAAAACATGATATGTAAAATAACATTTTTGCTTATACGATCATATTTATATATATTTTAATTTAATATCTTTTGTGATTAATCAAATCAATTTAAATATAGAATGAAAAAAATTAAAAAAAAAAAATCTTCTTGGATTTTTCGTACATATTTTCCAATGTTACGCTGTAATTACATCTAAATCTTCGCTTATGTGAATTTTTTAGTTGTTAAAGAATTGCAACATAGATTTTTTTAATTTTCGCCGAGTCCCTAAATAAAAAAACACTTTTTGCCGAAAAGAGATCTTTTAAATTTTTTTTAAGGACTAAATATATCCAAAATCTTATAATACCTAATTCATACTTTCATAACATGTCTCAAAAAATATTTTTGACTTATGTTTATTTTCTATAAAAAACATGGTATATTTTGAGCCGAGAAAAAAAAAACAAAAAAGTTTTGAAAGGACATTATTATGACCATTAATATGTCCTTACAACATTTCTCAAAAAAAAATTCTTCGTTCAAAATATACTATGTTCCTTATAGAAAATTTAAAAAACCAACCTCCACTTTAATGTTGGAAAATTTCATAAACTGATATAAAATCCCCATGTCTAAGAATATGACCTACTAGTCATATTAATACAGTATATTTTAACAGTAGTAATTGTTAGAGAAAAATTATACATTGATCCTTTTTTGGATGGAAATAAAATAGGGGTGTTAAAATTTAAAAAAAAACAGAAGTATATATATATAATTGTTTGAATTTGTTCAAATATTTGCTTCATTAATTTTTAATAGAAGACTAATTACGACAGTTATTAAGATTTGAAGTATGAATTAAAACATTTTCATGTCGTATGTTTAGCGTTGGTATAGTTAAAGGAAATTCAAGAAAGCAAAATTTGTAAGATTACAAATGAAGTATAAAAATGATAGGTCATAGTTAAATCATATTAACAATGTCTGCCATAATCTGTCACTTCGAAAATTGATTATTTTGATCAAGGATACACATAAAAAAATTCGTAGAAATAATTAAAGACATACAATATTGCTAATTAAATTGATTGTAGTGAAAGGCAGAATCTGACTAATTTTTTGTCCTCTTCAATGCACTATGCAACCATTACAGCATTAGCATTTAAAATGGACATTAAAAAAAAGTATGCGTGAGACTTTTGCGCGGTAGAAGTGAAACTTCTTAGCTCCTAGGAAAAGTTGATTTTATACATTGATTTTTTTCCATTTGTTAACGATTTTTTTTTTTTCATCTATTTATATTTTTTTTTTCACACAATTTCCATTGTGTGAAAAGTGAAATGGAGAACAAGACAAGTACAGACAGAGTGCGAGCCTTTAGAGAACGGAAGAAAGCGAATAAACCAACAAGAAAAGTGCCAACAAGTACCTTGGTAAGAAGTAGAGAGTATCGAGCCAGGCAAAGGGCGTTAAAGGACAACATAACCTTCCAACGACCTCAAATACACTGGATGAATCGATACCGTCGTTAAGTGAAGACACAGTGAGTGTTATAGAGAATTTGAATGCCACTGATTCAGGCACGTGAAGATACACGCGGTGTGAGAGATCAACGAAATGAATCTGATACAGCTGAGCGAGCCATCGACAAATAGAAATGCACCCACTAGTGCATCATACACAAAATTTACATTCTTTCAACCTAAAAAAGAACTGTATCTTTTGGTGTGTATGGACCCAGTTTGGAATCACTGGTGTGTGTGTATATTCCTCTTTGGTTTAGTTTAGATTTATTTCGGTAGTAGAATCGTCCGGCACGGGGATGGTGAATGAATGAATAGAAAACATGGAGATTACTGCAACTTGTGCATTTGACAGGATTTAGTAGACATTGTGGAAATGCAGTAAATGCATGCTTCAAAACTGAATTTCAATTAAATAAAATACAAATGCTATTCAAGATAAGTTAAAAATAAATTGTTTAATATATCGAAAAAATTTTGAGCTTGATAAATACGTATTATTACAAGTGTGTTAAAATAGTCACTTTATATTAATGGATACTCGATACAGAACACCCTATATAATAAAAAAAAGGTAGAGTAAAAAAGTTCATAAAAAAAGTTTTAAAAAATTGAGTAAAATCTGGTGTTCTTGCGAATTATTTGAGTGCTAGTAAAAAAAATTAGCAGCTACAAGAAAAGCTAAAGGCAATGTAAATTAATTAAATTACAAAGTATAGGTCGTACGATTTGTGCCATATATGAGAACAATAGTGCCATAAAAAAGTTTCGCTTGGAAATTATAAAAACTTTATTTAGATAAAATTGAACAACAAATATTTCAAAAAATATCTACATGACTTTAGGGGGGACTAAATTTGCTCATTTGCTCACTCCCACCCCAATCTTTTTTATACCCAGTTGCATTAAGGCGGGCGTGATATATGAAATCACATGCTAATTTTGAATTGGCTCTAAACAATTTTTTAATCAACTTACAGCAAAATAGTAAATATAAAAGTTTACGGGATTTTCATTCTCAATCTGAAACACTTTATTTCGGTTCTCTATCTTGAGTCGTTTTCTAAAAAATTGACGAAATGTGGACTAACGCAATAATTTGAATATATTACGTTTGTTCCTTTATAATTATTTTTCTATATTATTTGCATTGTGTGTTTTGCACCCTCAGAATTTTTTTGTCATGACGGCCATGTCTATATACACCCTTGTTTGAAATTTGAAGACTAATTCGGAAGACTTTTATGAATTATGAAGACTACTAATATTTTAAGTTTCGATTTAGTTTATTGTAATATATATATATAGAAATGTTAGGTATTTTATAAGACAATTTTTGTTTAAAAAATACTGAAATAAATAAGAATGACATTTGTGCAGATTCTTAGCGCAAAATGAGTCTGTTGTATTTATTTTTTCTAATATTTGATTCAGTTATGAAGCATGATATTTAAAAATTTTAGTTCACTTTCTAATTATTATATTATTTATTTAAATGGATATATTAAGGGACATACAAATTTTTGCCCTATGCGATAATGAAGAGAAAAATGGAACTACAGACTGCAATAGTTTTAAGCACAAGACCACCGCGTATTTTATATTATTAAGTAAGTTGATAACAAAAAAAAAATGTTTTTACTCAAAAGCGTTTCTTTTTTTTACTTTTCCATTTTTTACTCGCTCCCCACACCCCCCGCACGGCATAAACGCGTATTATTCTTAGAAAAAAATACGGCAATTTTAAAATACCACAGGGCAGTCGTGAGCGCAATAATAAAATACTTTTACGATTATTTTAGCGCACATTTCAGACGACAATAATATAAATGTACAGCGAATCATTCCTGCATAATGAGCACTATAAAATTTATGAAAAAAAGCAGGCGCTTTTCACGACTTTTCATTTTCCTTATGTCGCCATGCAATGTATATTGGCTGAGGTTGCCAACAATATTAAAGATAGAAGTCGAATCAAAAGATATTAATAAAATAAACTACATATAAATAAATGTTCATTAGAAAAAGATTGCTGAATAAATGTGCGAAGAGAAGTATTGGACGGGTGTGAGGTGTGGACTATAGGAAGGGAAGCGAAACGTAGAATAGAAGCATTAGAAATGTGGTGCTACAAGAGGATTGCTTGTATTATATTTAAATTTTGTAAATGATATTATTTTTATTTGCCATAATTATTGGACAACGTTTCGTCAATTTACTTGAAAACGACTCAAGCTAGAGAATCGAAATAAAGTGTTCGAGATTCAGAATCAAATTCCCGTAAACTTTTATATTTACTATTTTGCTGTAAAGTGATTAAAAAATTGTTTAGAGGCAATTCAAAATTAGTGTATGTGATTTCTTACGTCACGCCCGCCAACGCAACACCCGGTATATACATATTCGAAATTTATAAATTTTTGTGCAAATCAAATTGGTTTAAATACAAAAAAATGCATTATATTACAGTAGCATAAAGAAAACGAAAAATATCTACAGTCGTCCAATGAATACATTATTATGACAAAAAATAAAGTAATATTTTTTTTCCCCAAAAAAAATTTCTGGGGGGGATATCATGTATGTAAAATAATTGGAGTGGACGATACTTTTTTTGCGATTTTTTTTTAAGTCCAATATTTTTGCACGAATAGCAAAAATACAACATTCGTAAATACTATGAATAAACTAAAAAAGAAAAAAAAAGCTAGAAAATGTGGAACAGATAGATGAGGATGACTTAGGTCCTAGCATACTTAGGTCAGAGTTTCATAGAGCATTAAATGATTTACGGAATAACAAAGCAGCGGGGATTGATATGATACCAGCCGAATTAATAAAACACGCAGGGGAAAAAATGCAGGAGCGATTATACAGGTTAGTTTGTAAAATATATGAGAAGGGAGAAGTACCACAGGATTTTCAGCGTAGTAGAATAGTAACAATGCCGAAGAAAATAGGAGCTAATTTGTGTGAGAACTATAGGACCATTAGCCTACTATCACATGCATCGAAGATATTGTTAAAGATTATTTATAGGAGATTAGAAAATAAAGTAGAGGAAAGGCTAGGAGAAGATCAGTTTGGTTTTAGGAAAAACAGAGGGACGAGGGAGGCGATTCTAGCACTAAGAACGGTAGTAGAAAAAAGAAATAGGGTAGGAAAGGTAACTTGCATAGCTTTTGTAGACTTAGAAAAGGCATTTGACAATGTAGATTGGGACATAATGTTTAGAATTTTAAAAGAAACCGGTATAGATTATAAGGATAGGAGAATAATTTTTAATTTATATAAACACCAAACTGCCTTAGTTAGAATTGAGGGGGAAGAAGAGGTAGCAAAAATAGGGAAGGGAGTTCGGCAGGGATGTACACTCTCACCGTTATTATTTAATCTATATATAGAAGATGCAATAAACAAAGTAAAAGAAGAGTATAGTGTAGGTGTGAATGTACAGGGAGAGAAAATATATATGCTGAGATTCGCCGACGATATAGCTATATTGGAAGAAAGCGAAAAGAAATTAGAAAGGGTATTGAATGGTATGCAGGCAGTATTGACTAGGGATTTTAACATGAAAATAAATATAGGTAAAACTAAAGTGATGAGGTGTGACAAAAAGGAATGCAGTAGAAAAATGAGGATCACAATAGGAGATAATAGAATCGAAGAAGTGTCAGATTTTTGTTATTTAGGCAGTAGAATCACAAAAGATAATCGAAGCAAGGTAGATATAAAGTGTAGGATAGCACAGGGTAGGAAGGCATTCGTAGAAAAAGAACAGATTTTAAGATCAAATATTGACTTGGGTATTAGAAAAAGATTACTGAAGGTATATGTTTGGAGTGTAGCACTGTACGGGTGTGAGGCGTGGACTATAGGAAAGGAAGAGAAGCGTAGATTAGAAGCACTTGAAATGTGGTGTTATAGGAGGATGATGAGGATTGGTTGGGAAGATAAAGTAACAAATGAAGCTGTACTAGAGTTAGTAGGGGAGAAGAGAAGTATTTGGAGAGTGTTACAACGTAGGAGAGACAGATTAGTAGGGCATATTCTTAGGCATGGGGGGATTATGCAATTGATCATAGAAGGTAGAGTGGAGGGAAAGAGAGGGGTAGGTAGGCCTAGATTGGAGTATGTGAGTCAGATAGTTGAAGACGTTGAGATGAATAGCTATAGGGAGATGAAGGGATTAGCTCAGGATAGATCGGCATGGCGTGCTGTTTCCAACCAATCTTTAGGATTGCGGACTCTCTAACTAACTAAACTATGAATTTTTTTTTAAATTACTAAAATTACATCAAATCTCTTTTCGTCCTTATTTCTAAAATAAATCAATAGTTTCCAAGAAAAATTTTTTTTTCCCATATTCTGGATATATCACTTATATAATCGGATATGTCCATATTTTTTTTTCCTGGACCAGAAGAACTTATGTGGAAGAGTCTGGATCCACGATTTTTTTTTCTATTAAATATTGATCCTTGATATCAAGTGATTTTAGAAAATCGATAATTCCAGGGAAATTTATTTTGAAGTATAAATAAAAAAAAATCGCTACATAAATTTTGCCAGTAAAATTATTTTCAATTGAAACTAACGCTGAATTTTTGTGCAAAAAATTATACAGTGTGTTCAATACTTTATGCACGAGAAGCTTTTTATTAAATCACGGAATAAATTGGTAAAATCGTAGAAAGAAAAATATTCTGGTGGTATATTTACTCAGGTTGTTTCTGGGTTTAGAAAAAAAAAAAATAGATAGAAAAAGGTCACATGTTGACCAACAAAGGTTTGACCATACAAAATTGACCTAAGCAATTGACAAACGCAACAGTAAAATTAAAAAAATATATATATGTAACTTGTAAAACAACTGCCAATTAAGTGTTTTTTTAAATATATAAATTTCATAATTTTTTGCCCCGTAAAACACCAAAGTTGGCAACTTAAAGTACAGCATACGGAGGCACATTCTCTTCGCTTGATTAAATAATTTTACGTCTTCACTTTTAATAACCTACACCTAACATTTTGCGATGCAACTCTCATAACATCGCAATTTTATATTTTTAAATTTAATTCCATCTGAACTTTGCAATTTTACTACGTTAATTATAAAATATATAATTTATACAATTTTCATTTTGTTACTCGGCTAAACAATTACCATTGAACGCAGTTTGTAATTTTCATTTCTCCTTTTTTTTTTAAATACAATTTCGAGTAATATTTTGCAAACTCAAGTGCACACTTCAAACTAAAGCGTTATAAATTCGCAGTTTGAAAAAAACATTTTTTAAAAATCACCGCAGGTTCGTTTTAAGTTAAGTTTAAAATTCCGGTTTTGTTTCAGTTTAAGTATAAAAATCGACGTAATATCGTAATGCGTACACGAACGATTATTCTTTAACGTGGTAGCGTATTTGCGTGACAAGCGAAGAGTATCTTATTGCATAATCCCAAGAAGTTGATGTAATATTGAGCATCTTCATCGTTCGCGAGTGGATCCATATTGACTCGAGTTTAATATTAATTTATGCGGGTTAAAATCACAATATCGCTGAAAGAGTGGCGATGCAAGAACTGCCATCCAATTGCAATACATTGAAACCGTTTCAGTGAAGAACCACGTCAATTTGCTTGAAAATTTGAGTAAAATCGGATTTTTTTTTAGAAACGGCTTTTTTGACACGTCGAAAATTTGTATAATTATTACCAAAAATCATATATTGTATAGAAACTAGTTGGTTACGAGTTATATAGGGTGATTCAGTTATATAGGGTGACTTGACCTGACCTGACCTGACCTGAAAATCTGAATTCGTAAAAACTGCACGTTAAAAATATTTTCACTATATACAGGGTGGTCCATTTTTATGTGTGCAAGCAAATTAAAAAAATATATTAAATGGAACAATATCGTTTTTCCGTCTTTCTCCATTCTATTGAATTTAGCTTTACAGCATACATTAATTTTTTTGCAATTAATTAATTTGTGAAAGATATAATTACAGGAATGGTTCCAGTTTCTTTTTGTTCTTCCAATTATTTTCATTTCCAGTTTTTATTTGTTTACTTTTTTTTATATAAATAGCAGTTATTTTAAGAATTTTAATTCCAAAAATTGAAATATAAGGAATATTTCATATTAAAGAAAAAAAAAATGTTATTTTATAAAAAAAACATTTTAGATGAACCTTAAAATATAATTTACAAGATATAAAAGCACTTTACGAATATATTGAATATTTTATACAGGACGTATATAAATATACCCTTTTAGATTTAATTTTAGATTTAAAATTTTCTGTTTATATAATTTAAAATTATTATTATTACTTGACATTCGAACATTTTTAATCATAAAAAATGTAAATTTTAAATGATATACATAATTTCTAAAGCGCTATAAAACAATATTGTAAAAAAATATATCATACCATTTAAAATAAAAGAGTAGAACTGCCTACGTGGAATATTGAACACCTTGTATAGTTGACAATTTTATATAAATCCAAAAATTCAAGTTTCTACCTTTGTAAGTTTTTACAGGATATTGCGTGGTCTACCCTGTATATATAATATTCAAACAAATATTTCCAAAGGCTCGTTTTTATTTTTTCATAGCGATTTTACAAATACTTCTTATCCATATATTCATACTTTGTCAAGTAACTTTATTGATCAATTAAAATCGCTAATTAATTGTTAATTTTTTTAATTATAGAATTTTTTTAGCACGTTTTTTACAAATTTTACGATTCATGATGTTTTTATCACATAAAATTGGCATATAAAATCGACAAACAAATAATGGCGTTAAAACCGTTTTTCATATTTAAACCGATTTAACTCTTCGTTCTCTTGTGTGGTGGAATAGAAACGACGACGTCACGTGACAGGCCGAAGAAGGTTCTTCCAAAACAATTACGAATGAAAAATGAAGGCTGCGCGATGGCTATATACCACAGTTTCCATCAATAGGACGATTTATCTTAAGGGTAGAAAACCACAACGGCGAGAAGAAAAATCGCTCTTTGGCAACTGAAGAAACGACTGCAATGGATTGTATACATATCCAGGGGGTATATTGAATCGAAGATGGAAGTGTGGCGAGCTTCAAGTTGTTTTATGCATAGATTTGGCTGGGTGAAGGAAGAGCTTTCTTAATATATCCGGGAATTTATTCATTAGATGCTCTTCATTGACTTTCGATTGAATGGTCTTATTATTAGTGCAGATCGATTTAAAAGTGCAATGAATTGTTGCTTTTGAAGAAATGCACTAATATACTATTTTATTATCCTGTATAAAATAAAATGCCGCAACAAATTTTTTTTTTTATATAGTTTTATTGGCATATTGAGTGAGGTGATTTTTTTTTCAGATTGAAACTTGATTGTAGATTTAATAATTTTCAAATATACTTCGAAATTAATTGTAAATTTTTGTAACTACCGAACCAACAAATTTACTTCACTAAAAATATATATTTATATTATCGTTTTTATCCTGTCCAAATAATTGTATAAAATAAAATGCCGCAACAAATTTTTATTTTTTTTAAAGTTTGATTGGCACATTGAGTGAGGTGATTTTTTTTCAGATTGAATCTTGATTGTAGATTTAATAATTTTCAAATATACTTCGAAATTAATTGTAAAAAGTTGTAACTACCGAACCAACAAATTTACTTCACGATATGTAGACTAAAAATATATTATCGATTTTATCCTGTCCAAATAAGTGTATAAAATAAAATCCCGCAACAAAATATTTTTTTTTTATAGTTATATTAGCACATTGAGTGAGGTGATTTTTTTCAGATTGAATTTTGATTGTAGATTTAATAATATTCAAATATACTTCGAAATTAATTGTAAATATTTGTAACTACCGAACCAACAAATTTACTTCACTAAAAATATATATTTATATTATCGTTTTTATCCTGTCCAAATAATTGTATAAAATAAAATGCCGCAACAAATTTTTATTTTTTTTAAAGTTTGATTGGCACATTGAGTGAGGTGATTTTTTTTCAGATTGAATCTTGATTGTAGATTTAATAATTTTCAAATATACTTCGAAATTAATTGTAAAAAGTTGTAACTACCGAACCAACAAATTTACTTCACGATATGTAGACTAAAAATATATTATCGATTTTATCCTGTCCAAATAAGTGTATAAAATAAAATCCCGCAACAAAATATTTTTTTTTTATAGTTATATTAGCACATTGAGTGAGGTGATTTTTTTCAGATTGAATTTTGATTGTAGATTTAATAATATTCAAATATACTTCGAAATTAATTGTAAATTTTTGTAACTACCGAACCAACAAATTTACTTCACTAAAAATATATATTTATATTATCGTTTTTATCCTGTCCAAATAATTGTATAAATAAAATGCTGCAACAAATTATTATTTTTTTTTAAGTTTGATTGGCACATTGAGTGAGGTGATTTTTTTCAGATTGAAACTTGATTGTAGATTTAATAATTTTCAAATATACTCCGAAATTAATTGTAAAAAGTTGTAACTACCGAACCAACAAATTTACTTCACGATATGTAGACTAAAAATATATTATCGATTTTATCCTATCTAAATAAGTGTATAAAATAAAATCCCGCAACAAAAAATATTTTTTTTTTATAGTTATATTAGCACATTGAGTGAGGTGATTTTTTTTCAGATTGAATTTTGATTGTAGATTTAATAATATTCAAATATACTTCGAAATTAATTGTAAATATTTGTAACTACCGAACCACCAAATTTACTTCACTAAAAATATATATTTATATTATCGTTTTTATCCTGTCCAAATAATTGTATAAAATAAAATGCCGCAACAAATTTTTATTTTTTTTTAAGTTTGATTGGCACATTGAGTGAGGTGATTTTTTTCAGATTGAAACTTGATTGTAGATTTAATAATTTTCAAATATACTCCGAAATTAATTGTAAAAAGTTGTAACTACCGAACCAACAAATTTACTTCACGATATGTAGACTAAAAATATATTATCGATTTTATCCTGTCCAAATAAGTGTATAAAATAAAATCCCGCAACAAAATATTTTTTTTTATAGTTATATTAGCACATTGAGTGAGGTGATTTTTTTTCAGATTGAATTTTGATTGTAGATTTAATAATATTCAAATATACTTCGAAATTAATTGTAAATATTTGTAACTACCGAACCACCAAATTTACTTCACTAAAAATATATATTTATATTATCGTTTTTATCCTGTCCAAATAATTGTATAAAATAAAATGCCGCAACAAATTTTTATTTTTTTTTAAGTTTGATTGGCACATTGAGTGAGGTGATTTTTTTCAGATTGAAACTTGATTGTAGATTTAATAATTTTCAAATATACTCCGAAATTAATTGTAAAAAGTTGTAACTACCGAACCAACAAATTTACTTCACGATATGTAGACTAAAAATATATTATCGATTTTATCCTATCTAAATAAGTGTATAAAATAAAATCCCGCAACAAAAAATATTTTTTTTTTATAGTTATATTAGCACATTGAGTGAGGTGATTTTTTTTCAGATTGAATTTTGATTGTAGATTTAATAATATTCAAATATACTTCGAAATTAATTGTAAATATTTGTAACTACCGAACCACCAAATTTACTTCACTAAAAATATATATTTATATTATCGTTTTTATCCTGTCCAAATAATTGTATAAAATAAAATGCCGCAACAAATTTTTATTTTTTTTAAAGTTTGATTGGCACATTGAGTGAGGTGATTTTTTTTCAGATTGAATTTTGATTGTAGATTTAATAATTTTCAAATATACTTCGAAATTAATTGTAAAAAGTTGTAACTACCGAACCAACAAATTTACTTCACGATATGTAGACTAAAAATATATTATCGATTTTATCCTGTCCAAATAAGTGTATAAAATAAAATCCCGCAACAAAATATTTTTTTTTTATAGTTATATTAGCACATTGAGTGAGGTGATTTTTTTTCAGATTGAATTTTGATTGTAGATTTAATAATATTCAAATATACTTCGAAATTAATTGTAAATATTTGTAACTACCGAACCAACAAATTTACTTCACTAAAAATATATATTTATATTATCGTTTTTATCCTGTCCAAATAATTGTATAAAATAAAATGCCGCAACAAATTTTTATTTTTTTTTAAGTTTGATTGGCACATTGAGTGAGGTGATTTTTTTTCAGATTGAATTTTGATTGTAGATTTAATAATTTTCAAATATACTTCGAAATTAATTGTAAAAAGTTGTAACTACCGAACCAACAAATTTACTTCACGAAATGTAACGATTAAAAATATATTATCGATTTTATCCTGTCCAAATAATTGTATAAAATAAAATCCCGCAACAAAATATTTTTTTTTTATAGTTTTATTGGCACATTGAGTAAGGTGATTTTTTTTTTCAGATTGAATTTTAATTGCAGATTTAATAATTTTCAATATACTTCGAAATTAATTGTAAAAATTTGTAACTACCGAACCAACGAATTTACTTCACGAAATGTAACGATTAAAAATATATATTTAACTTATCGATTTTTTGTATCAATTATTTTATAATAATCATGAACATCTTTTATGTCCAATAATTTATAGTTTTTCCTACAACAGATCGAAGCTAGTTGGAAAATTAAAATTATAAAATTTTCCAATTAACAAAATTGCAATTATAGTATCGTTAACGAACTATAATAAATTGCATTTCTTCAGTACTTTCAAGCGATACTTCAAATTTAATTTTTTCACAGCTGTATTTTTAATTATGTACATTTAGTGATATCGTGAGAAGGTAAAACTATGAGTTTTATAATCATTTTTTTATTTCTAACGTTTTTCTGGCTTTTTTTGGCAAACATTTTTTAAAAATAAAAAATTCCGACTATAGCGTAGTAATTATTCTTCAATACCCTAAAAATGTGGTTAAGAATATAATTCTTTATTCCCACAATTTTAAATTGTGTGTCCATTATTAAAAAATAAAAAGTCCATTATTGTTTTTAGCCTCCAAGGAGGTCGAATTATTCAATCGAAATGTTGGAAATAAATAATTTTTTTAAATTGAATAATTTAAGATCGAAAAATGAACAATTTTAGATTAAAAAAAATTTTTTTGGGTGATATTTTGTACTATAATTCTAGATTATTCAATTATATATATTTTTTTGTTAATCACACGGTATAACTAACAGCATTGTGATATTAAAAAAAATTTCGCGTTTTCTCGCACTTTTTTTGATTAGTGTAACATTGGCAAAGAATATTTATCATTTTATAAGTAATTGTAAGTTTTCGGACGCGTAGAATAATATTTATGTTAGTTTATTTCGAAATACTATTTGGAAAAATTGCTTAATGTATATTTGACTCACCCTTTGCGGGACTCCTCTGCCAGAAGAACGTCCGTGCTTCGGAGAACTTGCGCCGTGTTTTTCTTTACGATGAGACGTTTTCAAACCACGAAGAAACCGCGAGAAAGTTGTCTTCTTTTTGTCAGTGTTCGTGTAGTTTTGCTCTGCACAAAAAAACAACAACAAATAAATAAAATAAGGATTTGTAGCAGGACTAAGGTAACGACTTAAAATTTATTCGTAAATTGCCTTTTAACTTTTTTTAAACTTTAATTTTATATGACCGAATCCAAACATTGTGGAGCTATATAATTTTTTTTGGGGAATTTAAGAAATATTTTTCAATTTTCTCGAAAACTAGCGAAACAAACAAAATATTAGACAAGAATTTTTATATTCAAATTTTAAATCTGAAAAACTTTTGTATATAAATTTTTGTTGCAAACGATTTAACGAAGCCAAAATTGATTCATTAAAACGAACGATTTATTTTTTCCATTCCACTGAAAATGTACTTTTACTTCCTCTTCAAACATTCTTATAACACAAATAAAATAGTATGACCCTTCCTTTATAAGCGTCTTCCGTAAATATTATCGTATATTTCCTCCCAACATCTTAAGATAAATACCTAACGAAGATAAACACAAAAATGAAATCTTTAGTTTCAGCACTCGCTGCTTCATTTTCTCATATTTTTTCGGGCACTTTAGAACTGTGAAATTTGCCCAAGTAATTACTGTTAATTACGCGTCAGCTTAAGACAGGGTTGGCTCGGGAACGACGACAAAAATTAAGGACACAAAATGAACGGATAAATCGAATTCGGTAATTAAGCGCAAATTGGGTGGACAAGAGCGAGGCGGGTTGAGTAGTGAAAAAGTTTCGGCGCGGAAGAAAAGTTATCGGAAAATGCGGGGGCGAAAAATCAAGGAAGCGGCATTTAATCAAGTCTGGTGCTGATTTTAATTTCATCTCGGGGATTATATTTTTATCGCAGATGTTCAGAGTGCAGGTGAAGGAAGGTAGAATGACCTGGCTCAAAAAAAATCAAATAAATATAAAAATAAATAAATATTATCAAATATTTACACAGGTACAACATATACCCGTAATAAAGTATAACTTATTAATTATAATGGTTATTATTTTTCTTAACAAGTTTAGAAATATCACGGAAGAAATATATGAAATAATTTTTTTTAAATAATATATCCAATATTTTGCGTTGTAAATTAAGGATGACAAATTTAATTTGTATTTTCAACTTCTTCCAATCAAATTTCATTTATTCTTTAAAAAACCAATTTCTTTTACATTAAAAAAAAAAACACAATAATATTAGAACGAAATATTTATATATATTATCTAGAAATGAAATAAAATTGACTTTACTTTTCACTTACAATATAAATATTACAAATTTCAAAAAAAAAACCAGGCAGAATTTTTTGAATCCGAGTTATTGACCCCTCTGGTCGATATCTAACAATCAAATTTTACGAAACAATAATTTCTGACAAGATATTTTAATCGTCGTCAATAAAGTATAATTTATTAATTATAATGATTATTATTTTTCTAAACAAAATTAGAAATATCACGGAAGAAATATATGAAATAAAATATTTTTATTAATATATCCAATATTTTGCATTGTGAATTAAGGATGACAAATTTAATTTGTATTTTCAACTTCTTCCATCCAAATTTCATTTATTCTAAAAAAAAACAATTTCTTTTACATTAAAAAAAAACATAATAATATTAAACGAAATATTTATATATATTATCTAGAAATGAAATAAAATTGACATTACTTTTCACTTATAATATAAATATTACAAATTTCAAAAAAGCGCAGTCAGAATTTTTTGAATCCGAGTTATTGACCCCTCTGGTCGATATCCAACAATCAAATTTTACGAAACAATAATTTCTGACAAGATATTTTAATCGTCGTCGATAAAGTATAATTTATTAATTATAATGATTATTATTTTTCTTAACAAAATTAGAAATATCACGGAAGAAATATATGAAATAAAATATTTTTATTAATATATCCAATATTTTGCATTGTGAATTAAGGATGACAAATTTAATTTGTATTTTCAACTTCTTCCATCCAAATTTCATTTATTCTAAAAAAAAACAATTTCTTTTACATTAAAAAAAAACATAATAATATTAAACGAAATATTTATATATATTATCTAGAAATGAAATAAAATTGACATTACTTTTCACTTATAATATAAATATTACAAATTTCAAAAAAGCGCAGTCAGAATTTTTTGAATCCGAGTTATTGACCCCTCTGGTCGATATCCAACAATCAAATTTTACGAAACAATAATTTCTGACAAGATATTTTAATCGTCGTCGATAAAGTATAATTTATTAATTATAATGATTATTATTTTTCTTAACAAAATTAGAAATATCACGGAAGAAATATATGAAATAAAATATTTTTATTAATATATGCAATATTTTGCATTGTAAATTAAGGATGACAAATTAAATTTGTATTTTCAACTTCTTCCAACCAAATTTCATTTATTCTTTAAAAAAACAATTTCTTTTATATTAAAAAAAAAATACACAATAATATTAAACGAAATATTTATATATATTATCTAGAAATGAAATAAAATTTACTTTACTTTTCACTTATAATATAAATATTACAAATTTCAAAAAAGCGCAGTCAGAATTTTTTGAATCCGAGTTATTGACCCCTCTGGTCGATATCTAACAATCAAATTTTACGAAACAATAATTTCTGACAAGATATTTTAATCGTCGTCAATAAAGTATAATTTATTAATTATAATGATTATTATTTTTCTAAACAAAATTAGAAATATCACGGAAGAAATATATGAAATAAAATATTTTTATTAATATATCCAATATTTTGCGTTGTAAATTAAGGATGCCAAATTTAATTTGTATTTTCAACTTCTTCCAACCAAATTTCATTTATTCTTTAAAAAAACAATTTCTTTTACATAAAAAAAAAATACACAATAATATTAAACGAAATATTTATATATATTATCTAGAAATGAAATAAAATTTACTTTACTTATCACTTACAATATAAATATTACAAATTTAAAAAAAAAACCAGACAGAATTTTTTGAATCCGAGTTATTGACCCCTCTGGTCGATATCTAACAATTAAGTTTTACAAAACAATAATTTCTGACAAGATATTTTAATCGTCGTCAATAAAGTATAATTTATTAATTATAATGATTATTATTTTTCTTAACAAAATTAGAAATATCACGGAAGAAATATATGAAATAAAATATTTTTATTAATATATCCAATATTTTGCATTGTAAATTAAGGATGACAAATTTAATTTGTATTTTCAACTTCTTCCATCCAAATTTCATTTATTCTAAAAAAAAACAATTTCTTTTACATTAAAAAAAAAACATAATAATATTAAACGAAATATTTATATACATTATCTAGAAATGAAATAAAATTGACTTTACTTTTCACTTATAATATAAATATTACAAATTTCAAAAAAGCGCAGTCAGAATTTTTTGAATCCGAGTTATTGACCCCTCTGGTCGATATCCAACAATCAAATTTTACGAAACAATAATTTCTGACAAGATATTTTAATCGTCGTCGATAAAGTATAATTTATTAATTATAATGATTATTATTTTTCTTAACAAAATTAGAAATATCACGGAAGAAATATATGAAATAAAATATTTTTATTAATATATCCAATATTTTGCATTGTAAATTAAGGATGACAAATTAAATTTGTATTTTCAACTTCTTCCAACCAAATTTCATTTATTCTTTAAAAAAACAATTTCTTTTATATTAAAAAAAAAATACACAATAATATTAAACGAAATATTTATATATATTATCTAGAAATGAAATAAAATTTACTTTACTTTTCACTTACAATATAAATATTACAAATTTCAAAAAAGCGCAGTCAGAATTTTTTGAATCCGAGTTATTGACCCCTCTGGTCGATATCCAACAATCAAATTTTACGAAACAATAATTTCTGACAAGATATTTTAATCGTCGTCGATAAAGTATAATTTATTAATTATAATGATTATTATTTTTCTTAACAAAATTAGAAATATCACGGAAGAAATATATGAAATAAAATATTTTTATTAATATATCCAATATTTTGCATTGTAAATTAAGGATGACAAATTTAATTTGTATTTTCAACTTCTTCCATCCAAATTTCATTTATTCTAAAAAAAAACAATTTCTTTTACATTAAAAAAAAAACATAATAATATTAAACGAAATATTTATATATATTATCCAGAAATGAAATAAAATTGACTTTACTTTTCACTTATAATATAAATATTACAAATTTCAAAAAAGCGCAGTCAGAATTTTTTGAATCCGAGTTATTGACCCCTCTGGTCGATATCCAACAATCAAATTTTACGAAACAATAATTTCTGACAAGATATTTTAATCGTCGTCGATAAAGTATAATTTATTAATTATAATGATTATTATTTTTCTTAACAAAATTAGAAATATCACGGAAGAAATATATGAAATAAAATATTTTTATTAATATATCCAATATTTTGCGTTGTAAATTAAGGATGCCAAATTTAATTTGTATTTTCAACTTCTTCCAACCAAATTTCATTTATTCTTTAAAAAAACAATTTCTTTTACATAAAAAAAAAATACACAATAATATTAAACGAAATATTTATATATATTATCTAGAAATGAAATAAAATTTACTTTACTTATCACTTACAATATAAATATTACAAATTTAAAAAAAAAACCAGACAGAATTTTTTGAATCCGAGTTATTGACCCCTCTGGTCGATATCTAACAATTAAGTTTTACAAAACAATAATTTCTGACAAGATATTTTAATCGTCGTCAATAAAGTATAATTTATTAATTATAATGATTATTATTTTTCTTAACAAAATTAGAAATATCACGGAAGAAATATATGAAATAAAATATTTTTATTAATATATCCAATATTTTGCATTGTAAATTAAGGATGACAAATTTAATTTGTATTTTCAACTTCTTCCATCCAAATTTCATTTATTCTAAAAAAAAACAATTTCTTTTACATTAAAAAAAAACATAATAATATTAAACGAAATATTTATATATATTATCTAGAAATGAAATAAAATTGACTTTACTTTTCACTTATAATATAAATATTACAAATTTCAAAAAAGCGCAGTCAGAATTTTTTGAATCCGAGTTATTGACCCCTCTGGTCGATATCCAACAATCAAGTTTTACAAAACAATAATTTCTGACAAGATATTTACATCGTCGTCCTTTTATACTTACATATAATAGTTATGGTCATAAAAGTAGATGTAGTGTAAAATCTAAGACAATTTAATTGCTTTTACTATATGGACATTGTTATTGTATTCCTCAAGTACTCTGCTTCAATCTTTCCCTCATTATACAAAGTGTTTGAAATGTGATAAAGTGCAAGGAAACTTGTTTTAAACAAAAAAATACGAATGGATTCGCATATGTAGAAAAAAATTCTTGTAAAAAATTAAATTAGGAGTTTTTTTTAAAGATACATTATCACTTAATTTTTTGATATACTTTTGATATATAATTTTTTTTCAAGCATACTATAAAATTGTCATATAATACTATTAAAAAGTTCATTTTTGAACGCGAACGAAAATGTAATAATACAATATAATGAGCTATATTGTAAATTGATTTAAAAATAGTACAATTGTTGGCAAATCATTTTTATTCACCTAATATATAATTCATGGGGTGGGTAAATTAAAAATACTTAAATAACAAATTATATTACGTTTCATTCGGAATAAAAATGCTTTTTGTAACTCGTCTGCATTTAACATACACAAATGTACTAAGGATTACTTTCATTACTAATTCTGTTTCAACAAAAATTCAATTTAAAAAAATACCGACATCAGCAGTTGCGTATGTCCAAACAGTTGCCTATGGCTATGTCCAAATATTTATTAATTGCATTATTCGCTTGTTAAAAAATCATATCTTATAACTCACAAATTCGATACAAAACTTTCGCAATTTTTAACATAACAAGTTTCGAAGCCATTTTGCCACACCCTGTAATATAAATAACCCTAAACAATATTTGCCCATATTCATAACCGTACAAGTGGCAGACACAAACACATCGCTTAGAACAACATGGCGGTGAGTTTATGCGCCATTTTGCTTAACTTAATACATAAGCTTGATAATTTATAGTTATCATATTATCTGGTTGTTGGGGAATGATTCAAGAGTTTGGCAACTATGCATATGTATAACGTTTATCGTCCTTCCAACACAAAGATAACGTCAGTGCGGGTGATAAATTGGAAACGCTGTATAGTAGGTAAAAGCGGTTCAGGAAGAAATTTGTTTTGGTGAAAACTGCATTAAATAAGTTGCATATAAAGAATTGATTGAATCAAGTATTACCTTGTGCTAGTTTATAGTAAAGCCTGTTAAGTTGCATATATTAAAGTGGAAGGTAGGAGACAATTTATGAGACTACAGGGGCGCATCGAAGATATTGTTAAGGATTATTTATTGGGGGTTAGAAAATGAAGTAGAGGGAGATCATTTGGTTTTTTTGGGAAGAACCGTTATTTTGGCGCTAAGAAGAAATAATGGTGGAATATGAGATGATAGAATAGAAGAAGTGTTACATTTATAGATTTTTTTGTTAATTACGTAGAGCTGTCGAAAAATTATTGCGTTTCAAAACTGGAGTAAAGCTGACACAAAAACAGAGTTATAAGGAAATTAATTTATAAGACATTTCTAATAGCAAAAGAAGAATGGTACGAGAGATGTGCAACAAAGGAGAATTAAGTTTTAAAGTTTATTAACTTAAAGTTCTTTAGAATTAAAGACCTTTAAGGTAAGGGCCAAGTGGTAACGTTATAAGTGGTAAGCTTATAAGCGAGGTAAGGAATTTTATTTTGCTTATAAATAAGTTCAATTTATCTTCGGTCAAAATGGAAGTTTCATAAAATAAACGATTGATGGATATATATACACAAAAGAGCAATCTTATTATTGTTAATTATTCCATTTATACACCAACAAAAGGAGAATAATTAAATTCAAACAACAAATGCGCTAGGTTTTGACTTATCGATTAGTATTTCATATTAGATGAGTATACAGTATGCAACACGTCGTACATGTATTGCCTTTAAGTTGTATACCGTAAACAGAACGGTATTTGGGATAGTGGATGGTGAGTTTATTATATATGACCTGAAGAGTATTTATAAAATATAAATATTTTATAAATAATACAGAGTGATTACGCAAATTTTATTTGATTATTTTAAGAATGAATATTTGTTCTTCAATTTTGAAAATAGTACATAAATTTTTAGTTTAACAAATATTCTGTCAATGTATTAAGTGCGGTCCTGTCTAGACGTACAATCATAACATACAGGATAGACGATATTCATTTTTTTAATATAAGGCTTTAGAACGTCTATGGTAATTAATTAAATCTTTAAAAATATTGTATTTTTTATTATTTTAATTTAATATGCCAAGTATTTTTTAAATTATTTAAATATTTTAAATTTCCTTAGTAAACATTTTTAGTTTAACAAATATTCTGTCAAAGTGCGGTCCTGTCTAGACGTACAATCATAACATACAGGATAGACGATATTCATTTTTTTAATATAAGGCTTTAGAACGTCTATGGTAATTAATTAAATCATTAAAAATATTCTATTTTTTATTTATTTTATTTTGATACGCTAAGTATATTTTAAATACATTCACTCATACGAATTAAAAATAAAATAAAATAGAAATCAATTTTTAATCTTTTAAAAAATATATTTAATATATATATAAATATTCTACCCTTGTATAAAAAGAGAAAATTAAATTTTGTCTATCCTGTATATTGGAGATTACAACGATTTTATGTACTGTTATAAAAATAGTACTTTAATTAATAAAATTTATAAAATTATTTATTAATTTATATTTAGTTTATAAAAAATTAAAATATTTTCATATAACTTCTATCTAAACTTTTTTTACTATTGTGCGCTACTAATCGACGTCCAATTTTTTTTTTTTAGTGCGGCAGATTTCTATCAATATTCCTAAATCGATTCTTTTTAAACAACTTCTATAGGGTAGATATTTCCGTTCATTTACACTTATTTTACAAAAAAAAAATTTTTTTAATTAAGACAAGAGTATTTATAATTGAAAGTTTACAGCTTGCTTTTATATAAATATATATTTTTTTTCTACTTGTATTCTTTTGTCAAAATGAAGACTAATAATTTTAATTTTTTTATCAATTTTCAACCTCAAACTTACAATTTTATTAATTTCAAATTTACAAATTCACAATTCAATTTTCCAAAATTTAACAACATCTTTAATCTACTGTGTGTTATAGAATTAAAATTTCAAATATATGTCCAGCATAAATATAAAATACATTACAAAATATAACAACACAACAATTATTGTTATTAATTATTACGAATCAAAGTCAAGACCAAAATGACTAGGACATACGATACTATACCAATGAATGAACTGCGATTGTGATTATATGCAACCCATATTGCAGGCGCTACTTTGCGCTGTCTGAACAACAATTGAACTACGTATGATTGTGACAAATGACAGGTAGGCAACAGGAGATCCTGCTAGTTCTATGTCTGATATATGACATGCAGTAATTTCACAGAAAGAAAAATGTGCTATCGTTGTAAAAATGCTAAAATGCTAAAAATTGACTATCATTGTAAAATAGGTATTGAAAAATTTGACAGGTTAATAAAAAGGCTTTGTAAAGATGACAAACTTAATTTTCTTTGACTAATCTAGACCGGACAATTCAATAAAATACTTAAGAATGTAATTTATTGCAAATATAACAAAAAAACTGGATGTATTTTTGTTTGTATTTTATATTCCAAACTGCATGGAAATAAATCGTGAAATTTTAAATGACGATTTATCATGGGCCTAAAATCAAAGGACCGGAGATCAAATGACAAGTTACAATTTTTAAATGTTAAAACAACTTATAAATGAAATTGTGATAAAAACATCCATCACCGTCAGGAATGATATTTGCACTAAATAATTTGATTTAATTTTATTTTATTTAATTTTAATTTAATATATCTATATTTGAAAACTAAAAAGAGCGGAGGGCTTTAGAAAACGTTCTTCAGAAAGTCGATATACTGCTTAATATACAATTTGAAATCAACAGAAGATACTATATACACAGTGATCATAAAATATCCTTTTTCCCACTAAAACAAAGATAATATTCTGGATTATTCAATTCTTAATCCTCAACAGTTGCGAGTTCGAATCCCAAATACGATAGAAAATTTATTTATCAATTATTTTGTCCAATTTCACATGTAATTAGGATTTTGGTCCCTTTGAGTTTGAGTAATTAATAAAATAAAATAATTGAACGATGTGAATTAATTTAAATAAAAATACTTACATTTGGAGAGTTCTATATGAAGATTTTTCAAAAAAATTACTGCATTATTGAAACAATTTGAACAATTTTCATTTGCAAAGAAAATATGAACGGTTGTTAATTTTTAACGATCATTTGTAAATTTTTTTACAAACGAATTTCGATACTCGTAAATGTTAAACGATAAAAGTTGGATTCTTTTCGGTTTGGTCCCTAAGAAAAGAGAATCAAATCTTTCACTGTATATAGTACACCATTCGGTAGCATGCTAAGATCATTTAACATCTTGACAGGGATAAATTGGCGCGAATTAGTCTTGAGCTTTTTAGCTATATTGCAGAAATAATAGGGACTGTATATGTACGAAGAAATGGAATTTATTTCTTGTAATACGTGACCACTTACTTATGCGATTTCTCACATCTATCTATGTACGTCTTCTCTATAGCAATGTTGCGCTTTTCTTCATCTTGTATAGACCGTAGAAGAGGTTAATTGGACAGATTCAAAGTGTATATTGTAACGATTTTATATCACTCGATTTGTTTATGACATTAAGGTGGAGGTTGGTTATTTTAATTTTTTATGGTATATTTTGAACCAAAATTTTTTTTTTGAGAAATGTTGTAGGGGCATATTAATGGTTATAATAATATCATTAGAAAATTTTTTTTTTTTATTTCTCAGCTCAAAATATACCATGTTCCTTATAGAAAATGAACATAAGTGAAAAATTTTTTTTGAGACATGTTATGAAGTTATTAGATTCTGGATATATTTAGTCCTAAAAAAAAAAATTCAAAACATCTCTTTTAAGCAAAAAGTGTTTTTTTTTTTAATTTAGGGACTCGGCAAAATAAAAAAATCAATTTTTAAAGGATTAAATGCTGTGTTGCAATTCTTTAACAATTAAAAAATTCACATAAGCGAAGATTTGGATGTAAATACAGCGTAACATTGAAAAATATGTATGAACAATCCAAGAAGATTTTTTTTTTCATTTTTTTATTCTGTAGTTAAATTGATTTGATTAATCACAAAAGATATTAAATTAAAATATATATAAATATGATCGTATAAGCAAAAATGTTATTTTACATATCATGTTTTATTTTTATTAATTTTATTAATAATAATTAATAAGAATTTTATTAATAAAATATTTTGTGGTCTGCATGGTTAATATTTGGTCTAATTTGTTTCGCTATTTTTTCCTTCTCATTGTTCAATCGATTAATTTTTATTATTTTTGGATCTTTGAATATTTGCAATAAAAATAACTCGCAATAATAAAAAAATTGACAATCAATCATTGAGATATTTTTGAAATAAAACACACTGTATATTTATTGTACACCTTAGAATATTTTATATAAAAAATATATTTTTTATTAATTTAACTTAATCAGTGAAAACGATCACAAATAATTTAAATTTAACAAAATTTCCAGTATTTTGTAGAAGCAAAATTCTTGATTCCTTGATACTTGAAATTTCGCCATTGAAATATATTTTCATAAAAATTAAAGTATTCAAAAAAAATTCTAACAAAAAAAAAACAAAAGTAAAAGGTAATATGAAAATATTACTTTATTTTTATAAATTTTATTAATAATAATTTAATAATTATTAATAATAATTTTATTAATAAAATATTTTGTGGTCTGCAGGTTAATATTTTGTCTAATTTGTTTAGTAATTTTGTCCTTTTTATTGTTCATCGATCAATGAAATTTTATAATTTTTGGATCTTTGAATATTTGCAATAAAAATACACTCGCAATAATAAAAAAAATGACAATCAATCATTGCGAAATTTTTGAGATAAAACACACTGTATATTGTACACCTTAGAACATTATAATTCGTTTTATATAAAAAATATTTTTTTTATTAATTTAAGTGAAAACGATCACAAATAATTTAAATTTACCAAAATTTCAAGTATTTTGAAGAAGCAAAATTCTTGACTCTTGATTCTTGAAATTTCGCCATTGAAATTTATATTATATATATACATAGATTATATAATTCAAAATATTAATTATATAATTTATTAAAATTATAAATTATATAAAAAATATATAATTTAAGATTATATATATTTATAAAAATAAAAGTATTCAAAAAAAATTCTAACAAAAAAAAACAAAAGTAAAAGCTAATATGAAAATATTAGAAATAAATTAGTAGGTCATATTCTTAAACATGGCTGTTTAAGCAATTAGATATAGAAGGTAGTGTAGTAGGAAAGTCTCATAAAGTAAACCCACATACCTACTTAAATACATAATGGATAAATCCTTTTGCTAGTTTCTATATAAATTTTTGGTAACTCAGCGAAAAAACGGCTCTCAGTTCAAAAGAACATTAAATTGACTTGCAAGAAATATTTCAGTCAAGCCTCGTATTCAACAAATATAAAATTTAAATTTGACATTACGTCCTCGACTAATGTTTGGATCATTTGAATATTTATTTTTTCCAGTACAAAAGACATGCCAAAGAATTTACTACAATATATTGGTAATTTTTTTCCAACTGGCGAACGTCCGCGGCTGCAAGGGTATGCGTACTCGTCTATCTATCGCTACACTTCTAGATATTATTTTCTGCGTTGTTAAACAGAATGCTCGTTATTTGTTTATAACAAGAAGGTTACATTAAATTGGGGTTAAGTGCAGGTGCAGCCATTTGCCAACAGTGTTATATTCTTTGCCCTCAGCATGCAGAACGTTGCACATTAGCAACGAACGAGTATTAAGGAGATTTATGACAGAAATTAATAACACAAATAGCCATACACGAAGATTGTTATAAGCTATGCGTATACAATGAATCGTGATTACGTAAATAGAACTTGCGATATGAAGTAACAATCGTGCGGCGTTTTATAGGGAAGAAATATTATAGCAAATTGGCATATATGATTTAAATTGAAGCAGGGACTTGCGACGTGGTCGATATGGGACCCGCCCCCCGTGCAGGTCGACAGTAAATTTAATTGAAGGAAATTTAGTATTTAATATACTAATAAACCATCAATATTTAATTTTTCAGTAGCGTATAGAATATAGTGATATTCGAACAAAAGAAATTTTATTTAAAAAAATTGTTTATACATACGAAAACAATTTTTTTCACTTTTTTAACAAACTTTTTTTAAACACAATTTTTTAAATTATAATAAGTGAAATTATATATAGAAATCTATGAAATATATATAACAATTTTTAATATATTTTTTAACTAGTTAAATGTGAAGAAGGCAAAATTTTGTTGATATAGAAATGAATATTTTATTCATTAATTTAATATAATGATATTCGAACAAAAGAAATTTTATTTAAAAAAATTGTGTATACATACGAAAATCATTTTTTCATTTTTTTAACAAACTTTTCATAACTAATTTTTTTAAACACAATTTTTTAAATTGTAACAAGTGAAATTATATGTAGAAATCTATGAAATATATATAACAATTTTTAATATATTTTTTAACTAGTTAAATGTGAAGAAGGCAAAATTTTGTTGATATAGAAAAGAATATTTTATTCATTAATTTAATATAATGATATTCGAACAAAAGAAATTTTATTTAAAAAAATTGTGTATACATACGAAAATCATTTTTTCATTTTTTTAACAAACTTTTCATAACTAATTTTTTTAAACACAATTTTTTAAATTATAATAAGTGAAATTATATATAGAAATATATATAACAATTTTTAATATATCTTTTAACTAGCTAAATGTGAAGAAAGAAAAAAAATTATTTTCGATTTCATAAGTAAATTTAATTGAAGGAAATTTAGAATGTAATAAATATTTGAATAAAATCATCAATATTAGATTTTTCACTATCAAAAATCGCAAAGATGTCATCTACATATCTAATCCAAATTCTAGGAAAATAAATTTCAGTTTCCTTGAATTTATTTTCAAAATAACTCATAAATAAATTAGCAATAAAAGGAGACGATAATAAAAAATCAACGATTAAAATATTATAAAAAAAAAATAATTAAAAAATCGACAATTAATAGGAATAATCTTAGAATCAATAAAAAATATTATTATCTCAAAGGCACAGTGATAAAAAATCAACGATTAAAATATTATAAAAAAAATCGATTATTAATAGGAATAATCTTAGAATCAATAAAAAGTATTATTATCTCAATAAAAAATGAACGATTAAATTATTATAAAAAAAAATCAATTAAAAAATCGTCAATTAATAGGAATAATCTTAGAATCAATAAAAAATATTATTATCTCAAAGGCATAGTAATAAAAAATCTACGATTAAAATATTATAAAAAAAAATCAATTAAAAAATCGACAATTAATAGGAATAGTCTTAGAATCAATAAAAAAAATTATTATTTCAAAGGCACAGTAATAAAAAATCAACGATTAAAATATTATAAAAAAAAAAAATCAATTAAAACCAAAGTAATTTTCAATTTCATCAAAACAAATGCAAAAAAATGTAGACCACGTAGCCGTTTGCCCAAAACGTCGTTATTTATATTGTAATCAGTATGTTCGTCGTCGCTTTGTACGTACAGTTTTGCAAGAAGCTCGAATTGACAAAGTTCTGGACTTGGGAATCAGTTAAGTATATTAATGCAATGATTAGACACGTTTAAGTGCACTCATTATGCAGCGTCTGCTCATAGAAAGCAGACAGAATGGGCGCCAACTGTTCGAGTGCACAATTTCGATATACTGGAAACTACGGGCTGAAGCTCTTAAGATGTAATGCAATAATTGTTAATGCAAACCGAACTGAGAAGATGATGAGATTGCGTTGGGAGTAGCGGGGGGAAATTGAGAGCTAGACTCGATCCATTATGCGAATGAAGAAGCGATTTGAAAAACGCTTTTTTGGTACCGTATTAATTAGCGCGTTGTAAAATTAAGCAATTACATTTTAAGAATATTTTTCTCGTACGATTGTAATGGCCAAAAATTAAACTGACCGAAAGAAATTCTCGTACGTTTTTTATTTTTTTGAAAACGTACGTAAAATTGCGATTTGTCAAAAACTGAAAATTGAAAAATAAACAAGGTCCTTGCTGTGAATTTTTTTTTGCTAAATTCTAACGTTTTCGAAAAAGAGTTTATGAAAATTTCTAACAGGATTTGAATGAAAAATTAATATTTCAACGGAATATTCTATAATTCAAAAATATAGAATTTCGAAGTGAAGAGTAAAAAAGATTTTTATATGTTAGTCCTATTGTAAAAATTACAATTTTTATTCTATATAGGAAAATAATTAAATGGGACATTTTCGAATGGGAAATGATCTGAAGATTCGAAATCTGGAACTGGTTTTCTTATAGGACTAACCGTTTAAAAAATATCGTCAAAAACAAAAAATTGAAAAATAAAAAGGGTCCTTCCAATGTTGGATAAAAGTGCCTTATAAATTCAATGAAGTTTACTAATAAAAGTTTTATTTAGTACTATTGAATTAAAAAAAAAACGAATTGATTTTTTATGAACTGTTTTTTTGAACAAATTATGAAATGGCAATGAGTAATTTTCTGAATAATTTTATTTATTAATATTTTTTAATACAGTGGCGGCGAAATTTTTTGTGTACATTTACGTCAAATGTTTATAAACAATTTTTATTACGTAGCTGACAGTTTTTGTTAGGGACAAATATTGATTGCAGAATCTTAAGTTAAAGTATGAACGCAGAATTTCGTAAAGAACTCAAAACTTTGTTGTATAACAATTAATAGAAATTATTTTTCGAGGAGATTTTTGTTGTTGGATATTCGAAGCGAAATGCTTTATATCAGGTCCGTAGTTTATCGCTACACATGTCAAACTAGCTTCGTCAGTCATTTATTTCTGAAACAATCTTTTAGAAAATCCAAGCATGTTGAGAATATAATATTTATAAAATAACCGCCGATTTTTTAATTTTTTATTCTGTAATGGCATTCAAAGTTCTCCCCATCTGCTTTTTGTTTAATTACGCCCCCATAGAAAATCATTTTAAATTTTTTTTTTAATTTTTAATAATATTCGGAAATAAAAGTTTCTAAAAATGTAGAGCTGGATGGAAATTCGATTAATTGTGCTATCATCAAATCTCCAACTGGAGCTGACGAATTGTTCAGATGTAGAATAAATATTGACAGAGTTGTATCGAGGAAATTTTTTTTGGTGTAAAACAAAATTTTACTTGTACAATTAAGAAATGAATCATTTACGAGCACATAAAATGATTCGAGCAACAACGAAAATTTTCTAATTACGATGCGTTATTAGCATGGATACGGTATAGAATAATGAAGACATTTGTGCATCCAATAGTTTAGTTACCAGCAAGTGTTTACAATCGCTAGAATAGTATTATTATTCCAAAGATTGAGCTCTTGAGCTTTAGATACAAATTGTACTCAATTGTTTATATTAAGAAATAATCTTCAATAAGTACAAGAAGACCTCAATCAATTGCAAAATAATATATATCTGTGTTGCATGTTTTGAGAAAAATCTTACATTTTAGAGACAATTTTAGATATTTTATTTATTCGTTTTTCATGTAAGATCATTTTTTAGCGCGTTTTTAAAATGATACATAGATATAAAAAAACATTTTGTTTAGGAGGTTTTATACAAAAATCCTTTTAACATTTCGACATGCGGAAATTTTATTAAGAAGGGCAAACACGTATTGTTTGCTGACGTTTAGAAGATGGAAGCGAATTAAAATTTTTTTTATAAGATTTTAATTTTAGCATCAATTTGTGTTTGTTAAACAACGAGCTATAGAAAAATGCTTCCTTATTAAGGGTCAAAGAATTAAAAAATGCGTTTTTTTTTACTGTTTCATTATCTGATTGTTTGCAAATAATCGTGGGTTCAAAACTACAGTTTAGGCAATTTTGTATGCCTGCAAAAAAAAATAATCAAAAAACGCCCATAGTGAAAACAATTAATTTTTAAGTTACTTTTTTTTAAGGTTCGAAATTTGCAGTGTTTTAACATTATATAAATTTTGTAAAATTTTCATGCCATTATAAACACCCTGTATAAAATAATTTCACCTTTAGCATTACAGTTCATATCTTTTTGATAAAATAAGATTTTTGTGTCAATTATAACTGATAATTTTGGCACTGTTCGTAAAGTCTTGCTGCTGGTCATTTTTTTTTTTGGAAAATAAGTAATTTCCAAAATATAAGAGAATGGTACATCATTGTAAAGCTACTTTAATGTGCTACTTTAATTAATTAATAGAAAAAATATTATAATAAACTAAAAATTAAAAATTTGATATGTACATTTCGAAACTGGAACACCCTGTATTGTATGAAAATATTTATTTATAAATATTTTTAAATATTTGAAAACACAAAGCTTTCTATGTGAATGCAAGCTTCCAGCAATATACGTTTTTAGAGGAGAATCCGCGGCAACTTTGGTGGATCACGCTGTATAATTAAATCGAAAAAATTAGCAATTTTCCAAAAAACTAGAACATTTCATTTTTCGAATATATATTTAATGCAAGTAATTTTACAAGAAAAAATGTGCGGAAAAAGGCAATTATAAAATGTCGCTTCAGAGACGGCTGCTTTTTTAAAACCATGATTTGAATAATGTCACAACATTTATTTTTATTTGGGCAGTCTGGCATTTTTAACTTTACACATATGCACGATAATTCCGCGCTACAGGATACTGAAAAGTGCAGCTTTCCTAACAATATTCCAGCTACAACAAGGAAAATGTTTTATGCGCTCGAATTTCCACACATTTCACTGTAGCAGAAATGTGCTTTCATTTGCAGCGAAGTTAAACCGTTTAAAACGATATGAGGTTGTATATATATTTTTTTACTCGTGTAGGAATAATGAATATGCATCTGCAAATGGTTTTAAAATATTAGTTTAAAATATTGTCGATATTTGAGCTACATTTTTTAATAACTATAAAGTTGTGGTCTTTTATGTTATTAAAATTACTATTTTGTTTATTACGAAAAATAACGATTTTTTTATCAAACATAATTTGATTTTTCAATAATAAATAGGAATAGTAATTATAAGAACTTGCAAATTTAGAAATATATTAATATTATATATGATTTTTGTATATTTTCGAATTTTGCATATATTATATTTTCTACGCTTTAAAATTTTAATTAACATTTGCACATTAAAATATGGCGCATTTGCTAAAGCTAGGGCGCATAAAAAAAAATACTAAACAACTTTTCCTCTTCACCTTCACTCAATGGATTTTCTTAAAGATTTGTGCGTTAAAGAATAATTTGCAGAATTATCAAAATTTATTTTACATCAGCAAATAAATTGAATTTGGAAGATTTTTGAGTGGCTGACTTTTTGGAAATATACACATGCAATTAATCGATTTTAATTTTAGTTCTATATATCGATTTTTTGTTTGTAAATATTCAAATCAAAGTTTGTAGATTTGGGAAATAACTGGGAAAGAATTCAAAATGATCGTAATTAATAAAAAGAATATAAGAGAGGAAATAACGTGAATTTCTAAAGTCATTCTCGAAACTTTCGCCGCAATAAATCGATAGATTTGATTACGAGCCTTTTTATACCTTAAAATTGTTTATTTCAGTTCGTTTTTATTTTCTTCATGTAGCACGTTTTTTAGAATTAGGATGGCAAGTTAATGATATTTGAAAATATTCGAAATTTTTTTTGGTCTATAGATTTGTTAACTTATTTATATATACCATTTTGATAATTATTATAAAAAACGAAATAATTTGAACTTGCAATTGATAAATCAGGTTCATGTGTGTTCAACGGGTCTAATTGACTCGCAATTGGTTAATTTAGGGATATGAGTTTGCCTTTTCCTAGTATATTATGAATATTTGCTAGTTTGCTGTGCCACCGCTAGTGGCTCTGCATGAATATAAACAGCGATGCATTTTTTATGTGACGTTCTATATTCTTTTCTTAAAACAAATGTTTGATTTTATATTTATAAGCGTGTGTATGTTACTTTAAACATAAAATACGCAAGAAACTATCGAATAAATGTCTTTTACATCGTCATGAATTTTGTGCAGATGCCTTAATATAAAGGAACAATGCATTCTGGAAAAGACTGGCCATATACATACTCTTTCATATTTATCCTGTTAATATTAATATTTTTTACATCGATGCCGTGTATAAAGAAATATGTTTAAAATTAAAATTAAAATTTTCGATAAAAACTGCTTTTCGTTGTTTTGAAACAATGTTTATCAAAACAGATCGAAACAAAAGCAAACGTAAGTATAAATTTTCAAAATTTCGTAAATTATTTAAGTTTTCGATTAATACAAATTTTTAATTTAATCTAATTACTGGCTAAAAAAATTTTTTATAAGCAATTAATTGCTTACTAACTTAAAAGGTTTTATGTTTATTTAAATAATATCACATTCTACAGCTTAAAATTATATTCTTCATATATTGAAAAATAAAACAAAACTGAGGTAAATAAGGTTATTTTTTGAGAAGGATTAAAATTAATTATACATTACACAAAGAACTATCCCATGAGAAAAATTGAATTAATTGAATTAAGCAAACGATTTCTCCTAAAAGAACAGAACGTTTTTAAATAATCAAGAAAAATGAAGAGCAAACAAGTTTTAGGCCAATTAAAAATTAAGTGATTTTTCGCACAATGTTGTTAATAGAAGTCAAGATATTTACTGGGTTGTTACAAAAAAAAAAAATATATATTTTAAATTTACGAAACAGCAAACAACGAAAAGAAAAATGCACAAAAAAATTCAACAATACCCTATCAGATGTTCTAACGATAGCTTGATTTAAATACAAATGCGAAAAAAAATTCGCGAATTCCAATCAAAAAGTTTTATGTTAACGAGATACAGATTTACTCCAAAACTACATAAGCTAGATCTGTGAAAATTGGTAAAAGACTAAGTCATTATATTCTATATACAACTATTGAGTTATTTTCAAAAATTTCTAAAATGATATATACATAAGCGTCTTAGATACAGACGCACACATAATTCTATATACAATCGAATTAAGCTCCACGTTTCAGTAACTTAAAAAAATAATTTTACTTTTTTCTTTTCGCAGTCAGATGTGTTACATATGCAGAATTGCATCTACCAAATATAGGTTTATTTGATCGCTTAATTAAGCCGTAGTCTGGTTTAATCTAATTTGGTGCAGCGACATATTTACTCGTTGCAAAATACTGAAAGTGCAGTATCCCCTTAAATTCAATTAAATCCATCTACAAACATACAATGTACAAAACAAATCGCTTTCCGAATAGTCCCCCCGATATTTGCCCATGCACAATCGATCGCATTTACTGACGGTTTCGCTCTTCATGTCCACTTTATGCAGAACCGAAGTAACCGTACACCAAACTATCTCCGCTGCATTTCAGCGTCGGTCCGTGGCTAACTTTAATTACGTGGTTAATATAACCAACCGCTCATTGCACACACGTACAACAAACATGCTGTACGTGCAGTATCGTACTCAACGAAAAGTAGGCCCGAGGTATTATTAAGGGCCCATTAAAAATCGGTTAGATTTTTCTAGGACTAATCCCAACGCATCTAAACGCTTTTAGATGCGTTTTGTTTATTTTTTTTACATTTTTTTTTTTAGTAAAACCAAAAGGGCCCCACAATTGCTATAATTATCCAGATGAGTGTTGCGTGTAAAATCGTTTGCAAAGAAGACTGTTGTTTTTAGACGTGCAGAACTGCAAAATTGAATTTTTCACGAAAGGAATTTTTTTTCCTAAATCGATTCTTTGTAAAGAAACGGGGCATTTTTATACGTTTTCGTGCTAGCACTATCAAAAATTAATTATCAAAATATTACGGCTATTTTGAGTCGATATTGCGTTATTGTGTTGGGGGAACTTGAGGAAAATTCGTCCTTGTCAAATCAATATTAATTTCGCAAAAAAAGGCTACAAAATATCTGCACATGTGGACCCATGCAGGCAACATTTTAAAGAATTGAAAATATTAACGGTAGCCAACTTACACGTAATTAAATCATTAACTAAAATTCATAATGAAAAACACAAATTACTAAAAGTTCCGATAAAAATTACGAAAAGTACGGAATATTACGAACGCAAAAGCATTTTTTAATTGCTCAGTTAGTAGTTGATTAGTCCAAAATAATATTTTTACATGTTATGGACATAAGTATTTAAAATATTACATTAATCGATTTATATATAGAGATGGTACCACGTAGGGAAATATTTGGTGCGAATAAATCTATAAATTTAAATCTAAGCTAAGAGCGATTTTTATTAAATAATTCAATAATTCATTAAAAGGAAAAAGCTAGAAGATGGAAGGAGTATCTTGAAGATTTATATAAAGGTAGGCAGGACATGGAGGAGCTAGAAAGTGTGGAACAGATAGATGAGGATGACTTAGGTCCTAGCATACTTAGGTCAGAGTTTCATAGAGCATTAAATGATTTACGGAATAACAAAGCAGCGGGGATTGATATGATACCAGCCGAATTAATAAAACACGCAGGGGAAAAAATGCAGGAGCGATTATACAGGTTAGTTTGTAAAATATATGAGAAGGGAGAAGTACCACAGGATTTTCAGCGTAGTAGAATAGTAACAATGCCGAAGAAAATAGGAGCTAATTTGTGTGAGAACTATAGGACCATTAGCCTACTATCAGATGCATCGAAGATATTGTTAAAGATTATTTATAGGAGATTAGAAAATAAAGTAGAGGAAAGGCTAGGAGAAGATCAGTTTGGTTTTAGGAAAAACAGAGGGACGAGAGAGGCGATTCTAGCACTAAGAACGGTAGTAGAAAAAAGAAAGAGGGTAGGAAAGGTAACTTGCATAGCTTTTGTAGACTTAGAAAAGGCATTTGACAATGTAGATTGGGACATAATGTTTAGAATTTTAAAAGAAACGGGTATAGATTATAAGGATAGGAGAATAATTTTTAGTTTATATAAACACCAAACTGCCTTAGTTAGAATTGAAGGGGAAGAAGAGGTAGCAAAAATAGGGAAGGGAGTTCGGCAGGGATGTACACTTTCACCGTTATTATTTAATCTATATATAGAAGATGCAATAAACAAAGTAAAAGAAGAGTATAGTGTAGGTGTGAATGTACAGGGAGAGAAAATATATATGCTGAGATTCGCCGACGATATAGCTATATTGGAAGAAAGCGAAAAGAATTTAGAAAGGGTATTGAATGGTATGCAGGCAGTATTGACTAGGGATTTTAACATGAAAATAAATATAGGTAAAACTAAAGTGATGAGGTGTGACAAAAAGGAATGCAGTAGAAAAATGAGGATCACAATAGGAGATAATAGAATCGAAGAAGTGTCAGATTTTTGTTATTTAGGCAGTAGAATCACAAAAGATAATCGAAGCAAGGTAGATATAAAGTGTAGGATAGCACAGGGTAGGAAGGCATTCGTAGAAAAAGAACAGATTTTAAGATCAAATATTGCCTTGGGTATTAGAAAAAGATTACTGAAGGTATATGTTTGGAGTGTAGCACTGTACGGGTGTGAGGCGTGGACTATAGGAAAGGAAGAGAAGCGTAGATTAGAAGCACTTGAAATGTGGTGTTATAGGAGGATGATGAGGATTGGTTGGGAAGATAAAGTAACAAATGAAGCTGTACTAGAGTTAGTAGGGGAGAAGAGAAGTATTTGGAGAGTGTTACAGCGTAGGAGAGACAGATTAGTAGGGCATATTCTTAGGCATGGGGGGATTATGCAATTGATCATAGAAGGTAGAGTGGAGGGAAAGAGAGGGGTAGGTAGGCCTAGATTGGAGTATGTGAGTCAGATAGTTGAAGACGTTGAGATGAATAGCTATAGGGAGATGAAGGGATTAGCTCAGGATAGATCGGCATGGCGTGCTGTTTCCAACCAATCTTTAGGATTGCGGACTCTTTAACTAACTAATTCATTTTATAGTATTTCGGAATTTGAACTGTATTTATAAATTTCTTTGATCTATTCATAGGCTGTGATAAAAAAAAATCAGGTAATGTTGATTGGCTATACCTTTCTTGTATTTTAAAATAATATTTCGACACTTACACTGTGATTATTTTATTTTATTTTATTTTATATATCGTACAAGACGTTACATTTTATGTCGTAATTGTTTTTATGAAAAATTATTTATTGTTTGTGAACGAAATATTTATCTGTGATATCACAAAGTCTATTTTGGAATCAAAAATTTTATATTAACATCTCGTCTAAATTAATTGTAAATACTTAAATCCACATATCTAAAATTTTGCAAAATTGCTCCTTAAAACTTTATATATTTTTATTCCTAAGCCAGTTAGAACTTTTTTCGTTATTTATTAAATAAACTATACTTTCTTTAATTATTGTTTAAATCGTCTAGTTTAAATTTGATGTGATGCTGTAAATTTTTACAAAAAATAACGACTTTGATTCATATACATGAATTTCTTTCAGATCAATAAAATCACGTGAACAACAAACATAATTAACAAAGGATCAATGCCAAATGTTCTATTAGAAAGTGGCCAACTGTCCACAAAAGGACAGACAGGATGCAAAGGGGGACGTCCTGTTAAAAGGACAGTCGATTGGATTTAGGATCGGATTTACCAACGAGTTTTACGACCGCGAATTTTGGAGGTTCTGGTCCGAAATATATCGAAATAAAATTGCGATAGTAAAAACGGATTTAAAGAAAACGTGGCAAATATTTAAAACAATTTTTTTTCTAATTAAATGACATGTAGAAAAATTAAAACATTTAGCGCCGAGTTTTATATATAATAAGAGAGTGCTAGTAAATATGTTCGTAATGCGCTTTAAAGTCATTTTCCATTTGTAGGATTGTGAAGAATTGCAACTATTAAATAATTGATGTGTCATTTGAAAAAAAAAAATTTTCGCGCAATAAATCTTCGATTGTTTAACCAATTAACAATACAAAATGATAATTTTACAAAATGCAGTGTACGTAAATAAATACTATTTCATAACTTATATTCGTCAAATTGCAGTTTTAGTTACAAAAATTTGCAGAAAATTAATTAAATTAAATATAACACACGACTTGTTGAAATTTAACATTTGCCCAACCTTTCTAACCGCATCTTCTTCATCGTTGAAGATACAGAGGACATTTTTTCTATTCCAAATTGCTAACTTTTACTACACTAAAATTTCGATACGTAATTATTGAAGAAAAAAAATACACAATATTCTTGATAAATTAAAAATGAAAATTCAACATATTCCGCTAGCTGTGATCAAAATTTCAACACTCCACATTTAAACACCATCCTATAAGTGCGAAAATAATCTATACATATTTATGGCCTCATTTTTGTTTTTGTAAATGAAATAATCGTCACTACGGCGCTAAATAATTGTATAATTTATTGTGCTGCTGATGATGGGGGCATAGCCTACGAAATGCGCATCTAGCTTTTGTGTTAAAATTTGTGCAGGTGATGTTTTTCTATTTTATGCAAAGATGTGGTATAGAGGCCTGATTTTTTTTTTTGGCATATGCTAAGTTAAGTCCTATATATATAGACAAGTGGTATGGGAATAGCAGTTTCAAACGTCTGCAGAGTATACTTTACTGTTGCGGGGCGGTTAAATAAGGCCGTAAAGGTACCAAATTCGTTCCCAACTGACATCCCAGCTGAGAACCGACACAAGAATGGGATTTCCCATTGTAAAACATACAATCGATATCTCCATCCATTATTAGTTATATGAGCGATCAGTTGACATAAAACTGGCGATCTGTCAGATAGGAGATGAACTGTAAAGTGAGCGATTGGTTTGGCAGATAGAATGATGATTTGGGCATTGTTGTCGAATGTCATTTTACACCTAATAGGACAATGAATGGGATCTGTGTAAATGGAAACATTGGAGGGTGGATGTGATGTGACGTTTATGCGGGTGGTGTGCAGATTCTTGCGGTTGTTTTGATACAATATTGGATGTTTGCGACGTCTGTGTGCGTTTTGTATAAAATAAATAGCGAAAATAGTGAGATCGTAAATAGTAAATAGCGAAAAAAGTGCGAGAATTAAATGAAAATTCCCATCCATCGAGGGCATTTTTTTGGAAGCGAGAAAAAATTCATTCCGGACCATGTATTGTCCAAATATTGAAATTATAACAGATTGTGTCATAGATTAAGACGCCATATCAAAAAAAAAAATTATTATCAGCTGTGAAATGTCCAATTCTAATTTTAAATATCAGCCAAAAACACGGTGTGTTTAAAAAGTGTCACGGTGTTGTTATATAATTTTTCTACAGGTATTTTAGAATGTTTTATTTATTAATAGATCCA
Source organism: Leptodirus hochenwartii (assembly GCA_947310635.1). Lineage (NCBI taxonomy): Eukaryota > Metazoa > Arthropoda > Insecta > Coleoptera > Leiodidae > Leptodirus > Leptodirus hochenwartii. The sequence goes on from OX371181.1 coordinate 4,190,730, forward strand.
TTTTACAGTTTGAAGACACCACTGGAAATGGTAGTTTTAATTTTGGGAAAGTTACATGAAAATTGCACAATTTAATCGTAAAAAAGCAGACCTCCGTTTCAAATAAATGTCTTTTCTATCGGTTTGAATTGAGCGTAAAATCACTTAGGGTACCACTAGGTGGTAAAATGTTTTTATGCGTATTTTGACATAATTTGTATTTCAATTAGCCTTTAATCAATTTACGGTTTCCAATGACTTTTCCTTATTTTTTTGATGTATTGGTTATTTTTATTGTATTTGATGCGAAAGAGAATATATATTTTTATTTTTAACTTCAAAAGTGTCTTGTAGTGATGTAAATTTGATGCAGTGATGTAAATTTGACACTCAGCTGTTCAAAATATTCCAGTTTAGCAATTAAGGATTGGACAACATTTTCTGATGATGTATTCGTTTTTGGCAGAGACTGAGAGTAGAAAAACCATTTACAAAAAGAAGGTCAAATTTGAAAGTTATTTATAAAAGTAACTAACAAAACTAATACCGACAGAATTTGTCATTTTCTAATCAAAGTCTTTCTTAATGTGTGGAAAAAAAAAATTACGTCTTTACAGCTGCTTTGTAAAAAAAAATTTCTTCACTCAAAATATACCATGTTCATTTTGGAAAATCAACAACGCAAATTAACACCACTGCCCCCTTCATTTGAAGAAGCAACATATTTTTCAAAAATACAGAATCGAAAATTTCGATTGACGAAAACAATTTTGCAATTTTTCGTTTATCTTCCTATCCCATTGTCCACGTCTCACAGCCGTACAATGCCATTTACTTAACACATATGCCGTCATAATTTGTCATTTTCTAATCCAAGTCGTTCTTATTGTGTGCCAAAAAATATTACATCTTTACAGCTGCTTTGTAACAAAAATTTCTTGACCATGTTCCTTTTGGAAAATTAACAACGCAAACTGCCCCCTTCATTTGAAGAAGCAACATATTTTTCAAAAATACACAAACGAAAATTTGCAATTTTGCAATCGACACAATTTCGTTTATCTTCCTATCCTATTGTCCACGTCTCACAGCCGTACAATGCCATTTACTTAACACATATGCCGTCATAATTTGTCATTTTCTAATCCAAGTCGTTCTTATTGTGTGCCAAAACAACATTACGTCTTTACAGCTGCTTTGTAACAAAAATTTATTGACCATGTTCCTTTTGGAAAATTAACAACGCAAACTGCCCCCTTCATTTGAAGAAGCAACATATTTTTCAAAAATACACAAACGAAAATTTGCAATTTTGCAATCGACACAATTTCGTTTATCTTCCTATCCTATTGTCCATGTCTCACAGCCGTACAATGCCATTTACTTAACACATATGCCGTCAGAATTTGTCATTTTCTAATCCAAGTCGTTCTTAATGTGTGCCAAAAAAATATTACGTCTTTACAGATGCTTTGTAAAAAAAATTTCTTGACCATGTTCCTTTTGGAAAATTAACAACGCAAACTGCCCCCTTCATTTGAAGCAGCAACATATTTTTCAAAAATACACAAACGAAAATTTGCAATTTTGCAATCGACACAATTTCGTTTATCTTCCTATCCTATTGTCCATGTCTCACAGCCGTACAATGCCATTTACTTAACACATATGCCGTCAGAATTTGTCATTTTCTAATCCAAGTCGTTCTTAATGTGTGCCAAAAAAATATTACGTCTTTACAGCTGCTTTGTAACAAAAATTTATTGACCATGTTCCTTTTGGAAAATTAACAACGCAAACTGCCCCCTTCATTTGAAGAAGCAACATATTTTTCAAAAATACACAATCGAAAATTTGCAATTTTGCAATCGACACAATTTCGTTTTTCTTCCTATCCTATTGTCCACGTCTCACAGCCGTACAATGCCATTTACTTAACACATATGCCGTCAGAATTTGTCATTTTCTAATCCAAGTCGTTCTTAATGTGTGCCAAAAAAATATTACGTCTTTACAGATGCTTTGTAAAAAAAATTTCTTGACCATGTTCCTTTTGGAAAATTAACAACGCAAACTGCCCCCTTCATTTGAAGAAGCAACATATTTTTCAAAAATACACAATCGAAAATTTGCAATTTTGCAATCGACACAATTTCGTTTTTCTTCCTATCCTATTGTCCACGTCTCACAGCCGTACAATGCCATTTACTTAACACATATGCCGTCAGAATTTGTCATTTTCTAATCCAAGTCGTTCTTAATGTGTGCCAAAAAAATATTACGTCTTTACAGATGCTTTGTAAAAAAAATTTATTGACCATGTTCCTTTTGGAAAATTAACAACGCAAACTGCCCCCTTCATTTGAAGCAGCAACATATTTTTCAAAAATACACAATCGAAAATTTGCAATTTTGCAATCGACACAATTTCGTTTTTCTTCCTATCCTATTGTCCACGTCTCACAGCCGTACAATGCCATTTACTTAACACATATGCCGTCAGAATTTGTCATTTTCTAATCCAAGTCGTTCTTAATGTGTGCCAAAAAAATATTACGTCTTTACAGATGCTTTGTAAAAAAAATTTCTTGACCATGTTCCTTTTGGAAAATTAACAACGCAAACTGCCCCCTTCATTTGAAGAAGCAACATATTTTTCAAAAATACACAAACGAAAATTTGCAATTTTGCAATCGACACAATTTCGTTTATCTTCCTATCCTATTGTCCATGTCTCACAGCCGTACAATGCCATTTACTTAACACATATGCCGTCAGAATTTGTCATTTTCTAATCCAAGTCGTTCTTAATGTGTGCCAAAAAAATATTACGTCTTTACAGATGCTTTGTAAAAAAAATTTCTTGACCATGTTCCTTTTGGAAAATTAACAACGCAAACTGCCCCCTTCATTTGAAGAAGCAACATATTTTTCAAAAATACACAAACGAAAATTTGCAATTTTGCAATCGACACAATTTCGTTTATCTTCCTATCCTATTGTCCACGTCTCACAGCCGTACAATGCCATTTACTTAACACATATGCCGTCATAATTTGTCATTTTCTAATCCAAGTCGTTCTTATTGTGTGCCAAAACAACATTACGTCTTTACAGCTGCTTTGTAACAAAAATTTATTGACCATGTTCCTTTTGGAAAATTAACAACGCAAACTGCCCCCTTCATTTGAAGAAGCAACATATTTTTCAAAAATACACAAACGAAAATTTGCAATTTTGCAATCGACACAATTTCGTTTATCTTCCTATCCTATTGTCCATGTCTCACAGCCGTACAATGCCATTTACTTAACACATATGCCGTCAGAATTTGTCATTTTCTAATCCAAGTCGTTCTTAATGTGTGCCAAAAAAATATTACGTCTTTACAGATGCTTTGTAAAAAAAATTTCTTGACCATGTTCCTTTTGGAAAATTAACAACGCAAACTGCCCCCTTCATTTGAAGCAGCAACATATTTTTCAAAAATACACAAACGAAAATTTGCAATTTTGCAATCGACACAATTTCGTTTATCTTCCTATCCTATTGTCCATGTCTCACAGCCGTACAATGCCATTTACTTAACACATATGCCGTCAGAATTTGTCATTTTCTAATCCAAGTCGTTCTTAATGTGTGCCAAAAAAATATTACGTCTTTACAGCTGCTTTGTAACAAAAATTTATTGACCATGTTCCTTTTGGAAAATTAACAACGCAAACTGCCCCCTTCATTTGAAGAAGCAACATATTTTTCAAAAATACACAATCGAAAATTTGCAATTTTGCAATCGACACAATTTCGTTTTTCTTCCTATCCTATTGTCCACGTCTCACAGCCGTACAATGCCATTTACTTAACACATATGCCGTCAGAATTTGTCATTTTCTAATCCAAGTCGTTCTTAATGTGTGCCAAAAAAATATTACGTCTTTACAGATGCTTTGTAAAAAAAATTTCTTGACCATGTTCCTTTTGGAAAATTAACAACGCAAACTGCCCCCTTCATTTGAAGAAGCAACATATTTTTCAAAAATACACAATCGAAAATTTGCAATTTTGCAATCGACACAATTTCGTTTTTCTTCCTATCCTATTGTCCACGTCTCACAGCCGTACAATGCCATTTACTTAACACATATGCCGTCAGAATTTGTCATTTTCTAATCCAAGTCGTTCTTAATGTGTGCCAAAAAAATATTACGTCTTTACAGATGCTTTGTAAAAAAAATTTCTTGACCATGTTCCTTTTGGAAAATTAACAACGCAAACTGCCCCCTTCATTTGAAGAAGCAACATATTTTTCAAAAATACACAAACGAAAATTTGCAATTTTGCAATCGACACAATTTCGTTTATCTTCCTATCCTATTGTCCATGTCTCACAGCCGTACAATGCCATTTACTTAACACATATGCCGTCAGAATTTGTCATTTTCTAATCCAAGTCGTTCTTAATGTGTGCCAAAAAAATATTACGTCTTTACAGCTGCTTTGTAACAAAAATTTATTGACCATGTTCCTTTTGGAAAATTAACAACGCAAACTGCCCCCTTCATTTGAAGAAGCAACATATTTTTCAAAAATACACAAACGAAAATTTGCAATTTTGCAATCGACACAATTTCGTTTATCTTCCTATCCTATTGTCCACGTCTCACAGCCGTACAATGCCATTTACTTAACACATATGCCGTCATAATTTGTCATTTTCTAATCCAAGTCGTTCTTATTGTGTGCCAAAACAACATTACGTCTTTACAGCTGCTTTGTAACAAAAATTTATTGACCATGTTCCTTTTGGAAAATTAACAACGCAAACTGCCCCCTTCATTTGAAGAAGCAACATATTTTTCAAAAATACACAAACGAAAATTTGCAATTTTGCAATCGACACAATTTCGTTTATCTTCCTATCCTATTGTCCATGTCTCACAGCCGTACAATGCCATTTACTTAACACATATGCCGTCAGAATTTGTCATTTTCTAATCCAAGTCGTTCTTAATGTGTGCCAAAAAAATATTACGTCTTTACAGATGCTTTGTAAAAAAAATTTCTTGACCATGTTCCTTTTGGAAAATTAACAACGCAAACTGCCCCCTTCATTTGAAGCAGCAACATATTTTTCAAAAATACACAATCGAAAATTTGCAATTTTGCAATCGACACAATTTCGTTTATCTTCCTATCCTATTGTCCACGTCTCACAGCCGTACAATGCCATTTACTTAACACATATGCCGTCAGAATTTGTCATTTTCTAATCCAAGTCGTTCTTAATGTGTGCCAAAAAAATATTACGTCTTTACAGATGCTTTGTAAAAAAAATTTCTTGACCATGTTCCTTTTGGAAAATTAACAACGCAAACTGCCCCCTTCATTTGAAGCAGCAACATATTTTTCAAAAATACACAATCGAAAATTTGCAATTTTGCAATCGACACAATTTCGTTTTTCTTCCTATCCCATTGTCCACGTCTCACAGCCGTACAATGCCATTTACTTAACACATATGCCGTCAGAATTTGTCATTTTCTAATCCAAGTCGTTCTGAATGTGTACAAAAAAAAAATATTACGTCTTTACAGCTGCTTTGTAAAAAAAATTTCCTGACCATGTTCCTTTTGGAAAATTAACAACGCAAACTGCCCCCTTCATTTGAAGAAGCAACATACTTTTCAAAAATACAGAATCGAAAATTTCGATTGATGAAAACAATTTTGCAATTTTTCGTTTATCTTCCTATCCCATTGTCCACGTCTCACAACCGTACAATTCCATTTACTTAACACATTTTCCGACAGAATTTGTCATTTTCTAATCCAAGTCGTTCTGAATGTGTGCAAAAAAAAATATTACGTCTTTACAGCCGCTTTGTAAAAAAAATTTCTTCACTCAAAATATACCATGTTCATTTTGGAAAATTAACAACGCAAATTAACACTGCCCCCATTCATTTGAAGAAGCAACATATTTTTCAAAAATACACAATCGAAAATTTGCAATTTTGCAAGCGACACAATTTCGTTTTTCTTCCTATCCCATTGTCCACGTCTCACAGCCGTATAATGCCATTTACTTAACACACATGCCTTTAATAATATTATATTTATATTCGATTTTTTCTACGAACGTGTTTTTACATTCAACTTGTCGCATTATTATGGGCCATATATTTATTTTTAAATGATCGCGAAAGAAAATTGACTAAACTGAAATTTAATTCTTGAAAACTTCCGAAATTTTAATCCTTTAAAAAACCACAGTATTGTCAAAATATTGACAAATAGAAATTAAAATTTTTTTAAATGTATTTCAAAACTCGTAATAACGAATAAAAGGGATTTGAGAAATGTTATTTTCTCTCGTCCTTAAATGTTATTTGCTCATACGTATAATAATTTATTTGTATTTATTTATATTACGAAAATTAATTTTCTTTTTATCATTCTATGTACTTTCATTGTATAAAAAAAAAACTTGCAGTAGACTTAAAATTCCTTTTTAAAATTGCAGTGATCTAAAATTATGATTAAAGTAAACTCATTTTTCCAGAGAATGTGTCCGTTCTTTAATTTGTTACAACGTGAAAAATATATAATTAAACCATAACGAAGGAACAATTATCGATATGACTTAGTTTATAATTTTCAGGACCTAACAAAAAAAATATGGTTATTTTAATGCGATTAGTAATCCTGTTTTTTTTCTGCAATTTTTAGCGAGCATCGTCGACTATATGTATTTATTTTAATTTATGATATAAAAAAAAAACGCAGTATTTAAGAAATTCCGAGAGGCATATTAAAGGTAATAGGTAAAATAAATTAAAGGAAAACTCACCGTTGGGTGGAAACTCGTAGAAGTAAGCGGACCGAGGACTCAAGCACCTGAAACAAATGAGATCCGATCAGATTTACAGCCCACATTATTATTACCTGACCACTTTTCACATTACAATATAATTGCAGACATATTTTAACGGGGAAATATGAAAATTTCGCTAAGCGCTCTCTTGCCACTTCTTCCTAAATCCGTATCCCGTTCAATACAGGACCGTATAAAAGCTAGTTAATCGTATATATTTTGCTTTTGAAGAATTTTTTTAAAGTTTTTAGACATTTTCGTACTTCGCGGATTAAAACTGTATTTTTCAAGACAAAAAAATATTTTTTATCTCTGAAAATAAATTTATTAACGTTAGAGAGCTGGAAACGTCGAAAAATATTCAAAGAATGTTAAATTTTTATTAAATTTAAAACATTCAAAGAAGTTTTTACACATTTTCGTGCTTCGTGGCCTAAAACTGTATTTTTCACGACAAAAAATATTTTTTATGTGTGAAAATAAATTTATTAACGTCAGAAAACTGGAAACGTCTAAAAACGATCACTTTCAACGAATACAAGCGTTTTTAGACATTTTCGTACTTCGCGGTCTAAAACTGTATTTTTCAAGACAAAAAAATATTTTTTATCTCTGAAAATAAATTTATTAACGTTAGAGAGCTGGAAACGTCGAAAAACATTCAAAGAATGTTAAATTTTTATTAAATTTAAAACATTCAAAGAAGTTTTTAAACATTTTCGTACTTCGCGGATTAAAACTGTATTTTTCAAGACAAAAAAATATGTTTATCTCTGAAAATAAATTTATTAACGTCAGAGAGCTGGAAACGTCGAAAAACATTCAAAGAATGTTAAATTTTTATTAAATTTAAAACATTCAAAGAAGTTTTTAGACATTTTCGTGCTTCGTGGCCTAAAACTGTATTTTTCACGACAAAAAAATATTTTTTATGTGTGAAAATAAATTTACCAACGTCAGAAAACTGGAAACGTCTAAAAACGATCACTTTCAACGAATATAAGCGTTTTTAGACATTTTCGTACTTCGCGGTCTAAAACTGTATTTTTCAAGACAAAAAAATATTTTTTATCTCTGAAAATAAATTTATTAACGTTAGAGAGCTGGAAACGTCGAAAAACATTCAAAGAATGTTAAATTTTTATTAAATTTAAAACATCCAAAGAAGTTTTTAGACATTTTCGTGCTTCGCGGCCTCAAACTGTATTTTTCACGACAAAAAATAATTTTTATGTGTTAAAATTTCAAAAGTTAAAATTTCTAAATAGTGATTTTTTAAATCGTTGAGGCATGTTGATAACAATGTCATGTTTGGAAAATTCATACCCATCATTTAGATATATATTTTAGAAGAAAGGTAGCAGAATTTAAAACAATGGTATGCAGGAAGTAATGACTAGAAGAAAAATGAAAAATGTAGAATAGAAGAACGTTTCTTATTTAGGAAGTAGGATTAGATATAAAATGGTAGATATAAATGTAACAATTAAAGGCGAAATATTTTTCTGCAATATCACAGCATTTCAATTAAATTATCAACATTCAGCATTTAATTTTGAAATTTTTTTTGAAGAATACTCTTTAACTATGGTACAGAATATAATTATGTATTAGTACAAAATTAATCATTTATTTATCACTCAAAATTCAACTAAATGTTGAAAAAAAAAATTTAATTATCAAACTTTCTTTTTAATGTCTCAATATCTTTAAGTTTTCATTTTATTAGAAATCAACGAATTAATTAATTGAAAATAAAATTTAGCAGCATAATAATGTACGAAATATATTTTAAAATGAATAGTCCAAGCGTATTTAAATTTTAACTGTTTATTACATCAAATTTTTTTTTTTTTGTTGCCATTAATTAATATGTAGGTTATCCAACATAATTGATTTTAAAAATTTGGGTATTATTGTTTTTTTTTTGGGTGATATTCTATATTACTTAATTGATTCAATTTTTTTCATTAATTTAAAACATTTCACAATTAATAGAATTTATTAAGTTTTTTAAAGCTCTGGAATATTTTTATTGTTGCAAAAAGTCACCGATAATCAACGCTAAAATCTAATTTTTCGTTCTAATTAATTGTCAATTTTGAATAAACTCACCAGATAATGCAAATTGATGTCAATTAACATAAATTGCTTTACGAAACTTTTTTTTAAAATTGTTATTGTTGCAAAAATCACTGCACGTCACAATTCAACACAAAATTGGTTCTAAAATCTCATTTGTCTTGTTTTTTTTTTATTTACAAGCTAAACAAACGCACAAATTAAATACACATGAATTAATTTTTTTTGAACGTTTAGAATATTTAAAAAAAGTCAATGTAGCACGTAAAAATCACTGCACATTATTCAGTAAAACATTTGGTTCTAAAATCGGTTTTAAAAATTTGTACAAATTATTTTAAAAAATGATGTGAATTGATTGATGCATATCTAAGTACTGAACGTATCGCGCAAAGGTATGGCAATTTTAATGGTACCAATCATCTGCTTATATTACGAAAATGATTCATCTATTTACTGTATTATAACGAGTTATTTCAACGTAGGAATAAAGAATTAAATGTGTATGCAAAAGCTAATAAGACAGAGATTCAAATTAATGCAGAAATTTTTTTTTTACACATTTTTTTTGATACTTTTGCTATATATCAGATTACGTGTTCAAATAATATTAAAAAGGTACATTACAGATTCAACAAAAATTAATAAAAACTGTCAATCGATGATATTATTTATGACGTTTCTAATTTCACTTCAATAAAATGAATTAGTTAGTTAAAGAGTCCGCAATCCTAAAGATTGGTTGGAAACAGCACGCCATGCCGATCTATCCTGAGCTAATCCCTTCATCTCCCTATAGCTATTCATCTCAACGTCTTCAACTATCTGACTCACATACTCCAATCTAGGCCTACCTACCCCTCTCTTTCCCTCCACTCTACCTTCTATGATCAATTGCATAATCCCCCCATGCCTAAGAATATGCCCTACTAATCTGTCTCTCCTACGCTGTAACACTCTCCAGATACTTCTCTTCTCCCCTACTAACTCTAGTACAGCTTCATTTGTTACTTTATCTTCCCAACCAATCCTCATCATCCTCCTATAACACCACATTTCGAATGCTTGTAATCTACGCTTCTCTTCCTTTCCTATAGTCCACGCCTCACACCCGTACAGTGCTACACTCCAAACATATACCTTCAGTAATCTTTTTCTAATACCCAAGTCAATATTTGATCTTAAAATCTGTTCCTTTTCTACGAATGCCTTCCTACCCTGTGCTATCCTACACTTTATATCTACCTTGCTTCGATTATCTTTTGTGATTCTACTGCCTAAATAACAAAAATCTGACACTTCTTCGATTCTATTATCTCCTATTGTGATCCTCATTTTTCTACTGCATTCCTTTTTGTCACACCTCATCACTTTAGTTTTACCTATATTTATTTTCATGTTAAAATCCCTAGTCAATACTGCCTGCATACCATTCAATACCCTTTCTAAATTCTTTTCGCTTTCTTCCAATATAGCTATATCGTCGGCGAATCTCAACATATATATTTTCTCTCCCTGTACATTCACACCTACACTATACTCTTCTTTTACTTTGTTTATTGCATCTTCTATATATAGATTAAATAATAACGGTGAAAGTGTACATCTCTGCCGAACTCCCTTCCCTATTTTTGCTACCTCTTCTTCCCCCTCAATTCTAACTAAGGCAGTTTGGTGTTTATATAAATTAAAAATTATTCTCCTATCCTTATAATCTATACCCGTTTCTTTTAAAATTCTAAACATTATGTCCCAATCTACATTATCAAATGCCTTTTCTAAATCTACAAAAGCTATGCAAGTTACCTTTCCTACCCTCATTCTTTTTTCTACTACTGTTCTTAGTGCTAGAATCGCCTCCCTCGTCCCTCTGTTTTTCCTAAAACCAAACTGATCTTCTCCTAGCCTTTCCTCTACTTTATTTTCTAATCTCCTATAAATAATCTTTAGCAATATCTTCGATGCATGTGATAGTAGACTAATGGTCCTATAGTTCTCACACAAATTAGCTCCTATTTTCTTCGGCATTGTTACTATTCTACTACGCTGAAAATCCTGTGGTACTTCTCCCTTCTCATATATTTTACAAACTAACCTGTATAATCGCTCCTGCATTTTTCCCCCTGCGTGTTTTATTAATTCGGCTGGTGTCATATCAATCCCCGCTGCTTTGTTATTCCGTAAATCATTTAATGCTCTATGAAACTCTGACCTAAGTATGCTAGGACCTAAGTCATCCTCATCTATCTGTTCCACATTTTCTAGCTCCTCCATGTCCTGTCTACCTTTATATAAATCTTCAAGATACTCCTTCCATCTTCTAGCTTTTTCCTTATTTTCTGTGAGTTCCTTACCCTGCTTATCACATATAATGTTACCCTTTGGTTTTACTTTAGAAAAATGTGACTTAATTTTCCTGTAGCCCAAATCTACTTTACCTCTTCTCATATCCTCCTCAATATCCTCACAATTTCCTTTTATCCACTCTTCTTTCGCTAGCTTGCATTTCCTATTAATTAAGTTCCTTAGTTCCTTATATTTTTTCTGTCCTGCTTCTGTGTTTCCAATTTTAATTTTCCTTCTTGCTTCTATCATTTCAACTATTTCTTCCGTGATCCATTCCCTCCTACCTGCCCTTTTCTTTGTGCCTAATACTTCATTTGCTGCTGTAGTTAACCCATTTCTGATTATGAAAATGAATTACCAAATGTTAATTTTGATTCCTGAAATATTTTGACAAAAAACATCGACAATTCGTAAAAAATTTTCAAACATTTTTTTAATAAATAAAACGTTGGTTAAATGAACTTAATATTATTTTAAAAAAACTAAAAATTTAATTTTTAAAGGATAGTTTTGCTTTTTTAGAGTTAAAAAAAAGGGAATTGAAATAAAATTTAGATAAAGATATTTGATGAATTATAAGTTAAAAAGAAATCGATTTCTAATAAATCGAAAATGTAAGACGAGCTAAAATAATGGCAAATGCAAAAAACATTTTTTTTTAAATACACCCCTGCAAAAAGATATTTTAAAAATATTGCAAATAAAATACCTAACACAACTACCCCAAAGGCGGTCCTATTTTCTTTGGAACTTATATACTCAGGGTTATTATAATAATTTTACTTGCGAAACTTAAAAAAAAAAAATTTTTACGCGCGAAATTAACCCATTCAAACTTTTGTGCAGAAATGATTACATGTTGAATTCCTCGGTGGATATCCTCGCACAAGAAAATTAGGTTGTTTTCGATTATTTGGTGGTTTCAACGTTGCTAAAAGAATGCTCGATGAAAGACTTTTTATGCTTTTTTAGCCAAGTTTTTACGATTGTAAATTAATATTTAAAAAATGTTTCGTACATAAAATTATTATTTAGTGTAATTAATATAATTGCAAAGTCGATGCAATTTTTAATAATTTTTGTAATCATATTATTAAATAAAATTTAACAAGCCTACTTTTTCGGAAAATACATTTGCAATATATTTTCAAACATTTTTCTGGAAAGAGAAATTCAAAAATTCAATACGGAATATGACAATTGCAAGGTTTTGTATAAAGTCGATGCAACTTTTCAATTTTTAATAATTTTTGTAATGATATTAGTAAATAAAATTGAACAAGCCCCTACTTTTTCGGAAAATATATTTTTCAATATATTTTCAAACATTTTTCTGGAAAGAGAAATTCAAAAATTCAATGAGGAATTTACCGATTCAAATAAATATTTACACAAATTTCATAAACAAGTGTAAATTGAAACAATTTTTTTTAAATCAATTTCTAAATCAGGGATTTAGAAATTTAGACGCCAAAAACGTATTGTCGAAATTTTGGAAATTTCAATTCAATTTCAAATAATAAATTAATTATGTGACATTTTTAAAAACTAATTAAATATATATTTTTATAATTCACTTTGAAAATATTGGGAAAAAGTATAAAGTCGATAAAAAGATTTTTTTTAAATTCCTTTCAATTTTTTTTTAGATAGTTTACAAAATATTGTTACAAACTGGATTTTATACAATATTATTATAACCTACTAATTTTGCACCATTATTCTTTTCATTTTTCTTATGCTATTTAAAGCACAAAATATTAAAAGAGGTGACTTTTCTTAACCCCCTCATATTTTCTTCTGATTATGAACTAAAACTTGTAGTTAATAAATTTTAATAATCTTAACCTTAATAATCTAAGAGTTCCTCTTTTTAAAATTTCAAATTACTAATTATGATCAAGTTAATTCGCATACAATCAACTTTTCAAAGATCCCCCAATTTTATTATATTAATATTATAATCCGCACTCAAATTGCCTTAAGGTATTTTACAAAAACAGCGTTTATTTTTACGTTGATTTGAGTGTTTAAAGAAATAATTATATTTTATAATTTTTTTTAACGAAAAATCTAGTCTTTGACCACCTACTTTTAATTAACTATAGAGATAAAAAGCACAACAATATCTATGCAGTTCTGGTTCATGGTGGTGAATAGCCAAACGAATACAGCGTTGCCATATGTACAATATTAATAAATATAATGAAATACCTGCATTTGACAATTTTAATCAAGTATTTACGACGTCGATCTATTTATATAAAACTATATTTTTGTTTTGGACATATTAATATTAATTATTATTTATATAAGCGAATTACACATGTCTATATGTTTTGTTTGGGAAATCACCAAATGCCATTTCGTGTTTCTTAAATTTAATCGCTGCTGGCGTTTGATTTTGCACGATTTTTTAAATTTCATTCCGTAAATTTTTTTTCTATTGAATTTTTGAGCAAATCTTTTTTGACATAACAAAAATATATATAATTGATATACTGTGTCCATGATAGCAACATAACAGAAAATTTTATTACGTTCCTAAGACTAGCTTAGGAATATTCTAATAAAAACTAAACTTAGGATATAGATACAAAGTTGAAGAGTTGAAGCAAATACTCTTGCTTGTTATTTTCGTGGGTTAAAGAAAGGGGTAACCGTAAAAGCTCAGAAGTAATTAATAAGCATATTGATTAATATTTGCGGAGTTTCGCGAGGAAAACAAAGAAATTCGATGGAAATTTTCGAAATAATTATGTAATTAATTAAGGGTGATGTAAATAAAATTTTTGAACCGTAAATTATTATATATGTATTACCGGGTAGAGAAAATTTCAGGGTAAATGTTAATAACGGTACGTTAAATGTGAGTTTGTAATAGCGCGAGTTAAAAAAATTAATATCGAGCTTACTGATATTACCAAGGTTCGGTTTTTACAACTATGATTTAAGAAAAAAATTTTTTTTTGCTAATACAAAAGGACCTTTTATCACAACAATAATGATCAGCTCTTAATATGTATTTTTTGCATTATGTATATTCATCCTTATTATCCATTTCTTAATGTTTTAAAATCCTATAATATTTGATTGAACTTATTTTGGCGTTAATTAGTATTTCTGAACATTGTCGCCAATATCTTCTTAAGCGAAGAAATAAATAATACATATAGTAGTTTATATAATCTTTTTATTTTTAATAATATTAGTAAAATATTTTTTTTCGTCAGGGCGAATAATAAAAGTCTATTATTAACCACAAATATATGTGTAAAAGTAATTTAAAAAACAGTTTCTTTTTAAACAAGAACATTTGGATTCGATGCGGCAACGGTGGATGGGACTTTTGCTATAACACATGCGCACAATACATTTAAATACTACCTACGTCATCCATCAACGTCAATCTAACCTGATGAATGTTTCAATTTTTCTTTTTAAATAAACGATACGCATTTCTCTGATAAAATATACATGGCAAATATTCTTGAACGAATTCTAGCGGTAGAGAAAGTTAATTTTTAAATTTCGTTTAAAAATGTTTCATTTTTGGTAAATTATCTGTAAATTGACATAATTTTTTTTTTAATCCTCGCATAAAATTAGATGGAGCAGTTTACGTATTAATTTACAAAAGTACCAATATATATTAAAAAAAACTTTTTAAAAAATTTGTTACACCGGCTTAATTACAGACAATCACTTTCCTCGAATTGCCAATGCAACGTTTGTTACTTTTAAATAATGAAGGGATGTTGTTTAGCAGTCAACGTTCCCCAGTTCAATAAAAATTGTGTCCAATAGTATATCTTCTTGGGCACGTTCAACATCTGCTACGTACTAAGTAACTAGACAGCAATGAGAAACATTAGGAAAATTGGAATCTCTCGAATCGCTTTCCTTTCTGCCATTAGCGGAAACGTTCGTATTCGGTTCTTTTGTCTTAGGCAATTGTTTAAATGCAATCGTCCAAGGTGGTAGAGAACCTTTTAAAGTTGAAATTTTTTATTTTTTTAACTTTAACCCGCATTTATTCACTGAAGAATAAATTGGGTGATTGCAGGATTTTATCGAGATGAAGTTAAAAATTCATTTTTTTGTCAAAATTCGCCGTAAATTTAAAGCTGTATACAAATCAATGTTAAATTGTTTATTTATAAGATTCTTGTTTTATATCATGTCCGTAGTTCGTCACGAAGAAAATCGTGTAAAATCGTTTTTCCGCGGAAAAAAACATGAACAAAAACGCCGCAGTTTTTATATCAGTTTACAAAAATCTAATTTTATTTAAACAATTCTATAATAAACACCTAAATTTTCGTATTTCTAGATGATCCCGTATAAACACGCTCACTTAACATGATCACAAAATAGTATGCCACTACTTAGCTGCACACATAGTTGCCTACTCGCTCCGCCGTATTAGTATTTGTTATGCAGAAGATGTTGTGTGTTGATGAACGTTCTAGGAATTAGCAGAATTGTCTAGTTCTATATTCTATAGATGTCGCCACACATACGCACGCTCTCGGGGCTCTATCTATACGCTACACTATCTACTTTAACACAACTACTACTCCCTTAAAGTGAACAGTATTATATGGTGGCTTCGGATAGAGAAGAAATACAGTAGACTCGTAACTAATGTCATTAGACTACGGCTATATTTAAGTGCCCATGCTTATGTTGATTTGCCTTACTTTGAGTTGCGTAATTAAGGGTTTTTGGTACAATTTTTCTACTGTAACGTTGGAGAATTTTATTTTGATTTATTTATAGAAATATCAAGTTTTATCAGGACCAAAAAATAGCTGAAATTAGATTTCTTCTGGTATATATTCGTTTAGGACCGTAAATATTTGACTTGTAGAATTTACGATAGTCGGGTTCGTTGACACTTTGCAAATATGTAATTGTTAATAAATAAATAATCGAGGCATCGGGGGGAGCAATAAATAATATTGTATTTTTTTTTAGTGTATAGAACACTAAATATTATTTCATGTGTTAAACATATTAATAGTGTTTAATAAAAATTAGGTACATCGAATTGTATGAATTTTTGTAATTTAGCTCTAGGGCGGAAAATTCATTGATTTTGTACATTCTGTCATTTACAGAACAGAAAGTATATATTTTATGATATTAATTACATAATTAGGGTTCAGATAATCTAATAATTCAATTCGAAATAAATTGAAATGTTGTCTGAAAAAAGTTATTGCAAAAAAATGGGATGATTATTTTTCGGTACGTTGTTAAAATATCTGCTGTATTAAAAAATATATTAAAACACATATTGTTAAAATAAATATTTCATTTTTTAATGAATTCGTATTAATAAAACGGACGTTTATTTAAAAAAAAAAAACTTGAACTTGAAAATTACAACACTACGACGCTAATGTCTTGTCTAGATAAAGCGATTATTTAAGACTAATCAAAGGGAACGATAATTGGGTAATTGCAGGTGGTGCGGCGAATTATTTCTAGACGCACTATATTTACAGCTATAGTAGATCCGTAATTTGCTTAGTGCCTGTTTGGAACTCTATCGTAGTTGTTTCAGGCCTATTCTATTCAATTTCCAACTATGGAATATTCTGGTGCAATAAAATCAGGGTCGGATTGATTAAGAATTAAGATTAATCTCATTAACTACAGCGTGCTTTTTGCTAATGAGATAAAAAAAAAGCAACAAGCGATTTTCATCAATGTTAATAATCCCATGCAATTAAAATTATTAAATATCGACAAATTAAAGTCTCAATTTCGAAATTTCAAGCTTAGAAACATTTTCTTAAGTTAAGATAAGTGTATTAACAGAAATTAGGTACGCTTGTGGATGAGGAGGTTGTCTTAAATTATATTGAAAAGTCTCTGTAAAGAAGTATGTTCTTTTTGGCGATTATTGGCAACGTTGTAAAGTAATTATCTTTAGTAACTTATTATAAATAAGCTTAGCTATTTTTGCTCTGGTATTCCTCATCTGATATTTTTTCGTTTGCCAATATTCGACATTATTTAAAAATATATATGTACGTAATTACTTTTTATAGTACCGAAAAATTTGTTGTACCATTTATTTGGACCATGGCGTTTTAAAAAAATAGAAATTTAAATATTAAATCCATCTAAATCTAACATTTTACGCACAGCAATTATTTTGCCGCTTTTTACCACAAGTGCAGCTCTCATTTAATTTCCACAATTCATTTCTTCGTTCGTTTCATACAAACCAAATATGTTGCAGCTCACTCTAATATGCAGCGAGTTGTCACGTAATATCTGCGCACAATGCAATAGGCCTGTTTAAATGCGCACAATGCAATAGGCCTCTTTAAATGCGCAACAATTATTTTAATTCGATTCTATTAATTTGTTGACATATTTTTAACGTTTCTTATATATTAGCAATAATTATTTTTGATTAGATAGTTGATTGATACTTCCCGTGCGGAAAATTGCCTATACAATATATAATTAATTAAGATAAATTTTAATGTCGAGGAATTTAAATTGCCTTCCAAAAGCACATAAGCTAAAAATATTTATAGCTACAAAAATGTCCATGTTATTAGATAAATAGTTTTTTTTTAACAATTGCACAGTCCGGTCCTGTAACCTGAGAATAGTAAACGTGTCATAGTAATGTCGAATTCTCTCAGTTTGCTTAGTCGGGATTAGATTATGCGGATTATGTAAATTTAATTCGAAGATTGGATTAACGTAAGCTCGACGTGAAAAAATATTTAATATTCAGTCGGAGTGTTTGCCAAAGTTAACTAACATATATCCTGCGCAGTAAATTCCGACAAATTTATATTAATTGTGTCAAAATGATTACGCACGAGTTGTAAAGAATTTAATTGAAAACTGAAAATAGTGAATAATAATTGACAAAAAATAGTGAATGCGAATTAAACAAATTACAATAGCTACGTTTGAGAGCAGTTTGTTTGACAACAGTTTGACAAAAAAATACACTCGGTGTAATTTTCCACGTGCGTAAATAAAACGACTGGCTTTCGAGTGACGTATTTAGTTTTTGCGATTTTTTGTTTCAATTCACCCGAAAGTAATATTTTCTAAAATAGTCGCATTCTAACGATGTGGTATATAGTTGAGTTAAATATTTAATTTTCTAAAGACATGCAAAAAATGTCTATCAACATAAGATAGTTCATCAAGTTAGAATATTGTAAATTTTTAGCAAAAAATTCACGAAGAAATTTTTTTTTTTTTAGTTTGCACGTACGTTTGATAGTTTTGCTGGTGTTGCAATAGAAGAGGTTGATGACTGCTGGCTTGTTGAACACCCAGTAGACGCTGTTGCTGTTGCCTAGCAATCTGAGCGCCGTAAATGCCGTAACCGAAGCCATAGATTTCGTCCTCCTCTTTATCACTTAAACAACTGGACGGCTGCAAAAAGATAAACGATAATATTAATCTAAAGCGAATTTACAGGTTTAAAAAGAGACGCATTTCAATTTTTTTGAAAAAAAAATTGTATTAGAATAAAAGTATACAAGTGTAAAGTTTGATATGAGACAGGGGAAGGTAGAAAATGTTAAAAAATTAAAGTATAAAAATGTACACTATAAAAGTCCAAGTTTTAGAATTTAATCATACTTATAATCATAATTTAATCATAAAGAATATATTTTTAATGTTTGTTAGCCCTTCAGAAGAAGTATTACCAATTTTTCTACACTAAAAAAAAAATTGGTCTGTCAAAAAACAATATTCTTTTAATGAACTAATGAACAAACAAATGAACTAAATGTGAATAATCCTCGAAAATATTATTCTTTATATTTATCAATATTACAAATGCTTTTTAACAGTTTTATATATATATATCTGCATACTACGTCATCAATTAGCATACATCTTTAATATTGATACTAGAGAAAAGCCTTGAAGCAATGAATACTAACTTTATATAAAAAAGTTAACGCAAGCGGCAAAATCGTGGCCAAAACAACATTTAGGAGTCGTCATTAGAAAACAACAACTATGCAGTGCTGGTTCATGATGGCCAATAGCCAAACGAATACAGCGTTGCCATATGTACAATATTAATAAATATAATGAAATACCTGCATTTATTTGACTCATGTATTACATTATTAGGTTAGTACTAAGTTGTAGAAATTCTAAGTGTGTTTAGTTTGTGCAATATACTCATTATACAGCTCAATTTTTTTAAATTGGCGGAGAATTTTGGTAGTCGTCTGCGCATAGTTGTGCTTATCTGGGTTATACAGTACCAGTGGTGCCAGGCAACAAAAAAATACTCTAGGTCTAAGAATTTAAATTTGTCACTATTTTATAGCTATCGTACAAATTAATTATGACATAAATAGATACTATAATAAGTATTTATCTACATTTCTTATATTCTAGTATAACTTTGTATTAATTTCAAAGAATTCATTCTAATTGCTTAAAATGGTTGTTATAACTGTGCGTGGTGATTTGACAACATTGCATTTCTTAGGATGCACACCTTCTGCACTAGACACACCTACTTATTCTTTGGAGAAGACAGAAGCGTAGTGCGTTTTGATACCATACTATTTCGAATAGCACTGCTATGTACTGTATTGGTCAAGCCATTATACCGGTTTTGATTTATGATGTGTATACTTCTGTCCTTCTCCGCCAATTAAAAAAAAACGAGCTGTATGTTGCACAAGGCTATAGCTACACAATCTGGCACACTCCAATCTACACGTCACTCTATCTTATTAAGAAAACAAGGATAGTAAGTCAATAAAATACGTCACAACAATGGCAGCGGCAATTGCAACATACTGAATTACAACCTGCAGAATTCTACCAAATAATTAGTTCTTCGATCAACTCTACAAAGGCTCTACAAACTCTTATTTGTATGGTTAGTAATCATTTGCTTGAAGGTTATGAGAAAATCGTTCGATATAATTTCATTAAAACTCTTCATGAATTTAATACATTTTCTAGAGCCGATAATACGATTAATATTTGATTTTAAAAAATATTTAGAAGTAACAAATTTACCAATATTTTTTAATCGAGGGTGGTAAATTCCTATAAATATGGGGTCAGGTAGAAGAAACCGAAAATGTGTATGGTCAAATTCGTACAAACGCCCCTTGTCCATCGCCTTCCTCTTGCACGAAGCATTTATATCTTACACATGTAACTTCTTCAATGTATGATTGATTTCAATTGGAAATATTATAGGAATTTACCGGTACCTTTATAGGAATTTGACCTGAATTAACTCGACTACCTGAAAATTATAGGAATATATATACACCCTTTTTAATATTTAAAATTTCGTCAATGTACGAAATAATTTCATATTTTTAGAGAACAATATACAAGATCTTAAACTCATCACCCACCAGATACTTTCCCGGCACATAAATCATCTGGCTACTGTGGCTACCGATCATTCCTCCGCTGCCGTCTACGCTCTGTCCATCCCACGCTCTTCCCGTGGCTTGTGGCACGGGTGTTCCAGGTGGGCTGTAGCTACCGGGTGGTGTGCTCGGTGTTGTCGCACCTCTTCCGCCCTGTTGTTGTTGCGTGGTGTTACTGCTAGTGGTGGCTGGACTGGATGAGTTCACTTGGTGTTCGGACCAGTCTTTGCGGCGGAGGTCCTCCAGGTCGGCCAGCACGTCGCCGTAGTGCGTGGTGAAGATGTCGGCGTAGCGCGAGGCGAGTCCTTCGAGGTACCCTCGGTCACCATCCTGTTGGAAGAAGAGGTAAGTACGATTAGTATTCGGGTGGTTTGAAGAATTCATTCGATTGTATTATTTCGTGAGATCAAAGAAACAATAAATGTTGCTTCGTTAGATTGTGGTGCTGCTAAAATTTAGTTACAACTCTAAAATCGAGGACTTACAATTTTTTTTAAATTTACGTAACAATTTGACAAGAAATTCGTTAAAATCTGCATTACATTTGTGAATTGTTCGTCCAATAATCGAGCTTGAAGTAGCTCAATTTATTCATCAATTTTTAATTGAAATCGGTTCGTTTTACACTTGGCAATTGTTCCCTATCTATTTTTAAAATAACTAAACATAAACTTATGGTCCTTAATTTTTTACGTCTTGTCAAAATCTTGTTTGAAGCATTGAGAAATTGATGGAAAAATAAAATATGCTGAAAATATAAATTTGATATACATCCAAAAATCGGAAATTAAAATTAATGTTTGTGAGTAACATTTGTAAGATCTTAGCCAAGTTGTTTAAATTGAAAAAAAAATCAATAAAAATTGTGTACCTTCAATTAAGGATGAAGAAATGCAAATAAGTTCCAAGCAGTATTATCACTAAAGATTTTTTTTTTCACTTTCAATTTCATTATCACTAAAGAATTCTCGGAAATTTGAATGTTATTAATTTGAAATTTAATTTTAAAAAATTTTTGATTGTATACCATAAAAAAAATCAACAACAATCAAATTATATTTGACGTTTTAATTATATTAAAACTTGAATTTATTTTCTCAGTTCAAATTAACTTCGTGTATATTTTAATTTTCGTAAATTACTGTTTCGCCATCAAACTAAAAATCGATAAAAACGCAATTACTTTCATTAACAAAGGGTGACTTTTTAAACTATTTTTTTGGGTGATATTCTATATTATAAAGGGTGACTTTATTTTTTGATAACACAATTCGAAAGTTTAAAACTTCATTCACTTTCGCAAACGTTGCCATAAATCTTAGGCATCGAAAAATATGACCTCTTACATATTCCGATCTAAACATACGTTTATTTAGCTACCTTCTATAACCAACTCGCCATCGTTTAAGAAAAAGTCCTTAACGGTATATTATAAATAATTGATTTATTCTTGTATTAACAAAATAACTGTAAAATAACACAAACAAAAATCATATCGATTTATCGGTTAATAAAATCCACCCTGACGTAAGCACACCCCCTAAAACTGCCACAAGAGATTACAAACCCATCGATAATCTACAATATTACAATATAACGACACTCAAAATCATAAACCGACCGTAATTTGATCACTCTGCCAATCAACGATTCGCAGAGAGCACCGGCATTAGGCAACCCACTGTACACACGTGCATTGTATGTACAGTATAGGTAATCAATTACCGCGGGGTTAATAATCAGGTTAAAGCTCACGTCAGCGTCAGGATTAACAATGGCTTATATGCGTTTTGTTGTTTATCAAGTAATATGTTCAGTGGCGTATTCGGAGGGAGCGTTTAAACGCGCCCTTTTCAGAAATATTATTGTAGATTGTAAAATATCATTTTGGCGGCAATTTTGAAATGAGTAAAATAGAGTAAAATAAATACTAATAAATAATTTTATCTATTTATGCTTATTTAAAAAAAATTAATCGTTGAAAATATTATACATACTTAAAATGCTAAAAATATGCAACATTACTTAGATTTTTTGGCCAATTGAAAGCATAAAAAAAAAAATATATATTACTAATTATATTAATTTCAATTAATTCATCATAATTTCGTAAAATTAAATTTCTTCGTCAAAAGCTACGTTTCCACTGCAAATATTTACGTTAAAAAATTGAATTCTTAATTTACAAATTTTTGCGCGACTGAAATTTAGAATGTAATTTATTTTGCGGTAAAAAAACCCGCGTTTGTTAACTGCTGGATACGCCACTGACTATATTGTTTTGGTATCAATCGCATGGAACAATTCAGGGATGAAGTATAATAAAAAATAAAAAAGTATATTTGGATGGACCGTAAAATTATATATTCGAATGAATCCGTCAACTGTTGAAAAATGATTCGCGAAGAGAGAAATAAAATATTGCGAAAAACAACACTGTAGTATAAAAATAAGCGTAATTCGTGAAAAAAGTTATTTTATTTGCAAAAATTAATTGAAGAAAAATATACTCATCAAGATATAAGATAAATAATTACACATTTTTGCTGTTAAAAAAAAAAAATTGTTAAATATATATTTTAAGACGTTAAGCAGATTTTTTTGTATCGATATTTGCATAATTTATGTTTATGTAACAATGATGTTGTTTCATCGGCGTAGAAAAAATATTTTTCATTTATTGATATTATATTTTTTAACAAACACTTCTTTTTCATTATTCGTATTCTTCATTGAATTAACTTCTTGTAGGATTTTCAATTTTTTTTTTTTTACATCCCTTTCGCAGGGTTGTGAGATGATAAAGACAAAAAAACACTAAAAACAATATGATGTAAAATTTTCTTAAATTATAGATTGCATTCAAAATATATTGGATAGTAAATTTTTAAAAATTTTTTTTTAATCCACCTTCAATTTGCTTATTATAAAAAATATTTGTTTTGTATTTGCCGATTACAAAATTTTTTTTGTAATTCCATTTGTCTTAAAATATATCAATTTCGGGCAAGAAATGAAGATTTTTTTTTGCATTAAATTGCAAATTTTATCAAAATATCTTACGCATATATCACGAAGTTTTTTGAGGCAAGAAATAACACATAGTTTTCAATTTTTTGTAAAATCTTAACTATTCTTCACCTTATCATTCTATCCATGTAAAATTATTAAAATTTGATAACTGCGCTTCCAACAATCGTACGATTTTTAATTGGTAAGGAATTTATATAGTCCTTATGCAATCAATTTTTAATTATTTTCACATAAAATATATTTTATTTTCATCAGAAAAGATGATTTTTCATACATATGATTCAATATATTTGCTAATAAATTTATTTTTGCCCGTTTTTTTTTTTGGAGCCAGGCCATTTATTGTTTTTTATTTTTTCTGGAAAATAGTAAGGTATAATTCTATATAAGCCTTGCTAAAAGCATTTTCAAATTATAAAAAGCACGTTTTTTAGCAGAAAAGTTAAAACATTGAAGAAGAAAATAATTTAACTATATACAGAAAGAACGAACAAAAAAAATATGTTAAAAAAAGTAAATGTGTTAAAAAATATATATGTTCCTTTTCAACGACTATTATATGGTAAGTACCGTTACAAATTTAGCTTTTACAAAAAGAAACATTTTCCCTTTTAAAAAGCAAGCAATATTATGATTTTAATTTTAATTAAAATTAAAAATCTCATTTTACAACCAATTTTCAGAATTTGATGAAGCTTATTTCGGGTGTAAAATTAATATATCTACATCTTTGTGAATTGAAATATTATGCTAAATTTAGCAATAAAATTCAAAAGTTTTTTGCGATTATTATTATTATCTCAAATATGGATAAGTTGAAAAATAGCACTAGTCGAACTTCGCCATTAATTTCGGAAGAACAATGATTAAAGACTTTTTTCATTTTTTCGAATTGAAAATTAAATTTTGAAATTTTTTCTTTGTAGTCCGATGTCTTATACATACAAAAATGCATCTTTCAAATATGGCCTTATTCTATCGCTTAATTAAGCGGTAAATTAGCTTTATTTGGTGCAGCGACATCTATATAAGATTTACTTGTACTAGTCAGATGTTCACGCTCATATTATTGCACACAACTAACAATAGATGGAGTTGAATGGTGCAATACATTTTTTCGTTGCAAATGTCTAATACATAAGTTAAGAAGATTGAAAGGGATGGTCAGTAGCCATCATCATCGAACCTCTAGCAAAGCCAAACAGACCAGTAAATGGGATTTCAGACCAGTAGCCCTCATCAACATTTAATTTAATTCCTTCCGCCGGTTCCTTCTTCTCTTTTAGGAGGAAACGGAAGTATTAAAAGCGGTCAGCAAAGCAATACATACGATGAATGTTGAATGTCCATGAATCCATTAATATCTTGCACACGCAAACATAAGATGGATGGATATATACAGATATTCCAAGAGCTGAAGAAGGACGATTTGCTAAAGCTCCTCTTACTCGATTTTTTAAACTATATTCTTTGTATAAATGAACAATAACCATCTATATTTATGAAAATACCTTTCATATTGTTGAATAAATTTATCTACATTTTTTTTAACGGAAATTTTAGGGAAGTTAAAAATTTTGATGTCACTTGCTTTAGAGAAGAATTTCAAGAATTAAAGTATCAAAAATGTCAAGTGACAAAAACGCCAAAAGTGAAACATTTATTTAATTATTCGATTTTTTCATTTTGCACAACACAAATCGAATTTTATAAAATATTGTCTGTCATTTATATAAAAAAGAATATTCGAAATAGAAACGGCAACATTGTAGTCCATAAATAAGTCGCTAAAAAAATGTTTCCAACAAATACGTAACTTAAAATTTGACTAATAAAAAAAATGACGAAAGTCTAATTTAACGCAATAAAATCCCAATTTTAAATGGCCGATTTATGTTATTATATTGACAGATTTCTCGTCCTTTTTGTATACCCTGTATACAGTAGAGAAGGCCACCATCATTTACGATAATACCTCACAAGTCTTGATTGAAAACGACCGGAGATGCAAAACACAAATCCGGATTACGCGAAACGACCAGCGAAAATGCGACGGGGTCCTGGCCGGGCCCCTTGACCCCCAGGACCTCGCCCTGTCGGCTCGTTTGATAATAATATGACCACGCAAAGCTCATGGCTAAAAATCCAAATAGTCGCATCCGTGGGAAATCTGTTTGTAGCAATTGGATATACCAGCGAAAAGAAAGATTTAAATTTTGTTAAATTCTGTTTGCGCGCGCGCTTTTTTTTTTTGTGAGGTCGAGGAGGCTTCAGCGGATTATAGATAAAAAATAATAAAAAATAAGAGTAATAAATCAATCGATATGAAATTTTGCATCGTCGATCCTTTCGATTTTTCAGCGAAAGTTTCGATAATCTAAATTCCGATTAGTTGAAACTTTCATTGTATGCAACTAAATATACATATGTATATTTTGTAATCTCTTCATATTTACCGATGCTTAGGGAATTGAGTGAGGCGTGTTACTAATTAGATTTTAATTAACTTGAGTAAAATATATACGTGGCGTTGTAGAAATCATATGTCAATTGAGAAAACAGTAATGACAGAGAATGATCTAAAATTTAAAAAATAAATTATTCATATAAGATTTTTTTTAGAAATTGGAGATGCCCGCAAAAATATACAGATTTTTTTAAACAAGTTATTGATATTTTAAAAAGTTAGTTGCTAAATAGAATTATTATAAGGAATATATTCTCTTAAAAATGTATATTAATTTATTAGCTTTTTTTTTATAAAATTTTGTACCACAAATGAGATAATTAGTTTTACAAACTAAAGAAAAAGTAACTATCCTCTATTGTTCTAAGGGCATGTGCCCTTTGATAATATGGGTAGATTCTTATTTCACGATTTATAATTATGCAGAAATGCACTATTTAATTTATAAACTTTAATTATATGCGTTTAAACATATATATTTTGATCACAGTTTGAATAAAATACATTGCCATTGCAAATATAGTATTAGGTCCATATGGATACGTACATATACTTCATAAAGTTAACCAGCACCATCTATTATGAATTGCATACACTACGCTATGCTAAAAATGGCCCAATTCAAGTTATTTTATGGGGTTTGCAAGGGTTTACTAACATTAGCCCAACTATTAAACGAAAGCAAATTTTATTACACTAATTTTTATCGATTGTAGACAATATGTCTAGCTATGGAACGGTCAAACTTTTTTTCTAATATTTTCACTAGCTTCCGCGATAAAACAACGCCTGAAAAATAATGTGTTTTTTTGTTGAAAGTTATGATATTTTTTCGACATGTTGTTGAAAATTAAAAAAATATATATATAACCGTTCAAAAGCCACATCCTTTAGGAACATTTTCTAAAAATATTGTACAAAAATAATCAAAATTGGGGATATGCGAAATACGCTGCCGAACCCTTACAGTTTTGACTTCAAGGGTTTACTAATATTAGCTCAACTATTAAACGAAAGCAAATTAAATTACACAATTTTTTCTAATTGTAGACAAGATGTCTAGCTATGGAACGGCCAAACTGTTTTCAAAAAATTTCACTAGCTTCCTCAATAAAACAACGTCTGATTTTTTTTCTTTTTTTTATTGAAAGTTATGATTTTTTTTTCGACATGTTGTTGAAAATTAAAAAAATATATATATACCGTTCGAAAGCCACATCCTTTAGGAACATTTTTAAAAATATTGTATAAAAATAATCAAAATTGGGGATATGCGAAATCACGCTGCCGAACCCTTACAGTTTCGATTTTAATGGTTTACTAACATTAACTCAACTATTAAACGAAAGCAAATTAAATTACACAAATTTGACCGATTGTAGACAATATGTCTAGCTATGGAATGGTCAAACTTTTTTTCTCA
Source organism: Leptodirus hochenwartii (assembly GCA_947310635.1). Lineage (NCBI taxonomy): Eukaryota > Metazoa > Arthropoda > Insecta > Coleoptera > Leiodidae > Leptodirus > Leptodirus hochenwartii. The sequence goes on from OX371181.1 coordinate 4,218,349, forward strand.
TTTTTTCACTAGCTTCCTCGATAAAACAACGTCTGAAAAATAACCCTTTTTTTTAATGAAAGTTATGATTGTTTTTCGACATGTTCTTAAAAATGAAAAAAAAATATATATATATACCGTTCAAAGCCATATCCTCTAAGAACATTTTCTAAAAATATTGTACAAAAAGAATCAAAATTGGGGATATGCGAAATACGCTGCCGAACCCTTACAGTTTCGATTTCAAGGGTTTGCTAACATTCGCACAACTATTAAACGAAAGCAAATTTAATTACCAAATTTTTACTAATTCTAGAAAAGATGTCTAGCTATGGAACGGCCAAACTGTTTTCAAAAAATGTCACTAGCTTCCTCGATAAAACAACGTCTGAATTTTTTTCTTTTTTTTGTTGAAAGTTGTGATTTTTTTTCGACATGTTGTTGAAAATTAAAAAAAAATATATATATACCATTCAAAAGCCACATCCTTTAGGAACATTTCCTAAAAATATTGTACAAAAGTAATCAAAATCGCGGAAATGCTAAATACACTGCCGAACGCCTGCTTTTCGTATGCTAGCCTTAAAAAATCCGGGATTTAGTTTCCGTCGTTAGCAAGATTTAAAAAAATTGTATTGCTTTTTCAATAAATACCAATATTCGAATGATTAAAAAAAAAATGCAATTCTTGGTCCATATTTCATTGACCATAATTAATACTTCCCTCATTTAAAAAATCATTATTAAATACATTTTTTGCATTTTTTTTTAAATACACCCCGAGATATAAATATACCTGATTTTATTCATTTATCATAATTCTTTTTTAAAAATAAAGATAATAATTCGAACCAGATTAAGTCCCGCGCTTTGCAATCTACAGGTTCGGGTTCGATTCCCAGCCAACGCAGAAAATGTCTTCAGTCCTGTTACCGATTAACGATAATTAACGAAAAAAATAAACGTTGTTTTATGGAATTTAATAAATCACTTTCGGTATTATTTGCACTAAAATTATATGTGAGTAAAATGTGTCCTTTCTGTTAAACGTTCCATCATTTTGTGATAGTGAAAATTTTATTTGTACTTGCATTAAGCATTTTAAAAATATACAGTACTCAAATTTGTTATATATATTTTATAATAGCCATCTTGACTTTTTTTAATTTAACGTAGAATCTGTATTAAAATATTTTTATAGTAATTTATATTTTCCTTATTTTCATTCAGCGATTGTATTCAAATTAAATCTCTTCATCAAATTTTTGATCAATTTCTATATTATTTCTATTCTAACATAATCCTTTGTTTACAATCAATATTTAGAATTAGGCATCTATTCAATTTTGTCCGTACTTGTAATATTGTTCGTTTTCCATTTCCAATCTGATTTACCTACAGCAATTACTCGCATATTGGTAACAATTTGCATAATCATAGAATACAGATCAGCCAATCAACAATCCAAATGTCAACATTGCTAAATTTATACAAAAACAATCCAATATTGTTAGTTATATATCGCAAATTGATCTGTGTATGTTGAACCAGTCGAATGACTAAATTTTGTCATTTGTACAAATTATGCGGCAAATGATTTCACGTTATAATTCTATAAACGAATTAATAAATCCAACCCTACAATCTTTCTAAAACGCTAATTACTATATTAATTATAAATGAATAAAATAGGAAATTCTATTATTAACGAAATAAAAATTATACGTAAGAATTGTCATGAGGTATCAGATTAGTTAAAGAGTCCGCAATCCTAAAGATTGGTTGGAAACAGCACGCCATGCCGATCTATCCTGAGCTAATCCCTCCATCTCCCTATAGCTATTCATTTCAACGTCTTCAACTATCTGACTCACATACTCCAATCTAGGCCTACCTACCCCTCTCTTTCCCTCCACTCTACCTTCTATGATCAATTGCATAATCCCCCCATGCCTAAGAATATGCCCTACTAATCTGTCTCTCCTACGCTGTAACACTCTCCAAATACTTCTCTTCTCCCCTACTAACTCTAGTACAGCTTCATTTGTTACTTTATCTTCCCAACCAATCCTCATCATCCTCCTATAACACCACATTTCGAATGCTTGAAATCTACGCTTCTCTTCCTTTCCTATAGTCCACGCCTCACACCCGTACAGTGCTACACTCCAAACATATACCTTCAGTAATCTTTTTCTAATACCCAAGTCAATATTTGATCTTAAAATCTGTTCTTTTTCTACGAATGCCTTCCTACCCTGTGCTATCCTACACTTTATATCTACCTTGCTTCGATTATCTTTTGTGATTCTACTGCCTAAATAACAAAAATCTGACACTTCTTCGATTCTATTATCTCCTATTGACATCCTCATTTTTCTACTGCATTCCTTTTTGTCACACCTCATCACTTTAGTTTTACCTATATTTATTTTCATGTTAAAATCCCTAGTCAATACTGCCTGCATACCATTCAATACCCTTTCTAAATTCTTTTCGCTTTCTTCCAATATAGCTATATCGTCGGCGAATCTCAGCATATATATTTTCTCTCCCTGTACATTCACACCTACACTATACTCTTCTTTTACTTTGTTTATTGCATCTTCTATATATAGATTAAATAATAACGGTGAGAGTGTACATCCCTGCCGAACTCCCTTCCCTATTTTTGCTACCTCTTCTTCCCCCTCAATTCTAACTAAGGCAGTTTGGTGTTTATATAAATTAAAAATTATTCTCCTATCCTTATAATCTATACCAGTTTCTTTTAAAATTTTAAACATTATGTCCCAATCTACATTATCAAATGCCTTTTCTAAGTCTACAAAAGCTATGCAAGTTACCTTTCCTACCCTATTTCTTTTTTCTACTACCGTTCTTAGTGCTAGAATCGCCTCTCTCGTCCCTCTGTTTTTCCTAAAACCAAACTGATCTTCTCCTAGCCTTTCCTCTACTTTATTTTCTAATCTCCTATAAATAATCTTTAACAATATCTTAGATGCATGTGATAGTAGACTAATGGTCCTATAGTTCTCACACAAATTAGCTCCTATTTTCTTCGGCATTGTTACTATTCTACTACGCTGAAAATCCTGTGGTACTTCTCCCTTCTCATATATTTTACCAACTAACCTGTATAATCGCTCCTGCATTTTTTCCCCTGCGTGTTTTATTAATTCGGCTGGTATGATATCAATCCCCGCTGCTTTGTTATTCCGTAAATCATTTAATGCTCTATGAAACTCTGACCTAAGTATGCTAGGACCTAAGTCATCCTCATCTATCTGTTCCACACTTTCTAGCTCCTCCATGTCCTGCCTATATATAGGTATCAGATATAAAATTAAATTCTGTGTTTTTTGTATATAATACTTATAAAACTAATAATAATCAATTTTTTTTTTTTCTAAGATATCTATGTGCAAAATAAAAATCAGTACCCCCCTGTATATAATGAGTGTGGGGGAAATTCTAAAAACTGTATTTCTTTGCTAAAATGTGTTTCAATAAAAATTAAATTAAATTAAAAAACCATAACAATTATCTAGAATCATTTCCATTCAAAAAAACTTGGCTACTACAAAAAAATGGAACCAAATAAAAAAAAAATGGTTAAATTAATGTCACGTATCAAATTAACTGGAAAATATATGATTAAATAAAATAAATGAGCTTCTTTTTTAATCCTTCGTCGTAACAATATATGACAAATATAAATAAAATAAATAATATGTAAAATAATATGTAAAATAAAATAAATAGTAAATAATATGATAACTTTCATGCTTTTGTGGCCCTTCGACTTAACAAGTTTGTGCATGCCTGCTATATGACATATACATTTGTTGTTATCCCAAATAGTTATATAATAGTCAAAATTAAAAAGTTATTGCTTAAAAGTTAACCAAAATCACATTGACTTATTATATAAATTTTTGTGAAAAAAAAGTGAAACGATTTGTATGGGCCTGATTGCTTTTGGCATATATTAAGTACAATTCAACATATAGACAAGTACTTCATACACTTTTAAAATTTTAGGTAAAATTTCCACAGGATAGTCCACGATGATTAATTCTGCAATTTACGCCGCAGAGCAGTCAAATAAGGCCCTAACGAACTTGTCATTGATAAAATCGCAGCTAGTAATATAAAAAAAAATAGGAGAGAATAGAACGACAGCTGTTAATAAAAAAATTATATGTATTTTGGGTAATAATTTAAATACAACACAAAAATCGTCGCGAAAATGTAATTTTATAACATAAAAATCGTCGCGAAAAAATGAGCAAAAACGTTTTCCCAGAAAATATGAAACTTGAAATTTTACAAATTTAAACATTTACCATAAAGCTCAATATAACCTAATAAAATCCCAATTTTCGTGTCACAGGCAGACGAACAATTATGTGATTGCATTTGTTGTTTGCATTTGCTTTGATATCAGGTCCGTAGCGAGCACTAACAGCATCAGGAACGGTTAACGTTTGGTTAGCGGTTAACGAAATATGGTGGGTATATATATACAGGGTGAATCAAATAGCAGATAGCAGATGCAAAGAAGAACAGGATAAAATATGTTGCATTGATTAATAAAAAAAGGGATTGGTGCTGAAAAATGGCTATGGAATATTTTTTTTAAGTCAGCACTTTTTAGCAATACCACGAAGAATGAAATATTCATTGTTAATATATTTTTTTGTTGAATTCACGTTAGTTTTAAACTTTTACAAGAAATGGGTAATTTAAAAGATTTATTATAAACGGTTGATTTCACGAAGGATTTTATTTAAACATATTATCTCGTGAAATATTTAAATAAAAATTAATTTGTCCCATTTTAAACATTTTTGTTTTGTGGTTTTATCGTTAGTAGTTTTTGAGAAATAATTTTTTTTAGAGAAAGTTCGTGAATCAAAACAACATTCCTCTTTAACGATTAATTGGCTTGACATTTCATTTGCCTTTAAGAACCGATATTTCACTCACGCTGTATATACGCGGTATGAAATGCAAAATAAGCTGATCCAACTTTTCAGTGAGATTTGATATGGGTATATGTATAATATGTGTGTAGGATCATACAAGCTGTCGTAGAAAAATAAAAGTACCGCGATTGGATTTCTTCCACTCATAAATGCTGGTAAAATCTTAAAGAAGTAGAATTTTACTCTCAAATTCACCTCATTTTTTTAGTAGCTTAAAAAGTGACTTATATATTTTTCTCTTTGCAGTTCGGTGTGTTATATATATGCATCTCAAATTACGTACCTCAAAGTACCATATTATTTGACACAACTAACAATAGATGGCGTAATATCGAGCTGAATTTTGCACTGAAAATTAAAAAAAAAATTGTATGCTCTAAAAATGAATTTCGATTATCTTACAATATAAAGTGTCCTTATAAAGGACCTTACTTATAAAGTGTCCTTCAAATTCTATATAATAAAAGTGCAATGTATGTATAGTTTTTTTTTTTGGTATTACATTTTAGCAAACACGCTTTTTCAGAATCACAAGCGCAGGATATATACGTGGAAAATGCCAGGAGATATAGGGAGGTATCAGATAGATTACATACTGGTTAAAGAGAGGTTTAGGAACCAGATTAAGAATTGTAAGAGTTACCCTGGAGCAGATATTGATAGTGACCATAATTTAGTAGTCCTGGACTCAGAGGTCAATTTCAAGAAATTACAGAAGTCTAAACAGGTCAGAGTAGATGTCGATAGGTTAAAATTAGCTGATGTATGTGAAAAGTACAAGCAGAAAGTAGAAATCATGGCTAATGGAACATCTAGGAACGACATAGATTGCGAATGGAGGGAAATCAGAAATGGGTTAACTACAGCAGCAAATGAAGTATTAGGCACAAAGAAAAGGGCAGGTAGGAGGGAATGGATCACGGAAGAAATAGTGGAAATGATTGAAGCAAGAAGGAAAATTAAAATTGGAAACACAGAAGCAGGACAGAAAAAATATAAGGAACTAAGGAACTTAATTAATAGGAAATGCAAGCTAGCGAAAGAAGAGTGGATAAAAGGAAATTGTGAGGATATTGAGGAGGATATGAGAAGAGGTAAAGTAGATTTGGGCTACAGGAAAATTAAGTCACATTTTTCTAAAGTAAAACCAAAGGGTAACATTATATGTGATAAGCAGGGTAAGGAACTCACAGAAAATAAGGAAAAAGCTAGAAGATGGAAGGAGTATCTTGAAGATTTATATAAAGGTAGGCAGGACATGGAGGAGCTAGAAAGTGTGGAACAGATAGATGAGGATGACTTAGGTCCTAGCATACTTAGGTCAGAGTTTCATAGAGCATTAAATGATTTACGGAATAACAAAGCAGCGGGGATTGATATGATACCAGCCGAATTAATATAACACGCAGGGGGAAAAATGCAGGAGCGATTATACAGGTTAGTTTGTAAAATATATGAGAAGGGAGAAGTACCACAGGATTTTCAGCGTAGTAGAATAGTAACAATGCCGAAGAAAATAGGAGCTAATTTGTGTGAGAACTATAGGACCATTAGTCTACTATCACATGCATCGAAGATATTGTTAAAGATTATTTATAGGAGATTAGAAAATAAAGTAGAGGAAAGGCTAGGAGAAGATCAGTTTGGTTTTAGGAAAAACAGAGGGACGAGAGAGGCGATTCTAGCACTAAGAACAGTAGTAGAAAAAAGAATGAGGGTAGGAAAGGTAACTTGCATAGCTTTTGTAGATTTAGAAAAGGCATTTGATAATGTAGATTGGACATAATGTTTAGAATTTTAAAAGAAACGGGTATAGATTATAAGGATAGAGAATAATTTTTAATTTATATAAACACCAAACTGCCTTAGTTAGAATTGAGGGGGAAGAAGAGGTAGCAAAAATAGGGAAGGGAGTTCGGCAGGGATGTACACTTTCACCGTTATTATTTAATCTATATATAGAAGATGCAATAAACAAAGTAAAAGAAGAGTATAGTGTAGGTGTGAATGTACAGGGAGAGAAAATATATATGTTGAGATTCGCCGACGATATAGCTATATTGGAAGAAAGCGAAAAGAATTTAGAAAGGGTATTGAATGGTATGCAGGCAGTATTGACTAGGGATTTTAACATGAAAATAAATATAGGTAATACTAAAGTGATGAGGTGTGACAAAAAGGAATGCAGTAGAAAAATGAGGATCACAATAGGAGATAATAGAATCGAAGAAGTGTCAGATTTTTGTTATTTAGGCAGTAGAATCACAAAAGATAATCGAAGCAAGGTAGATATAAAGTGTAGGATAGCACAGGGTAGGAAGGCATTCGTAGAAAAGGAACAGATTTTAAGATCAAATATTGACTTGGGTATTAGAAAAAGATTACTGAAGGTATATGTTTGGAGTGTAGCACTGTACGGGTGTGAGGCGTGGACTATAGGAAAGGAAGAGAAGCGTAGATTACAAGCATTCGAAATGTGGTGTTATAGGAGGATGATGAGGATTGGTTGGGAAGATAAAGTAACAAATGAAGCTGTACTAGAGTTAGTAGGGGAGAAGAGAAGTATTTGGAGAGTGTTACAGCGTAGGAGAGACAGATTAGTAGGGCATATTCTTAGGCATGGGGGGATTATGCAATTGATCATAGAAGGTAGAGTGGAGGGAAAGAGAGGGGTAGGTAGGCCTAGATTGGAGTATGTGAGTCAGATAGTTGAAGACGTTGAGATGAATAGCTATAGGGAGATGAAGGGATTAGCTCAGGATAGATCGGCATGGCGTGCTGTTTCCAACCAATCTTTAGGATTGCGGACTCTTTAACTAATTACATTTTTATATCGGCAGCACTTTTAGTAAAATTATTACATCTATCTATTGCGAAAATAACGAAAAGTGAATTGTTTTATCATCCATTGCAGCGAAATAAAAAAAAGATTTTACTTAAAAAAATTTTAACTAACTTAAAAAAATCTGCAAAACATTACCACTTATTGTGTAGCAGACCATTTTTTTCTGTTTACTTTTCACCCTTTTTACGCCATCAGGATTAATTTTATAACGGTTGTAATAATAATTGCCTTTCATGTCCAGAGCTTTGTACTTAGTAGCCACCTCCTCTGCCTACAATCGCGGAGGACATATAACTTTTAAAAAATATATATAAATTTCATGAGCCCCCCTTCTCTACCCCCCAGCCCCCTGGTAAATTTAATCGTATTGACACAAGGTGGGTATTTTTACAGCGCATTTTTCAACGTATTTTTTTTTCGTTTGTCGCTTGCCTTCGGCAAATTAAATTAAAACAAATAATATGATTAAGTATGCATTAAAAGAAGTAAGTAAATGTGCGATTTTTATTTAATTTTTAATTTTTATTTAATTTTTTAGCGAAAATTTGCTAAAAAAACAAAAAAAGATTTTTACATATATCAAGATATTTCGATCTCAAAAAATATATATTTGGCTAAATAAAAAAAATATATAATCGATTTAAATTTTTTTCCATATAAATAAAAATCTATAATTCAATATAACTGAAGCAGGTGGTTTATTATTATTGTAAAGTTGATTTAATTTTTAAAAAACTTTAATTTTCAGCAACTGATGTGAAAATCTTCGGGCAAGTACTGAGAAATTTCTATATCGATGGAACACAACATTTTTTTCAAATATTCTTCAGATGAAATTTACGTAAGAAATAACGATTTTTCTTTCACGAAAATATGTAAAACAAATTACTTGTCCAGGCATTTTTTTTTGCCCGCTCATTTTCGAGGTATTTTTCTCGCCTGGCTAAAATTTATGCATACTTATAGCGGATTAATTCTCACAGCTGACTAATTAATAAAAAATCGCGCCCAATCTTGGAGCAACAGCGGATATCCGTTCAGGGGGGGCCTTAAGGGCCGAGGCAGCCGTTCATCCATATTTCGATATTGTTCAATTTCAAGAAGCTGAATTAAAACTTAAAACGAGAATGGGAGAATATTTTCAAAGGCTATTAAATTAATCGATAAAAAAGTTTGCGAAATATTGATTTAAAACGAAATTCGTAGTACAATAAAAAAAAATTCACTTATCTCAAAATCTTCGTACCTCTTTCGAATGAATATTAATTATATTCACTACAGTTATCGACAATATCGGAAGCTTTGTCTTGCTTTGAAGACAAAAGCAAAGGAGGACGAAATATTAATCAGACTATCGAACTTTCAACGTGCTATTGAAAAGAATATTACAGTATAAGATATAACCAAATTCTAATTAAAAAATATATACAGTGTGTCGCCAATTAAGAGTTGAATATGAAAACAAAGAAAACTTTTGATGGAATTGTTCATTGTTGAACGAATTCTTCATTGTCGATGGAAAGAAATATTGTTTTAAAGGCATTGTGTCAACAAATTTATATTTATATTGGCACTAAATCAAAATAAATGGCACGAAGAGTGGAAAATGACACAGTATATGATTGAGGAACATTTATGCAAGAATGTCAAAAAAAATTCCTTGGTTCAATAAAATTAAAGCAAAACACGTGAATTAAAAATTCCTTCAGCAAGAAACGGATAAAAATGAAAAATTAAATATTATATCTAACCAAAATATATACTATCGTAAAACAACATTTCCCAATCGATGCTTTCCCGAATTAAATGAATTTTCACTATCCAAAGTAAACACATTTATATTTAGCCATCTTCCTACATGCACCAAATACTCTTCTAAATTACAGGATTAATCCTAATCGTTGCTTTAAATTGAAGCTTTATAAAAATATATATAATTAGTTAATGTGTCGTGACAGATTCATTCCAAAATTGCGACTTGAAGAAGATGAATGGCACAATTTGACGTCTTTTAAAGTTCCGAGCGGGATATGTTAAATTCGCTTTCGTAGTTATTTTAAAATTTTCATATATTATTTCAAAAAAGATCGCAAACTGCAATTTTATTTATCTGGCGCGTGAAAGTTATTTTTTAATTAAATTAAAACAATTATTTTGCAATTATTACACTGCAATTTAATTTTACACTGATTGTGCGAATATAAATCAATTAAAAATAATTAGGAAATAATTCCACGATTGTAGATTATGTTATTTTATTTTCATAGTACACATTTTCAAAAACCATTATTTTTTATTGTAGAATATTTTATTTTATTTTATTTTCATAGTGTACATTTTCAAAAACCTTTATTTTTTATTGTAGATTATGTTATTTTATTTTATTTTCATAGTACACATTTTCAAAAACCGTTATTTTTAATTGTAGATTATTTTATTTTATTTCCATAGTGCACATTTTTAAAAACCTTTATTTTTTATTGTAGATTATTTTATTTTATTATATTTGAATGTATTATTTTTTTATTTGATTTATTATAGTACACATTATTTATTATAGTACTATAGTACACATTTTCAAAAACCGTTATTTTTTATTGTAGATTATTTTATTTTATTTTCATAGTACACATTTTGAAAAACCTTTATTTTTTATTGTAGATTATTTTATTTTATTATTATAGTACACATTTTCAAAAACCTTTATTTTTTATTGTAGATTATTTTATTTTATTTTATTTTATTTTCATAGTACACATTTTCAAAAACCTTTATTTTTTATTGTAGATTATGTTATTTTATTTTTATAGTACAAATCTTCAAAAACCTTTATTTTTTATTGTAGATTATTTTATTTTATTTTTATAGTACACATTTTCAAAACCTTTATTTTTTATTGTAGATTATTTAATTTTATTTTATTTTTATAGTACAAATTTTCAAAAACCTTTATTTGTTATTGTAGATTAGGTTGTTTTATTTTTATAGTACACATTTTCAAAAACCTTTATTTTTTATTGTAGATTATGTGTTTTTATTTTTATAGTACAAATTTTCAAAAACCTTTATTTGTTATTGTAGATTATGTTATTTTATTTTTATAGTACAAATCTTCAAAAACCTTTATTTTTTATTGTAGATTATTTTATTTTATTTTTATAGTACACATTTTCAAAAACCTTTATTTGTTATTGTAGATTAGGTTATTTTATTTTTATAGTACAAATCTTCAAAAACCTTTATTTTTTATTGTAGATTATTTTATTTTATTTTTATAGTACAAATTTTCAAAAACCTTTATTTGTTATTGTAGATTAGGTTATTTTATTTTTATAGTACAAATCTTCAAAAACCTTTATTTTTTATTGTAGATTATTTTATTTTATTTTTATAGTACAAATTTTCAAAAACCTTTATTTGTTATTGTAGATTAGGTTATTTTATTTTTATAGTACACATTTTCAAAAACCTTTATTTTTTATTGTAGATTATGTGTTTTTATTTTTATAGTACAAATTTTCAAAAACCTTTATTTGTTATTGTAGATTGTTATTTTATTTTTATAGTACAAATCTTCAAAAACCTTTATTTTTTATTGTAGATTATGTTATTTTATTTTTATAGTACAAATCTTCAAAAACCTTTATTTGTTATTGTAGATTATGTTATTTTATTTTTATAGTACAAATCTTCAAAAACCTTTATTTTTTATTGTAGATTATGTTATTTTATTTTTATAGTACAAATCTTCAAAAACCTTTATTTGTTATTGTAGATTAGGTTATTTTATTTTTATAGTACAAATTTTCAAAAACCTTTATTTGTTATTGTAGATTATGTTATTTTATTTTTATAGTACAAATCTTCAAAAACCTTTATTTTTTATTGTAGATTATTTTATTTTATTTTTATAGTACAAATTTTCAAAAACCTTTATTTGTTATTGTAGATTAGGTTATTTTATTTTTATAGTACACATTTTCAAAAACCTTTATTTTTTATTGTAGATTATGTGTTTTTATTTTTATAGTACAAATTTTCAAAAACCTTTATTTGTTATTGTAGATTATGTTATTTTATTTTTATAGTACAAATCTTCAAAAACCTTTATTTTTTATTGTAGATTATGTTATTTTATTTTTATAGTACACATTTTCAAAAACCTTTATTTTTTATTGTAGATTATTTTATTTTATTTTTATAGTACAAATCTTCAAAAACCTTTATTTGTTATTGTAGATTAGGTCATTTTATTTTTATAGTACAAATTTTCAAAAACCTTTATTTGTTATTGTAGATTATGTTATTTTATTTTTATAGTACAAATCTTCAAAAACCTTTATTTTTTATTGTAGATTATGTTATTTTATTTTTATAGTACACATTTTCAAAAACCTTTATTTTTTATTGTAGATTATTTTATTTTAATAGGACACATTTTCAAAAAACTTTATTTAACAATAATAATGTTTCTTTAGCTAAATCGCTGTCGTTTTAAACGTAGTGAACCATAAAAATTGCAAAATTTAATACATACGTCTCTTTCCCTCTACTCCACCTTCTATAACTAATTACATAATACCCTCATGCTTAAGAATATGATCTCTCTTCTCTTCTGTCCTACTAATTCTTTTGTCATCATGCTTCTATTTTTACGTTTACCTTCCATTCTTATTGTCCACGCCTCAATGCCGCCCAAATAACACACCGCACATATGCCAGCATATACGGGAAAGGCGATTAAAAATAATCCTTCTGAACATTCGGTTGCTATTCCACTGTTAATGAAAAGAAGGATTTCCTCAAACGAATTCCCACTAACATAAGCTAAAACGTCGTTAAAGTGTATATGCTTAGAGATGTGTAAAAATTTGTAAAAATGTAAAAATGTGAGAGGCGAAAGTGTAATTAAAAAGAAAACAGTTTACACTATATTTAGGAAAAATACAGGGTATATAGATATGTAATTAAAAAATGGTATAAATAAGAGTTTAAAATAGCTGATCTTGTTTACGTTTTGTCGAGAAAAACATGTTTGTTTTACTGCTTTCTTTCGATTCATTTCTGCACGAGCCCCTTAGGAGTGTAGACGAAAAGAAATTCGTTGTCATGATAATTCGGAATCCTATAGAAATTGTGATTTTGTTCTGAATAGCACACTCTATTGTTTATAATAGATTTTATATGGCAAAAAAATCGGGATGTCCAAAATATATATATTTTTTAAATATTTATCGTAAGTATTTATTTTGAAATATAATAGAAAATTTTTTTATCGAATTTTTTTTCACAAACTATTTTAATTTGAACAATTTATTGCAATATACGGACATAAATTCCTGACAAAGAAAATGTCCTTGTTCAAAATTGACCAAATTGTCCAAAATAAAAATCAAAATTTAAACACAAAAAAAATTAAAACATTTTATTTATTTCTTTGCAAAATATATATTATTTACGAAAAGAAAATTAGTCCGAATGTTTAGTATCCGCTTATATAGTATCATAATTTGACGTTTGGTCATCCTTGTTCTTGAGATAGCAAGAGAGAACATTTTCATATAAATTTTGCGGTGAAGGAAAACAGAAATAGACTTCTACGTGGACCTAATAGGATTATTCCTCAATGCCTCTCGTTGCGCAAGCAAGAAGGATTTCCTTCTTGAAAGGAAAGAAATATATATATATACTGAGTGTTATTTTATGTAATTTCAGAGGTAAAATGCATGTTATATATCATTTTGAAGGCTGCAAATATAACTTTCATTAATAATGTAAATTGACAGCAATTTTAGACCACTGACAATTTGATTGACAGAAAATGTAATGGTGATGTAATGCAACTGAAGAACAGGTGGATTCAACAAGTTTTGGCAAAATTTTGTGCTTAAAAAATTTTGTTCTTAGTTATAGAAGATAGGGCATAAGCAAAGACAGGTTTGAGCGAAGGCAATGTATTTTGCATAATTATGGATTGTAGCATCCTGTATATAGACCATTGCTGTTGTAAAAAGCACTTTATATCTCTTTGAATGAATATCTTAAGTGATTCCGGCTTGGAACAGATTGAAAACGTTGAATAAAAAATCGTTAAGATTGTCGGAATATTTATTGCTTATTTGTACCGAAAATTGGAAATGGAATACAAAATTTATAGACGATATATTTTCATCACTAAAAAATGTTTGCCTGCAAAGTGTGAACGTGTAAAAAGTGTAAAAGATCGAGGCCGAAGAAAATTTTATCGCAATAATAAGTTAAAATTGAAAAATATTTTTGTTTTGTTTTAAGGCTAAATAATAAAATGTTTTTTCTTAATTTCATGTAATAATTTTTATTTTTTTTCATCTAATGCAAAGAATTAATTTATTTCATCTAGCAATTTTTGTGTTTCCTTATCAAATTTATATTTGTCATATGTGTACTTCTTATATAAAAAAAAGAGTATATTTATATTCTTTGAGCAAAAAGATAGATTAAAATTTTTTTTAAAGTGTAAATGCACGAGGATTTGAAATAAATCCTTAAGGAGGCTTAAGTCTAAATCCTAAAAGCTTAAATCCTTAAGATTTTTAATTTTCGAATTTATCTAATTTCTTTTTTATCCATTTCTTTTTATCTAGATACTTAAAAGGGCAGTTTATCATATTTAATGTTTCATTAAAAAAATGATATATTTTGAGTAAAGAAATTTTTTTTCGAGATAATAAAATGGATGAAATTTCAGATTTTTGTAATTTACAAAAGAAATTTGTATAAAACAAAGAATACGTAAAAAAAGGAACAAAATTTCAGGTTATTTTGGTATACTAAAGACCACGTGATGTATCGAACAATTATTTGTTAAAAAAAAATTAAAAAATTGTTTTCGCATTGATTTTCAAATTGATTCTAAGACTATTCCTATTAATTGTCGATTTTTTAATTGATTTTTTTTTATAATATTTTAATCGTAGATTTTTTATTACTATGCCTTTGAGATAATAATATTTTTTATTGATTCTAAGATTATTCCTATTAATTGACGATTTTTTAATTGATTTTTTTTTATAATAATTTAATCGTTCATTTTTTATTGAGATAATAATACTTTTTATTGATTCTAAGATTATTCCTATTAATAATCGATTTTTTAATAATATTTTAATCGTTGGTTTTTTTATTACTGTGCCTTTGAGATAATAATACTTTTTATTGATTCTGAGATTATTCCTATTAATTGTCGATTTTTTAATTATTTTTTTTTTATAATAATTTATTTTTATAATTTTATTCAAATATTTATTACATTCTAAATTTCCTTCAATTAAATTTACTTATGAAATCGAAAATAATTTTTTTTCTTTCTTCACATTTAGCTAGTTAAAAAATATATTAAAAATTGTTATATATATTTCATAAATTTCTATATATAATTCACTTATTATAATTTAAAAAATTGTGTTTAAAAAAATTAGTTATGAAAAGTTTGTTAAAAAAATGAAAAAATGATTTTCGTATGTATACACAATTTTTTTAAATAAAATTTCTTTTGCTCTAATATCATTCTATTAAATTAATTACTAAAATATTCTTTTCTATATCAACAAAATTTTGCTTTCGTCACATTTAACTAGTTAAAAAATATATTAAAAATTGTTATATATATTTTTATATATAATTTCACTTATTATAATTTGAAAAATTGTATTTAAAAAAATTAGTTATAAGTTTATTAAAAAAATTAAAAATGATTTTCGTATGTATTAACAATTTTTTTAAATAAAATTTCTTTTGCTCCAATATCATTATATTAAATTAACGAATAAAATATTCTTTTCTATATCAACAAAATTTTGCTGTCTTCACATTTAACTAGTTAAAAAATATATTAAAAATTGTTATATATATTTCATAAATTTATATATATAATTTCACTTATTATAATTTGATAAATTTTATTATTTTCATAATTTTATTTCATTATAAAAAAAAAAGTAACTAATTTTAGTTCCCAACCATTTTGAGTTCGCATACAAATATTTAAAAAAAAATTCGAATGTCTTAAAAAAATTATATAATATACCTTCTTCTTATACCTGATTTTTTACGGTTTTTTCGAGCATCGCCTACTTAAAAAAAAATGCATTTATTTTCTCTTGTTTTCGGAAAATAGATCGTTTTATCAAGTATTAGCGACGACGCAATATTATAAACACGCTAAATTTTCTGTTCCAATCAGTACAAAAAAAAATCAAAATCAATATACTTGGGCATTCCGAAAAAAAATCAATATGAAAAATGAAGTGAAGAAAATAAAAAAAATTACAGTAATAATTTAAAATGTATGTGGTGTTATCATGTAAACAGTTATGTCACTTGTTTAACGTAACTAAAAACAATTTTTTTATTTTTTTTATTTTATTTATCTCTATATAGCTTTAAATTATTATATGTATATATAATTTCAACGATACAATTATATGTATTTGTGATCTAAACTTTTCTTGCGTATTGGGAAACTTCAAAATTTGTATAGATACAATTTTATATTAAATTGAATCAAAACTTGAGAGTGTAGTTTGTGGATACGAAGAGCCAATAAACTAAGTACAATATTCTAACAGCATACGAACTAAACAATTCACGCTAACTAGAAACAGTAACAAACTTAATCGTAATTAAATGAGAACTATAACAGATGAATTAGTTATTAGTTGGACAGAATTCAAATTTTCGATACGTTTCATAATAGCATAAAAAATCCATGTTGATTTATCACTTTTCGAATTATATAGGGAAAAAAAATGTATTCAACGCCATCTATTGTTAGTTGTGTCCAATAATATGACGTGAACATCTGACTAGTACAAGCAAATCTTGTATAGATGTCGCTGCACCAAATATAGCTAATTTACATACCAAACTACGGCTTAATTAGGCGATGAAATAAGCCAAAATTTGGTAGATGCACTTCTGCATATATAACAAATCGGACTACAAAAAGAAAAAATCGAAATTTATTTCTTAACTTACTAAAAAATGAAGATAAATTCAGTTATATAGTTAGCTATGCATATGCTTGCGCGCATCAGTCGATTGAGAAGTATTGTTTTCAAAAAATTGAAAAAAAACCATCTCCAAGTGGTGTGTGAAATAAAATGACGTAATGGTATTAAAATTTCTGCAGATTTCGTGAATGTGGATTTGGAGTAAAACTTAGAAAGAAAATGCCAGCGCTTTAAAACGTGCGGTATCCCCTTAATGTTAAAACGAATCTTGATTTAACGACGATGTATAAAATTTTAACGATTTAAAATGGAAAAATACGTCGAAGAATTTTTGCTGGATGTCCCGTAATCTTATAATATATTCATCAAAGTGTTAATTAGCAATACGGTGTGACATAACGGATTAAAAAACAACAAATTCAGCTGAAATAACAAAGTCTAGCCACTTCACGTCCCTATATATCAGCACTTCTTTTCTTGATCGTTAATCTCTATGAATAATTCCATTCGCAATTGCGGCGGCTGATGGTCCGATGAAAAACAATGGCGCGAAACAAAGGAGTTTCTTTACAACTCTGCGATATTGTGGCAAAGACGTGGCTTATATAAGCACCAGAGAGTGTATGGAAAAGGCTTGCGCTTATTTTATGCTTCGCTCCAAAGTCCAGTAGCGTCTCTAGATGGTGCCATCGAACAGGGTACAAATATCAAATCCAAAGCACATTACTTCTTCTTTGAGTGTCTGATGACGGTGGTTGGTTATTATAATGGCAATCCTGATCTTGGACACTGCTACTCTAAATAACCAAATGGAGGAACAGTTGTAGCATTCTCTTAAGTTTTCGAGCCATGAGGTTCTTCGCCTTCCTGGATTGCTCTTCCCTTGTAGCAGGCCATATCTTTCTCCTCGCATAAGCGTGACCGAGTTATTGCAATTAAAGCGCATTATAGGTTGGTTTAACTATACGTTTCTTTCCTTCTACCAAACCTATTATAACTAATTTGTATAATACCGCCGTGTCTAAGAATATCCCCATAAATACTTTTCTAACTTAGCGCGGCTTTATTTGTCCTACTCAATCTTCATCATCCTGCTGTAGCACTACATTTCGAATGATTCTATTCCACGTCTCTCTTCCGCTCCTCTACAGTCCACGCCTCACACCCGCACAACGTAAAGCACGAAATATAAATACGTATTCATTAATAGATTTTTCGATTTGCTAAATTAAACGTTAACATTTGCTATCGTTTTTTGCAAAATATTTGTTGACCGCAAGTATGACGGTATTAAAATGTTATTTCCGCGCGTTTTAATTAATTTCGTGTCGTCATGACCACTCACTATAATATTTTTCAATAATTTCTTAAGAGCACTTAAGAAAAATATCAACTAAACATAGAAAACATTTTTAATGATTTTATTTTTCATGACGACTGCGCCAATTTCAGTTCTATAATTGGCGCAGTCGTATTGATTACTTCCTATATTACACTTCCTAATTGATCTGAATTGTTTCTTAATATCACTAAAGAGAATGATTACGCCACTGAGCTTGCATAAAAACCCCGTGTCTAAGAATATCTTATTAATTTTAAATACTTCTCTTCTCCCCTACTAATTCTAGCACGGCTTCATTTGTGACTCGATCTACCCAACTCCTATAGCACCACATTTCGAATGCTTCTAGTCCACGCCTTACAGCTGCACAACGCAAAATACCAAATATAATTGCGTATTCATAACTTCATTGTAAATAGCTTTTTCTATTTGCTAAATGAACGGGTAAATAGTATAGAATATCACCCAAATACCGTAACTTAAAGCATTTAATAGCTAGATGCGCATTTCGAGGGCTATGCCCCCATCTGCAGTAGCACAAGCTAAAAACTAAATAAAATACCTCTGTCACGAATCGTGATTGATAAAATATTAAGTAAATAAGTCAACATGACACAAGTATTTCAAAAATAGAATAATTCAAAACACTTTTAAGCAATTTAAGTGAACTAATTTGAATGGGATGACCTGAGTTAGTCAAAAATATGCTCGGCCACAGCACTTTTATCTATTCTATTTAATCTGAAATGTGTTAAATGCTCCTTAAATCTAGTTCTAGTTTCAATATACTTTAGGACAACTAGAACAAGATATTTGATAAATACCACATTTTTTATTGAAATCAATCAAATCTTTGGGATTTCCTAGAAAATTAGCAAGACTATTATTTAACACCATAGTGATAATTTTTAGAACGTTTAAACGTAAAAATTTGCGGTATTTCCAACGTCTTTAGCAAAATAAAGAAATATTTGTAAAAAGTAAGTATTCAAATGTTATTTCCGTGGGTTTGGGGGGGGGGGGGGGGGGGGGGGAGAGAGCAGGCAATCAATTGCCTCGTCGATGAATTAATTACGCCACTGAGCTGCTTCAACTCTGCTTTCGAATCGAATAGGCAAAGAGCCAAAATTTAATTAAGAACATGTCGTTTTGGGTAAAAGCCCGCACAGTGAAATATAGCTTGCACTTATTTATCAACCACCCGCCACCACCACCACCACCACCACCACCACCGCCACCACCTAGTCCCCCTCCTGGAGGCTTTATGTGCAAAAAACGAACAGGTCCTTACTGTTGTGGCGCGATGGCGATGGCGACCAGCTGCTCTTGACACATTTGACCACAACGTAAGTCCTCTTATACACTGTTCAGAAAATGACGGATGTCTTCATATTGTACGATAACAATGCTTATAGTAAAGTCGAAACTCGAAATGTTGAAAACTAGTTTTGTTCACAACGAAAATTTCACAAAACAAAACTGATCCTTTTAAATGGATTAAATGTATTTCGCTAATGAACTAGAGAATCCTTTGTGATGAATTTGACCCATAGAGAAATGGACTTGATGTAGCGATGTGTAGTTCACTCGCGAACCGTTCACTCTGAACGACGTTCAATCTAATGACGGGCGTATTGTGACGATGTTTTGCAACGACCTATAGGTCACTATGATCTAGTTCGTCAACTATGAACTACATGGTGCACGGTGTACGTATTGATGTACTTGTACTATATATATACTTGCAGTATAGTATACATTACATATACAGTACTAACATTTATTTAGTGATAAAGTGTGTTGGTGAACGGAACGAAATAGGAAATTCGATGCAATATTGCAACAGCAGCATTGCCGAGCTAAGTCACAATTTATATGTTGGTATCAGATTTCATTTGGAATAATATAATTAATATATTCGCAAGATTAAATATGTTCTTAAATATGTCTAGCGAAAGAAGAGTGGATAAAAGGAAATTGTGAGGATATTGAGGAGGATATGAGAAGAGGTAAAGTAGATTTGGGCTACATTTTTTTTAACAAATAGTTGAATTTAAGTTTATTTTATTTTAAACTTGAATTCTAATAAATAAAACCCCCCTTATGAAATTCGTTCTTTAATATACTATTATAGCATTCGAGATGGGATTTTGAATCGAAGAATTTTTCAATCCGAATAGCATGAATTATTAAAAGAAGTAAATTGATTGGTTTTGATTTTTTTGGCACGTGCACGCCTACAAATTGCTTATCGCGTACACATAGCGATTTGCATACGTCCGACTTAGTCTTAAATGGCAAGTTTAAAGCCACATACGACGTTGCACGGCGCTCATTTCACCTAACTGGCGGGATTTCCTTCCTTCCCCATGTTTCCTCCCATTTCCCGATGCAGGAAATGCTCGCTACACGCTGGAATAGCTTTCACACAATGATTCAGAGACTGGGGCCTTTTAAAGAGTCTTTATCCTGAAGTGGAGCTGTTGCTATATAAGTGGATTCTAATTTAACTTGCTCTAGAAGATTCGATACTTTGAATCCACGATAATAATTAAAGTTTAATTTGTTCGGATCAGATTTTGATAAAGAAAGAAACATGATGAAAATAATTTATTTCTTACAAATATCTGAGTAAATGTAGTTTTAGAATCCATTTTGAGGCATTGTAAATGAGTAGAAAATGGATGGGTAGCTTTATATCTCAAGGTACCTGAGGTATAAAGCTACCCTTCCATTTTCTACTCATCTGAGTAAATATTGCAACAATTAATAAATATTTAAGAAAGTTATATGTGCCACGTAAATTTTTTTTATAAGAAACGAAGTAAATTTAATAAACATTAGAAGGACGTAATATTTTTAACATACATTAAGAAAGGTTTAGATCACAGATCGTTGTTAGTTAATTTTTTTAATTCTTAAAATTGATCTTCATTTTTTGTCAAATCTACATCGAGACTTTCAAAAACTAACAAAACATCAAGCAAAATTAACAAATCCTTAATATTTAAATTAGAATATTTTTGCAAAAAAAATTCTAGACTCGTTAATTTAAAAAAAAAACACTTTTGACAGTTAACAATTAAAATTTTATACTTTTTGATAGATATTTCAATAAAATTTGACCAAGAATCGTTAGAAATCGTAAATCCACGACTGACCAATTGAAATATATAAAAAAGCTAGGCAGAAATATTATGCAGAAAAAGATTTTTTTTTCAACAAGTGCAAAAACCAACCACTTAATATGAAAAAAACAAAAATTTCATATATCAACATATTAAATAATTTACTAATTAGAATAATATTTTTTCAATAAATCGCAATTTTCAATTAGTTAGTTAAAGAGTCCGCAATCCTAAAGATTGGTTGGAAACAGCACGCCATGCCGATCTATCCTGAGCTAATCCCTTCATCTCCCTATAGCTATTCATCTCAACGTCTTCAACTATCTGACTCACATACTCCAATCTAGGCCTACCTACCCCTCTCTTTCCCTCCACTCTACCTTCTATGATCAATTGCATAATCCCCCCATGCCTAAGAATATGCCCTACTAATCTGTCTCTCCTACGCTGTAACACTCTCCAAATACTTCTCTTCTCCCCTACTAACTCTAGTACAGCTTCATTTGTTACTTTATCTTCCCAACCAATCCTCATCATCCTCCTATAACACCACATTTCAAGTGCTTGTAATCTACGCTTCTCTTCCTTTCCTATAGTCCACGCCTCACACCCGTACAGTGCTACACTCCAAACATATACCTTCAGTAATCTTTTTCTAATACCCAACTCAATATTTGATCTTAAAATCTGTTCTTTTTCTACGAATGCCTTCCTACCCTGTGCTATCCTACACTTTATATCTACCTTGCTTCGATTATCTTTTGTGATTCTACTGCCTAAATAACAAAAATCTGACACTTCTTCGATTCTATTATCTCCTATTGTGATCCTCATTTTTCTACTGCATTCCTTTTTGTCACACCTCATCACTTTAGTTTTACCTATATTTATTTTCATGTTAAAATCCCTAGTCAATACTGCCTGCATACCATTCAATACCCTTTCTAAATTCTTTTCGCTTTCTTCCAATATAGCTATATCGTCGGCGAATCTCAACATATATATTTTCTCTCCCTGTACATTCACACCTACACTATACTCTTCTTTTACTTTGTTTATTGCATCTTCTATATATAGATTAAATAATAACGGTGAAAGTGTACATCCCTGCCGAACTCCCTTCCCTATTTTTGCTACCTCTTCTTCCCCCTCAATTCTAACTAAGGCAGTTTGGTGTTTATATAAATTAAAAATTATTCTCCTATCCTTATAATCTATACCCGTTTCTTTTAAAATTCTAAACATTATGTCCCAATCTACATTATCAAATGCCTTTTCTAAATCTACAAAAGCTATGCAAGTTATCTTTCCTACCCTCTTTCTTTTTTCTACTACCGTTCTTAGTGCTAGAAACGCCTCCCTCGTCCCTCTGTTTTTCCTAAAACCAAACTGATCTTCTCCTAGCCTTTCCTCTACTTTATTTTCTAATCTCCTATAAATAATCTTTAACAATATCTTCGATGCATGTGATAGTAGGCTAATGGTCCTATAGTTCTCACACAAATTAGCTCCTATTTTCTTCGGCATTGTTACTATTCTACTACGCTGAAAATCCTGTGGTACTTCTCCCTTCTCATATATTTTACAAACTAACCTGTATAATCGCTCCTGCATTTTTTCCCCTGCGTGTTTTATTAATTCGGCTGGTATCATATCAATCCCCGCTGCTTTGTTATTCCGTAAATCATTTAATGCTCTATGAAACTCTGACCTAAGTATGCTAGGACCTAAGTCATCCTCATCTATCTGTTCCACACTTTCTAGCTCCTCCATGTCCTGCCTACCTTTATATAAATCTTCAAGATACTCCTTCCATCTTCTAGCTTTTTCCTTATTTTCTGTGAGTTCCTTACCCTGCTTATCATATATAATGTTACCCTTTGGTTTTACTTTAGAAAAATGTGACTTAATTTTCCTGTAGCCCAAATCTACTTTACCTCTTCTCATATCCTCCTCAATATCCTCACAGTTTCCTTTTATCCACTCTTCTTTCGCTAGCTTGCATTTCCTATTAATTAAGTTGCTTAGTTCCTTATATTTTTTCTGTCCTGCTTCTGTGTTTTATCAAGACGAAATAATTGCACAAAATAAAATAAAATACGAAGCAAATTGAACGCTTTTTGAAGATAATTTCTTAGATTGCATCTACAATTAATTCGAAGCGAAGGATATGTGTTATAAATGTTAATTTTTATTGATGTAATTCTAGCATTTAGGCGAGAATTTAAGCGGGAAATTATTGGAGCATAGTTGATCTATAGCGTAGATATATCGAACTGGACATTGTCCATTGCACCACGCAGGCGTACCAATATAATAGAAAGGATATTGTTAAATAGCCCGGTCTTCTATAGAAATTTAGTTCATCTAGTCGTTGCAGTATGAGTGTATATGCATTCGTTCGTAATATGCTTTTGAATAAATCCTTGTAGGAATCCAAGCTGCCAATTGACCGTAAAAATGCATTTTGCACTTAATACAATGTCCACTTTAAAGATACGTTTAAAGATATAGAGATTTAATCGCAATTCGTAATTATTTGGCATGATATTAAAGAATTATTTTGAAAATGATGACGCGACTTCTTTTTAACAAATAAAAAACATATCTCCAGCAGAATATCACACGTACTATGCAGCGTCGGTCGTGCCTCCTTGGGAATAAAAGCAAAGAATGTTATTTAAACAGTCGGGTATACATTTATTTTGGATCATACACATTTTATATGCAAATTAAACGCAGTTTTATTGCGGCCGCTTTCGCCCATTTTGCGCCATTTTATTCTATATGGTTTATATTCTAGTGTGTGTGTCGTCGGTTGCAGAATACAGTGCATATAGTAAATAAGCTCCTCGTCCGTCCTTCCGGAATACATGAGACATCTCCTGTCTCCAGAGAGACTCTTGCGATGTTAGTTCGATACAACTTAGTCCTAGAACTCTAGAGTTGATGTTATAATATGAATTTATATGTGAGAGTCACTTCTGATATGTCTTCATATTTGATTTACAAAATGTTGTGTGTAAAATTGGGATGAAATGTTATATTGACATTGTATCATTTTTTGGATATTTTACTGGCTTAAGTGAAAGAACGGTCGTTTATTTATTTTAATTTTTAATTTTTAATTTTAATTCGCATGATGTAATTTCTTTTTGTACTATATACTGAACTTTGCCCATAATAAAGACCATTATTATTATAAGAAGTAAGTTTTGAAATGTCAATTTTGCTGTTGCTCTAAATTTGAACACCAAACTTTTGCCATTTCTGAACATATCGTACATTTCTGTTACTTGTCGTTTGTATCCTCAATAACGTTTTTAAGTTCTACAACGTATTTTTCAAAGTTATAATTAAAATTGGCATGTTTTTGTAAATGGTCATTCAGTTAGTTAAAGAGTCCTCAATCCTAAAGATTGGTTGGAAACAGCACGCCATGCCGATCTATCCTGAGCTAATCCCTTCATCTCCCTATAGCTATTCATCTCAACGTCTTCAACTATCTGACTCACATACTCCAATCTAGGCCTACCTACCCCTCTCTTTCCCTCCACTCTACCTTCTATGATCAATTGCATAATCCCCCCATGCCTAAGAATATGCCCTACTAATCTGTCTCTCCTACGCTGTAACACTCTCCAAATACTTCTCTTCTCCCCTACTAACTCTAGTACAGCTTCATTTGTTACTTTATCTTCCCAACCAATCCTCATCATCCTCCTATAACACCACATTTCAAGTGCTTCTAATCTACGCTTCTCTTCCTTTCCTATAGTCCACGCCTCACACCCGTACAGTGCTACACTCCAAACATATACCTTCAGTAATCTTTTTCTAATACCCAAGTCAATATTTGATCTTAAAATCTGTTCTTTTTCTACTAATCCCTTCCTACCCTAATGGTCATTCATATTTGGAAAATGATTAACATTTTTTTGTTGGAGATCTTTAATCAACATTAAAAACGAACCGACTTTTATAAGCATTAATGCAACCAATCATGTGACTTCTTTTTTCTTTGTAAATTTAAATTCAAATCGCTTAACTCGGATGTAAAATCTGCCAGAAACGCTAAATCACTGAGCCAACTTATCTTCACCTTATGCCGATTCTAGATCACTGAGGGAGCAAAGTGGAGCAGGAGCATCGAGGATCAGAGCGGAGCCAAGCGGAGTAAAGAGTAACATAAAGGAGCAGTGAGGAGCAAAGATGAACAATCAAGAAGAGCAGTGATGAGCAAAGAGGAGCAGTTAGGAGCGATGAGGAGCAATGAGGAGCAGTGAGAAGCAAAGATTAACAATGAATAAGAGCAGTGATGAGCAATTAGGAGCAGTGAGGAGCGATGAGGCGCAATGAGGAGCAGTGAGAAGCAAAGATTAACAACGAATAAGAGCAGTGATGAGCAATTAGGAGCAGTGAGGAGCGATGAGGAGCAATGAGGAGCAGTGAGGAGCAGTGAGGAGCAAAGATGAGCAATGAAGAAGAGCAGTGATGAGCAATTAGGAGCAGTGAGGAGCGATGAGGAGCAATGAGGAGCAGTGAGGAGCAGTGAGGAGCAAAGATGAGCAATGAAGAAGAGCAGTGATGAGCAATTAGGAGCAGTGAAGAGTGATGAGGAGCAATGAGGAGCAATGCGGAGCAGTGAGGAGCGATGAGGAGCAATGAGGAGCAGTGAGAAGTAAAGATTAACAATGAAGAAGAGCAGTGATGAGCAATTAGGAGCAAAGAGGAGCAGTGAGGAGCAAAGATGAGCAATGAAGAAGAGCAGTGATGAGCAATTAGGAGCAAAGGGGAGCAGTGAGGAGTGATGAGGAGCAAAGAGGAGCAGTGAGGAGCAAAGATGAGCAATGGAGAAGAGCAGTGATGAGCAATTAGGAGCAGTGAAGAGTGATGAGGAGCAATGAGGAGCAATGCGGAGCAGTGAGGAGCGATGAGGAGCAATGAGGAGAAGTGAGAAGTAAAGATTAACAATGAAGAAGAGCAGTGATGAGCAATTAGGAGCAGTGAGTAGCGATGAGGAGCGATGAGGAGCAATGAGGAGCAGTGAGGAGCAGTGAGGAGCGATGAGGAGCAAGAGATGACTTATTTATAGAGATGACTTATATACCTCTATTCATGGGAGTAGAAAAACCTTTACAATTTTTTTTTCGATTAATGAATAGACCTAAACACGAATGAGAATGAATACTTTTACACATCTTGGATATTATCTAGCCATAAAGAATTCCCATTATTAAAGATGCAGCTGTGCATTATAATAGAAGATAGCATATAATCCTTTTTTCGTAGAAGCAGGTAAGAGACCCTCCTTAAATAATTCTAAAATCAGATTAATTTGACCGATGCATAAGACTAAT
This sequence comes from Leptodirus hochenwartii, assembly GCA_947310635.1. Taxonomy (NCBI): domain Eukaryota; kingdom Metazoa; phylum Arthropoda; class Insecta; order Coleoptera; family Leiodidae; genus Leptodirus; species Leptodirus hochenwartii. Next base: position 4,244,984 of record OX371181.1, read on the forward strand.
TTCCCAAGAAATCCCAAAGATTTGATTGATTTCGATCAAAAAAAATCTGATATTTATGAAATATCTTATTCTAGTTGTCCTAAGGACAAACACGTAGACCAATTGAAACTAGATTTAAGGAGCATTTAACTCATTTCAGATTAAACAGAAAAGATAAAAGTGTTGTAGCCGAGCATATTTTTGACTAACTCAGGTCATCCTATTCAAATTAGTTCACTTAAATTACTTAAAAGTGTTTTGAATTATTCCGAGTTAAATGCTTATGAAAGTACATATATACATTTATCTTATAAACTTATAAACTTTATTATATTTATTTAACATTTTCGAGAATTTTGTTCTAATTAGGCTGTAATAAAATTTACCGTAAATAAATAAATAATTATCACGTCTGCCTAAATCACACTTAATAAAATCAAAACTTAAACTAAAATACCACCACTTCATTTAACCTAAAGCGTTTCGATATTTTTAAGTCTGGGAAACTAAAAACATGAAGATGTGTTGAAAACTTATTCGTGCTAATATTTTTCTTGTTAAAGTATATATATATGAATGAAGATATAGAAAGATATGTTGAAAAACAATATAGTAAAAGTTGAAATAGTTCCAAAAAGAATTTATGTCGCATTTACTTCAAAGGTGTAAAAATAAGAAATACGACTTTTTAATTTTACGGTCGGACATTCGAAGATTCGACTTAATCTTTACAAGTGCCTCAGGGTGGTCTTTGTCGTTCTTCAGCAGTGCCCCATGCAACTGTGTGTAGAATCCCAACAGTGTCATTATCTGACGCTCTGCGTGACAAGAAAAATAATCCCGCCGTTCCTGTGCTCTCCTACAGTGAACCCTGATTCAATCATACGTGTTATCTGTGATAATCATTCACACATCGCATGCAGTACAGGTTGAATGCAATTGTGCAGCTCAGAAGAGTATGTTGTACTGACGATGAGTCGTGAATGGATCGTAAGAATGAAATTTACGGTCATAACCTCATTCGCTGTGTTAGTGGGATGGATTATTACGTTATAGTGTGTCTTAGGAAGTGAAAATAAACGATCCAGAGGGTGTCCGGAATAATGGCAATGAATATGTGCCGAAGGAACGTGATGAAAACGTTGATTTCCATAATGGTGTGTTGTAATATATTTTTTTATTGAACGATTATGTAACGTTTTATAAAGAAGGAATGTGCCAATAGTTTGTTTAAAAAAACGCATTTTTTCTTAGAGGAATTTCAGACAACACTGGAAAAAAAAAATTTTAGTCAATTCAACAAAAAAAAAGCTCCAATACGCTTTTGTAGAATTATTCTATATACTTTTAAGAAGGTTACATCGTTTAAAAAAAAATTGAATTAATTAATTTTTTAAAGTGTACCCATATTTTACGTGGATGGGGATTAAAGAGCAATATTATTCGTTTTAAATTTTCAAATGTATTCAATTTTCAAACTTACCACATTTTTTTATGATACTTAAACTCTCATTGCACAACTAACCTGTAACAAAAGAGAATAAAAAATTAGAAGTCATATTTTCAAATAATATTCGAAATTCGTGTTAAAGAACTAACATTTTATGTTTTATTGCCGAAATGTAAAAATTGTCAAATATAACGAAGTCTTCCACGAGAAAATAAAAAAGTTTTGCAGCTAGAATATATTATTAAATGTATTTATTAAAAATACGCTCATTATTAAAAAAATAATTCTTATGTCCGAAATTTCCATAAGAAGACGTATGTGGTATTTAAAAATCCGATATAAACAGTGCGCATGTGTTATAGCATCAGACCCGTACAGTGCTGCCATATCGAATAAAAAAGAAGCATGCTTCATGAAATTATTTTATTTCACATATGTCCATTGTTGTTGATATTCGCCTTAATATAACTAAAATTAAACCAATTATATATACTACTGTATCTATATATTTATTTTTAAACGTATTATGACAACAGTGTCCAGAAATATTATATACAAATCTTTTACTTCCCTCGCTAAATAATTTGTATCCTTCCAGTTTTATTGATTTATAAAATTTGAAACTTTTTTTTGGATTAAAAAAATAATATAAGGTAGATCTGGGATATATAAGGTATATATAAATTTATAAAAAAAATTATAAAAATTGATAATAATTGTGGTTACGTAAAACTACATAAAATATTGTATTTTATTGTAATTTTATTGTATTATTGTAATTGTTATTATCGATTTTTGACGTTTACGATTCATTTAATATTTTTGTCACTACATAGCGTGTCAAGATATTTAAGATACTTTAGACAAGAAAACATCAAGTTCTTCAGAGATCAAAATTTGACGATATATAGCAAAATGGTAAAAAATTCTCAAATGGACCACGACAAGTTGCATAAAATACAATCATTGAATTGTGTTGGAAATTTAAAAAAATCACTCCGACATCTGCACCATATTAACAAATATCTTTCGTTTACCAAAAAGTAAAACAGTACCGAAGAAACCCTAAAATATCATCATCCCAGTCTTCCTCGAGCTCTTTACGAATTCTAGAAGCGATCCGCCGAAGGAGCGCTGACGGGTGACTAGACCAATAATCAATCATTCTTCCATTCTAGAATCCCGCAACTGCTCATAGACTAACAAGTATATATACTATATACACAGTGAAAAAATCAGCAAACTTTCATACTAGAATATAATAAAAAATGCCATATAATTTTTAATATAATTTTCTTTAATATAATTTTTAATATAATTTACTATATTATCTAGTTCTAAATGATACCTCATAATTTCTAGTGTATTATATTTATTTTATTAAATTTTTTTATTAAGATTTCCTAAAAATTCTATTGCATTTCTATATCGGGTTGACATTTGGCACAGACGTAGATAATATTATTAATGTTTTTAATAGGTAAGATATTATTAATAGGTGAAATCTTAAAACAGAAAAACTTGCAATGAAAAAACCACCTAAAAAAAAAAAACCATAAAATATATTGTATTATTTCATAAAAATCTAAGACATGATATTGATATATATAATCCCATTTTTCCATCTACGGTTTTTCGAAGAAACCATAATGATTACATATTATAATAAATTAACATAAATAAAAAAAGTAAAATAAGTAAATAAATAAATGAAGGAATAAATTAATTCATAAATAAGTGATATTAGTTACGCACGTGTGAAAAAAAGATGATAGTGCGAATATTTGATTTCTACAATATATCTTTAATATTGGCCATTTCTTGGCCATAGGACAAAAAGGACATTAATATTCTTGAACGAAATCCTCGTCACTTCAGTTTTGCTATGTTAAATTGACATTTTTGGGTGAAATTCTTAATATTCTTAATATCGTTCTTTCGTGATTCAATTTCTGAAGTGGAATCAGAAAATGGTCGACGTTTCATATTTTAATATGACATTTATTTATTAATATGTATTAATGTTAAGTAGATAATAAAAAAATTCAAGTTTTTTTGACTTCTTCAAATCCTTCAATTTTTTAAGATTTTTCCATACACCTTAAAAGAAATACGGACACGATAACTTTTTTTTTACCCGTATAGATTAATTCAATAAATTCCAGACAAAAAAAATCAGATATTAAATTAAATCGGACAAAAGTTTTTTTTTGTAATAAAGAAAAATTTTGGGATATTTTTACAGGAAATTAAACTTTTAGATAATTTCTAACGCAAATTGAGAATTCTTTTTATTTGCCATTAATATAAAATTAACTCATATCGTAAAATTATGTTTCTACCTTATATATTTCAATATTAAGTTGAAACTACAGACAAATAGGTTATATATAATATATTTCAGTTTATTTTAATTATTACAAATGAACGACGAATAAATAAAAGCAAGACATTCAGAAAACGTGAGGACATATTTTCAATTGAAATTGATGCATTACGCTATTGCGATATTTCTATAAATCGTAATCGATATTTTTTTTTGCAAACTGCCGCAGCTAAGAAAATGCCTATCCAGAGGTGGTATTAATTCTTCCGAATTATGATTTTTGTATTCACGAATTTTTTAACAATAAATAAGACCGAAGATGATAATAATCATTAATAAAATGATTACATATATATAAATTAAGAATCGACTATTTTTAGATTAACTAAAACAATTTGAAGCGTATCAAAAATTCTTCAGAATAAAAAAGAAAACAAACCTTTTTTTTGACAATATGTATATTTTCAAATTAGGCGCAAATTTTACTCCTTCGTGCAAGTAAGAGTTAAAATTGGGGTTAGGTTGGGTGGATATCTTGAAGTGTTGATTTGTTCAAGATATATCGAGAATCGACTATTTTAGGATTAACTAAAAGAATTTAAAACGTATCAAAAAATTTTCAGAATAAAAAAGAAAACAAACCTTTTTTTTGACAATATGTATATCTTCAAATTGGGCGCAAATTTTACTCCTTCGTGCAAGTAAGAGTTAAAATTGGGGTTAGGTTGGGTGATACCTTGAACTGTTGATTTGTTCAAAATATATCGAGAATCGACTATTTTATTATTAACTAGTTAGTTAAACAGTCCGCAATCCTAAAGATTGGTTGGAAACAGCACGCCATGCCGATCTATCCTGAGCTAATCCCTTCATCTCTCTATAGCTATTCATCTCAACGTCTTCAGCTATCTGACTCACATACTCCAATCTAGGCCTACCTACCCCTCTCTTTCCCTCCACTCTACCTTCTATGATCAATTGCATAATCCCCCCATGCCTAAGAATATGCCCTACTAATCTGTCTCTCCTACGCTGTAACACTCTCCAGATACTTCTCTTCTCCCCTACTAACTCTAGTACAGCTTCATTTGTTACTTTATCTTCCCAACCAATCCTCATCATCCTCCTATAACACCACATTTCTAATGCTTCTAATCTACGCTTCTCTTCCTTTCCTATAGTCCACGCCTCACACCCGTACAGTGCTACACTCCAAACATATACCTTCAGTAATCTTTTTCTAATACCCAAGTCAATATTTGATCTTAAAATCTGTTCTTTTTCTACGAATGCCTTCCTACCCTGTGCTATCCTACACTTTATATCTACTTTGCTTCGATTATCTTTTGTGATTCTACTGCCTAAATAACAAAAATCTGACACTTCTTCGATTCTATTATCTCCTATTGAGATCTTCATTTTTCTACTGCATTCCTTTTTGTCACACCTCATCACTTTAGTTTTACCTATATTTATTTTCATGTTAAAATCCCTAGTCAATACTGCCTGCATACCATTCAATACCCTTTCTAAATTCTTTTCGCTTTCTTCCAATATAGCTATATCGTCGGCGAATCTCAACATATATATTTTCTCTCCCTGTACATTCACACCTACACTATACTCTTCTTTTACTTTGTTTATTGCATCTTCTATATATAGATTAAATAATAACGGTGAGAGTGTACATCCCTGCCGAACTCCCTTCCCTATTTTTGCTACCTCTTCTTCCCCCTCAATTCTAACTAAGGCAGTTTGGTGTTTATATAAATTAAAAATTATTCTCCTATCCTTATAATCTATACCCGTTTCTTTTAAAATTCTAAACATTATGTCCCAATCTACATTATCAAATGCCTTTTCTAAATCTACAAAAGCTATGCAAGTTACCTTTCCTACCCTATTTCTTTTTTCTACTACCGTTCTTAGTGCTAGAATCGCCTCTCTCGCCCCTCTGTTTTTCCTAAAACCAAACTGATCTTCTCCTAGCCTTTCCTCTACTTTATTTTCTAATCTCCTATAAATAATCTTTAACAATATCTTCGATGCATGTGATAGTAGGCTAATGGTCCTATAGTTCTCACACAATTTAGCTCCTATTTTCTTCGGCATTGTTACTATTCTACTACGCTGAAAATCCTGTGGTACTTCTCCCTTCTCATATATTTTACAAACTAACCTGTATAATCGCTCCTGCATTTTTTCCCCTGCGTGTTTTATTAATTCGGCTGGTATCATATCAATCCCCTCTGCTTTGTTATTCCGTAAATCATTTAATGCTCTATGAAACTCTGACCTAAGTATGCTAGGACCTAAGTCATCCTCATCTATCTGTTCCACATTTTCTAGCTCCTCCATGTCCTGCCTACCTTTATATAAATCTTCAAGATACTCCTTCCATCTTCTAGCTTTTTCCTTATTTTCTTTGAGTTCCTTACCCTGCTTATCACATATAATGTTACCCTTTGGTTTTACTTTAGAAAAATGTGACTTAATTTTCCTGTAGCCCAAATCTACTTTACCTCTTCTCATATCCTCCTCAATATCCTCACAGTTTCCTTTTATCCACTCTTCTTTCGCTAGCTTGCATTTCCTATTAATTAAGTTCCTTAGTTCCTTATATTTTTTCTGTCCTGCTTCTGTGTTTCCTATTTTAATTTTCCTTCTTGCTTCTATCATTTCAACTATTTCTTCCGTGATCCATTCCCTCCTACCTGCCCTTTTCTTTGTGCCTAATACTTCATTTGCTGCTGTAGTTAGCCCATTTCTGATTTCCCTCCATTCGCAATCTATGTCGTTCCTAGATGTTCCATTAGCCATGATTTCTACTTTCTGCTTGTACTTTTCACATACATCAGCTAATTTTAACCTATCGACATCTACTCTGACCTGTTTGGACTTCTGTAATTTCTTGAATTTGACCTCTGAGTCCAGGACTACTAAATTATGGTCACTATCAATATCTGCTCCAGGGTAACTCTTACAATTCTTAATCTGGTTCCTAAACCTCTCTTTAACCAGTATGTAATCTATCTGATACATCCCTATATCTCCTGGCATTTTCCACGTATATATCCTGCGCTTGTGATTCTGAAAAAGCGTGTTTGCTACCACTAGCTTATTCCTAATACAAAACTCTACCAATCTATCCCCTCTATCATTACGTGTTCCTATTCCATATTCTCCTACTATTGAAACTTCCTTTCCCTTACCTACTACGGCATTCCAATCTCCGATTACAATTAGATTATCCTGTCCTTTAACGTTTGCTAACCTAGATTCAATCTCCTCATAAATGGATTCTACCTCCTCATCATCGTGACTTGAAGTTGGCATATATACTTGCACTATAACTGTGTCCGTTGGCCTCGTGTCTAATCTAATAGTTATAATTCTATCACTAACTTGGCAATAACTCTTTACTCTACATCCCAACTTTCTATTCATTATAAAACCTACACCGGTATGCCCATTATCTGATGCTGTGGTTATTAATCTATATTCTCCTGACCACGTATCTACTTGATCTTTCCCCCTAACTTCACTAATCCCTACAATATCTAGTTTAATTCTCTCCATTTCTAATTTCAAGTTCTCTAACTTTCCTATCCTATTAAGACTGCGTACATTCCACGCTCCGACTCGTAGAATTTTCGACGAAGACGATTTCTTGCCCGCCCCAGAATCCGAGGGCTTGCCTGCTACCGAAGTAGCAGGATGAGATTCTGAGCCATTGGCTCTACTCATCTGGGGTAATATATTAAAGATAATCGACATTTCATGTTGTACGCTTGAGAAGGGTACAGTGCTGGTTTCTCCTTGCCTTGCACCGACCAATGAGTGCATATTTTAGCCGTCGCCCCACCGATTCAGCCTAATCCCCCTAATACCGTGGGTTAGCCTGAATCTTTCCTATAGACCGGGATCCCTGTATAGGGACCGCTCTATAGGCCAGAGCGTCGTTGCCCATGTCTTGCCCCTAGGAGGCATATGCAGTGCATTGGCACACTATTGACACCAACTATTAACTAAAAGAATTTAAAACGTATCAAAAATTCTTCAGAATAAAAAAGAAAACAAACCTTTTTTTTGACAATATGTATATCTTCAAATTGGGCGTAAATTTTACTCGTTCGTGCAAGTTAGAAGTTAAAATTAAGGTTAGGTTGGGTGATATGTTGAACTGTTGATTTGTTCAAGTTATATCGAGGATCGACTATTTTAGGATTAACTAAAAGAATTTAAAACGTATCAAAAAATCTTCACAGTAAAAAAGAAAACAAACCTTTTTTTTGACAATATGTATATCTTCAAATTGGGCGTAAATTTTATTCCTTCGTGCAAGTAAGAGTTAAAATTGGGGTTAGTTTGGGTGATACCTTGAATTGTTGATTTGTTCAAAATATATCGAGAATCGACTATTTTATTATTAACTAAAAGAATTTAAAACGTATCAAAAATTCTTCAGAATAAAAAAGAAAACAAAGCATTTTTTGACAATATGTATATCTTCAAATTGGGCGTAAATTTTATTCCTTCGTGCAAGTAAGAGTTAAAATTGGGGTTATGTTGGGTGATATTCTATAATAATATTTAACACCGTAGTGATAATTTTTTTAATTAATAAAATTATTATATATATATATAAATTTACACCCAGTATATATAGCAAGGGCCATATACATCAAGGCCCAAATAAAACGCCAATATGTAGTTTTTACAACAGTGTTGTACTTATTGAAATTTTCAAAAATTAATTTTCTAACATCAAAACGCATTTAAAAATCGGACAGGAATCTCAATTAATTGATAAATGACAAATTAAATATTTCTCAACGATACCCAAACTAATATTCACTTTATCTCACCCCCCAGGATCATATTACCAAGACCGAACCAGACACGGAGCAACATATATGCGGTTCTTCAGTCCGTTACGTAACATTCACAATGACATCTCTTGAATGGTGTATGGGGAAGAGAAACACGATGACAACGTGGCAATACATAATAGTGGTAGTTGGCCAACGCAATGGGGGATCCAGCATTGTGTCGGGGCATGTTGGGGAAGGCAATACGATTGTTGGGGTTTGTGCTAATAAGCCATTAGAAGAGAAATGTGAAAAATGACTTGACCGATTCTGAAAAGCTGAGGAGTGTGTTTGAGTTCGTTTGCAGCCGACAAAATGTTAGGGGGGGGGATTTTTTGCTTCATGTCGAAGGGATATGTTAATTGGGAGAACAAATAAAAAGTAGAAAAATAATCGTGCGTGAGGTATTAAATTATTTTTTTGTTAAATCTGATTTTTCGTTAATTTATGTAAAAAAAATTGTATCTTATACACAAAAGCTTTATTTTATTTTATTTTATTTTATTCTATTACCTAATTTAATGATTAATCTGTTCTCCAAATATTTATTGAGAATAATGCACTATGATATAATAATTTCATATTTTTTAATTTAAATATTGCGAATTGGAATTCTATATTTATGAAATTACTATTTTTTTTAATTGATTTGATTTGATTTATTAAAAAAAAAATTCTGTACACAAATATTTTTAGTATAGAATATCACCCAATATTATATTAATATTAATTATTTAACACCGTAGTGATCATTTTTAAAACAACAATTTTTAATTGGGGTAAAATTATTTTGATGTAATTAAATTTTTCTGCTCTGAATTAACTTGTAGATTTTTTTTTTCTCAAAATTCCATGCTGCTATTCACCCGCAATTTACATCCATAAGTTGGTATCAAAAAATTTTTGACAAATTTGAGCAAAAAAAATAAGCGAGAAAATTTTCAAAATTAATTTCTTATCACAATTAAAGATGCCTTTAATATAAATGACGAATTTGCCGAAAATGAACGTATCCACGTAATATAATCATGAAACATAATTTTAGTGAAAATATCTTCACTTTCTTGTGCACGAATTTATTAATGCATTTCTAAAAACAGCCTAAAAATTCAGTTTTTGACAAGCTTTTCAATGAGCCGTCACAAGACATAGGTCGCTATTTGAAAGTACAGGGTGGGAGTTAGGGGGGCTTGGAGGTAAATATCTAATTGCATCACCAAAAAATGGCTAACCATCCAAATCAATATACATGTTTTTAATCAGCGGTTTTTTTTTTTAAACCAATAAAAAATATATAATTTTATGGGGGACTTTTTTAGGCAAACATTTTCACAAAATGACAGCGCAATATTGCGAGTATTTTTGGCAATTCTAAACAAATTCAAGTGATATAAATTAACAATCTTCATTTCGTTGAAGAAAATTAACGAAATATAAAAATATTTGATAATTTTCCTTTTTGTGCAGAAATTTACGGCCCCATTGCAATCGCAACCTATTATTTGAGTATTGTATCGAACATAACCTAAAACAAAGCTACCAACCACTAACGAGTCCTTCATTTCTATCTATCCAAGTTTTCCAACTTATAATTTACAGCAGCACCTCGAATATCGCACGAAATTTGTTTATACAACACGTACTAGATTATTATTCATTATTCGAGCGAAAATACGAATCAACATAAACGTCTCCTAGAAGAAGACACCACACGAACATTTTCATGTATAGTTATCATATATCTTATATATTTGGTAAATATTCGAAAACCGTTTTTTTTTTTTTGAAAATTCACGTTTAATTGCACGTTTAAAGCAGCTGATTTGGATCACCCTGTATACACTCCAGGATATATCTCCACTTATAATTTTCAAACTCTTCTATCTCACTGCTCTTGAGGAGCGTCCATTGAACGATGGTCCTCTTGGACGGTATTCTAATTGGATGGCTGTTTGTGCAAAAGACAAAACTTGACATAAATAGCACAAGCCACCGCCATCGCGCTTCCAGAAGCATTATACAAGAGACCGGTCGTCTCTCGTGACAACGGCCAATGTTCAAACACAAAAGCTTTGTGTGTGTCGATGTTGAAGGTGATGCTGTATCCTATTTTGTGCAACAGCCTGCTTGGTTAGTGTGCAATTTAAAAACAGTGGTTCTAAACACGCGTAAACATAAATCGAGATTGTGGTCACTATATTCGATAATACCACCCCGTGTCTAAGAATACGACTTACTAGTCTATTTCTCTTACAATTACAGCAATACTCTCCAAATGCTTGGTCATAATCATAAACTAAACTAAATCATAAACTTAAGGATGCGCTAAAGGTACAGAAAAAAACTTCAGAAACAATTTTGAGAAAACGACTTATAGTTTTTTAATAATATTGGACAGCCAATATATGTATCTAGGGACTGTACGGCTCACTTTTCAAAAAAAAATAAAAATTTTAACTTCTTTTTAATTTTTTTCCAAAAATTTATAGTATTGCGTTATCTTAACTTTGAAGCCACAAGTTAGATCGTTTTTGTAGTTTATTATTACCTTTTAAAATAAGGGACATATTGTCCCTTAAATTGAAATTGGTAATATTTGAATATGGTAATACGTGGATTAAATTAAAATTTAAGTATACCCAGAGAATTTGTTAAAAGGGGGCGCTCAAAAATGCAGATATAATTTTTCATAATATACAATTAAAAAATATATATGAATTTTAAAAATACAATAAAAACACAAGAAGAGGCAAGAATATAGAATATAAAGTTTATCTTATCATTGGATTTTTATTTCAATAAATATAATGTTTATGTTTTCTACGTTTATGTTACTTATGTATTTTTTTTTATATATTATTATTTTTTTAATTGTAACACAACTTAAAATTTAATAATCTACTTTTTAATATGCGACTGACTTGTTTCTTTTTAATTGTATTATATTTTTTATACAAATTATGTCCAATTGAAGAAATTAATAAATTAATAATAAAATTAAAATAATGTTTTGTAAAATTCTACAATTAATACAAAATTAATTAATTCTATTTTTTAAGAACGCTATCAAATGTGTAAAACTTTTTCTAATAAGAAAATGTATTTTCTTCGTTTATAGATTTTCGTACAAATGAGAAATATACGGACTTTCTTCATTTTTTTTTAAATATTTGTATAAAAATATATAAAATATAAAAATATACAAAATATATAAAATATATAAAATATACAAAAATAAAAAATATATAAAAAAAAATTAATATCGCAGACCAAATTATGTGGACAGAAATTTTTCAGCAGAGCCGTTTTTTTTGTTGAAATATTAAAAAATTTGTGGACCTCAAATATTTATTTTAAAAAAATCGCTTGCTGCATAAAATAGAAATGATTGTTCTTATATTTCAAATTAATGTTAAAATGCCGGAAATATATTAATATTTGAAAAAATTTTGTTAAAATAATTTAGCTCAAGTCACATTTTAGTTGAGGTTGTTATATATACAAAAATTAATTAAAACAAGAATTTTAATATTCATATTTCAAATTTGTGACTATTAAAAATATTTCGTGTTTTATTTTAGACGATTGATTTTAGATAAATAATTTTATGCAAGGTGTAAATTTTGAAAAACTTCAGCAATTATTGAAAATGATACTTTTGCTCGCCTCTTTGAATTTAGGAATATCACAGAATTTTCTCTTCTAAATCTAGTTACATAAAATTATTTTTTTAAATTAAAATTTAACTGGTTTATAAAAAAAAATGTAAAAAAATAAAAAAATAAGCTATATTATATAAATAGTATATCAATCACGATTCATGACAGAGGTATTTTATTTCGTTTTTTTCTTGTGCTACTGAAGATGGGGGTATAGCCTTCGAAATGCGCATCTAGCTACTAATGCTTTAAGTTGTGGTATTTGGGTGATATATTAATTATGAATATTTATAAATTAATTTATTAAGAATTTTAATTAATAGGAAATGCAAGCTAGCGAAAGAAGAGTGGATAAAAGGAAATTGTGAGGATATTGAGGAGGATATGAGAAGAGGTAAAGTAGATTTGGGCTACAGGAAAATTAAGTCACATTTTTCTAAAGTAAAACCAAAGGGTAACATTATATGTGATAAGCAGGGTAAGGAACTCACAGAAAATAAGGAAAAATCTAGCAGATGGAAGGAGTATCTTGAAGATTTATATAAAGGTAGGCAGGACATGGAGGAGCTAGAAAGTGTGGAACAGATAGATGAGGATGACTTAGGTCCTAGCATACTTAGGTCAGAGTTTCATAGAGCATTAAATGATTTACGGAATAACAAAGCAGCGGGGATTGATATGATACCAGCCGAATTAATAAAACACGCAGGGGAAAAAATGCAGGAGCGATTATACAGGTTAGTTTGTAAAATATATGAGAAGGGAGAAGTACCACAGGATTTTCAGCGTAGTAGAATAGTAACAATGCCGAAGAAAATAGGAGCTAATTTGTGTGAGAACTATAGGACCATTAGCCTACTATCACATGCATCGAAGATATTGTTAAAGATTATTTATAGGAGATTAGAAAATAAAGTAGAGGAAAGGTTAGGAGAAGATCAGTTTGGTTTTAGGAAAAACAGAGGGACGAGAGAGGCGATTCTAGCACTAAGAACGGTAGTAGAAAAAAGAAAGAGGGTAGGAAAGGTAACTTGCATAGCTTTTATAGACTTAGAAAAGGCATTTGACAATGTAGATTGGGACATAATGTTTAGAATTTTAAAAGAAACGGGTATAGATTATAAGGATAGGAGAATAATTTTTAATTTATATAAACACCAAACTGCCTTAGTTAGAATTGAGGGGGAAGAAGAGGTAGCAAAAATAGGGAAGGGAGTTCGGCAGGGATGTACACTTTCACCGTTATTATTTAATCTATATATAGAAGATGCAATAAACAAAGTAAAAGAAGAGTATAGTGTAGGTGTGAATGTACAGGGAGAGAAAATATATATGTTGAGATTCGCCGACGATATAGCTATATTGGAAGAAAGCGAAAAGAATTTAGAAAGGGTATTGAATGGTATGCAGGCAGTATTGACTAGGGATTTTAACATGAAAATAAATATAGGTAAAACTAAAGTGATGAGGTGTGACAAAAAGGAATGCAGTAGAAAAATGAGGATCACAATAGGAGATAATAGAATCGAAGAAGTGTCAGATTTTTGTTATTTAGGCAGTAGAATCACAAAAGATAATCGAAGCAAGGTAGATATAAAGTGTAGGATAGCACAGGGTAGGAAGGCATTCGTAGAAAAAGAACAGATTTTAAGATCAAATATTGACTTGGGTATTAGAAAAAGATTACTGAAGGTATATGTTTGGAGTGTAGCACTGTACGGGTGTGAGGCGTGGACTATAGGAAAGGAAGAGAAGCGTAGATTAGAAGCACTTGAAATGTGGTGTTATAGGAGGATGATGAGGATTGGTTGGGAAGATAAAGTAACAAATGAAGCTGTACTAGAGTTAGTAGGGGAGAAGAGAAGTATCTGGAGAGTGTTACAGCGTAGGAGAGACAGATTAGTAGGGCATATTCTTAGGCATGGGGGGATTATGCAACTGATCATAGAAGGTAGAGTGGAGGGAAAGAGAGGGGTAGGTAGGCCTAGATTGGAGTATGTGAGTCAGATAGTTGAAGACGTTGAGATGAATAGCTATAGGGAGATGAAGGGATTAGCTCAGGATAGATCGGCATGGCGTGCTGTTTCCAACCAATCTTTAGGATTGCGGACTCTTTAACTAACTAAGAATTTTAGAGATTATAATTATTTTTACGAATATCTAAAAAAATAAGAAATTTCGGGAAAAATTGTTCTGGAATTTATTTGTACGAATTTAAATTGTATATGATGAAAGTTAACATCAATCTTTCAAGGAATTGATTATTTAACGAGATGTCATTAATAAAAAAATTAAAAAATTCTATTAAAAGACGTATATTGTAATATTTTAAATTTAAATAAGTTTTTATATATAAAATAAGTATAATCGAATCGACTTGGTGATAATTTAATTGGTAAAATTTAAAAGTGCACAATAAAGACACGCAACAAAATTAATTTGGAGAGAGTTTGAAGTATTTGTAAACGAACGAAATTATTATAAACACCAAATGCAGAATTTGGTAGAATTATATTTAAAAAAATTATTAAAAAAAAGTCGTATTCGAGATCTTTTTCTGTACAAGGTAAATAATTTTTTTATTTCACAATTTTTTTTTACGGCAAAACATCTGGAATCGATCAAAAAAATGGATGGAGATTTTTTTTTATTCCCTTGAAGTCAGGCGATGTTTTTTTTCATATCAAAAAAACTTTCAATTAAAAACAAAATTTACTCGATAGAAAAATTTTAATTCATTTTAAAATCATAATTCTATTTATAAAAGATCCAAACTAACCAAATGTCGTTTCCGTTTGATTACCACTGGTATATAAAGACAACGACTGGCCCCTAGCACCTTATTATAAACCTGTCACAGCATACCCGAAGCGAATATAGCGCCTCTATATAATATGAACTAGTTCGCGCAAATTCCGTAGCATGGGCGAGAATTGATGTTGAGGATAATTAATCAATTAATTACGGAGCTAATTAAGAGATGTATAGTTTATAGTTTTCCACAGTTGGAATGACAACAGTAAAATTGTTATGGAATGGTATAAGCGACATTGCGGGAATATTTGTAATTACCGCTAGATGTTGCATTTTTTTAGTCCTTTTTACTACTGGTAAAGTACGAAAAATATCAAGATAATAAAATTTTTTACTGGCATTTCGATTTATATAGCTATCGTGAAAATGTTGGTTGGGTCAACGCGCAAGACTTTCATTTGCGGGCAATTCGAAAAAAAAAATGTTTTTAATTTTTTTAGACTCATTATTAGTTTATAACATTATTTCAAAGTCTCGTTACTTGTTTAGGGAATATCTTTAAAAAAACACGTTAAGTGAAAGTACTAGGCATGTGCAAACTTGGATGAAAATTATAAAAAAATCAATTATTTTTTTTGATTGCTTTATAGTTACAAAAATTTTTTTTTCAATGAAATGGAAGCGTGCATTATTTTTAAAAGTGATTTGAAGATAATTGACCAACAATCTCCTTATATAAACAAACAAACAAAAATTGCATGGATTAAAAAAAAATCACGTTAGGTTTTTTTAAGGCGATTTTTTAAACTTTTTGCAAAATTGTAATTCATTGCAAATTCAATCTTATAGTTGGACCAAAATTATTAATAATAACTCATATTACGCTCTAAAATATTCTAATAATTTTTTTAGACAGCTTTTTATTTGTTAAAAAAAAACAGCTTAAATTTTTTTTTTGATACTCTAAGTTAGATAATGCTTTTTAATTTTCTAGAGATAGTTGGTTTAAAAAAAAATGTTGACAATTGCCGCAATTTTTGGTATAATCTTCAGGGTGGATTATTCTTCACTAATTGGCAACATTGAACGATAATAACAATTATTTTTTTAAAAATATATTAAATAATTTTTTAAAGAAGTTTCGCCACGTAGATTATGTATTTTATATTGAACACTTTGTATATATTGTCAAAAGAGTATTGAAACGGTCTCATTGCATTTGGGAATGTAAACAAACGCTAAATCGAGTAATAATTTTTTTTTTGTTAGTTATTATCCGCAAATTAAAATTGGTTTAGCACTGATGGTGAATATTTGTATATTCTTTTTTTTTTATATATTTTTTAAACATTTATAATATTTTTTGGTATGTGCCAAAAATTTACTAATAATTTTGATCGAATTGCTGATTTAAATTTTTTAATATGCCAAAAAAAATATTATTGTACCATTTTATTAAAATTAGTTTAAAATTCGAATAAAATTTCAGTTGCCATAAACTTAGTCGTATAAAAATTAATACCAATTATTTAATAATGAAATTTTATTATCAGGTCCGTAGTTCGGCACTTTTAGTCACGAATCTGTCTTTTTGTTAAATCTTGAAAACAATTTTTTTAATATAAACCATTCTTTTTAATTACATCCAATAAAAGCAAATTTTCAAATCTTTCCATGTCATTTACCAATCTATAAGACGTTTGTTTCAATATATACAAACAGTTTTAATACACAAAACTGGATTTAAAAATCAATTAATTGCATTTCATATATCTTCAAAAGTCCGATACTCAAAAATTGAGTCGCAAAATTGATTTTATTTGAGAATGTGCTGTTTGAAAGTAGAAGAAATTTCGACGCTTTGCCAAATTGATTGAAATATACAAATCTTTAAAAATTCGTTGAGGAGCAACTCGTCAAAAAAAGCCAAATTTTTTTGTTAGCTTTTTTAGTGCAAATTATTTTATATGCCATTTTTGAAATAGTTGTGTCTTTTGAAAATTTTTGAAATTTTTGAAAATAAAACTTCAGCAATTATTGAAAATGATACTTTTGCTCGTTTTCTTTGAATTTAGGAATTTCACAAAATTTTCTCTTCCAAATCTAGTAAAAACAATCGATTGCTGCATAGAATAGAAATGATTGTTCTTATATTTCAATTTGATATGTTAAGAAGCCGGAAATATATTTATATTTGAAAAAAAATTGTTAAAATTTTTTAGCTTAAGTCACATTTTAGTTGAGGTTGTTATATATATATATAAATTAAAACAATAATTTTAATATTTATATTTCAAATTTGTGACTATTAAAAATATTTTGTGTTTTGTTTTAGACGATTGATTTTATAAATATATAATTTTATGCAAGGTGAAAATTTTGAAAAACTTCAGCAATTATTGCAAATGACACTTTTGCTCGTCTCTTAGAATTTAGGAATTTCACAGAATTTTCTCTTCTAAATCTAATTAGATAAAATTATTTTTTAAATTAAAATTTGACTGGTTTATAAAAAAAATGTAAAAAAATAAATAAATAAGCTATATTATATAAGTAGTCTATCAATCACGATTCGTGACAGAGGTATTTTATTTCGTTTTTATTTCGTGCTACTGAAGATGGGGGCATAGCCTTCGAAATGCGCATCTAGCTATTAGTTAGTTAAAGAGTCCGCAATCCTAATTTTAAATGGATAAAAGCGTCCAACCAGCATACCTAGCGAAACATGTGTTGTGGTATCATGTTGAGATAAGCCAAGAGATATATATCGAAGAAGAATATTTTTATTTTGGTACAAGTAAAATGAAAATGAAAATTGAATGAGATTAGTTACTGGCAGAAATTGTACAAAAAATATCATCGGCTGATTTTTGGAAGATTTAGGATTATCATTATCATGAAACTAATTTATCGAAGCAAGGACGATAATATCTACAAACTAAATTGTTGTTAAAGAGTCCGCAATCCTAAGGATTGGTTGGAAACAGCAGGCCATGCCGATCTATCCTGAGCTAATCCCTTCATCTCCCTATAGCTATTCATCTCAACGTCTTCAACTATCTGAGTCACCTACCCCTCTCTTTCTCTCCACTCTACCTTCTATGATCAATTACATAATCCCCCCATGCCTAAGAATATGCCCTACTAATCTGTCTCTCCTACGCTGTAACACTCTCCAAATACTTCTCTTCTCCCCTACTAACTCTAGTACATCTTCATTTGTTACTTTATCTTCCCAACCAATCCTCATCATCCTCCTATAACACCACATTTCAAATGCTTGTAATCTACGCTTCTCTTCCTTTCCTATAGTCCACGCCTCACACCCGTACAGTGCTACACTCCAAACATATACCTTCAGTAATCTTTTTCTAATACCCAAGTCAATATTTGATCTTAAAATCTGTTCCTTTTCTACGAATGCCTTCCTACCCTGTGCTATCCTACACTTTATATCTACCTTGCTTCGATTATCTTTTGTGATTCTACTGCCTAAATTACAAAAATCTGACACTTCTTCGATTCTATTATCTCCTATTGTGATCCTCATTTTTCTACTGCATTCCTTTTTGTCACACCTCATCATTTTAGTTTTACCTATATTTATTTTCATGTTAAAATCCCTAGTCAATACTGCCTGCATACCATTCAATACCCTTTCTAAATTCTTTTCGCTTTCTTCCAATATAGCTATATCGTCGGCGAATCTCAACATATATATTTTCTCTCCCTGTACATTCACACCTACACTATACTCTTCTTTTACTTTGTTTATTGCATCTTCTATATATAGATTAAATAATAACGGTGAGAGTGTACATCCCTGCCGAACTCCCTTCCCTATTTTTGCTACCTCTTCTTCCCCCTCAATTCTAACTAAGGCAGTTTGGTGTTTATATAAATTAAAAATTATTCTCCTATCCTTATAATCTATACCCGTTTCTTTTAAAATTCTAAACATTATGTCCCAATCTACATTATCAAATGCCTTTTCTAAGTCTACAAAAGCTATGCAAGTTACGTTTCCTACCCTCTTTCTTTTTTCTACTACCGTTCTTAGTGCTAAAATCGCCTCCCTCGTCCCTCTGTTTTTCCTAAAACCAAACTGATCTTCTCCTAGCCTTTCCTCTACTTTATTTTCTAATCTCCTATAAATAATCTTTAACAATATCTTCGATGCATGTGATAGTAGACTAATGGTCCTATAGTTCTCACACAAATTAGCTCCTATTTTCTTCGGCATTGTTACTATTCTACTACGCTGAAAATCCTGTGGTACTTCTCCCTTCTCATATATTTTACAAACTAACCTGTATAATCGCTCCTGCATTTTTTCCCCTGCGTGTTTTATTAATTCGGCTGGTATCATATCAATCCCCGCTGCTTTGTTATTCCGTAAATCATTTAATGCTCTATGAAACTGTGACCTAAGTATGCTAGGACCTAAGTCATCCTCATCTATCTGTTCCACACTTTCTAGCTCCTCCATGTCCTGCCTACCTTTATATAAATCTTCAAGATACTCCTTCCATCTTCTAGCTTTTTCCTTATTTTCTGTGAGTTCCTTACCCTGCTTATCACATATAATGTTACCCTTTGGTTTTACTTTAGAAAAATGTGACTTAATTTTCCTGTAGCCCAAATCTACTTTACCTCTTCTCATATCCTCCTCAATATCCTCACAATTTCCTTTTATCCACTCTTCTTTCGCTAGCTTGTATTTCCTATTAATTAAGTTCCTTAGTTCCTTATATTTTTTCTGTCCTGCTTCTGTGTTTCCAATTTTAATTTAATGCTTTAAATTACAGTATTTGGGTGATATTCTATACTATGTTATAACTATGTTTAACTCAGTTGGCGTCCATTTCAGGCTCTACTCATCGCTTTAAGCCGACGACGTGGCGAATCTAATGGCGGCTACAGACGACGTGGCGAGTGTGTAAGCCAATGTTTATTTTGGCGTATCATGTATGGAAAACGCATCTATGCACTAATGATAAAATGTACCTGGTACTCAATAGATGTAATTTCTAAAATTGTTTGACATAAATACAGTCTGTTCGCATTTAATTTGCCTGGCCATGAGATGCGCACTTGTCCAAAAATAGTGGGGGTGCAATTGCTATTGCTTAAGACACGCCTACCAATCATTCATTCCTTTGCACTACCCTTCAGTCTGTGTACTATCAGTGGCGTAACAACTTAATACCAAAATGAGTTCGATTTTAAGTAGGTAAAGTAATCCATAGCCAATCGAGGGGGTTGGTTTTATATCTCACTGAAGAAATGTTCTTTATGTATGTAATAATGGCATATGACGACGCCATTTTATAGGCCATTAATTTATGTTAATTTACTATTTTGTATTTGACTTGTTACTTAGTTTGTTACATATAATAAAGTAGGTAGTTTTGCCCAAAAACAAATATCTTATATTACGAACATGGTAAAAACAATAAATGTATTGCGAACGCCACTGGTCGACAGAGTTGAAGCGAAGAACCGCCTTCTCTTCACGGAGAATGCCGAATATCCCTTCGCTATCTGCGCGACCCGAAGCAAATTTACAGCGAACAAACTGTACGTTTGTACCTGTCACAGCATGCGCAAGCTTTCACGAATGCCAAACGTTTGGTGCCAACGTTCATGTATACACGTCACATCGTCTGTAGCCGGCTTTACATATACAAACCACGAAACATTACATCGCACACCGTGGCTTTGGATTCATTCCTTCGCTCGTCCTGTCAGCGTCCTTGCAACTCATATAGCTAGCAACCAGACAGAAATCTTTATTTATGTATGTACTCATCCTCGCAGAAACAAATCACACGTCATCTCATCTCATCCCCCACGCACATGCGCCGCCATCCCTAAACCACCCTTCGTGCCATAGAAATTAGAGATCTATAGAATAATGGCAAGTCACGCATAATTCTTGAGAAATGTTAACTAATTAGCAATTTCTTGGTTCAAATGTAAAATTTCGGTTAGTTAGATAGTCCCCAATCCTAGAGATTAGTTAGAAACAGCACGCCATCTGTTGGTTCTCTCCTCAACTAACTCCTCATTCATTCATCCCACATGTCGTCCACTATCTGACCCACATACTCCAATGTAAGTATCCAATTAGGATACTTCTTTGTATCTATTTGTATCTAAGTACCTATCCCTTTTTTCTCTCCTCTCTATCTTCTATAACCAATTGCACAATACCACCATGTCTAAGAATACGACCTACCACTCACATACTCTCCTACCTAGTTCCAAATACTTTTATTCACCAAATCCCTCTGTAGCACCACATTTCGAATGCTACACTTCTCTTCCCTTTCCTATAGTCCACACCTCACATCCGTACAATGCTACACTCCACCAAAATGACTTTAGTAATTCGGTCTTTCTATTTCCCTTATAAATTGCCATTCTAATAACATTTACGTTATACCACAGACCATTTCTAGTGAGGATATGGCAAGGTGTGTTTTTTATGTTGTGGACCTGTTGTGTGCGAATAATGTTTGGTTATGAGAGTTCGTGACTTACTGTACGTGGTTGATAAGGTTATTTTGCGGTGGGTGATATTCGCACACCTGGGCGTAAGGAAATATCTTTATCTTGTTAGAAAATTTGATACAAGGTTGCCAGAAGATAGCAATTAAATTTAAAAAAATAAAAGACGATTATTATTGATAAAAATGATGAAAAGTCAAATGAAACGTTTGTATTTTACAATCATTGTTTTATTATTGTAGAGTTACGACAATTGTGTTTGGCTTTTGCGGTTAATTAATGACATTTTGATATGTTGGCAAATAAAAACTATTTAAGTGACACAAAAATTCGTCTGTTGTATTAACTCTGCATTTAATTAGTGTAATTAATATTGACATACGTAAATAGAGTTTTTTCAGGTACAATCATTAAAATTATAATTTTTCATTTACACTTTGGATACAGATCCGACATAAGCAAATTGCTATAGAGCTAATATAAGTTTAAGTAAAAAAAAAAAATTTTTTTACTCGAAACTTTTCCTCAGTTAGTACAGTAAATAAATATGTTGGCAACCTCAATGTAGATAATAACTATGGCGGTAGTAAAGCGGAAATATGTCAAGACGGTTTTTCCCGTTCCTCGGGATTGCATTAATATGAATTATATTATAAATACAAATGTCGGAGATACGGCAAATTGAATTTGTGATATTACATTTGAATGGAATTGTTTTTGTTTTTTTCGTTCAGCGCACTTTCAGGCGATGTAACGTCGTTGACATACCGAATTTAGAGGAAAGCGCTACCGGTTTTTGTTGTTGTTGTTTGTTATCCTAGTTGGCTTAGTGATATTCAGGCAACGTCGCAAAATGTAGGAATGAAAAGAAAACAAAAAAAAATGCGCTTGGACGAAAATTATTTATTTACAGCATGATAAATGGACAAAATTATTAAAAAAAAAATTTCATTTCAATCTATTGAATTATAGATTATCGAATTACTAAAATTGATTTAATTTTTTTTATTGTATATTATTTTTTAACATTGTTCAAAAAAATGTTTCATCTAAATATTATGTAAAAAGACGTATATAATTTGAACGATTGAAGATGGTTGCTCAGAATTCGAAATTCGCATCTAGTTTATAAATGCACCGGTTATAATATACAGGTAAATCCCGTATAACGCGGTCGTTAGGTTCCAAAGTTAAAAAACTACAACATTTTCGTTTTATATTGAAACAATGATGACAAAAAGGGTTACATATTAATAGTCATCACTACGTCATCATCGTTAAGCGAGGGCGTTTTCTTATTGGCGAAATATCCTCATTTTCGAATATTTTTATTTATATAGTAAAAAGAAGAAAACGTTGAAAGTCTATTTAATAACTCACGCAAAAAAAAAAACCTCATAAATTCTAGAGTTCTGTAGAAAAATCTGACAAGACATATAATGAAAAATATCGAATGAGATGATGCCTGCTCTTAATACCGTCCCTTGTTGTATACCAGGATGTCCCTAAAAACTTGACATCTTAAGATAAACTTCGAAAAGAAAAGAAAATATTTTTCTCGCTTAAACACATGGGCATTTAGATTTTCTAGTATTAAAGATAAAATAAAAAATACTTTTTCATATTTAAATAAGTATTTGTTTATTGTGTACGTTCAACTTTAAAAATAGTAGAAATATTCGCTTTTTTGTATAGATAACTCTATTGTGGTGAAAACAAAAATTCTCGAACCGCGTTGTATGAAATGCCGTGTTATAAGGGGATTGCCTGTATATATTAAAAATAAAAGTAGCTATAAAAGCCAAGACACATTATCAAATCAAAAGATTTGCTGAACGAATCATTCGGGGGCACTTAGAAATAAATAATTACCATAATAATCATTGTACCATTTCAACAGTACTTCCTTTCGAACTAATAAATTATTAACTCCATTTGTAGCAATAAATAAATTCCATTCCACTCTATTCTACTCTAATAGCATTCCTTACGATAAGCTCCAAACATAATCCTGCCACAAAATCTATTTTAAACACCTACAGACGTCATTTATACGAGGCAATGACGTCTATACCCACACACTCGCCGGTATTATTACGCTACATCTTCAGACTACCCACTAGCTAGGCGCGCGCTCAATCCTCCAACTCTCCAGCGCCAAGAGACGACTGTCTGTGACCGGCTTAAGCACATATCCTGGTTGCAGGCCTACACAATACATACCCAGTGTACAATCATTGAGGCGGAATATCGCATATACAACTAACCATAGTAAGTCATTAGTTATAGAAGGTAGCGTAGATGGAAAGGGATGAATATATGTGTGCATAGATTAGCGTTGTACATAAGAATCTAAAAATTCGAAACTATTAAGTAATATTATAATAGAATATCACCAAAATATCATGTTATTAAAAAATATTATCAATTAAATTTACTTATGAAATCGAAAATAATAATCAGTTACCTTTTTTAGATGTTTTGGTTATTAGAAATAATAATATATTACAATTTGATACATATAGAAAAGATACTAATACGGACCTGCTATATACAGAACGATTCAAATCATTGTCGTCAACATAAATATGCTGCTTTTAAATTTTTAATTAACCGCTTATTAAATTTCCTCTATTTAATATAAATTTAATTTATTTAATAAGAAAACTATTTTTAAATTTATTTTTATTTTATTTAATTATTTATTTTTGGTTATTTAATATTTCACAAACCAATATTTTCGTTAATTATTAATTTATATTATTTTACAAGAATTATAAGGTCATATTATATGCCATTTTTGAAGTACTTCTGTCATGTTGACTTATTTATTTAATAGTATATCAATCACTGAGGTATTTTATTTAGTTTTGATCTTGTGCTACTGAAGATGGGGGACATAACCTTCGAAATGTACATCTAGCAACTTAATTTGGGTGATATTCTATATTAATATTTAACACCGTAGCGATAATTTTCAAAATATTAATTAATATAGTCTACCCGTTATACAGACAATAAATATGAGCGGGCGGTTTAGTGAAACCAAACACTCTATACAAGCACACTTTCTAGTATAGATGCAGCAGTGCCCTCTGTCGAATGTCGGCGTATAACACGAGTGTACGTGACCGGCATCTTGATATACGGAACCCATACGCCGCCTGTCAAATCTAACTACTCGAAATGACATTGACATATGTCATGAGTCACTGGTATAGTAAGTAGGCTGGCGTGTGCTCAGACTTGACTCGTTGCGCGATATATATCAGGTTTGGTAGTGGAAGAGAGTATCGTGGATATAAGAGCGAAATGATGGAAATGTGGTGTGTGTATTAATCGAACGTTTGGTGAGGTTATGTGATGGTGGTGGGAGTTTGTTTTTGGAACGAAACGTATGGAGATGTGTATTAAATAAGAAAGTATCTGTAAACTAAGAATAGCCTAAAAGAGGCCCTACAGTTGAAAGGAATAAACAAAATAACAACCTGAAGTTGTAATATGCAGCTTTAATATTATAGGAATGAAACATAAATACATTTCTATGGAAATTTTATAAGTTCTGTTGGCATGTTGGCATACTTCATTAAGTTCTGCAGCTTTAATATTATAGGAATGAAACAAAATTGTTTTTTATAGAAATTTTATAGGTTATGTTTGCATGTTGGCATACTTCATTATGTATAGTGGCGCCAACATAATATTTAGCAGGGCGACCAACACTTTTCTCTCATTGCATACCATAATGTAACAAAACTGTAGAAAAACACGATATAAGTTCCATAAAACGCCCTAAAACTGGTACCATTCGGTCGCTATTAAAAAACAGCTTGGCTGGGATGAAAATAAAATCGCTGAAGTACGTTCAGGGGCGGCACACGATTGACAAATCGGAAGTGTTATACAATGACAGGGAAAAGCATGTTTTATTATATATGATAATTTTGAGGTTATAACTATTAATAACCCCCAATATTTTTCCAGTTAAAATTTTCGCTACTTCGTTATAAGAGTTAGTTTTATCTTTTAGTTGATTCCAATATATATTTGAACAGTAAGAAATCATTGATCAGCTTATTAGTAAAAAAATTTTTTAATAAAAGCACATATGTTGTTCAAATTAATGAAAATAGTACTGTAAATTGCTTGTTTTTTTTATATAAATGTTGTATTTTCCATATAATGCTGGCTTTTTAGCAATATTATCTTAAATAATTTAATTGGTCAATTAGTCGATTTAGAAAAATAAAATAAATTTTGTATGTATTTCGTTTATCTCAAAGTTGTGTTTTTTTTTTTATTTATAATTTTTACTCAAATACCACAGAATTTATGCTGTTCGATTTATAAATGCAAATGGTTCGTTATTAGATTTTTAATTAGCGACATCTCGTGGATGATACTTAAATGACAGCTTCTCTAATAATTTTGTACGAATTCAATAAAAATAAAAGATTTCCATATTGTAAAGTAGAAACTATTTTTTTTGTTTGGTTTCAATTTTAGTACAATTCAAGAAAATTAAAAATTACTGTCAAAGTGGCAGATATTTACAATATTCAATTATCTATTAAATATTAAATTTTATTCAAATATTAAATATTATAAAATAATTTATTACGTTGTTTTGTATTTTCTTTTAAGTTTTTTAAAGCTTATAAAAAACTATTAATGTTAAATATACGAGACAAAAATATTAGAATTCCGATTTCAAATCTGATTTTTGCAGATGTAACACCCGGTATACTACACACATTTCATAGTTAGAACGCTGTACTTAGTATATAAGTCAAATTTACCTCCAAATTAGTTCAAATTAATTATTGACCACAATTTATAAAACATTTGATGTATAGTTCAAATCTTTTTTTTCTTCATTATGCCATTTTACAACAGAACTACAAGTAGTTAATATTTAATATGCATTTGAACTAATTTGGAAGCAAATTGACATAATTGTTGATACTTTTTCTTAAAAAGAATTTCAAAGTTCATTGTAATAAAACGAAGTATCATAATTATATAAAACTATCATAAGTGTTTTTTTTTAATAGTTTATTTATTTTTTAATTCTTATGTTACATTTACAAAAGAACTTTTCACAACTGTCATTACATTGTCTGACACAACATCCTATCTGCCTGCACACATAAAATTTTTTACTTGAATTATATATTTAAATATATATTATATATTTAAAAAAATATATATTTTTTAATTTGGAGTAGAATTCTTTAAGATTTATTTTAACAATAGTTACAGATTTTGCAAAGTTATGTATATATTTTTTTCACGTTACAACACGAAAATAAGATTTGAAAACGAATATGAAAAAAATAAGATTAAAAAAAAGGGGGAGTTGATTTTAATCATAAATAATTAGGTCCTTGTAATTTAAAAAAAAACAATTTTAAATCAACTGTAGGTTTATATTCAAACAAAGAGAATGCAAAAGAGAAATGTCTTCGAAAATTAATTTTAGCGATATAAGCAAATTTAGGGTAAAATAAAAAAACGATAGAAAATTACAATTTTGAATCCCTTTTTACTCATTATTATAAGATTAAAAACATTTGAATTACATTTTTAAAGTATTCATTTTTTATATCTCTAGCTATCGATATTTTGACAATACTATGGTTTTTTTTTAATGATTAAAATCTCGGCAATTTTCAAGTCTTAAGGTCAAATAAATATTAGTTTAGTAAATTTTCTTTCAGGAGAATTTAAAAATAAATATGGTTTATAAGTGACAAGTTGAAGGTAAAAAAGCGTTCGTAGAAAAGTGAAAAATAATCTAATATAAATATTATATTATTAAATGCATGTGTCAAGTCTTGAAGGCATTGTACGGCTATGAGGAGTGGACAATAGGAAAGGAAGATTAGCGAAATTGTTTCAATTGCAAAAATGATTATTTTCACCGATCGATTTTTTCGATTACGTATTTTTGAAAAATATGTCGCTTCTTTATATTAAGGGGGCAGTTTGCGATGTTAATTTTCCAAAAGGAACATGGTATATTTTGAGCCAAGAAATTTTTTACATAAAAATTTCGATACTTTTTATAAAAAAAGCTCAGAATTGAGCTTCTTTTTCGGCCAAATATTTTTATACTTTCAGACTTTGTCAATAACATCGGAAAATTTGCGAAACTCTTAACATCTAAGTTGAAATATTTGGCACGGCTGAGGGTTAAATTTACATCACTCAAAAAACTTTTGAAATAAACCATCTCAATTTTTATATTTTTTGGCATATATCAAAAATTTGACTAAAACTAAATAGAAATCATAAATTCATGATTGCGTATGAGAAATATAGATGGCGCCTAAGTCCGATTACGTTTGTCATTGATCAAATGCTGCATTGCAATTAATAAATTCGCATAAGCAAAGATTTTCTTAGGATACATTAAAAAAAATGCACACACGTCATTTTCAACCACCTTCTTAAAAATTAATGTATCTGTAAATATTTTTTTCAAATATTTGTAAAAATCTTCAACAGTTATATTTAAAAAATAATCATTATAAGATATTAATTACTGTTATAACATTTCTTTATCAAAACTTACGTATTCCTCCCTGTATATGTAAAAAATAGGCCAAAGTTGATCGATTTTCGAAATTAAAAAAACCGCCAGATGATTCACAGATACTATATCTACACCCGTGCCAATTTTCATAAAAATATTTCACGTATTCACCACAAAAATTCCAAAAGAATTGCGCTGAATTTCGACTAGCATGTTACATATTTCACAGTTAGCCATGGAATGACTGTTATAAAAGTCTTCGGTGGCGTGTATAAACAACATCCGATCCGATGCTGGCATTAGCAAGGTGAATTATGTATTCTAGCAAATGTTTTCGAATAAAAGTAACATAAATAAAATATATTAAGCTGTATGGACTGAAATATTATTTTTTCTACGTCAAGTGGCGATATTTTTTGTATTTTGATGTTATGAAGAAATGCTACAGCCAGAGTGTGAAAAAAAAAAGTTAAGAAGAACGATTTTAAGTGAAGTCGAGGAATTGATTAAATTAAATAACTAAAATAAACAAAACTAAATGTTTTATGAATAATAGAAATTATAAATTGTTAAAAGAAAATTAGAGTTGGATTCTAGAATTGGAAGATATCTTTGAAAATTCATATTTAATGGTCAAATAAATTTATTTTAGTTCTAGTTAAAGAGTCCTCAATCCTAAAGATTGGTTGGAAACAGCACGCCATGCCGATCTATCCTGAGCTAATCCCTTCATCTCCTTATAGCTATTCATCTCAACGTCTTCAACTATCTGACTTACATACTCCAATCTAGGCCTACCTACCCCTCTCTTTCCCTCCACTCTACCTTCTATGATCAATTGCATAATCCCCCCATGCCTAAGAATATGCCCTACTAATCTGTCTCTCCTACGTTGTAACACTCTCCAAATACTTCTCTTCTCCCCTACTAACTCTAGTACAGCTTCATTTGTTACTTTATCTTCCCAACCAATCCTCATCATCCTCCTATAACACCACATTTCAAGTGCTTCTAATCTACGCTTCTCTTCCTTTCCTATAGTCCACGCCTCACACCCGTACAGTGCTACACTCCAAACATATACCTTCAGTAATCTTTTTCTAATACCCAAGTCAATATTTGATCTTAAAATCTGTTCTTTTTCTACGAATGCCTTCCTACCCTGTGCTATCCTACACTTTATATCTACCTTGCTTCGATTATCTTTTGTGATTCTACTGCCTAAATAACAAAAATCTGACACTTCTTCGATTCTATTATCTCCTATTGTGATCCTCATTTTTCTACTGCATTCCTTTTTGTCACACCTCATCACTTTAGTTTTACCTATATTTATTTTCATGTTAAAATCCCTAGTCAATACTGCCTGCATACCATTCAATACCCTTTCTAAATTCTTTTCGCTTTCTTCCAATATAGCTATATCGTCGGCGAATCTCAGCATATATATTTTCTCTCCCTGTACATTCACACCTACACTATACTCTTCTTTTACTTTGTTTATTGCATCTTCTATATATAGATTAAATAATAACGGTGAAAGTGTACATCCCTGCCGAACTCCCTTCCCTATTTTTGCTACTTCTTCTTCCCCCTCAATTCTAACTAAGGCAGTTTGGTGTTTATATAAATTAAAAATTATTCTCCTATCCTTATAATCTATACCCGTTTCTTTTAAAATTCTAAACATTATGTCCCAATCTACATTGTCAAATGCCTTTTCTAAGTCTACAAAAGCTATGCAAGTTACCTTTCCTACCCTCTTTCTTTTTTCTACTACCGTTCTTAGTGCTAGAATCGCCTCTCTCGTCCCTCTGTTTTTCCTAAAACCAAACTGATCTTCTCCTAGCCTTTCCTCTACTTTATTTTCTAATCTCCTATAAATAATCTTTAACAATATCTTCGATGCATGTGA
Organism: Leptodirus hochenwartii; assembly: GCA_947310635.1. Classification (NCBI taxonomy): domain Eukaryota; kingdom Metazoa; phylum Arthropoda; class Insecta; order Coleoptera; family Leiodidae; genus Leptodirus; species Leptodirus hochenwartii. Next base: position 4,274,989 of record OX371181.1, read on the forward strand.
TAGTAGGCTAATGGTCCTATAGTTCTCACACAAATTAGCTCCTATTTTCTTCGGCATTGTTACTATTCTACTACGCTGAAAATCCTGTGGTACTTCTCCCTTCTCATATATTTTACAAACTAGCCTGTATAATCGCTCCTGCATTTTTCCCCCTGCGTGTTTTATTAATTCGGCTGGTATCATATCAATCCCCGCTGCTTTGTTATTCCGTAAATCATTTAATGCTCTATGAAACTCTGACCTAAGTATGCTAGGACCTAAGTCATCCTCATCTATCTGTTCCACATTTTCTAGCTCCTCCATGTCCTGTCTACCTTTATATAAATCTTCAAGATACTCCTTCCATCTTCTAGCTTTTTCCTTATTTTCTGTGAGTTCCTTACCCTGCTTATCACATATAATGTTACCCTTTGGTTTTACTTTAGAAAAATTTTAGTTCAAGAATTACAAAATTAAATTGCCATATTATTGCATAAAATGAAGTAAACTGATAATATGATAAAAAAAAAATCTTTAAATTGTCGAATCAAGTAATTTCATTTTTTTTATTAAACTGTTTAATTCTTGTGGTATATTTTTTAAATCAAATCAATTAAATGTGATAATAATGGCTAAGTGCAATTAGTGTTGCCTATAATATCAAAAAATGTAGTTTCAATTTAAATATACGAAATATTGTTTCAAATGATATTTATAAAAAATTCTTCGGGCGATAAAATGTGATTTTTTACATAGCAAAAAAATGCTTTTTTTTGAATAAAAATTTGAATTTTCAATTTCATGGATGTTCGATTGAATGTCGTATTTTTTTTTTAATAGTAGTTTTTTTTTACGTATTTTTACGGCTAAGACTTTAAAACTTATAAAACTTTCACAAAATCATCTGATCTAAAAATGTGAAAATATTATTACCTTTCAGCGTACTTTTACAATAAATTTCACATCCTAATTGCTTTATCCTGCGCACGTAAGATGCATTTCCGATCCGCTACAGGATAACTCCCATTAGATATCATTCGCAGTTGAAGTACAAGTTGTTAACTTCGTCAAAACTTAGCACAAACTACGACTTCTACGTACTTTTAACTTCACTTAACGTTAATTATTGCCATAAAAAGCAACGGTAAAAAAAAACAACATCACCGAGAAAGGTGGCAACGGAAAAAAATGAACTGCACTAAAGTTGTCTTCAGTTCGATAAAAGCACAAGTCGGAAAAGTTCTTTGAAGCGGAATTAATGACACGTTTAAAGTGAGAGATTGCATTTGAAGATTTGGAAATGTGAGTTGGTTTTTTTTATTTGGAAGATTTTGTGAAATTATTTTTAATGGTACAGCGGCATTAATATTTGATAAAACTGTACAAATAATTTATGAAGTTACTAAAAATAACACAACGGCTACAGAATTTGTATTTTTTGAATTTTTAAACAACGATTTGTTCAGGGCGAGTAGAAAATGTTTAAAAAATGTATAATTTTTGTTTATTTTTTCGAAAAGCTGTTTTTTTATGATAGCGATATTTCGAAATAATATGCTTGATATTTTTATGAAGAAATTTCAATAACAAAAAATAAATTAAAAAATTACAAAAAAAAAAAATTACTTCCAAAATCATAAACAAATTAATAATTTAAATTTGTTTCATTGTTTTTGATTAAGTTTAAAAAATGATTAATTTAATTAAGTTTGTTTGATTTATTTGATAAAAAATACCCATTCGATTTTGATGTATAATTTATTGCATTTATTTGATTTTTATAACGTTGCTTAAATTTAGTTACAAATTTTTGCAAAAAAAAAATTGTTTTTGATTTTTTGGAAGTACATAACTATATTTATAATTCTAATATTTATTTTTTCACTGAAGTAGACAGATATATGGTAATATAAGGTTGCATAATAAAAAAAAATAGCTCTAAAAAATTCTTATTAGTAAATATAAAGGTATTTTTTAATATTTGAAAAAAAAATTCAAAATGAAGAATAAAAAACATATTTACGGCGTATTTTTAAAAATATATACCAGTCGTATATAACGGGGTGTTAAAAAAATTGTAATTTGCCACAAGAAAAGTTATTAATAAGTTATTAAAAATTTAAAAGTTATGTATAAAATATTTTTCTAGAAAATGTTGTTTCATCTTAAAAATTCAAAATTAATATACAGAAAATTAATACTGTCGATAAATAATTAGTTAATATAATAAATTAACTAATTAATTATCAAAAGTTGATACTTTGGTTTATTTTGTATATTTTTTCCAGAATGTTTTAAGAATATAAAAAAAAGGAAAATTATTTGTTCGAATGTTCAAAAAGGGATGTAAGAATGCATAGTAGAACCTCCATAAACGGATACCTCGATTAACGGATACCTTAACTTATATCAATATCAAATTTTGAAACAAAAATAATTGTAATCTCATAAAGGAAAAATATTCGAAAATTTATACAATTTTTAATAGAAAAAAACTCACCATTTTAATTGGTGTGTAAAACTAGTTCGAGTTCATGGATTTTTTGAAATTAAAAATCACCAGGCGAAAGAGAACTGCTTCTCACAACACGGTGCAAAATTTCAAAATTTTATCGCAACTTTTTCTATATAAAAAATATATAAAACGCGGTGCAACGTCGCAAATACCCGCCCGATTCTGCAAACGATGCCGTACTAAACATAGCATTAATTCCTAATTTGCGAAATTGACCGCCAGAAAAGACTACTCTAAACGGCAGCATGTGCCTGGAGGTAGTGGCATATGTCTGCGCATTGAAGACATGCTGCCACATTCGCTGAGAACGCGACACCTGCAGACAGCGCTTATCTATCTATCGCTCGGATTTGTTTATACTATATTCAGATTGTTTTGTTGATGGCTTCATAACAAATTACACGAATTATTCGAAAGTAACAATTTATGTTCACATAAGAAATACATTGGAAACGCTTAGCATTACGCTAGACAAGAGCGGCATGATAACATATAAGCAAGTCAGAGTGAAATAGGATATGGAATTATTTGAAGAAGTAAATATAATTTTGAAAAATGTTTACAATGTTAAAAATAAACAAAAATTTATGCGATTTTTTTTTGTTGTTGAAAGATTCGAAATTGCATTTTTTTTTAGTACTCGCGCACAAAAATGTTTAGTATGAGGTGAGAATAGTTAAGCAAAGAAGTGAATTGTAATTTGACAACATTTTGACATGGAAGACTTTTAAAAGCTAATTTTAATGTATAACGTTATTAATACTTGATAAAAAAAAACAAGTAAATAAATTTATATTTTTTTTAGTATAGTGTTCATTAAAAGAATTTTAAAATCAGAATTTGTTCATGGCGATTAGAAAATGTTCAAAAATGTATTATTTTATTCATACATTTTTTTGGCAAAATTACAAGAAAATAGTTTTTGTAACCAATATGATATAAAATAAAAAAAATTCTAAGTGATATTCTGACTTGATTAATTTATTTTGATTTTTTGATTTTTTAGGTTTTCTTGCTTTTGATTCGACTTTTAGATATTTTTGTAATATTGATTAAATTTGAAATTCTAGATTTTTGTAAAAAAAAACGATTTTATGTCACTTTCTTGAATTTTAGACGATTTAAAAATGAAATTTTATTTTACAAAAATATCTCATTGTAAAAATAGTTAGAATTATAAAATAATGAATTTTTTAAGTTAACAAACCTCGTCATCTAAAAATATTAATTAAAAAAATGTATAATACAGGTATTGTATTTTTTTAGTATGGCGAATAGAAAATGTTTAAAAATTATTATTTTATCTTTTTTTTTTGGCAAAATTACAAGAAAATTGTTTTTGTAACCAATATGATATATAATATAAAAATTCTAAGTGATATTCTGACTTGATTAATTTATTTTGGTTTTGATTTTTTTGGTTTTATTGCATTTTATTAGATCCTTTGGGGATTTTTGTAATATTGATTAAATTTCAAATTCTAGATTTTTAAAGAAAAAAAAAACGATTTTATGTCCGTTTTTTTGTCTTGGTTAATTTATTAATTTATTTTGGTTTTTTGATTTTTTGGGTTTTACTGCATTTTATTAGATCCTTTGGGGATTTTTGTAATATTGATTAAATTTCAAATTCTAGATTTTTAAAGAAGAAAAACAAAACGATTTTATGTCAGTTTTTTTGAGTCTTGGTTAATTTATTAATTTATTTTGGTTTTTTGATTTTTTGGGTTTTATTGCATTTTATTAGATCTTTTGGGGATTTTTGTAATATTGATTTTAATTCTAGATTTTTGTAAAAAAAATAACGATTTTTTCCAATATCTTGAGTTTTGGACGATTTTGTTAAATATTGAAATTTTATTTTACAAAAATATCCCATTGCAGAAATAGTTAGAAATTATAAAAATACCTGATTATTTAGGTTATCCTTTTAACCTTGTTATCTCTATTATAAATGTCAATTTAAATTGATTAAAAATTAAATTAAAAATATTTTTTATAATCTTCATAACTTTTCAACACAAACAGACCATCACATCGACATACATCCATTTCGCAGAGACATCCCTCATTCGTTTTAGCGTCCGTTCTTGGAACACGTGCAGCCTTTAGAAATTCGTAATTGCTAAACTTCCCGTAAGGGAGCGCTACAGCTCGCTCTCACAAACCAACAAATTACAAGTTACCGTTAGCCGTCATATAGGTTAGGGTAGGCTAGTGTCGGGTTGGGTAGGGCACCCTGTATGAGAAATTGCAATTAGATTTTCGCGAGTTGAAAAGTTTCACTTCTTTGGAAGACTGCATGGAAACAGCAGTAGCAGCTTTTTGACGTGTCCGAGAGGTAAATCTTGTTTTGGCAATTTAAAAAAAATTTCAATCTATAAATCAACGTACTTTTACAGCTTTCCAAAAAAAATGGTAAAACGCAATTATTTTGAATTATAGTAAAAATCGTGGATAGAGTATGTAAATTTTAAATGATATACTCTATCCACGGTAGAGTCTATCTATTATATTATTAGTTAAAGAGTCCGCAATCCTAAAGATTGGTTGGAAACAGCACGCCATGCCGATCTATCCTGAGCTAATCCCTTCATCTCCCTATAGCTATTCATCTCAACGTCTTCAACTATCTGACTCACATACTCCAATCTAGGCCTACCTACCCCTCTCTTTCCCTCCACTCTACCTTCTATGATCAATTGCAAAATCCCCCCATGCCTAAGAATATGCCCTACTAATCTGTCTCTCCTACGCTGTAACACTCTCCAAATACTTCTCTTCTCCCCTACTAACTCTAGTACAGCTTCATTTGTTACTTTATCTTCCCAACCAATCCTCATCATCCTCCTATAACACCACATTTCAAGTGCTTCTAATCTACGCTTCTCTTCCTTTCCTATAGTCCACGCCTCACACCCGTACAGTGCTACACTTCAAACATATACCTTCAGTAATCTTTTTCTAATACCCAAGTCAATATTTGATCTTAAAATCTGTTCTTTTTCTACGAATGCCTTCCTACCCTGTGCTATCCTACACTTTATATCTACCTTGCTTCGATTATCTTTTGTGATTCTACTGCCTAAATAACAAAAATCTGACACTTCTTCGATTCTATTATCTCCTATTGTGATCCTCATTTTTCTACTGCATTCCTTTTTGTCACACCTCATCACTTTAGTTTTACCTATATTTATTTTCATGTTAAAATCCCTAGTCAATACTGCCTGCATACCATTCAATACCCTTTCTAAATTCTTTTCGCTTTCTTCCAATATAGCTATATCGTCGGCGAATCTCAACATATATATTTTCTCTCCCTGTACATTCACACCTACACTATACTCTTCTTTTACTTTGTTTATTGCATCTTCTATATATAGATTAAATAATAACGGTGAAAGTGTACATCCCTGCCGAACTCCCTTCCCTATTTTTGCTACCTCTTCTTCCCCCTCAATTCTAACTAAGGCAGTTTGGTGTTTATATAAATTAAAAATTATTCTCCTATCCTTATAATCTATACCCGTTTCTTTTAAAATTCTAAACATTATGTCCCAATCTACATTGTCAAATGCCTTTTCTAAGTCTACAAAAGCTATGCAAGTTACCTTTCCCACCCTCTTTCTTTTTTCTACTACCGTTCTTAGTGCTAGAATCGCCTCTCTCGTCCCTCTGTTTTTCCTAAAACCAAACTGATCTTCTCCTAACCTTTCCTCTACTTTATTTTCTAATCTCCTATAAATAATCTTTAACAATATCTTCGATGCATGTGATAGTAGGCTAATGGTCCTATAGTTCTCACACAAATTAGCTCCTATTTTCTTCGGCATTGTTACTATTCTACTACGCTGAAAATCCTGTGGTACTTCTCCCTTCTCATATATTTTACAAACTAACCTGTATAATCGCTCCTGCATTTTTTCCCCTGCGTGTTTTATTATCATATCAATCCCCGCTGCTTTGTTATTCCGTAAATCATTTAATGCTCTATGAAACTCTGACCTAAGTATGCTAGGACCTAAGTCATCCTCATCTATCTGTTCCACATTTTCTAGCTCCTTCATGTCCTGCCTACCTTTATATAAATCTTCAAGATACTCCTTCCATCTTCTAGCTTTTTCCTTATTTTCTGTGTGTTCCTTACCCTGCTTATCACATATAATGTTACCCTTTGGTTTTACTTTAGAAAAATGTGACTTAATTTTCCTGTAGCCCAAATCTACTTTACCTCTTCTCATATCCTCCTCAATATCCTCACAATTTCCTTTTATCCACTCTTCTTTCGCTAGCTTGCATTTCCTATTAGTTAAGTTCCTTAGTTCCTTATATTTTTTCTGTCCTGCTTCTGTGTTTCCAATTTTAATTTTCCTTCTTGCTTCTATCATTTTAACTATTTCTTCCGTGATCCATTCCCTCCTACCTGCCCTTTTCTTTGTGCCTAATACTTCATTTGCTGCTGTAGTTAACCCATTTCTGATTTCCCTCCATTCGCAATCTATGTCGTTCCTAGATGTTCCATTAGCCATGATTTCTACTTTCTGCTTGTACTTTTCACATACATCAGCTAATTTTAACCTATCGACATCTACTCTGACCTGTTTAGACTTCTGTAATTTCTTGAATTTAACCTCTGAGTCCAGGACTACTAAATTATGGTCACTATCAATATCTGCTCCAGGGTAACTCTTACAATTCTTAATCTGGTTCCTAAACCTCTCTTTAACCAGTATGTAATCTATCTGATACCTCCCTATATCTCCTGGCATTTTCCACGTATATATCCTGCGCTTGTGATTCTGAAAAAGCGTGTTTGCTACCACTAGCTTATTCCTAATACAAAACTCTACCAATCTATCCCCTCTATCATTACGTGTTCCTATTCCATATTCTCCTACTATTGAAACTTCCTTTCCCTTACCTACTACGGCATTCCAATCTCCGATTACAATTAGATTATCCTGTCCTTTAACGTTTGCTAACCTAGATTCAATCTCCTCATAAATGGATTCTACCTCCTCATCATCGTGACTTGAAGTTGGCATATATACTTGCACTATAACTGTGTCCGTTGGCTTCGTGTCTAATCTAATAGTTATAATTCTATCACTAACTTGGCAATAACTCTTTATTCTACATCCCAACTTTCTATTCATTATAAAACCTACACCGGTATGCCCATTATCTGATGCTGTGGTTATTAATCTATATTCTCCTGACCACGTATCTACTTGATCTTTCCTCCTAACTTCACTAATCCCTACAATATCCAGTTTGAGTCTCTCCATTTCTAATTTCAAATTCTCTAACTTTCCTATCCTATTCATACTGCTATTATAATATAATATAATTATATCTATTATAATATAATATAAAATCATGGATAGAGTATAACAATTTTAAGTGATATATTCAATTGCAATTGATATACTCTATTCATGATAACGATACGACAGAATAATAAATTATGGATAAGTTATATCAATTTAATCAATTTTAAATAAAAATAAAAATCCATGATAAAGGTGTGATAGAATATATATACATGGATAGAGTATATCAAAATTAAGTTTTATTTTAACACTTTTATTATTAAATTAACGCTAATTTATTATTTATTCAATGTTAGATATATATGGAATATGAAAATATGGATACAGTATATCAATTTTATTGATATACTCTATCCATGATCGAAATATATCTGCTCTGCAGTATATTTTTATAAAAAAAATTATTCCGAAATTGCTCAATGACTTGTGCGTAATTTCCATTAAAATTATTTTAAATGTCTTTAAAAGTTGTGATTTTTTTTAAATTTTTTTTGATTGATTTGATTTTTGAAAATTACAATAGCCAGTGGAATAAGTCCGAGTTTTAATGCTGCTGTTTACATTAGTATATATAACAACATACGTTTTTGTAATATATCTTTGTGTGTGAAGTGATTCTGCAGTAAGTTAATTTGAAATAAAAAATTCATGATAAATAATTGAAAAAATATAGTTTAGTTTAAACAATAATGATTAACTATCTTTTTAAATTAGATATTTAATTATATTTGAATTTATATTTTTAATTTCAAACTTTTTTATAATTCACTCTGATAAAATATTATCTAGAGTCTAAGAGTAAAATTCAAGAGTAAAAAGTGTGAAATTAAATGATTTTTTAAAATTTACGTTTACAGAAGCATAAGAATTATTTTATAATGAAAATTATTGTATATAAAAAATTTAATATCTTTTATTTCCAATAAAAAGGAAATCATTAAAAAAAAACGAATTAAAAGGAATTTTTGTATTAAATTATTTAACAAGTCTTGATTTTTTTTCACCTTTACAAAAACGAATTGCGCAACTTTTTGCTAAAAAAGATTAATTTCGAAAATTGAAAATATCTGAATATTCTCATACCAAATACTGCGTTTTTAAATTAGTGCCTATCATATTACAAGTCCCTGCATAAATCCTCCAATATGAAGTGAACGAGCAGTAAGTTCATATGAATAGAACTAATGTCAAATTTAAAGTGTTTAGTTAATTAATAATTTTTTATTAAAAAAATTTATAGCAACATCTTTTGTTGTTATTATAAAATTAAGAATAATTTTCGAAAAACAAAAGTACACTTGTAAAAAGTCATATCTAAAAATCGTGTATAGAAAGAAAATATATATTGTGTATATATTAAAGAAAGAAAAAATTGCAAAAATTGAATTTTTTTGTGGAGAATCAGAATGTCTAAGACCATCCCTCATTTTGTGCAAATATTTGTGTTACAATTTAACAGAAAATTGGCTTTTCATAAAAAACTGTGCTAAAACAATTATTCATCAATAAAAATCAAGAAAGCTAAAAAAAGTAGAAATCCATTTTTGAATCCGCACGTTTTTTATTTGTTTGCAAACAAAAACTATCTTACATATACATCAGCTGTTACATTAGCTAGATCCAGAATAATTACTAATCAGAAGTTGTTTAGATTAGCAATTAAAAATTTTATTTACAAAATAAAAAATGAATCATTGGTGTCTAATTAAACGTTGGGAATTTTCTCTTGGAGCACCCTATATAATATCATCCCTTGCTGTACCTCTTGCATATTCCAGCCATGCCCTGAGCTGAGAAGCAAACATAACCTCTAAAGACAAACGCACATCTAGAGCGAGTACAGTAGCAAAGGGAAGACAAGAGAAGGACGAATTTGGCATCTTCGTGGATGGGACATGTACAAATGCACGAAAGGGAAATGGCGATTAATATACAGTGACAGCAGCCTGCTTAGATCCTGTACGTACGTTCCGATCCTAGTAGCTATTAGAGCCACGTACCGAAGGGAATAGCTAATCCCCAGGGGTATAAATATGTACATGTCCAATTTTGTAAGAATTTTTTTTGTACATATAAAAATTTCTGCCTATGCAAGGTTTATTAATAAATACATCTATAAAAGATTTTTTTTTTAATTTTAATAGTATTTTTAACTTTTTCGCGTATGTAAAATTTATCAATAAATTCGTCTATAATAAGAATTTTGAAAAATATTTGTTTTTAAGCAATTTTTTTACTTTTTTTGCACATGTAAGATTTATTAATAAATTCATCTATAATAAAAACTTTAAATGTAGTTTTTTAAGAGTATTTAATTTTTTTTTGCGCATGTAAGATTTATTAATAAATTCATCTATAGTAAGAATTTAAAAAATAATTTTAAAGAGCATGTAAGATTTATTAATAAATTCATCTACAATAAAATAAATTAAATGTAGTTTTTTAACAGTATTTAATTTTTTTTGCGCTTGTAAGATTTATTAATAAATTCATCATAATAAGAATTTAAAAATAATTTTAACGAGTATTTAAATTTTTTTTGCATACTTATGTAAAATTTATTAATAAATTCATCTACAATAAGAATAAAAAAAAATATTTTTAGGGTATTTTTACATTTTTTTGCACATGTAAGATTTATTAATAAATTCATCTATAATAAGAAATTTGAAAAATAAATTTAAACAGTATTTTAATTTTCTTTGCTTACTTATGTAAGATTTACTAATAAATTCATCTATAATAAGAATTTAAAAAATAAATTTAAAGAGTATTTTAATTTTCTATGCATACTTATGTAAGATTTATTAATAAATTCATCTATAATAAGAATTTTGAAAAATATTTGTTTAAAGAGTACATATTTTAAACTTTTTTTGCAAATCTAAGATTTATTAATAAATTCATCTATAATAAAAATTTAAAATATATTTTTTTTAAGAGCATTTTAGTTTTTTTTTGCGTATCTAAGATTAATGAATAAATTCATCGATAATAAGAATTAAAAAAAAAAAATTCATATTTAAGATTGTAAGACACATTTTCTTCTCATTTAAAATCTTGGCCAAATTCTTAAAATTAAAGAAAAAAAATTATTACTGTAACGTTTAACGTTTCTTTCACTTTATTCAATAATATATATTTCATTAACTCGTCATTAAGTCATTATATTAAGGCAAGTATGTTAAGGCTTTCGAAAAAATGGTAAAAGCATGAAGTGATGTTGAAATTAAAGAATCATTTGTTAAGAAAATGTCATTATTTTGAATTATAGTAAATATCGTGGACAGAGTATATAAATTATAGTGATATATTCAATTGCAATTGATATAGTCTATTCATGATATTTTTTTTAATTCTTTATTTTATCTTTTTAATCCTTTTACTACGTGTAAGACACGATTTGTTCTTTTTTAAGATATTAGCAAATTTTTAAAAATTGAAGGCAAATTTGATTACTGTAATACGAGATTAAGCTTTTTTTCCATTTTATTCAATTATTTATCCAATAATATATATTTTATTAACTCGTCATTAAATTTTCCTACTAATTTATCGACTTCGCCTTTCAGCATTTTTTTTTTCGTTAAAAATCATCAACAAAGCTTGTATTTACGTTCTTGATTGACATTTCAAAAATCCATTTTTTTTTTTCAAAATTAAATCTCAATACTTACTTGGGACTTAGAAATTTTCACGATCTACGGCGATTATTTTTTCTTACATCATAAGAAACCCACCTGAAACAAAAGAAACGAATAATTACTAAAAACAATTGCGCAAGCATCAATAAATTATGCACAGGGTGGTCGTATTAAAATATTGCCAAATTAGTTTATTATAGTAAATTATGCCAAAAAAAATAGAGGATACAAAAATTCAATTAAATTTGCTAAATGCAAAAACTTTTTTAATAAAAGTATAAATGTCTAAAACACGAAAGCTGTATTTTTTAAACCACCTGTATATTTCGTTATATTTTTCTCCATCGTGCTAAATAATAAATAATGTTACATTTCAAAATTTTCAATTTTCTAAATTTTATAAAAATTCTAAATACTTTTAAAAAGCTTCGTTTATCTTTCTTAGATATTGTCCACGCCTCATAACCGCACAATGCTGATAATTTAAAAACAAATTTTACTACGATTAAATAATTTTTCAATTTTAGTCACTCAATCCGATTAAATATATAAAAAAAATATTATCTCAACTATTTTTATATAATATAATACCCTAAAAATTGACGAAACATTTTTGTTTTTAATAATTCAGATCATAGATGACAGCTACATGTAAAAAAGTAATATCCAGAAAATGTCAGTATTTTTTCTTGTGTATTTTTTAATCTGTTCAAAAAAATTACATAAATAAAATCAAATCATATATAACAAAAATAAAATCACATAAAAAGGATTTTTTTTAAATTAAATAATATATATATATATATAAATATATCTAAAATATTTCTGCATTTTGATTGCAAAAAAGGATGATGATAGAAGTGACATCTATCGGTGTTTTCATAAACAATCGTTAAATTAGCGACGCACCAAACCAACCGTTTTTTCAGATAGCGCCATCTGTTGGTAGTATAACGAACTAACATTTTCACTGTAAAAAATGCGAAATTTTTTTTTTTATGGCGATGAATAAGCGTTATGAGTGTATAATAAAAGCTCGGAGTTAGATACGTTTGGATAAGAGGATGTAATCGGCTATAGAGAAAGCGAATTGGCTTATCCGTTTGCTTGTGTGCAGATCCACAGATGGCACCACAGTGCACATCCAGTGCTCGCAGACATCGAATCTGCGGATCTGTCAGTTATCTGTCCATATCTATCTGTGCACTCGGATCGCTTGCAAACGGCCTGCCCAGATTGCAATTTGATACCAGAGCGAATTTAGGTTCGTTTCGTCTGTACAAGAGACGGTAAAGGTTCCGTGAAGAGTACAACAACTAGATGGCATAAATGCCAAAGAGTTAAAAATGAAGATGGACTGTTGTACAAACGATTTGTTAATGTTTTGAAAGCAAGCAAACCTAATACATGCATTTTTTAAATTGGAAGATAAATACTATAAAAATGTTACAAAAACAAACGTATATAATTTTCACAGCGAATTATTTAAAAATTGAATTAGAAAAAATTAAATTAGTTATAAAAGTCTAGCTGCTCACCTTAAACAGTACAAAAAAAAATGACAAAAAATCAAAAATCCAAAAAAAATCTCATTCTAACGCTAGAAATATAAAATCTTAAAATTTTTCACCACTTGGGCACTTTAGAAGGTAAACTCTTCACGTATTACAGATTGTCAAATACCCACGCAAGCCTGATGACACGAAGAAATATTGTCGGTCTGTAATTTTCTAATAATATCAATGGCTATGGTGGGGGGAAGATAATCGATGGCAAATTGATTTATATAATCTGAGAAAATGATGGATTGCCGCATTTTGAGAAGAGATTATTACGGAATGATTGTTCTTCGGGTGATGTTGCCAAATTAGGGAAGTTCGAAATTAATATAAGAATATAAAAAATGACATTTCATCAGAAAAAATTGATTGAATTAATTGCTAAATAAAATTACATTGCAGAAAAAAATATATGTTGAGGTTCGCAGACGATCTTTGGAGAAAGGGGGCAGAATTTAGATAGAACAGGTATTAAATGGTATGCAGGAAGTAATGCCCCTAAGGATTATTATAAATAAAAGTAAAGTGATGCGGTGCAAAAATACGAAAATAAAAAAATATGAATTGTTGGAATTTTGGAAATTTACAATATTCTATATAAGTATTTTAAAGTATTCGATACATATTTTTATAAATTTTTTTTGACAAGTATTAACGAAAGAATTCAAGTTCCAAATTACGTTTAAATATTAAAAATTAAATCGTACATTTTATCACCACATTATAAAAGATGCAACAAAAATAATCCTCGCTACTTTAACATTCTAACAAGATTCTGCACACAGAATCGCGGTTTATTTTTATACCCAGATTCTCGCTATGTATTATGTGTGCTCTGTGCTTATATCCACACTTTACATTTCCGTGAAGAAGTTATGTAGATAGAAATATAGACCACTCTTGCACACTAGCAAAAATATCCTACTCTATTATTATTCGCCTCGTCCTTATTTTCAGTTCGGTTCGGTTTCGTTTCGTGTGACAGATGAGCACAATGTTTAGTTGCATATAGTCGAACATACCAGTAGCGGAGTACATGATTAATGAACGATCGGTACAAAAATTGTCGAGTTAGAAGATTATCCTCGATCCTAAAAGCAGCGCGCCATCTGTTGGATCTCTCCTCAGCTAACTTCTTCAGTTTCTTAAAATATCTCATACGTCCCACATACCCCAATTAGGGCCCTTCCTTTCCCTCTGCGATACCTTCGATAACTAAATCCATAATGGCTAAAAATGGGACCTATACTAGATATCTCTTCTACAAAAATTTAATACAAATACATAAACTTTGTGTTTTTTAATTGGTTACGCCACTGATTGGAAGAATAGGCAACGTCGGCGATATTCAGATTTCCAACCGGGACTGGGACCTGTCGCTGAGCCATCTTCTTCTTCTTCTTTGCAGCAGCAGAAGGAGCACCATTCTTGAATAGTTGTACAAATATTTGCCCAAGACTTTACATTTATTCCGAACAAATTTACTTTGCAGGCGAAAAAATATTGTAAGGCTACATAGAAATATACTTAGCTCATTCTAATCCATTCAGGATGATGTCCGAAAAAGTGATCACAACTGAAATTTTGCTTTTTTATATGAGGAAAAGCGATTCGAAAATAATCGGAATTATAAAGAATTTTTGTTCTTGCGTTTGTTATTAATGCGATTTCTTTTTGTTGTTAGTTGCTAAATTTTCATTTCAAATATTAAGCGGCGTTGCCACATTGTATATAGCCTATGTGAGTGGTTATAAAAACGTGTTCGTGTTATAAAAACGACGTGGAAGAGGATTTTATTCAAGGCGGATTTATTACAAATTTAAATTTCCCGCGCGTACGGTTAAATGTTATGCAACCAACAGCACATGCGCAATGGCATACGAAACGGTGTGAATGTTTAAACATTCTTAGAATGTTTTTTTTTGTAATTTTCTACATTTTAAATAAATATTTTCGCTACATAATCCAATTGTTCGAATATTATATAAATTGGCGACATCGCAATCTTTTATTTAAAAATTCTTCGTTCATTTTCTAGACCCACATCAGGTTTCGAGCGTCCCATATTTATACGAGGATATTTATACGCACTTCTTACTGAACTCAGGGTACTAGATTATATCATGACCCAGTTACAAATGCATTTCCCATGTTCAAATGGCTCACGATACATTGAAAGGTTCAATATTTGGTGTCGCATTCTGCGCGTCTCTTCTTCTCACGGCGCTAGAATAGAAGTAGACGTGTCATATGGACACGATTTTCATCCTGTCATAGATCTGAATTTCCTTTTTCATTTGTGCAAGTTTGAGAAATTATACAGTGTGTTTATATTCAAATTACCGCAATTTAACAAAATTCATTTGATTTTATTGTTGTTTAGAAAATCGCCCAAATATCGCAAAAAACTACATTCAATACCTAGATGCGCATTTTGAAAGCTATGCTTCCATCTGTAGTAGCAATTTCAAAAGTTATACAGTGTGCTTTATATTCAAACTACCGCAATTTAACAAAAATCGCTTAATTTTATTGTTGTTTAGAAAATCGCCCAAATATCACAAAAAAATACATTTAATGGCTAGATGCGCATTTTGAAAGCTATGCTTACATCTGTAGTAGCAGTTTCAAATGTTATACAGTGTGTTCATATTCAAACTACCGCAATTTAACAAAAATCATTTGATTTTATTGTTGTTTAGAAAATCGCCCAAATATCGCAAAAAACTACATTCAATACCTAGATGCGCATTTTGAAAGCTATGCTTCCATCTGTAGTAGCAGTCTCAAATGTTATACAGTGTGTTCATATTCAAACTACTTCAACTTAACAAAAATCATTTGATTTTATTGTTGTTTAGAAAATCGCCCAAATATCGCAAAAAACTACATTCAATACCTAGATGCGCATTTTGAAAGCTATGCTTCCATCTGTAGTAGCAGTTTCAAAAGTTATACAGTGTGCTTTATATTCATACTACCGCAATTTAACAAAAATCGCTTAATTTTATTGTTGTTTAGAAAATCGCCCAAATATCACAAAAAAATACATTTAATGGCTAGATGCGCATTTTGAAAGCTATACTTCCATCTGTAGTAGCAGTTTCAAATCTTATACAGTGTGCTTATATTCAAACTACCACAATTTAACAAAAATCATTTGATTTTATTGTATTTAGAAAATCGCCCAAATATCGCAAAAACTACATTTAATAGCTAGATGCGTATTTATAAACATATGCCTCCATCCTCAGTAGCAGAAGAGAAAACTAAATATTGCAATGTGATTTGAAATCGATTTTATTGAATAAAACATAAGATTTTCTTCTAATTTCGAGGAAAAAACGGGCCCAACAAAAAACTTCCTGCAAAATTTATTTTATGCGAATTTTTTGAGTCCAAAACTATGCTCCACGATTTTCGAAATAAAATCCCTAATCATGGGTAAACCCTGTATATATACAGTGACGTAACAACATGAGAAAAACGGCAAATGAATAGGCTTTAGGTTTGTTCTTCATCATCTTCTTCAATGCGGTTGTGTACACGTGGAAATGCGCAGGTTTAAAAGAAGTATAGAAAGAGGCACCGCATTAGGCACTAGGCACGGGTCGTGATGTAGCCCAGGCACACCACCACCTCATGGGAAATCGAAAAGTTACCTCGCTAACAATTTATAACCTGGACAGTTGAACTCTATTTAACTTCGTATTGCTATGGGAGCGGCACAACCACTTACTTTCGCGTATGACAATGCGGTTGAGTCTATCGCGCACAGTGGCGTAACAAAGGGGACTTGGCAGACGGGATCGAATTGTGTAGTAAACATTTTATAAGACTACTAACAATGAAATTGTATTAAACGAGTAGGCTTGCATTTTTGGCGGGGGGTAAAAAAATATTTATTTATACCATTTTTTTAATTGAAAATTGAAAATTACATAACATGCTTAAGAGAAATTTAACATCGATATTTTGCATCATTTTTAGTCGAACGCGATTTTACTGAAGAAACTAATATATTTCAGATTACTTTTCTAATTATATTCGTTTATGAAAAAAATAAACCAATGTTTCAGCTTTTCGACAATCTTCTGCTTTTCATACAATTATATTTAAACTGCGACTGTGTAAATATTTAGTAAATCAAGATAAATTCGCACAATACACAATATTATTAATCTAAAAATTTACACTCGTCCTTTTTACAGAACGAAAAAAAAAAGTACAATATTATTACTGCCCTATTCCAGTTATTTTTTTATTATATTTTTTTAATACACAACATTCTTATTTAAAATTTTCGTGTTATGTACACTCGCCTTTTTACAAAACGAAAAAAATGTACAATATTATTACTGCCCCATTCCAGTTTTTTATTTATTTATTTTTTTTTAATACACAATATTATTAATCTAAAAATTTCGCGTCCTTTTTACAAAACGAAAAAAAAAAGTACAATATTATTACTGCCCCATTCCAGTTATTTTTTTATTATATTTTTTTAATACACAACATTCTTATTTAAAATTTTCGCGTTATATACACTCGCCTTTTTACAAAACGAAAAAAATGTACAATATTATTACTGCCCCATTCCAGTTATTTTTTTTAATACACAATATTATTATCCAAAAATTTCGCGTTATGTACGCTCGTCCATTTTACAGTACGAAAAAATATGTACAATATTATTACTGCCCCATTCCAGTTATTATTTTTATTATTTATTTTTTAATACACAACATTATTATCTAAAAATTTCGCGTTATGTACACTCGTCCATTTTACAGTACGAAAAAAATATGTACAATATTATTACTGCCCCATTCCAGTTATTATTTTTATTATTTATTTTTTAATACACAACATTATTATCTAAAAATTTCGCGTTATGTACACTCGTCCATTTTACAGTACGAAAAAATATGTACAATATTATTACTGCCCCATTCCAGTTATTATTTTTATTATTTATTTTTTAATACACAACATTATTATCTAAAAATTTCGCGTTATGTACACTCGTCCATTTTACAAAACGAAAAATGATGTACAATATTATTACTGCCCCATTCCAGTTATTTTTTTTATATTTTATTTTTTAATACACATTATTATCTACAAATTTCGCGTTATGTACACTCGCCCATTTTACAAAACGAAAAACTATGTACAATATTATTACTGTCCCATTCCCGTTATATGACTCAATAAAATCAACAATATTTCATTTAAAAAAGATTTTTCTATTTTACAAAATAGTTTTTGTCAAATTTAAAAGACATCACTTTACAAAATTATTTTTTCTTGCTAGTTAGGTAGTCTTCAATCCCACCAAATCCTCCTGTAGCACCACATTTCGAATGCTTCTATTCTACATCATCTCTTCCTTTATTATAGTCCACGCCTCACAACCGTACACACTTCACATATGCCATCAGCAATCCTTTTCTAATACCCAAGTCAATATTTGATCTTAAAATCTGCTCCTTTCCTATCCTACAATTTATATATCTACCTTACTTCGGTTATCCTTTGTAATCCTACTTCATAAATAAGAAAAGTCTGACACTTCTTCTATTCTATCATCTCTTGTTCTTGTTACACCTCATCACCTTGGCCGTGCCTATATTTATTTTCATGTTATATTACCCCGTCATTTCCTCCTGCATACCATTTAATACCTGCTCTAAATTCGGCTCCCTTTCTTCCAAGATATGTACATCATCAGCTCACTTCAACATATATATTTCCTCGCCCTGAATTTTCTTTAACATCTTCATTAACCTTGTTTATTCCATCTTCTATATATAGATAAAACAACAACAGCGTAAGTGTACATCCCTGCCCGACTCCCTTTCCTATTCTCGCTACCTTTGTTCCCCCTATCAATTTTGTTTGTAAAAGTAAAAACGATTTTCCAAAATGAAATAATTTTGATTAATCGATGCAGACTAAGCAAATCTCAACCCATTTCGCGTGCGATTATTATTAGATTTTCGTACTCAATACAAAACAAACTAATATAATTCCACCCCTGCATTTCGCCCCCATTGTTACTACCTAATGCGCCCCCTGCATCTGCGTTTGTCCCGAACCAAACTCATATATTCTAGGAGCAAAGGAAAACTTGAATGCTTATCTAATAGAAATCGGATTTGCCATATATTTACATAATACACACGACCGAAATATACCAAATTCATAATGCGTTGTCAATCTGATCAAAACACGTATCTTCAAGCGGGGTGGAAATAAACATTTGAAGCGTAAAAATCGTAATATTGATGGGAGATGATTTATTTGTGTTTGTTGGATTTGTTAATTTTTGTCGATATTTTCGTTAATTTAGGAGGTTTTGTCAGATTAGTGCCAATATATACAGAGTGTTCGGTTTTTAATTTTTGAGTTACTATTAATTTTTGGTGTGAGCAAGAAATAAAATATTTTTTATAGAATTTTATTAATTAAAAAAATATTTAAGATTCTTATGTCAGTGATGTCTTAAAAAAAAAACTTAATTGTTTAAATTAATATAAATGTATGATAAATCTAATTTTTGGGTTTCAAATAAATATCTATAAAAATAAAAAATGAAATTGTTAGAAAAGTCCATTCAATTAATTGATTTATTTGTGTTTGTTAGATTTGTTAATTTTTGATGTCGTTTTTTTTTTGGATTAAAAATTTGTTCGTCGACTAAATAAAAGAAAAGAAAAAAGAGAAATTTAAATTTGAATGTTTAAAAAAAAAATTCGAATAGACAATCAAATAATTGTTAGTGTAATTAAGATTTTACATGATAGGAGATTTTGTCAGATTAGTGCCAATATATAGAGTGTTCGGTTTTTAATTTTTGAGTTACTATTAATTTTTGGTGCGAGCAAGAAATAAAATATTTTTTATAGAATTTTATTAATTAAAAAAATATTTAAGATTCTTATGTCAGTGATGTCTTAAAAAACAAACTTAATTGTTTAAATTAATCTAAATGTATGATAAATCTAATTTTTGGGTTTAAAATAAATATCTATAAAAATAAAAAACAAAATTGTTAGAAAAGTCCATTAAATTAATTGATTTATTTGTGTTTGTTCGATTTGTTAATTTTTGATGTCGTTTTTTTTTGGATTAAAAATTTGTTCGTCGACAAAGTAAAAGAAAAAAAAAAGAGAAATTTAAATTTGAACGTTTAAAAAAAAAATTCGAATAGACAATCAAATAATTGTTAGTGTAATTAAGATTTTACATGATAGGAGATTTTGTCAGATTAGTGCCAATATATAGAGTGTTCGGTTTTTAATTTTTGAGTTACTATTAATTTTTGGTGCGAGCAAGAAATAAAATATTTTTTATAGAATTTTATTAATTAAAAAAATATTTAAGATTCTTATGTCAGTGATGTCTTAAAAAACAAACTTAATTGTTTAAATTAATCTAAATGTATGATAAATCTAATTTTTGGGTTTAAAATAAATATCTATAAAAATAAAAAACAAAATTGTTAGAAAAGTCCATTAAATTAATTGATTTATTTGTGTTTGTTCGATTTGTTAATTTTTGATGTCGTTTTTTTTTGGATTAAAAATTTGTTCGTCGACAAAGTAAAAGAAAAAAAAAAGAGAAATTTAAATTTGAATGTTTAAAAAAAAAATTCGAATAGACAATCAAATAATTGTTAGTGTAATTAAGATTTTACATGATAGGAGATTTTGTCAGATTAGTGCCAATATATACAGAGTGTTCGGTTTTTAATTCTTGAGTTACTACTAATTTTTAGCGTGAGCAAGAAATAAAATATTTTTTATAGAATTTTATTAACTAAAAAAATATTTAAGATTCTTATGTCAGTGATGTCTTAAAAAAAAAACTTAATTGTTTAAATTAATCTAAATGTATGATAAATCAAATTTTTGGGTTTAAAATAAATATCTATAAAAATAAAAAACAAAATTGTTAGAAAAGTCCATTAAATTAATTGATTTATTTGTGTTTGTTCGATTTGTTAATTTTTGATGTCGTTTTTTTTTGGATTAAAAATTTGTTCGTCGACTAAGTAAAAGAAAAAAAAAGAGAAATTTAAATTTGAATGTTTAAAAAAAAAATTCGAATAGACAATCAAATAATTGTTAGTGTAATTAAGATTTTACATGATAGGAGATTTTGTCAGATTAGTGCCAATATATACAGAGTGTTCGGTTTTTAATTCTTGAGTTACTACTAATTTTTAGCGTGAGCAAGAAATAAAATATTTTTTATAGAATTTTATTAATTAAAAAAATATTTAAGATTCTTATGTCAGTGATGTCTTAAAAAAAAACTTAATTGTTTAAATTAATCTAAATGTATGATAAATCAAATTTTTGGGTTTAAAATAAATATCTATAAAAATAAAAAACAAAATTGTTAGAAAAGTCCATTAAATTAATTGATTTATTTGTGTTTGTTCGATTTGTTAATTTTTGATGTCGTTTTTTTTTGGATTAAAAATTTGTTCGTCGACTAAGTAAAAGAAAAAAAAAGAGAAATTTAAATTTGAATGTTTAAAAAAAAAATTCGAATAGACAATCAAATAATTGTTAGTGTAATTAAGATTTTACATGATAGGAGATTTTGTCAGATTAGTGCTAATATATACAGAGTGTTCGGTTTTTAATTCTTGAGTTACTACTAATTTTTAGCGTGAGCAAGAAATAAAATATTTTTTATACAATTTTATTAATTAAAAAAACATTTAAGAATCTTATGTCAGTCTTATTAAGAAAACTTCATTATTTACCCGTAATTATTTAAATTAATCTAAATGTATGATGAATCTAATTTGTGGATTAAAAATATATATCTATAAAAAAAAAAAAATTCTTAGAAAAGTCCATTGAATTATAAAAAACGAAAAAAAAATTACACTAGCTATTTGAAAATCGTCTTTTATAGGATTTTATAAATTGCTGATAAATTGCAATGCAGCATTCGATCAATATAAATCATAATTAGACTCAGGCTCCATCTGCATTTTTGTAGGGCAATCACGAATTTACGATTTCTATCAACTTTTGATCAAATATTTCTTAAAATGTATAAATTTTACATTTTTCACCTCACAATTTCTAAGTTTAAAAATTTTTGAATAAACATAGTGCAGCGATGTAAATTTGACAATCTGTAGTTTCAAATATTGCAACTTATGTATTAAGGTATAGTAGGCAAATTTTTACAATGGTTTCTTAGATTTTGGTAGTAGAAAAAAAATTGATAAGTTTGAATTTTTTTTATAAATTTAACTAACATACCGTTAGAATCGGTCAATAACGAATTTGAGCTATTTTTAATGTATATTAAAAATATTCTGTAAAAAAAATTCTCGATTCAAAACATTTCTTAGTTAACATTAAAATCGCAAACCGCACATTTAACAAACAAAATTCATTTTTACAACTAAACCGAAGAAAAATTAAAAAAAAAAACACCCTGTACGTACGTTCGTATACATGGCACGTATTTCCGCACATTTGGGAAAAGTAGGCGATAATTTATTATCAGCGCGAATCCAAACCGGAGCAACATAAGCATAAGCAATATGGTTTGCTGAAAACGTTGGGCGGCTGGCAGTGGCGGCGGCGGAGGAGGAGGAGGAGGAGGAGGAGTGTAAAGCAAATATTTAACTAACACCAAGCTATTTCGATTTGCACATAACTTTCTATTTTAGGTTTTGGGACGACAACGGCAAAATGTATATACATGCCCGTGGATCATTTGACAGGTGCGATGTGCACGCCATCTAAAATCGTTGGTTTGAACTAAACCTGACTTGACATCGGAGTTTCCCAAAATATAACAAAATATCGCGACGATTTTAATTTACTGATAGTTTTTGATAAAGAACATTCATCGTGACATTTTTTTAATATATGTTCAGTTTAGTTATTTTGTGACGTTTACGTCATTTTAAGTAAAAAATTTGAATACTAACTTATTGCCGTGTATAAATCAAATTTTTTGTAATTTTATAATAATTTACTTTTCGTACGCTCATCTAATATGATATTCCAAACGGTATTGTTTAATAAATTTTGTTTCAACACGAAGTAAAACAATTATACAACTAGGGCAATGAATTTTTGTGCCCTCTGGCGTGCATACAATATGTCATTTTCGGAAAATTACCCGCCAACGAGTCAATTGAAATTTATGAACATCTGTCTGGTGAATGTATTTCTAATTATGCATGGCGCTGTATATATATCATGTTTATATTAATTTTTTTACAAATATATATTATGAAATATCTTTATATAAGTATACTCCTAATTTGAAGCTGTAATAAAACGATTTTATATAATCATAAAATGTTTGCCGATTTAGGGTTTTTTTTTCGCTAAAATATTGCACATTTATTAAATAAATATTTAGTTTATAGCGAAAATTTAAAAAATGTATTTTTGTTAAGGGGAAATTTCATGCAAGAGATTACTCTCGTCTCTTTATAAATTTTTTTTTTTTTAATTAATTTATTAAATAAATTTTGTTAATTATTAAAATATTATTCAAATTTATTTTTAGTACATTTAAAACAATAAAAACAGCATAATGGCAATGTAGGTGCTGAGAAAATATATAACAAATCTATTGTATTAGATTTTTTTTTTAATTTTATCTACATTTAATGCACATAATTTTTTGAGGCCGTGTCTGATATTTTCCAAAAATAATTTTTAACACCAAACGTTTAGAATGGATTTGTTGTATTCAGATCAGAATGTGTAAAAAAAATTCTTTCAAATTTTTATCTTGATTTCACTTTTCCGTGTTAAAAATGCAGATTTTAATCAATTGAAACAAATCTGACATGGAAAATCAACGAAAATCTCTGAAGTAGAACTGTGTTAAAAAGAGTCTTGAATATCAAAGCAATATTTTCTCAAATTGTCCTTTACAATTGCATATTTATATAATTAATTGTAATTGCAGTCAATTCGTTAATTCTCTTGAAATTATAGAATTGAACTAAAGTTTTCCAGATTCAGAATTTTTCTTATTTTCATTTAATTTTAAATTTCCTTGAGCAATAGTAAAAAAATCGTAGGCAAACATTTTTTTAATTTAAGAGATTTGTTCATACAAAGTACACATACTGCATTACTTCTTATTTATCGAGGATTTAACAAAGGATCTATATTAAAGCAATACTACAAAAAAGTGCAGTATCTACGAACAAAATTTTTGAATTTCCTTACAAAACCTGTTCTTTATATTTTTTAATTATTTGAATAAGTTCATCGAAAGAATAATTTATTATGCTAATTTCATTAAAAAAAATAATTAGAATTTTTAAAACTTTATTTCACAAAAAATTAAATCATAATTAAATAAAATAGCTTCCAAATTTATGCAAAATAAATTGCATGCCATCTGTATGTATTTTTATACTATACAGGGCGTTCCAAATTAAACTATCAACATGGACTCTCAAATATTATAATAGATACAATAAACTATTATTTAAAAAAAACCAATTCACGCTGTTTCAAAAATAAAATTTACTTTACTTTACTTTACTTAAAAAATGAATAAAAAAATTTAAAAAAAGGAATAAAAAAAGGACTAAAAATGCTTTTATTGACTCTTTATCTATATATTCTATATTAAAAAAAAAAAATTTATTCCTAGTAAGACAATATAATGATTAAAGTGAACACACTATAAATAAATTTACTTATAAAAGTTCAAAATCACATTAAAATAAATGAAGTACATATTATTTTTTAAAACAACCGGTTATATTTTTAATTTTAAAAAATGAACAAACGTCGAAATCGTCGTAACTATAAAAGCAATCACGCCATGGTTCATATACACTTACTTTCTTTTGTTTAATAAAAATGTTACGACAATATTCGAGATAATGCTCTTTGCAGACACTTGGCGTTGCAGAAGCTCTTCGGCTTGGTGCGAATATATAATCGTAATACTAATAATAATAAGAGTGCGAATGGCTGGCGGAAATCAGAATTGGAAATCACACCCCATCCGAATTTGAGTAAGGAAATATAATTTTTACGAGACCTCAATAAAACCTAATTGACTTGAAGGAAGATAACGAAAAAGTGACGGGGGAATATCTTAATAAATACGGACATCCGAATATTTTACGCTGTGGATAGAAATGTTTTTATAAAGACAGATTAAGTAGAAAAAAGTGTATTATTTTTTATAGAAATAGAACAATTTAATATGTAAAAAATTCTAATTATTAAAGAAGGAAGTTTAACGCTACGACTTGAATAATTCAAATTTTTTTTTTGGTATATGTTGAGACAGGAAATTTTTTTGAAAAAAAGTTCGTAGGCGCGTAATATTTTTAACACACATATAGAAATGTTTAGGTTAGCTAATAGCAAATTTTGGTAGTTCTAGCTATGTTAGTTATTTTAAAAAAAAATCTGAAAGTTGAGATTCTTTTTTGTCAAAATATTTGAGACTCGGCTATAAAGTAACACACTATCAAAAAAATTTGCCCAAGTCTTAATATATTATAAATTGAAATATTTAGAACAGCTGAGTGTCAAATATACATCATTGCACTATGTTTATAAAAAAAAATTCTTTTACTATTACTTACAATTGTATTTTTCTATAAACTAATTTATAGTCTATTTTTGCTACTTCAAGAATTTAATTTGTCCACACCTGTATTTTTTTTACTAAACTTTAATAGAAAATATATTACAAAACGATGTTCAGAATAATAATAAACGAAAAATTCTAAATAATCATTTGAATTTATTAAATTTTTTGACATTTTTGAAAAATATATGATAAAATCAGGCAAGACCAAATTATATTCAATGCGGTCTCTAATTATTGTATTAAATTAATTCTTCAAAGACGATTATATTTTCGTATGTTTTCGCACAATTTCCCAATTTTACATTACGGAAGCAAAACTCTTTTCAATCATAAATTGTCTTAAGAGGGCATATTATTTTTTAATTAAAAGCATGATATATTTTGATTCAAGATTTTTTTTTACAGACCTGACGTAAGGACGTAATATTTTTAAGACACATTAAGAAAGGTTTGGATTAGATAATGGCAGATTCTGACGAGTCTAACTATGTTATTTACTATTATAAAAAATCTCAAATTTGAGCTTCTTTTTGTAAAATTTTTATCCTACTTTGAGATCCTACCAAAAACTAACACACCATAAGAAAAATTTGCACAAGCCCTAATATCTAAATTGGAACATTTTTAACAGCTGACTGTCAAATTTATATTACTGCACTATGTTTATCAAAAAAAATCCTGATTCAGAAATCACAAAACATATTTGAAGAAAATATGAAACTTTTATACGTTTTGCATCAAATATTTGATAGAAATCATAAATTCATAATTGCCTTATAGAAAAACAGATGGCGCTTAGATCCAAGTATGTTTGACATTGATCTAATGCTGCGTTGCAATTTATCTGCGTTTAAAAAATTCATAAAAACGAAGATTTAAAAATAAATTGTGTATAATATTGAAAAAAATATATATTAAAAAAAATCTAATGACGTTTTATTTTGCACTTATGTTCGTACAATTGACTTTTGCAGCAATGCTATTTTTCACCATGTTAGAATTTAAATATTTATACCATTAATACTTTTAAAAGTTCTTTAATTATTATAAAATATTTTTTAAATTTAAATTTAATATCCTACTTTGAGACCATGCCAAAAACTAACACACCATCAGAAAAATTTGCCCAAGCCTTAATATCTAAATTGGAATATTTTGAACAGCTGATTGTCAAATTTATATTACTGCACTATGTTTATCAAAAAAATTCTTGATTCAGAAATCACAAAACATATTTGAAGAAAATATGAAACTTTTATACGTTTTGCATCAAATATTTGATAGAAATCATAAATTCATAATTGCCTTATAGAAAAACAGATGGCGCCTAGATCCAAGTATGTTTGACATTGATCAAATGCTGCGTTTCAATTTATCTGCGTTTAAAAAATTCATAAAAACGAAGATTTAAAAATAAATTGTGTATAATATTGAAAAAAATATATATTAAAAAAAATCTAGTGACGTTTTATTTTGCACTCATGTTCGTACAATTGACTTTTGCAGCAATGCTATTTTTCACCATGTTAGAATTTAAATATTTATACCATTAATGCTTTTAAAAGTTCTTTAATTATTATAAAATATTTTTTTAATTTAAATTTAATATCCTACTTTGAGACCATGCCAAAAACTAACACACCATCAGAAAAATTTGCCCAAGCCTTAATATCTAAATTGGAATATTTTGAACAGCTGATTGTCAAATTTATATTACTGCACTATGTTTATCAAAAAAATTCTTGATTCAGAAATCACAAAACATATTTGAAGAAAATATGAAACTTTTATACGTTTTGCATCAAATATTTGATAGAAATCATAAATTCATAATTGCCTTATAGAAAAACAGATGGCGCCTAGATCCAAGTATGTTTGACATTGATCTAATGCTGCGTTGCAATTTATCTGCGTTTAAAAATTTTATAAAAACGAAGATTTAAAAATAAATTGTGAATAATATTGAAAAAATATATATAAAAAAAAAATCTAGTGACGATTTATTTTTCACTTATGTTCGTACAATTGACTTTTGCAGCAATGCTATTATTCACCATGTTCGAATTTAAATATTTTTCCCATTAATGCTTTTAAAAGTTTTTTAATTATTATAAAATAATTTTTTAATTTAAATCATTAAAAGAAACGTCGTAGATGAAATATCTTTAATTTAAGATTCTATTTAATACTTTTTTTTTTACAGTAAATTAAACTACTCAAAAAAATCTCTACTATAAGGTTTTATAATAAAAAAAACACAAATACAAGCTTCATTGAAATAAATTCTAAAACCGCCCTTTTAAGCCTTTCTTTAGTCGTTTTTTTCTTTTTTTCCTTATTCCGTGCTTTATATTATTAGTTAAAGAGTCCGCAATCCTAAAGATTGGTTGGAAGCAGCACGCCATGCCGATCTATCCTGAGCTAATCCCTTCATCTCCATATAGCTATTCATCTCAACGTCTTCAACTATCTGACTCACATACTCCAATTTAGGCCTACCTACCCCTCTCTTTCCCTCCACTCTACCTTCTATGATCAATTGCATAATCCCCCCATGCCTAAGGATATGCCCTACTAATCTGTCTCTCCTACGCTGTAACACTCTCCAAATACTTCTCTTCTCCCCTACTAACTCTAGTACAGCTTCATTTGTTACTTTATCTTCCCAACCAATCCTCATCATCCTCCTATAACACCACATTTCGAATGCTTGTAATCTAGGCTTCTCTTCCTTTCCGATAGTCCACGCCTCACACCCGTACAGTGCTACACTCCAAACATATACCTTCAGTAATCTTTTTCTAATACCCAAGTCAATATTTGATCTTAAAATCTGTTCCTTTTCTACGAATGCCTTCCTACCCTGTGCTATCCTACACTTTATATCTACCTTGCTTCGATTATCTTTTGTGATTCTACTGCCTAAATAACAAAAATCTCACACTTCTTCGATTCTATTATCTCCTATTGTGATCCTCATTTTTCTACTGCATTCCTTTTTGTCACACCTCATCACTTTAGTTTTACCTATATTTATTTTCATGTTAAAATCCCTAGTCAATACTGCCTGCATACCATTCAATACCCTTTCTAAATTCTTTTCGCTTTCTTCCAATATAGCTATATCGTCGGCGAATCTCAGCATATATATTTTCCCTCCCTGTACATTCACACCTACACTATACTCTTCTTTTACTTTGTTTATTGCATCTTCTATATATAGATTAAATAATAACGGTGAAAGTGTACATGCCTGCCGAACTCCCTTCCCTATTTTTGCTACCTCTTCTTCCCCCTCAATTCTAACTAAGGCAGTTTGGTGTTTATATAAATTAAAAATTATTCTCCTATCCTTATAATCTATACCCGTTTCTTTTAAAATTCTAAACATTATGTCCCAATCTACATTATCAAATGCCTTTTCTAAGTCTACAAAAGCTATGCAAGTTACCTTTCCTACCCTCTTTCTTTTTTCTACTACCGTTCTTAGTGCTAGAATCGCCTCTCTCGTCCCTCTGTTTTTCCTAAAACCAAACTGATCTTCTCCTAGCCTTTCCTCTACTTTATTTTCTAATCTCCTATAAATAATCTTTAACAATATCTTCGATGCATGTGATAGTAGACTAATGGTCCTATAACTATATATAGTCCTATAGTCCTATATACTATTATATAAGCATTTAATTATATAGCATTTTATAATTCATGATATATCCGTTTTGTGTGGATGGGGAAATTTATATTCTACGGTGCATTTGGCAGGAAATTTATGCCTTCCTCAGTCGCCATTGCAATTAAGAAGATAAGAAAATAAGTCTGAGCTGGCTGGCTGGCAAAGGACTATAGAATAGCAGAGAATTGCGCCAAATTCCTAGGATTAAATCACCAGGAAGAACTTTTCTTTTTTTGAAATTTAGTTTCAATGTAACTACAAAAAGTAGATAACAATATATACAAATAAAACGTTTAACTAAGGAAATATATTAATTTTGGTTTAGACACAATCTTATCGTTAATACTCGATAAAACTATATAACAAATTAAACAAAAAAAAAAAGACTGAGGATCTTAGAAAATTAAAAAATTAAAATAATTAGAAAGTTATGATCAAAATATATAATTAAATTTTCAAAATAAAAAATTACGAACTAATGAAAACAATAGCAATATTATTAATTAATATAAAATGAAAAATTAATAAAAAATCGAAATATTTTAAATATACATTTCCCTTTTTTCACTTTTTTCGACGATAATTTAAACTTTTTCCGTTTGAACCGAAAATCAGTTAAATCGAGTTTTAAAACGATTTATATCCATTTTATGTTATTTTAGTACTTTAATTTTTTTTACCACATCGAGAAAAAATCGAAATTTTTCAAAGGGGGTACCCTTTAGACTATTATCTACATTTTTCAATTTTCCGTTAAAACCTAAAATCAGTAAAATCGAGTTTTAAGACCATTTTACGTTTTTTAGCACTTTAAATTTGTACAAAAATCGACTAAAAATCGAAAAATATCAAAGGGCTTTACACTTTATGGACTTTTTTCAATTTTTTCGTTAAAACCGAAAATCAGTAAAATCGTGTTTTAAGACTATTTGTAGTAATTTAACGTTATTTTGGATACTTTAAATTTTTTACCAAAATCGAGAAAAATTCAGAGATACCCGTTAAAACCGAAAATCAGTAAAATCCAGTTTTAGGACGATTATAGTAATTTTACGTTTTGGACAATTTTTTAATTTATTCAAAAATCGACAAAAAATCGAAATTTTGTACTCTGTACTTTTTTTCTCCGATTTTTTCATTTTTTTCCGTTTGAACCGAAAATCAATCAAATCTAATTTAGGACGATTGATCGTTTTACGTTGTTTTGGTTTTAAAATTTCTTCCAAAATCGAGAAAAATTCGAAAAATTTCAAAGGGGGTACCCTTTGCACTTTATGTACATTTTCTTTTTTTTAAACCGCAAAAAAATATATATATATATTTTGTATAACGCTGGAATTTTTCAATTAAACATACGATTCCTTTCTAAACATTTCAAGCGTTAAACAATTGAAATTAACACTTTTACTTCTTCCATAAACTCCATTTACAAATATAATGCAGTACACGATTTATGCATTTCGAAGCCTTTTACGTGACTGTATGAAATACATTCTTTCTTCATTTTTATCGTACTGTAGCATAGAATTGGATATTATAAAAGTACAAAAAATTTCGCGGTTTAACATATGAAATGTGACTAGAACAAATCGGGCCAATTAAAAAACCGGTGGCTGCCAGCGGAACAACCGGGAAAATATATCGCACAATTACTGCTATAGCGCAGTGCCTTATATACAGGGTGGAGTAAATATTCGGGCCGTTTAAGAAGAATAACGCGATCAACATAACCTGTTGATGAATTTATTTTATATTGTGGCGCCATCTAATTTTAATTAGGTCAATTATAATTGAACGCTATATATTAGAGTAACTCGTGCGCAACGTTGCCACACATTGCAATCAATGAAAAGAATAGTTTTATGAAATGTGAAGAGTTTTTATGATTCTCCTCAACCCATTTGAATACGATTTAAAAAATTTCATAATATTGCTATTTATACCAGTTTCTATTGATATTAACAAATATTTAAACTAATAATTAATATTAATAAACAAAAATATTTCTTTATCCCGTTTCTCTTCCAGGTTTTTTTTTATGCTTTTTTGTAATCTTGCCTGGATTAATCACATATTAAATTTATTTATACTATTTATTAATTATAAAAATATAACATTATTTATTAGGTAAGAATTTTCTTAATTCTTTTATGAATTGCAACACAGCGTTTGATCAACGATATACATAATAGCGCCATCTGTATTTCAATAACTCATTTATCAATTTAAGATTTCTTGTTCAAAAGTTTCATCAATTTGTGATCAAAACGATTAAATTCTTCATTATCACCTTCAAAAATGTTTTGCAATTTGTGATTTGTCACATTATTTTTTGATTACGATGAAGTAAATTTGACACTCAGCTGATGGTATATTTGGCACATTGGAGTCTGAATGTGGAAATTTTTTTTTTTTTACAAAATTCAGCTTATTTTGAGATTTTTTTTACGTAACTAACAAATCATCAGAATTCGTCAGTACCTAATTTAAACCGTTCTTAATGTATTTAAAAAATTTATATTAGAAAATTCAATATACATATATTTTGTGTAAAATAAATATTTTTTTAACCCTGAAGTAGGAAGAAAAAGTATCCGTTCAATTGTTAGTTATTTCTATTTATGTGTGAATGCTGAAACTAGAAAAAAATAAAATAAACAAAACGAACTGCGATAGATACTAACGCACGTGCCTGTATGTGAAAAGGCCTGAGGTTTCCATGGCTGCGAAGAAAGCAAATCGATGTTCATTTCAAAAGTCGATTAAAATTTATTAGATTGCTACGCAACGGCAACGGCTAGAAGGCAATTATTGGCTCTTCGTAATTAAAACGATGAATCGAGAATTAGAATTTATGTAAATAACGGAAGAATAACGGCCGCGAAACAAGCGCAGATTTAATGGGAAAGTTTAATAATAAAAGAATATTAAGTGGAAATTTTCGATACTTGCTCGATGTAAAAAATTATAAATGAATTGTAAATATACATTGCAATAAACAAACATTTCGTTTCGTAGAAATTTATTAGTTTTCGTACTTTAGTATATATATTTTTTTAATTTTTAATTTAATTTTAATTCGATTTTTTGTAATATGGCTTAGAGGAGTTTATTTCATGCATTGGAACCTATAAAGAAATTTTATTTTATTTTATTGGACAGTATTTTGTTTGACTTATTAAAAAAATCATTGATTGAAAATTCCGCATTATTATAAAAATCCCATGTGAATGAAATTCGTGTTATATTATTTAAATTAAATTTACTTGAATTTTTGAAAAACAGTGCAATAATTAGATGGAGTTTTTAAAAATTTGTTGTTTTATTTTTAGGAACTTTGAGAATTCTTTTCTTTTTAGAAAATTTTAAAATTTCTTTACTGGGGTCATTTTTAGGAATTTTGAAATTTTTTCTCTGCTGAAGGAGGGACTTCATTTTTAGAAAATTTGAAAAATTCTATTCTCCACTTATTTTTAAGAAATTTGAAAATGCTTTTCTCCACTGATTCAATTTCTAATTTTTAGAAATATTGAAAAAATCTTTTCGCTACAGATCTCTTCATTTTTCAGAATTTTGAAAAATTCTTTTCACTACAGAATTCTTCATAAGGAAATTTGAAAATGCTTTTTTCCACTGATTTAATTCTTAATTTATCGAAATATTGAAAAATTCTTTTCTCTATAGAACTCTTAACTTTTCAGAATTTTGAAAAAATCCTTTCTCCTAAGAATTCTTCACTTATTTTTAAGAAATTTCAAAATGCTTTTCTCCACTAATTTAATTCTTAATTCATCGAAATATTGAAAAATTCCTTTCTCTGCAGAACTCTTAATTTTTCAGAATTAAAAAAATCATTTCTCCTAAGAATTCTTCACTTACTTTTAAGAAATTTTCACATGCTTTTCTCCACTGATTTAATTCTTAATTTTTAGAACATTAAAAAAATTCTTTTCTCTACAAAACTCTTCACTTATTTACAACAAATTTGAAAATAAAAAATTTCTCCACCGATTTTTTTTATTCCATTTTTAGAAATTAAAGAAATTGCACATTCTTACACCTCACCTGCACTTACGTTATATTGTATTAGCGCACATATGCAATTTGCCTTCACAAAGGAAGTCATACGTTAGTTAGTCACGCTTAACTCGATGGCACGGGCACTGGCACTGGCACGGGCACGGGGACCTACCAAATGTTGTTCACAGCTGGCTAATATAATGAACTAATTTGCCTTCGCGTTGGTATGTGCACTCTTCAGCCAATTTAGCAAATGGATATAGTTATAGTGTAAATATGATGGCAAAAAGGTGTAACCTAATTTATACTGTATGGCCAACTTACATGAAACTTACAATCTATGAAAAAATTAAACTTTTTCACAGCTCGTTTTATAATTTTGTGAACGTGAAGAAATTAAATATTTTTTAAGATAGGCAATTTGCGTAATATTATACGTATTATAAATATCTCTGATGACGTAGGTGGTATTTAAATGTCTGTTTTGCACAATGCGCATGTATTATAGAAAATTTTCATCCACCGTTGCCATACCGCACCTAATTCCTCATGTTAAATGAAACATTTTTTTAAATTACGTTGATGAATTAAAATAGTGGAGAATTGTTATTTCATATTAATAATTTAATAGCTGTAACTAATGAAAACATTCTTAAAAAAAAAAGAGAGTATATGTAAAAATTGAACATTCTTTTGACATTTGAAAATATTTTTTTTAAATCTCCCTTTTTTTATTTTGTTGTAATTTTGAGCTTCTAATGCGAAAAAAAATGAATTTGGCAAGATAAAAAATCTCCTAACGTGTTTTTTATAAAGGATTCTTATTTTTAATAAATAAATACTATATTGGTTTTTTTTAAATAATATTAGATTAGACAAAAAAACATAATAAAGTTTTGTACGCAACAAAAAATTGCACGTAGCATTTCGAAATTCGCGATATATTATAAAATATTTTAATGAAATTTTGCTGCCACATATTAGATATACAAAATTTAAAAAATCGAATTACGTTTTGTTTAAACAGTAGCTTAATTTCCTTTAATATAAAATCAATCTACCATCTATCACGCGGTAATAATAAAACGCTTCTATATTATAAAACATTTTTCTTTTTTTGATTTGCAAAAGATTACAGAAAATATATCCCCGGGTGCATTTTATATCAATTTGTTGGATGTAAGGAGTACGTGCGGCATCGTTGGTACACATACCAACCAGCAGAGGTCGCCTTAATCCAACATATTGAAAGCATGGAAAAACTACTTATTTCACATACACTCGGGTTGCCTACTTCATTATTATACATACGACTAAATAAATAATCTTGCAATCACAATCAGAAGATATTTTTTACAAATCAGTAGCTTAAGTAGCTTAATTCTCCAAAATAGTTCAAATATATGTTAAATATTTACAATGCACAAATGAACTACTGACATTATAAAGAATATTATAAAGAATACGTTCTTACGGAAATGTAGATTTGAACTAATTTGGAGAAAATGCTGTAATTCCTATTTAATGCACAGTTTGTAAATTTAAAATATCATAGGATTTGATATGAAATTTTTAGAGTAGCGATTATTAAAAAAAAAATATCAACTACGTGTCAAGTAGCTTAATTATTCATAATAGTTCAAATGCATATGTCAAATATTTACAATGCACAAATGAATTACTGACATTATAAAGAATGTACATAAGTTCTTACGTAAATGTAGATTTGAACTAATTTGGAGAAAATTTTAACTTATACAGTAATTTCTATTGTAAATTTGAAATATCGTAGGATTTGATATGAAATTTTTAGAGTAGCGATTATTTAAAAAAATATATATCAACTACGTTTCAAGTAGCTTCATAATAGTTCAAATATATATGTCAAATATTTTCAATACATAAACAACCTACTGACATTTTAGAGAATGTACGTAAGTACTTATATAAATATTGATTTGAACTAATTTGGAGAAAATTTTTACTTATACAGTAATTCCTATTGTAAATTTGAAATATCGTAGGATTTGATGTAAAATTTTTACAGTAGCGATTATTAAAAAAATATATATCAACTACGTGTCACAAGCAGCTTAATTCTCCAAAATAGTTCAAATGCATATGTCAAATATTTTCAATCCACAAACAAACTACTGACATTATAGAGGATGTACATAAGTACGTATATAAATATTGATTTGAACTAATTTGGAGAAATTTTTTACTTATACAGTAATTCCTATTGTAAATTTGAAATATCGTAGGATTTGATGTAAAAATTTTACAGTAGCGATTATTTAAAAAAATATATATCAACTACGTGTCACAAGCAGCTTAATTCTCCAAAATAGTTCAAATGCATATGTCGAATATTTTCAATTCGTAAACAAACTACTGACATGTACATAAGTTCATATATTGATTGGAACTACTTTGGAGAAAGATCAAGTTATAAAAGTTTAATTCGGAATTCGGTAATTTGTATAGAAAATTTTGTTGGAGCATTTAACAAAACGGAAGAAAATAATAGCGGCGAGCAACCTTAGGTTATAGATAGATGGCAGTGTGCCCTGGGAAGCAATTACCCTTGCCTCAGAGAGATCCAGAGCTGCATCTGCATGCATCTGCCCCCCACATACACACACACATAATACACACATGCACCTGCTCTGATATATCGAGTCAATTTACTTTGTGAACGGATCACTTGTTGATCGTTCAATAAAAATATTTGAAAGATGCAATTTTAAATGGATAAAAGCGTCCAACCAGCATACCTAGCGAAACATGTGTTGTGGTATCATGTTGAGATAAGCCAAGAGATATATATCGAAGAAGAATATTTTTATTTTGGTACAAGTAAAATGAAAATGAAAATTGAATGAGATTAGTTACTGGCAGAAATTGTACAAAAAATATCATCGGCTGATTTTTGGAAGATTTAGGATTATCATTATCATGAAACTAATTTATCGAAGCAAGGACGATAATATCTACAAACTAAATTGTTGTTAAAGAGTCCGCAATCCTAAAGATTGGTTGGAAACAGCACGCCATGCCGATCTATCCTGAGCTAATCCCTTCATCTCCCTATAGCTATTCATCTCAACGTCTTCAACTATCTGACTCACATACTCCAATCTAGGCCTACCTACCCCTCTCTTTCCCTCCACTCTACCTTCTATGATCAATTGCATAATCCCCCCATGCCTAAGGATATGCCCCACTAATCTGTCTCTCCTACGCTGTAACACTCTCCAAATACTTCTCTTCTCCCCTACTAACTCTAGTACAGCTTAATTTGTTACTTTATCTTCCCAACCAATCCTCATCATCCTCCTATAACACCACATTTCGAATGCTTGTAATCTACGATTCTCTTCCTTTCCTATAGTCCACGCCTCACACCCGTACAGTGCTACACTCCAAACATATACCTTCAGTAATCTTTTTCTAATACCCAAGTCAATATTTGATCTTAAAATCTGTTCTTTTTCTACGAATGCCTTCCTACCCTGTGCTATCCTACACTTTATATCTACCTTGCTTCGATTATCTTTTGTGATTCTACTGCCTAAATAACAAAAATCTGACACTTCTTCGATTCTATTATCTCCTATTGCGATCCTCATTTTTCTACTGCATTCCTTTTTGTCACACCTCATCACTTTAGTTTTACCTATATTTATTTTCATGTTAAAATCCCTAGTCAATACTGCCTGCATACCATTCAATACCCTTTCTAAATTCTTTTCGCTTTCTTCCAATATAGCTATATCGTCGGCGAATCTCAACATATATATTTTCTCTCCCTGTACATTTACACCTACACTATACTCTTCTTTTACTTTGTTTATTGCATCTTCTATATATAGATTAAATAATAACGGTGAAAGTGTACATCCCTGCCGAACTCCCTCCCTATTTTTGCTACCTCTTCTTCCCCCTCAATTCTAACTAAGGCAGTTTGGTGTTTATATAAATTAAAAATTATTCTCCTATCCTTATAATCTATACCCGTTTCTTTTAAAATTCTAAACATTATGTCCCAATCTACATTATCAAATGCCTTTTCTAAATCTACAAAAGCTATGCAAGTTACCTTTCCTACCCTCTTTCTTTTTTCTACTACCGTTCTTAGTGCTAGAATCGCCTCCCTCGTCCCTCTGTTTTTCCTAAAACCAAACTGATCTTCTCCTAGCCTTTCCTCTACTTTATTTTCTAATCTCCTATAAATAATCTTTAACAATATCTTCGATGCATGTGATAGTAGACTAATGGTCCTATAGTTCTCACACAAATTAGCTCCTATTTTCTTCGGCATTGTTACTATTCTACTACGCTGAAAATCCTGTGGTACTTCTCCCTTCTCATATATTTTACAAACTAACCTGTATAATCGCTCCTGCATTTTTCCCCCAGCGTGTTTTATTAATTCGGCTGGTATCATATCAATCCCCGCTGCTTTGTTATTCCGTAAATCATTTAATGCTCTATGAAACTCTGACCTAAGTATGCTAGGACCTAAGTCATCCTCATCTATCTGTTCCACACTTTCTAGTTCCTCCATGTCCTGCC
This sequence comes from Leptodirus hochenwartii, assembly GCA_947310635.1. Classification (NCBI taxonomy): domain Eukaryota; kingdom Metazoa; phylum Arthropoda; class Insecta; order Coleoptera; family Leiodidae; genus Leptodirus; species Leptodirus hochenwartii. The sequence goes on from OX371181.1 coordinate 4,312,923, forward strand.
GACCTTTATATAAATCTTCAAGATACTCCTTCCATCTTCTAGCTTTTTCCTTATTTTCTGTGAGTTCCTTACCCTGCTTATCACATATAATGTTACCCTTTGGTTTTACTTTAGAAAAATGTGACTTAATTTTCCTGTAGCCCAAATCTACTTTACCTCTTCTCATATCCTCCTCAATATCCTCACAATTTCCTTTTATCCACTCTTCTTTCGCTAGCTTGCATTTCCTATTAATTAAGTTCCTTAGTTCCTTATATTTTTTCTGTCCTGCTTCTGTGTTTCCAATTTTAATTTTCCTTCTTGCTTCTATCATTTTAACTATTTCTTCCGTGATCCATTCCCTCCTACCTGCCCTTTTCTTTGTGCCTAATACTTCATTTGCTGCTGTAGTTAACCCATTTCTGATTTCCCTCCATTCGCAATCTATGTCGCTTCTAGATGTTCCATTAGCCATGATTTCTACTTTCTGCTTGTACTTTTCACATACATCAGCTAATTTTAACCTATCGACATCTACTCTGACCTGTTTGGACTTCTGTAATTTCTTGAATTTGACCTCTGAGTCCAGGACTACTAAATTATGGTCACTATCAATATCTGCTCCAGGGTAACTCTTACAATTCTTAATCTGGTTCCTAAACCTCTCTTTAACCAGTATGTAATCTATCTGATACCTCCCTATATCTCCTGGCATTTTCCACGTATATATCCTGCGCTTGTGATTCTGAAAAAGCGTGTTTGCTACCACTAGCTTATTCCTAATACAAAACTCTACCAATCTATCCCCTCTATCATTACGTGTTCCTATTCCATATTCTCCTACTATTGAAACTTCCTTTCCCTTACCTACTACGGCATTCCAATCTCCGGTTACAATTAGATTATCCTGTCCTTTAACGTTTGCTAACCTAGATTCAATCTCCTCATAAATGGATTCTACCTCCTCATCATCGTGACTTGAACAATGAATTAAAAAAATTAAAAAAACTAAATTGTGAACAATAAATTAAAATTAACAGAAAAATTGCATAATAAAAATAATTAATAAAATCGGAGACATTCTAAACAATTCATTTCAATTTACTGTTTTAAGAAGAAGAATAAAGTATTCCACAAGCGATGAATATAATTTTTTTTTAAACTAAATTATAGATAAATCTTTACTTTTAATTATTTTTTAATTATTAATATTTATTAACAAGAGAAAGTACTGAAAAAAGCAAAGTAAACAAACAAATTCTATTTACAAATTCTTAAAAATTATTGTATAATGTATTTGAATTTTTATTGTCTATTTTAGTTCTATTTATGTGTTAATTTCGCAATAATAATAATAATAAAAATAGTATTATGTAAATAAACTAGTGTCAACATAATGGTAATTTAATAATGCTTCCGTGATATTTGTTTTTAACATTTGTTTAATACACATTTTACGATTAAAAATTAAATAATTTTTATTCATAAAATAAAATTAATTGATATTTTGTAGCATTTGTGTATATGTAGTATTTTAAGGTATTTTAGAAGGTTATGTTGAAATAAATTACAAATAGCAATTTAAAAATATTTACACGACAAAAAAATACATATAAATTTTTTTTACGCGACTTACAAAAAATATATCCGATATTTAACCAAACTTTTGTTTTTAATGTTAAAAAATGCTTCCGTCATTTTAATATATGTTAAAAATGTATTTAAAAATTAGATATTAAGCGTTTTTTTTTCAATTACAGAATGATGTAAACAATAATCTTGTAAAACCTTAATTGTACATAAAAAAATATCACATACAGAAAAAAAAATACTTTAAAAACTTTTTATTGTAATATTTATTACAGTTCCATTTCAATCCTTGTGTGCCATTTATGTGTAAGGATATGTCGAAATTGACATTGACATATTTCGACAATTATTTGTGAATCAGCATAGTGTGTGTTTTTATTTACATTTTAGCAAATTGAATTTTTTTTTATCATTAACTTATTGCCAAAAAAAAATGGCAAGTTGAAGAAATAAAATTATAAATTTGCTTAAATAAAATAAAAATTATCCCCTCACGTAAAGTGGATTAAATTTAATTGTAGACTTATATTATTATATATATAGACTTATATATATATATTCTTAATATATATAGACTTATATATATATATATTCTTAATATATATAGACTTATATATATATTCTTCATATATTTGCCATTATCTTAGCGAATTTGGTAATTTAACTGAATTGCGCCGAGAAAGGTACCGTTTGATATGTGACATTTGTCTTGAGGAATTTAAGCCACCCCGAGCCGGTGGCGCCTCACCAGAATAACAGCAGATATAATTCTTCTTCGTTGTATAGTACCTAACCTACCTACCATGCAGAATCGGTATCTAGATCACGTATTCGGCATAAAATAGACGAACATAAGTTGATATCTCTATCGATTTCGGCTATAATTTATCGCTTTCTTCGTACCACCAACGCCCATCTATCCCCAACAGTGTGAGAGAGATACGCCATCGAATGGCACAGGTCCGTACTGGCGAAAAAGTCAAACTATATGCAAAATAAGCTAAGAAATGTCGATTTTTGTAACTAATGTTACTTTATATACCTTTTAGTAAAATGGATAAATTAAAAAAAAAAAAAAGTATTGCCAGTTAATAGTATATACTTTGGTATAAGCTTAAACCATTTTTTTTCGTCAAATTTAGCAAAGAAAACCAAATTTTTCAGTAAAAGAAAATTTGATAATAGACGAAGAAATGTTTTTTAGGCCGGTTCTGTATTCGAGGAAGGAAATACCACCAATGTAGGATTATATCGAGAATAAGTTCAATATTTAAGAAACTAGGTGAAACTCGTTGAAAAATTTGAACTGGTTCGAGCACGTGAACGAAGATTTATTGGTTTGTGTTAAATCTATATGAAGAAATAATTCAGAAGGTTTTTTTTATAGAATTTTAAAAAGAGCGTTGGATTTATAATTTTCTAGGAAATGTTTTATGTAAACGACTTAATGAAAATTGTATTATATTTTGTCAGGCAACAAATCAGAGGTGTATCTAGGTGATTATGGACAAAAATTTAAAATAATAATATAATTATATCAAACAATAAGTGCTAGAATTGCAAAAATTCATAGAGCATTTAATTTAAAAATTTTTACACTTTTTTTTTTGAAGTTAGTAGTCATTTTACAGAACTAAAATTTCTAAATTTTGTAAAAAAACGAAGAGTTAAATTAATTTCTTAAAAAAAATCCAAACTTGAGCTTTTTTTTTCTACGTTGGGCCACCAAAAAAATTTGCCCAAACCTTAATATTTAAGTTGGAATATTTTGGACAGCTCAGTGTCAAATTTACATCAGTGCACTAGGTTTATCAAAAAAAAATTTTTTTCTTAGAAATTACAAAACACATTGGAAGTTAAAAATGAAAAATGTATACTTTTTAACATATATTACAAGAAATACTACAATTTCAAGAAATGTTCTAGTTTTAAAATAATTACAAATTAAAATTACTTCATTTTGAAATAAACACGTCATATTTATATTTTCTGCATAAATTTCTGTTAGAACATCAATATGTATAATTTAATCTAATTTTTGAAAAATAATCAATTTTGTAAGTTTTTTTTCGGTTAGCAATTATTGTAGAAATCTGCGACGATCCGATTCTTTTTTAGATGTTTTTATAGTTTAATGATTTCCAAAAAAAATTGTATAACATTTTTGTACAATTTTTTTTAATTTCACATATTTAAATAATTTTTTTCATACCTTTTCTTTAATAATAGTTTTTTTGTAAGTTTTGTTTCGGCTAGCCAATTATTGTAGAAATCTGCGACGATCCGATTCTTTTTTAGATGTTTTTATAATTTAATGATTTCCAAAAAAACTTTTTTGAACAATTTTTTTTTAAATTTTGCATATTTAAATAATTTTTTAATACCTTTTCCTTAATAATATTTATTTTTGTAAGTTTTGTTTCGGCTAGCAATTATTGTAGAAATCTGCGACGATCCGATTCTTTTTTAGATGCTTTCATAGTTTATTGATTTCCAAAAAAATGTATAACTTTTTTGAGCAATTCTTTTTAATTTTGCATATTTAAATAAATTTTTAATACCTTTTCTTTAATAATAAAAATTTCTGCGATGGTCAGATGTCTTTTAATATATTTTCATAATATAGATAATTTATTTAATAATACCACAAAATATTTACATGAAAAATAAGTGCAATTATTTTCATCACGTGTCATTTAAAAATACGACTGTTTTTCTGGTATTTTATATACAGGATAATAAAAAATCTTAAAGAAAAAAATTGTGATAATATTAAAAAAAAAATGTGTTGTCATTCGTGATGCGAAATTTAATTTCAGTTTCAAAAATTTGCAGTTCGAAAAAAAGTCGGTCTTTTTTGTTTAGATAAAATATATTTATTGTTTAGATAAAGAAAATAAAGGGTGAGAATTTTGAAAACTGAAAATTTTGCTTTTATTTAGTAGCCAAAAGCAAAACACTTAAATCAACTAAAAAAACAGCCACAAGCACACTAAATCCATTTCAAATTTTTATCACGTTGGTAGAACGGAAGATACAAAAAAAACCCGCACCACAAAGCTCTTTGCAAATACGATGTGATCAAAATTTCTATAAAAATGCTTAGTGTAATTCAATCTGGGCTTAAAATTTCTTTAAAACTTTTTTTTGTTTTTTTCCCGCTTAATAAGGTTGCGATTTGTTTTTATCTTGTTGTTTTTGCACGGATCGTTCCGAAAGAAAAACATTCGAACAAAGTACCTCGTAACCAAAGTAATTGTAACAGTAACGCATCGTTTATCACCGCTTCAATTAATTCCCAACCGTTCCTGTAATTTATATTAATTGTGCAACTTTATCACTGCAATTATAATGTCCCGACCACATAAAAATGCCATTTGTATATACACAGTAAATTAAGGATAAGCCAAATGATTTTTTTTTACCGTTAAATATCGAATTTTTCTTTTTCTAGATTTTGGTCGAATTTGTAGAAATAAAATACTTCCTTAGTATTATTTTTATTATTTATAATGTCTACTAGTTTCGCTTGTTCAGCGTCTTCAGGAGAAAATTGTCAATTTACAACAATTAATTGTTTAAATTCATAAAATTCGAAAAACTATCAGTCTTAAAGTGTTTAATATTTATTTATTTTAAATAAACTATTGGTTGAGTATTTATTTATGATTATCAATTTTTTTTTATCCTTGGCACTATGTTAGATAAAATCTTTTTTGCAACGTGTGAAAATTTTTTTTCAAGATTATTTTACTTAAGGCTATACTATATAATAAATATGGTATATTTTGAATCAAGAAATGTTTATACAAAAATGTGTCAATAACGCAATTTTTTTTAACACACATTAAGAAATGTTTAGATTAGATTATGACAGATTTTGAACGATATTTATAAAAAAAATTTCATATTTGAGCAACTTTGAAACTTTGTCAAAAAATTTTTTTCTAAACTCTTAATACGAAAGCTGAAATATTTGACATTATGTTTATATAAAAAATCCTTGCTGATGAATTATGATACACTTTTCTAGTTAAAAATGAAAAATTTACGCATTTTGTATAAAGTATTTGATCAAAAGTTAATAGAAATCTAATTATGTTAGATTGCAATTTGTTACCAATTAACAAACTGGATTAAACAAAGATTTACAAATAAATTTGCAAAAATTTCATAGATAAATAAATGTTATTTTTTTTATAATATACATTTCAGAAACTTTTAATAACCACATATATTATTAGTATGGCTATTTAGAAATATTCTTATCATAGAAGTCAAAATTACATATAATTTTTGCCAAAAAAAAAAATTGGTAATCTAAAATACCAATATTATTTAACAAAAAAAACCTGTCAAATTGGCGAATCTAACGTAAACCACCTCTTTTAATATACATGGTGGACATATCATTATAAATCTCGCCTAGTCTATATCTTTCGCGGCTTCTTTTGTTTTTAGCGTCTTAATGTGTCAAAGCGCAGCAACAGACGACACAGCCAGCCAGCGTCGCTTGTTTTCCCGTTTTCTGGCTCGGATCTCCAATGAAATGATTTATAGCCGTTAGAACATCCATTCAAAATGACCATACAGTACGCACCATATGAAAAACCGACGCTATTCACACAAAGCGATTAAACTAAACTGGGGACGTACATTGAAGGTGTACGGTTAGTGTGGACGGACTTTAGCGATGTTCTATTGTTTCTTTCGATGGGAATTATGGGGAATATTTGAAAGGCTTTGTGTAAAGTGACAGTTTCACCGCAGAAAGATAATGGGGAGAGCACCGAGCCGAGTTTGTTACGAATTATAATGCGCTGGACGAACTAATTGGGTAGAAATAATAGTCTTCACTCGCATTGGAAACGAGATAATAATAAAAATAAAAATATGAGTAATTGAAATTTTTTACTATCGATGAATAAAAATTATTTCACATTGTTTAGACAGGAATGACTGTTACAAACTAAACTAATATAAGCAAAACTTGATAGGACGAAAATTCATTATTCTAATGAAAAATTTCTATTTCACAATAATAATAATAATAAAATAACAACATGAGTAATTGAATTTTTTACTAGCGAAGAATAAAAACTATTTCACATTATCTAGACAAGAATGAATGTTAGAAACTAAACTAATATAAGCAAAACTTGATAGGACGAAAATTCACTACCCTAACTACAAATTTCTATTTCACAATAATAATAAGATAAAAAATAATAATAGTAATAATAAAATATTATATGAGTAATTGAATTTTTTTACTACCGAAAAATATAAATTATTTCATTTTATTTAGACAAGAACGAATGTTAAAAAACTAAATTAATATAAGCAAAACTTTATAGGTTGAAAATTCACTATCCTAATAACAAATTTCTATTTCGCAATAATAATAAGATAAAAAATAATAATAGTAATAATAAAATATTATATGAGTAATTGAATTTTTTTACTACCGAAAAATATAAATTATTTCATTTTAGTTAGACAAGAACGAATGTTAAAAAACTAAATTAATATAAGCAAAACTTTATAGGTTGAAAATTCACTATCCTAATAACAAATTTCTATTTCGCAATAATAATAAGATAAAAAAATAATAATAGTAATAATAAAATAATATATGAGTAATTGAAATTTCTTCCGAAGAAAAATAAAAATTATTTCATTTTATTTAGACAAGAACGAATGTTAAAAAACTAAATTAATATAAGCAAAACTTTATAGGTTGAAAATTCACTATCCTAATAACAAATTTCTATTTCGCAATAATAATAAGATAAAAAAATAATAATAGTAATAATAAAATATTATATGAGTAATTGAATTTTTTTACTACCGAAAAATAAAAATTATTTCATTTTATTTAGACAAGAACGAATGTTAAAAAACTAAATTAATATAAGCAAAACTTTATAGGACGAAAATTCACTATCCTAATGAAAAATTTTTATTTCGCAAAAATAATAAGATAAAATAATAATATATATATAATAAAATAATACTATGAGTAATTGAAATTTTTCACTGCAGAAGAATAAAAATTATTTTAGATTATTTAGACAAACTAAACTTAATAAAAGTAAAACTTTCTAGGACGAAAATTCACTACCTTAATAAGATAAAAAAATATATATAATAATAATAAATATATATATAATAAAAATATGAGCAATTGAAATTTTTTACTACCGAAGAATAAAAATTATTTCAGTTTATTTAGACAAGAACGAATGTTAAAAAACTAAATTAATATAAGCAAAACTTTATAGGACGAAAATTCACTATCCTAATGAAAAAAATTTATTTCATAATAATAATAAAAAAAAAAAAATATATATATATTATAAAATAATAATATGAGTAATTGAAATTTTTTACTGCAGAAGAATAAAAATTATTTTAGATTATTTAGACAAACTAAACTGAATAAAAGCAAAACTTTCTCGTATTAAAGTTCATTACCCTAATGACAAATTTCTATTTCACAGCCACCTGTTGAAGAGTTTCCCCCCAAAGCAGTGGATAAAAACTTTGACATCTCTATATATACTACAGCCAAGTTTCATACCTCAGTATTAAAATTTACAACAAGGCATTCGGCGGCAAAGTTTAATAATTTATAACGAACAAAACTCGCAAAAACTTTTACTTACTCCACAGATTACTTACTATCTAATACAATATTACCTTGCGCAAGTATATGGACCGCCCCCCCCCCAACGGCCCCCAGGCCCCTTTTCGTCTTATTTTATGGTCCACGTGAGACGCGAAACTTACGCCAAGATTAAAGTATAACAAAGACTTATGCGCGCTAAACTACCTGCTGAAGGATAGCTGAACCTAAAACTAGGGCCACTAAGTCCCCGAGGATTCAATCCTCAATAGTTCCTGGAAGGATAATATAAAATACTCGGTTTATACCGAAAATTAGTGATATGAGTTGAGGCGCCTTAAGATTTTTTGAAATAGTTTCATTTTTACACATTTTTTTTTAATGATTCGGGATGATATTGGATGTGACTATAAAATTGTTTTTTTAATTGTGTTGAGTAAAATTTTTAATTAAAAATATTCATATAGCGAAGGCGCACGAGGAATGGTTTTTAGTGCTTACTTATTAAATTATTTTACAAATTAATTTTCAGTTCGTCATAATATCAGAAAAATTCAAAGCACTTAGTATTTTATTTATATATTGTTGAATTTATAGCGGACACCTTTTTTTTATCCAATAATCCAGACTAAACGAGATCTATCCCCTAGAAGTCCAGAAGGTGTTTTGAAAGGGACTAGAGTTTTTCGTCGCGTATATTTCTTTTTTAGAATAAAAGAAAAGATAAGCAAGATTTTCTCAACGTTGGCAGAGGAAAATATAAATGTCGTCGTGACGGGGTTGTGCAGAGCCAGAGGGGATGGTAGCGCAGGCCACGGCAAGAGATAAGAATGCAGACGAAGAAATCGAGGTAGAAGACACGCACTGTCAAAGGGCATTGCAAATAAAATTTATGTTAGGACTATTTAAGTCCTCGTCTGATATTTATGTATAAACAAGCTCGTGTCGAAATAATGTCAATATAATGGTAATTTGATATTCTTTACTTATATCAAAAAGATTGGGGAAAAGAAATAAAATTACAATGTTTTATAAAAAAAAAATATTACACGGTTAAAAAATATATAATAAAATTATTTGATTATTTTATTTATATCGACGATATGAATGATTTTTAAACAAAAATTGAATATATAATAAGATATTGAATAATAATATAAAAAAATATATATATAATAAAAATATAAGCAATTGAAATTTTGTACTACCGAAGAATAAAAATTATTTCAGATTATTTAGACAAATTAAACTTAATAAAAGCAAAACTTTCTAGGACGAAAATTCACTACCCTAATGACAAATTTCTAGTTAGTTAAAGAGTCCGCAATCCTAAAGATTGGTTGGAAACAGCACGCCATGCCGATCTATTCTGAGCTAATCCCTTCATCTCCCTATAGATATTCATCTCAACGTCTTCAACTATCTGACTCACATACTCCAATTTAGGCCTACCTACCTCTCTCTTTCCCTCCACTCTACCTTCTATGATCAATTGCATAATCCCCCCATGCCTAAGAATATGCCCTACTAATCTGCCTCTCCTACGCTGTAACACTCTCCAAATACTTCTCTTCTCCCCTACTAACTCTAGTACAGCTTCATTTGTTACTTTATCTTCCCAACCAATCCTCATCATCCTCCTATAACACCACATTTCGAATGCTTGTAATCTACGCTTCTCTTCCTTTCCTATAGTCCACGCCTCACACCCGTACAGTGCTACACTCCAAACATATACCTTCAGTAATCTTTTTCTAATACCCAAGTCAATATTTGATCTTAAAATCTGTTCTTTTTCTACGAATGCCTTCCTACCCTGTGCTATCCTACACTTTATATCTACCTTGCTTCGATTATCTTTTGTGATTCTACTGCCTAAATAACAAAAATCTGACACTTCTTCGATTCTATTATCTCCTATTGAGATCCTCATTTTTCTACTGCATTCCTTTTTGTCACACCTCATCACTTTAGTTTTACCTATATTTATTTTCATGTTAAAATCCCTAGTCAATACTGCCTGCATACCATTCAATACCCTTTCTAAATTCTTTTCGCTTTCTTCCAATATAGCTATATCGTCGGCGAATCTCAACATATATATTTTCTCTCCCTGTACATTCACACCTACACTATACTCTTCTTTTACTTTGTTTATTGCATCTTCTATATATAGATTAAATAATAACGGTGAGAGTGTACATCCCTGCCGAACTCCCTTCCCTATTTTTGCTACCTCTTCTTCCTCCTCAATTCTAACTAAGGCAGTTTGGTGTTTATATAAATTAAAAATTATTCTCCTATCCTTATAATCTATACCCGTTTCTTTTAAAATTCTAAACATTATGTCCCAATCTACATTATCAAATGCCTTTTCTAAGTCTACAAAAGCTATGCAAGTTACCTTTCCTACCCTATTTCTTTTTTCTACTACCGTTCTTAGTGCTAGAATCGCCTCTCTCGTCCCTCTGTTTTTCCTAAAACCAAACTGATCTTCTCCTAGCCTTTCCTCTACTTTATTTTCTAATCTCCTATAAATAATCTTTAACAATATCTTCGATGCATGTGATAGTAGGCTAATGGTCCTATAGTTCTCACACAAATTAGCTCCTATTTTCTTCGGCATTGTTACTATTCTACTACGCTGAAAATCCTGTGGTACTTCTCCCTTCTCATATATTTTACAAACTAACCTATATAATCGCTCCTGCATTTTTCCCCCTGCGTGTTTTATTAATTCGGCTGGTATCATATCAATCCCCGCTGCTTTGTTATTCCTTAAATCATTTAATGCTCTATGAAACTCTGACCTAAGTATGCTAGGACCTAAGTCATCCTCATCTATCTGTTCCACACTTTCTAGCTCCTCCATGTCCTGCCTACCTTTATATAAATCTTCAAGATACTCCTTCCATCTTCTAGCTTTTTCCTTATTTTCTGTGAGTTCCTTACCCTGCTTATCACATATAATGTTACCCTTTGGTTTTACTTTAGAAAAATGTGACTTAATTTTCCTGTAGCCCAAATCTACTTTACCTCTTCTCATATCCTCCTCAATATCCTCACAGTTTCCTTTTATCCACTCTTCTTTCGCTAGCTTGCATTTCCTATTAATTAAGTTCCTTAGTTCCTTATATTTTTTCTGTCCTGCTTATGTGTTTCCTATTTTAATTTTCCTTCTTGCTTCTATCATTTCAACTATTTCTTCCGTGATCCATTCCCTCCTACCTGCCCTTTTCTTTGTGCCTAATACTTCATTTGCTGCTGTAGTTAACCCATTTCTGATTTCCCTCCATTCGCAATCTATGTCGCTCCTAGATGTTCCATTAGCCATGATTTCTACTTTCTGCTTGTACTTTTCACATACATCAGCTAATTTTAACCTATCGACATCTACTCTGACCTGTTTAGACTTCTGTAATTTCTTGAATTTGACCTCTGAGTCCAGGACTACTAAATTATGGTCACTATCAATATCTGCTCCAGGGTAACTCTTACAATTCTTAATCTGGTTCCTAAACCTCTCTTTAACCAGTATGTAATCTATCTGATACCTCCCTATATCTCCTGGCATTTTCCAGGAGATATAGGGAGGTATTTTATAAAATATAAAATATTATTATTTAATATAAAATTTCTATTTCACAATAATAATAAGATAAAAAAATAATAATAGTAATAATAAAATAACATATGAGTAATTGAAATTTTTTACTACCGTAGAATAAAAATTATTTTAATTTATTTAGACAAGAACGAATTAAAAACAATAAAATGAATATAAGCAAAACTTTGTTTTTGAGCTCGTGTCGAAATAATGTCAATATAATGGTAATTTGATATTCTTTACATATATCAAAAATATTGGGGAAGAGAAATAAACTTACAATGTTTTATAAAAAAAAATATTATACGGTTAAATAAAATATAATAAAATTATTTGATTATTTTACTTACATCGATGATATGAAGGATTTTTAAACAAAAATTGAATGAAATTGTACAAAAAATCAGCGAAATCAAAATTAATTAATTCTCTACCTAAACTTTTTATAAGTTTAACTTATAACTTACAAAGGACGAGTTTTAGATATCAAACTTTTTTTTTAGAACTAATTATTTGAGCATCTACCTAATAAATAATATTCTTTAACAACAAAAAAACTAATTCGAACTTTGCTCAGTTTAAAATCTGTTGCAAAAATTTGCAAATTTTAAAATCTGACCATAATTTTCCTAGTATAGATAATTTACCAAATGTACATGTTTGTTCAAATTAAATATTCTCGAATCACTAGAAAATCACAAACACCGCAAAAATCCTAAATATAATTTACGCAATGACCCATTATCTATAGGTAGATTGTTTATATATAAATATTATAACGTTTTTATAATTCGTTTTTCATTTCTTGATAATGCTTAAGAAGCGAAACTATAGTGGCATACATCTTCGTTTTTAACCGTGATATAAAACATTGTATTTTTTATTTCTCTTCCCTAAACGAGTGATATTTTTTTGAATTAATCTAAAAAATTTTGCAAACATTTATTTTTAATTTTTTAATATAGAACACATCGCAACATAACGGCAAAATCAAAGATATTGGTTGTTTGGTAACAATGTCTTTGCCATATGCGTCAAAATGACGTTTCCAAAGTCAAAATGGCATAATTAAATATAAACAAATACAAGTTACGAAAAATTACATACAATATCAAACGCACTTTGAATGGGCATAATAATATTTTGTTAAATTTGTCTTTATCTTATAAAATATGGGTAGTATTTGTATCTTTAAATTGCAACCCCGATTTTTTTTTAACAGATATGTATTTCACGGTAACCATAGCATCGATTTGAACGATTTATATTTTTTATTAAAGCCAATTTATTTAAAATTGAATATTGTATTTGCCAAATTTGTAGAATTAAAAAAAATTATAATCATCATCTTCATTCTATATTCTTATACACGTCACTTTTTTTTCTAACCGTGCAATACGGAACATGTTGAAGACTTTTTTTTTTCTCTTTTTGTACTCTAATTACATACATATGATTTAAATTTCTACATAATTTTTATATGATTATGAAGCAATTTTACATTATTTTTTTGGATGTTCTAGATGAAAAAACAAGTATGTAATGTAAATTGATTGTGGTGCCATCTTTGATAGAAACCAATCAAACTCCTCTTACTGTCACGCCTCATCAATGTTAAGTTGTCATTTGTGACATATTTACTTGTAATTGTCGAACACTGTACAAATTACATCATCAATCTAAAATCGAAATTATTTGCAATTGACTAATTGTAAGTAATTGAAAATTGTATATTGTGAAATGCAATCACAGTAGCCGTATATAGAAGAATGGATATTATATAAATGTCGAATTATCATCAAATTATGAACATTTTGCATCGATATCAAATTTCCATTTTTTATCCAATATCGATTTCGATATAGAAAATATTTACTGAAAATCTTAGAATTATAGATTGTATTTATTTTGTATTATTTTATTTTGTATATTATTGCATTTAGACTCTAATAATCATAAACTTAATTATATATATATATATATATATGTGTGTGTGTGTGTGTGTGTGTGTGTATGTGTGATTAAATACTTAAAGAAGTAAATATTAAATCCTTGAAACATCAAACAATTCATTCCAAATTCCTATTTACTTAGAATAATAAATATTGATGGCATCACTTTGACATTTATATAAAAACAACGTCATGTTTAAGTATGTCACTATCGGTTATTATGGCAACACTGTCAGACGGCCACCATGCTTTTACAGTATCCTAAACGTCAAATTGACGTTTCAAAAGTCAAAACAACTTCAGTGCAGTGAAATTAATTACAATACCCAAAAATAGATGGATGATGAAAAGATATTTCTTGGAAAATTTTAGAAAAAATGATGTTTCAAAAAAATAATAATCGATTTAAAAAACTGATTGTTTCAATATCATGGTTTTTTTTTAAATGAAAAACGTGTTTGATATTTCGAAAGAAGTTTAAATAAGCTAAAGTGCGCTACTGATTTGAGTGTCTAAGTGCCTTTGTACAGAAGGGGATGGAAACGAGAGGTGTCCTCTGTTAACCACCCCTGTGTTGTTTCTTCAGGAGTGTACACGCACTAATGCAGCGGAGCGTGAATGAACTATGTCCGTTTTAAGATGACTCCGGGGAATTTGCGTTTGCGTATATATAAAACAGTTTCGTCCTTAAAGTAGAAAATTATCTCGCGTAATGACAGTTATTATTCATAAAGTGAGTAGGGGGGAAGTGTACTATTAGGTGGCGTATTTTATATTAAATTTCGGACTGAAAATTTAAAAAAAATGCGAAGAATATTTTGAATATCAATTTTGCGTATTTAGTAAAGGACCAATTATTTTTCAGATAAAATATTATTGCTTAGCCACTTTATCGGACGAAAGATAATAATAAGATTGTGATTTTTTTTATGTAATAACAGAATTATATAAAAAAGGGCGCAATAGAAATTATAAAATGAAACTAAATAAAATGAAATGATTTTTATTTTTCGGTAATAAAAAATTTCAATTACTCATATTGTTATTTTATTATTATTATTATGTTTTTTGAATTTTATTATTATTGTGAAATAGAAATTTGTAGTTAGGGTAGTGAATTTTCGACCTAGAAAATTTTGCATATATTAATTTAACTTTTTAACATTCGCTCTTGTCTAAATAAATTTTTAGTACACTCGTCCCTCGATTTGCGCGGTAGATACGGTCCATAAAAAATCGTGTAAAACGAGACGCAAAATGAATATAAAAAGGAGGATAGGTTCAACTAAATTTTAGACAGGGTGAATCGAATCAAAGAATATAAAGAAAAATCGTAGATATGCTCATAAAATGAGGCAAGAATTCCAAGAAAAAAACAGACATTCTAAATTGTAAAAACAGACGTTCCACTAAATTTTAAGTACCAAAGTTGACATTCTAGTGTATTATTATAATTATTAATATTTTATTTTTGTATTTATATAAATTAATATTTTATTGATATTTATATTAATATAATATTCAAACATTTGTTTCACACTGCATATTATTTCAATCAAAGTGAAATACACATAAACATAAATGAATAATATTCCGTAACAAATAAAAAAATAAACACAAATTGACAATGTTCCAAACAAACAAAAGAATAAAAATAGAAACCAGTCTTTAGACTTCATCAGAGCTTTTTCATAAGCAAGGATTCTTTTCACTTCACAAATCGAATTTTTGTAGTGCAGTAAAATAGTCGAAATATATATATTTTTTATAAGAAACCGCGTTAAAGCGATACCGTGTAAATCAAGGCATGGGTGTATTTTGATAGCAAAATTTTAACAAACTCCATCAAACAAAAATTCAGATTTATCATCAACCCATCATAAAAAAACGATCATCATCAAAAATTTTTTTTGTTACCAACGTTTATTCGCGCTGCCCATCGAGGATGAGTTTCAATTTGTACTTTTTACTTCAATATCTATATAGAAAAGTGTAATGAAAAAAAGAAAAGATCCCCTATGTAGATATACACAAGCAAATAATGCGATATGGTGATTGTTAATGCACTAATATATTCTTATCATCTTTCGTTATGGGGTTGCATCCCCAAGTGAATGTATTATATTTTGAGGGTAGATAGGGCCGGCTAATGGTGGCATAGATGATCCTCAAATAATGTACTTGCTATTAGAAATAATGCATCGTCTAAATAAAATATGACAAACGAATTGTTGCAAATGTTTTTTACAATTTTAATGTATCGATTTTGAATAGTATTTGGCAATTTTTCAAATATAAATTGTATATTTTTAATTGTATACAAATAATGATTAACGTTGTTTTATCAAGTAAAAAAGTTATTGAAAATTTATACGTATCATGATTTTTTGATATTAGAATTTATTGTCCATTTACGACAGTAAAAGATAAAAAATGTGACATTTTTTTGGAAATAAAATTGCAATTTGCAAATTGGCGTTTGCGAAAAATTGCAGAATTAAAATACCATCCACGACAGATGGTATAATTAATTTAACATAATTTTATAAAACGTAATGAAGAAGCAGCATTGTAATAATATAAATAATAATTTTTCACAAGTGTAATATTTGGTTAAATTAAAATAAGATTAAAGGAAGCAGATTAAAGACCTTTTTCCAATTTAAATATGTATTATAAATATGTAAATATAAATATGTAAATGCATAAAAAAATTGTTGTTGTTTACAATCAACTTTAAAATAGAAGAAACATTTCTTATTTTGTACAGCTGACTCTATTGCGCTTAAAACTCGAACCGTGTTATACGGGGGTAGGCTGTACATTTCTGCAATATTTCCCTGTCCTAATATTTTTTTGGGGATGCACCTACCCTCTGATAATAGCATATAGAAGACTACCAACGAACGAACGAACGAACCAACCCTCCATTCCGTATAGTGACTAGACAACCCACCCCTAAATTACATATAACATATATACCCTCTAACACCAAAATGCAGAAATCGCGCCTATAATAGGTCCATGGTGTAGTGACCCATGGTCAACGTTCCATATGTTGCTCCGCGAGGGTCGTTCCCGTCTGCACGCTCTGCAGATATTTACTAGTGCCTATATATCGTCGTTTTTATATGTCACTGTCATTATCGTTCAGGGATGTATACAGTGGGAGTGAAAATGTGTGCACATTTGGGTGAATTTTTGATTTTTTTTACGTTATTTTAAAATATGAAAAGGAAATAAAAATGCGCATTCTATGTAGATTGAAATTATTTAAAAAAAATAAAAAAATTGTATAAAAAAGTTGAATTCGTATTTTTGTATATTAGTAATTTTTCGTTTACAATGTTGCAAAATAAAAAGAGCAAATTGATTGAAAAATTTCTATTACCTCTCAAATTTACATTAATTAGACTTGCCTTTTTATTATCAAGCAATTCATGTTAATACTTTACAAAAAAAAAAATTTTAATTAATTTCTCTGATTAGGACTTCATTATTAGAATAATATAATTTGTTTTTGCTAAATTCATGTTGATATTTTACAAAAAAAAAATTATTTTTTTCTTGTATAAAAAAGTTGAATTCTCCTTGAAAAGTTCTAATACTTCGTTTCTAAAAAAATTGCATCTATTAGTAATTTTATAGTGGAATTTTTCGTTTTTAATTTTTCATAATAAATTTTTTTAACTAAAAACAGTAGAATTCTTCTTGAAAATTTCTAATACTTCGTTTCTAAAATTTTTGCATCAATTAGTACTTTTATAGTGTAATTTTTCGTTTTTAATTTTTCAAAATAATTTTTTATTATTACCTCTCAAATTTGCATTAATTAAAGTTGCCTTTTTATTATCAAAGCAATTCATGTTGATATTTTACAAAAAAAAAAATTTTTTTAAATTTCTCTGATTAGGACTGCATTATTAGAATAATATAATTAGTTTTTGCTAAACCAGTAGTCTTGAAACTGTTTATTTTGTGTTATAATAATTTTAATGAATATATTTACCAATTTTGATACAAAAAACGTAAAACTAATAATAGTATTTTTTTTTTTAAAGTCTACCGAGAAAAATGCCATTTTAGAAATTTAACTTTTTGATCTGTTGAACATTATTATTTTTAGTGTTTTTTTCTTTTGAATTTTTTAAATTTAGTGTTGATTAATTAGCGTATTTTACGTTTAATTTTGCAGTTTATTTGACAGCTAAAATTAAAAACTCAAAAAAGAACAACAGTAATTTGTAAAAATCAAACCTAATCCTTCAAATACCTACAAAAGAACTAAATTTCAATTAAAAGGCGAATATAGAAACGCCCTATATTTAGTTTTTAATTTAGAAAATATTTTCTATATACACTTTTGCTGAAAATAATCAAATGTTTAATTTAACATGTAAAATGCTTATGGCACTTAAACAACGTTACACCCTGTATATAAGTCACGAGTAGAAAATTCATTTTTAAACTCGGAGGTACTAAAATAAAAATTTAACACTAAGAGTGTGGTGAAAAAAAAATCGGTATATAACAAGTATTTTATAAAATGAAAACATTTTTTAAATCAATCTATTACATTTTTTGATAATAAATTTGGAGATGTAGAAAACAAAAAAAAAATTGGCCAATTATTTTTTAACCGACTTTTATATCAATTTTATTTAATCGTTAAGTGTTTTTAATTTTACGTAAATGAAAAAAAAAAACGCCACAATTGATTTACGATTTATTAAAACGTTTTTATTTGACGTTTTAATTGAATTTAAAGATCCACGCCCTACTAATTTAATCATTGATAAAATGTCAACAACACACTTTCATTATTCCGCCGAGTGACACATGTCGAATGTCATAAATTTGCCGAAGCAAATAAAAATAACGGCGGTGCAGAAAAAAATGCCATTTTCATCGCGCAAATTGTTTTTCGCATTAAATTTTGTAGCAAAAAGTGATTTTTTTTTCGTTGAAAATTAATAAATTATTTTCATTGTTACCAAACAAACAAAAATCGTTCTTAATTCAAGCTAACCATGCAGTACATACACAATGGGTACCATTGTGATTTTATCATTACAGTACTGCAGGTAAATATTGAACCGACAATAAATCCCGCAATTTCACGATTATTTGCGCCCTTTCGTCCCCCGCCGATGTTTAAAAGTATCTGATCATGCATATTTAAGATTTACTTGGAATAATATCGCTCCCTATAACAGCGAGTCAAAGGAATTTACGTCTCCCCTTCGTTCAGATGCGAAAGTTAAGTCTTGCGGAATTATTGACTTTGATGGTGTATATATAGGGTGGTTTTATTGGAATTATTTACGTAAATTGATCTATTCAGGATTTATAGAAGAAAAAGTGAATGTTTGGTAACAAAAATTGTTTTGAAAATATTTTTTTTTGTAAATCGCTAATAGTTAAATTATTAATCTGTTCCGTTAAAAAACTTATTTTTAGTTTTTTTTTATTTTGTTAAAAATATATAATAATAATATGTTTTGCTGCGTTTTTAATTATTAACTAGGAATTTATAGCGAGGTTAACGTTAATATGTATGTAATATATAAAGCAGTAATTTTACAAAACTGTAAGATAAAAAATTATCGATTTTATTTTTATTTTTGAAAGAATTTTTTTTTTTGAAAGAAATTATTTTGAAAAAAACTTGCGTCACATTTTTAGCTCAATATTTTATACATTTTCATTATTAAATAAAACAAATTAATACCGTACAAATAGAAAAATATGTAGTTAGGTTTTTTTTAAATAAAGATGTATGATTATATCTATTAACGATTTTTTTCAAATTTCTTCATTTCATAGTCTACTGCTTTCTTGCTTAAGGCATGAATGTTTATGATAGGACTATTAAGTTTAATGCCATTGGGAAAATAACAGCATCTCGCAAATGAGAAAAAAACATTTATTACCATTAAAATAATTAAAAATAATCACGGCTCTTAAAAAAAATAGCGAGGAGTGTCAACTTATTTCAGAGTTTCAGCTTAATTATATATAATTAAAGGGTGATATATTTATAAAATTCTAGCCATGTTATACAGAGTGTAAAATATTTATGTCTATGTTAAAAAGTATATACTTTAAATTTTTTAGTTTAATTGATTTAAATAAATTTAAAAAAACTAATGGTACGTTATAACGAATTATCCATAGTTGCCATTTCGTATTATATATATATATATATACAAAATTTAGATGAACTTTCGTAAATATATCTGAAAATCACTATTTTATTATTATTTAATTAAATCGAAAATCGGCAAACGACACTATACAGGGTGAGTCATAAAGAAAAGAATATAAAAGATTTTTTTTTTCTTGGCTTAAAATAAGTAATAAAAAATATATAAATAATATAGTATTGGTTGAAATTGGAATATAATAAAATATCACGAAAAAAAAATCATAAAAATTAAAAAAGAATTGTCATCTAAAAAAAGAACGATTTTGATTTCATGATTGAAAAAATCACTAAAAGTCATAAAATGTATAAAAACATTTTTTTAGGCATGTATAAAAGAGTGTTTTTAATTTCGCCATTGATTAACTTGATAAAAATTCATAAAAAAATAAGAAAAAATGATTGTAGCAGTTATGCGATTTGGTTTTATCGTTGAAAAAAATTCATAAAAAATTAAAAAAAAATTTTATTAGCCAGTGTGTTTTAATTTGACCAGTGAAAAAAAATCATAAAAGCATTGAGAAATTAAAAAAATTATCACATCTGTAAAAGTGTGATTTTGAGTGATCCCTGAAAAGAAATTCATAAATTTAATTAAACAATTTGGAAAAAATGTAAAGGATAATTTTGATTTAAATTGATAAAAAAATTAATAAATTGGAAAAATAAAGAATTTAGTTATTTGTTACAATTTTATTTTAGATCTTAACTTTATCATTGAAAAAAAAGCCATAAAAAATGAAAAATTAAAAGTTGTCTATTAAAAGAAATTCATACAAATTTATAAAAAAAAATGTATATTTTTTAAATATAAGTTATATAAAACTGCATTTTTCATTTTGTTTCATTTCAAATTCATAAAAGTTCATAAAAAGTAACAAATTAAATATCTGACTTTCCCACGCTTTTTTATATAAATACGTAGCATCCTGTATATTACACACGAGTTTCGAAAATGTACACCGATTTAAGCGCCGATAACAAAATACCTTCCCTAGATATTAAAGCCACCCTATATCAATATTATATCAATCAGATTCAAAATTATAAGGAGCGCAATTTACATTGAAATTTATATGAATATTGAATTGAATGTAAGCCATGTTCTCGATACTAGATTAATTATTGGAAAGCGTACTTCAATATTTACTGAAGAATACGCGGCAACACCGCCGCCACCGCCGCCACCACCAGCGCCTCTGCAACATCGCAGAAATGTGAGAATGTAGATAA
This sequence comes from Leptodirus hochenwartii, assembly GCA_947310635.1. NCBI lineage: Eukaryota > Metazoa > Arthropoda > Insecta > Coleoptera > Leiodidae > Leptodirus > Leptodirus hochenwartii. The sequence continues at coordinate 4,334,117 of OX371181.1, forward strand.
TAAGTAAAACTAAATATTTGATAAATTAATGAACGTGAATAGATATTTGGCAATATTCCTGCTATCTATGCCCACTATACAGGGTGTATTTTTTATTAATTTAAAAATATATATTGTGTCTGTATGTCTGTCCAAGATTTTTTTCAACTATCCAATTATTATTATTTTTTAATGTATTTATTAATGTAATTTTATAATGTAATTTTATTTAGAATGTAATTTTATTTAATAAAATTCACAGAAAGAAGCATAAAAAAAAAGTACGGTAAGATGATTTTCATTTTTCGTTCATAAAAGTAAGGGGGTATAATAATTTTTCATTTGTTTTTTTTTGTTGGCAGATATTTGTTAAACTAAACAGTAAAATATATTTTTTGGGAGTACATTTAAATATGCCTACTATACAGGGTGTATTTTTTTTTTGTGTTTGCATATCTGTCCAAGATTTTTCTCAACTATCCAATTATGTACAAAGCTAAAAATTTGCATATAAAAGCATATAATTGTTTGGGAAAACGTGAAAATTTAATTAATCCAAAATATTTTCATTATAACCTCGAAATATATAACGGAAATTGATTTTTTTTTATAGAACGTATTTATTAATGTAATTTTATAATGTAATTTTTTTTAGAATGTAATTTTATTTAATAAAATTCACAAAAAGCTTGAAAAAAAATGGTAAGGTGATTTTCATTTTTGGTCCATAAAAGTAAGGGGATGTAATAATTTTCCATTTGTTTTTTTTTTGTTGGCAGATATTTGTTAAACTAAACAATAAAATATTTTTTTAAGATTAAATTAAATTACGCCTACTATACAGGGTGTATTTTTAATTGTTTTTGGTATCTGTATGTCTGCCTAAGATTTTTCTCAACTATCCAATTATGTACAAACTAAAATTTTGCATATAAAAGCATATAATTTATTGGGAAAGCGTGAAAATTTAATTAATCCAAAATATTTTCATTATAACCTCGAAATATATATCGGAAATTGATTTTTTTTTATAGAAATGTATTATTTCAAAAAAAAATCACAAAAAGCACGAAAAAAAAAACGGTGAAGTGATTTTGATTTTGATTTCTCGTCCATAAACGTAAGGGTTTTTAATGTTTTTTTTTACTGGCAGGTGTTTGTTAAACTAAATCATAAAAAAAAATTTCGTATTAAATGTACGGTAGAGCAGGATTATTTTAGCGCGATTATGCAATCAGCATCGTAATGTGATATTTAATGTTGTCACGTCCCGTGAAAACTTTATCAAAAAGGCTGCTGGAAAACACTGTAGTTGCGACTTATGAACGTACTTATATGATATACACAACCTAATTCATGGCCTTCCGTGTTGTGGCCTTTTATATCGGGGTGCTGGACGTTTCAGCGCCGCCTTCAGGACGATTCATCGCCAAAACAAAATTGGAGTATTCATATTTTTTTATTTCAAATGTTATTAGATATTTTATTAGATTATACGAATAGATTTATTGATATTCGATTTTTTAAAATTTTTCAATGGCGTTTTTTTCTACTGTAAAAAAATGACCAAAATGAAAAATCAAAAAAATGTACCCAACTCTTAATATTTAAATTGAAACAATTGTCAAATTCACATCACCGCATTATGTGTATCAAAAAACTTCTTTTCTTCTTTAAAACAAACAAATTTTTAAACACCGTTCAGTGTCTGCTTTTGCAATAATTCGCGATATTTTCTAAAAATAAATGAAACGACGTCCGTTAGCGAATATAAATAAGTCTTTTCGTAAAAAATGCTGGGGATGAAATGTTTCGGACCGATGCGATGAAATATAGCACGCTCGGTGTTAGTTGCTATCTGCTGCACAGAATAAAGAAAAGAAAAAAAATGTAAAAAGCGTGTTTGGAACACAGAATGAAGTTGCCACAGCGAAAATAACTTGTCATCTTTCAGCTGTAACGAATGCGTATCGTTTTATATTCGGAATGAAGTCATGAATGAATTTAATGTGATAAATATGTTTATGTGTGAGGAAATAATGCAATTCTTCGCCTAGGATGAGGTTAAGATGGAGGAATGTAACATGGTGTAGTTTGAATGAACGAAGAATGAAAATGTGCGAAATTAACAAATATGATATATTGCGATGGTAATAAGAAAACTTAAATTGGATTTTTAATTTTCTACGTTAATTTCCTTTTGTTAGTTACGCTTTTTCAAAAATATCAAAATTCAGCTTCTATTTTTGTGATTTTATTTCCACTTTGCCGAAAAAATAAATTCTCTATTTGCAATTTTGAAGAAATATAAAGTAACATGTAAAATGCCTATGTTTCCAATCCAGCTGTACACCCTGTATATATAATACAGGTCAGGTCAGGTCAGATCAGTTTTTCAATTCGAAAATATTCTCCATTTACAAATTTGCTATAAAATAATCAGGGCAGCCAATATTTGAAGAAATATAAAGTGACATGTAAAATGCCTATGTTTCCAATCCAGCTTTACACTCTGTATATATAATACAGGTCGGGTCAGGTCAGATCAGTTTTTCAATTGCGAAAATATTCTCTATTTGCAATTTTGCTGTCAAATAATCAGGGCAGCCAATATTTGAAGAAATATAAAGTAACATGTAAAATGCCATGTTTCCAATCCAGCTTTACACCCTGTATATATAACACAGGTCAGGTCAGGTCAAATTAGTTTTTCAATTGCGAAAATATTCTCTATTTACAATTTTGCTGTAAAATAATCAGGGCAGCCAATATTTAAGGAAATATAAAGTAACATGTAAAATGCCTATGTGTCCAATCCAGCGTTACACCCTGTATATATAATACAGGTCGGGTCAGGTCAGATCAGTTTTTTAATTGCGAAAATATTCTCTATTTGCAATTTTGCTGTCAAATAATCAGGGCAGCCAATAATTGAAGAAATATAAAGTAACATGTAAAATGCCTATGTTTCCAATCCAGCGTTACACCCTGTATATATAATACAGGTCGGGTCAGGTCAGATCAGTTTTTCAATTGCGAAAATATTCTCTATTTGCAATTTTGCTGTAAAATAATCAGGGCGGCCAATGTTTGAAGAAATATAAAGTAACATGTAAAATGCCTATGTGTCCAATCCAGCGTTACACCCTGTATATATAATACAGGTCGGGTCAGGTCAGATCAGTTTTTCAATTGCGAAAATATTCTCTATTTGCAATTTTGCTGTAAAATAATCAGGGCGGCCAATGTTTGAAGAAATATAAAGTAACATGTAAAATGCCTATGTTTCCAATCCAGCGTTACACCCTGTATATATAATACAGGTCGGGTCAGGTCAGATCAGTTTTTCAATTGCGAAAATATTCTCTATTTGCAATTTTGCTGTAAAATAATCAGGGCGGCCAATGTTTGAAGAAATATAAAGTAACATGTAAAATGCCTATGTTTCCAAACCAGCATTACACCCTGTATATATAATACAGGGTGTAATAAGAAAAACTAAATATTTGATAAACAAATGAATGTGAATTTGGCAATATTCCTGCTACCTATGCCCACTATACAGGGTGCATTTTTAAAATTATTATCGTTTCATTAATTTGTTGGTGTCTGCACGTCCCTTACGTCCTGTAGACACAGACAGTGAAATGGTGAAATGAAGGCTCTGATTGCAGATAATTGCTGCGCCGTTTGGAGCTTGCGGCTACGTCTACGGCGGCGACGGCGGCGGTGGCGGTGGTGGTGGTGGTTTCGGTCGCATATTGAAACGAAGATGCGAGGATGGTGGCGGTTGCCACATTGTATATTACACGCCACTATATATTATATATATTTATATACAGGGTGTGAGCATCAGAGCATGAGGGGAAAATGACAGATTGCGGCTTCGATTATATATAGACAAATTAATTATCGATTAAGTATTAATAGATAGTCAGTTAGTCCTCGATCAATAAACTCTGTCAATTTGTCCTTCAATTTTGGCTGTAATCTTGAATAAGATCTTATTTTACGTTGTCTTACGACAGTAAACTAAAAATTATTATTTTTTTATATCGATAAGAATTGTACCAAGTAACTATATTTAATTTATAAAATTAAATATATGGGAGAAATTTATTAAATACCGTTTGGACTTTAAAGTAATTTAAGTGAACTAATTTCAATAGTTCACTTAAATTGCACTTTTACTTTTTATTGTTCAACTCCAAGCACATTGTTACGACATTTTAATAAAAAAAAGATTTTTTTTTACAAACCTATAACCAAATTATTACCGCCTCTTCGTAATTAAGCATTTTTTTTTTTTAATGTCTAAAGCAGATTATGAATTTCTAAAATAATTTGACTATTTTTCCGAGAAGATGATATTTTATAATATCAACAGTAGTCGAAAAATTAAAATATTTCCTAAAATTGCGAGCATTTACTATTTTACTGCAAAAATAATATATAACCTCACATTATCGACTACTACAATTATATACAATTATAATTTCGATAGGATCACCTGAATCAAAATGTATATGCTCGGCTACAGCACTTTTAGTGTTTTTTATAGATTTTTTAGAACAAAATTTCGATTAAGAGGCGAATATAGAAACGCCCTATATTTAGTTTTTAATTTAGAAAATATTTTCTATATACACTTTTGCTGAAAAATAATCAGATGTTTAATTTAACAATGTAAAATGCTTATGGCACTTAAACAACGTTACATCCTGTATATAAGTCACGAGTGGAAAATTCATTTTTAGAACTCAGAGGTACTAAAATAAAAATTTAACACTAAGAGTGTGGTGAAAAAAACATATATCGGTATATAATAAATGATTGCTTTTGATAAAGATTTATCAAATATGTAGTATGCAAATTTTTCTAATGGCAACGTAAAAATCATTACAATATTAATAACAATTAGCGAAGTGCTCTTCAATTGGTAGATAAATTTAAAATAGCGAAATAAATCGAAAAATCAAATTATTTACAAATTAACATTGTGCATTCAAGTAAAAAAAAAATGAATATATGAAAAAAAAATTTTAAATCAATCTATGTATTATATTTTATGATAATAAATTTGGAAATGTAGAAAACTAAAAAAAAAATATATATACAATTATAATTTGAATAGGATCACCTGAACCAAAATGTATATGCTCGGGTATAGCACTTTTTGTCTTTTTATTTAATCTGAAAGCAGCTTAAATCTAAATTTTTAATAGGTCCACGTGTTTGTCTTCTATATAAACCTTCGTGAGGACAACTAGAACTAGAACATAAATACCAATTTTTTTTTTAATGAAATCAATAAAATCTTTGAAATTTCTTACAAAATTAGTTAGTTAAAGAGTCCGCAATCCTAAAGATTGGTTGGAAACAGCACGCCATGCCGATCTATCCTGAGCTAATCCCTTCATCTCCCTATAGCTATTCATCTCAACGTCTTCAACTATCTGACTCACATACTCCAATCTAGGCCTACCTACCCCTCTCTTTCCCTCCACTCTACCTTCTATGATCAATTGCATAATCCCCCCATGCCTAAGAATATGCCCTACTAATCTGTCTCTCCTACGCTGTAACACTCTCCAGATACTTCTCTTCTCCCCTACTAACTCTAGTACAGCTTCATTTGTTACTTTATCTTCCCAACCAATCCTCATCATCCTCCTATAGCACCACATTTCAAGTGCTTCTAATCTACGCTTCTCTTCCTTTCCTATAGTCCACACCTCACACCCGTACAGTGCTACACTCCAAACATATACCTTCAGTAATCTTTTTCTAATACCCAAGTCAATATTTGATCTTAAAATCTGTTCTTTTTCTACGAATGCCTTCCTACCCTGTGCTATCCTACACTTTATATCTACCTTGCTTCGATTATCTTTTGTGATTCTACTGCCTAAATAACAAAAATCTGACACTTCTTCGATTCTATTATCTACTATTGTGATCCTCATTTTTCTACTGCATTCCTTTTTGTCACACCTCATCACTTTAGTTTTACCTATATTTATTTTCATGTTAAAATCCCTAGTCAATACTGCCTGCATACCATTCAATACCCTTTCTAAATTCTTTTCGCTTTCTTCCAATATAGCTATATCGTCAGCGAATCTCAACATATATATTTTCTCTCCCTGTACATTCACACCTACACTATACTCTTCTTTTACTTTATTTATTGCATCTTCTATATATATATTAAATAATAACGGTGAGAGTGTACATCCCTGCCGAACTCCCTTCCCTATTTTTGCTACCTCTTCTTCCCCCTCAATTCTAACTAAGGCAGTTTGGTGTTTATATAAATTAAAAATTATTCTCCTATCCTTATAATCTATACCCGTTTCTTTTAAAATTCTAAACATTATGTCCCAATCTACATTATCAAATGCCTTTTCTAAATCTACAAAAGCTATGCAAGTTACCTTTCCTACCCTCATTCTTTTTTCTACTACCGTTCTTAGTGCTAGAATCGCCTCCCTCGTCCCTCTGTTTTTCCTAAAACCAAACTGATCTTCTCCTAGCCTTTCCTCTACTTTATTTTCTAAGCTCCTATAAATAATCTTTAACAATATCTTCGATGCATGTGATAGTAGACTAATGGTCCTATAGTTCTCACACAAATTAGCTCCTATTTTCTTCGGCATTGTTACTATTCTACTACGCTGAAAATCCTGTGGTACTTCTCCCTTCTCATATATTTTACAAATTAACCTGTATAATCGCTCCTGCATTTTTTCCCCTGCGTGTTTTATTAATTCGGCTGGTATCATATCAATCCCCGCTGCTTTGTTATTCCGTAAATCATTTAATGCTCTATGAAACTCTGACCTAAGTATGCTAGGACCTAAGTCATCCTCATCTATCTGTTCCACATTTTCTAGCTCCTCCATGTCCTGCCTACCTTTATATAAATCTTCAAGATACTCCTTCCATCTTCTAGCTTTTTCCTTATTTTCTGTGAGTTCCTTACCCTGCTTATCACATATAATGTTACCCTTTGGTTTTACTTTAGAAAAATGTGACTTAATTTTCCTGTAGCCCAAATCTACTTTACCTCTTCTCATATCCTCCTCAATATCCTCACAATTTCCTTTTATCCACTCTTCTTTCGCTAGCTTGCATTTCCTATTAATTAAGTTCCTTAGTTCCTTATATTTTTTCTGTCCTGCTTCTGTGTTTCCAATTTTAATTTTCCTTCTTGCTTCTATCATTTCCACTATTTCTTCCGTGATCCATTCCCTCCTACCTGTCCTTTTCTTTGTGCCTAATACTTCATTTGCTGCTGTAGTTAACCCATTTCTGATTTCCCTCCATTCGCAATCTATGTCGTTCCTAGATGTTCCATTAGCCATGATTTCTACTTTCTGCTTGTACTTTTCAAAATTAGTAACACTATTAAAAGTATGCAGACCGTATTTTATTATTATTAATGACAAAAATATTCAAAAGGGACAACTGATATGATTATTATTTACTATTTCAAAAATAAATTTATTCGATTAAAAAAAAATTAAATCTTGAATTATATCTTGAAAAATAATTAATTTTAAATGTCTTAGAAATTGAGTCATACACTAAATCTTCAGCACATTTACAAATATTGATAAAACAAATAATCAATGTATGATTTGATTTGGTTTTTATTAAAGGCAACGCATCGTCGAAGTGAAAATACAAGAAAAATAATGAGTAAAAAAAAAATTACAAAACCCTGCATCTACCTAAACCAATCTGCCAGTGTGACCATTTTATGTCCTAACCTAGAATTGTTCCAATTCGGAAGTGTAGTGTTGTATATGGAGGACATTATTCGTCCAGTCAACATTTGTTTTTCCGAGTGGGGTCGTCTACAAATCAGGAATTTGTTTGGACAATAAACACACATACAGTTAGATAACATATGGATGGATGGATGGAAAAATCGTAAAAAGTCCCTTTGTTAGGACTGGTCATATATACTGAGCGAATATTTGTTAATTATGGTGGTCCTTCTGATGTGATAAATTTTTTGTATAGTACAAAAAATGTATGCTATTGTTGGATTTATTTGGAATAGGTGGATAATGGAATGTGTGCGATTTTTTTTACTATGAAAATGTTAAGATATAAAAAATAAAATATATAAAATATATATTTTTTATTTTATATATAAAAAACAGATATATAAAGAACAATATATAAAAAAACAGATATATATATAAACAATATATGAAAAAATGGATGACTTTGAACGTAAATAACGATTTTATTTTAAAAAAAGTAATTTAGTAACCTGAAAATTTAACTTAATTTCGAAAAAAATATTTTTTTAATATATGTTAAGGGGTACCATATATTTTCGGATGGTACTTATGTGCTGGCAATGTTAATGAAGTACAGTTTTGCTCCAAAACCAAAAAACTTGGTAATTTTAATCCTTATAGAAATACAGAGATTGTAATTCCAAAATCAACCGATTTTATAAAAAAGAAACCTTAAAAAATTAAAATAATCAAAAAATTGTTTATCTAGTTCACCCTGTAAATACCACTAATATCAGACATTCAATAATGATCTGTAACTATAATGTAACTTTTTTTATAAATTTTTGTTCATTCCAAAATCTACTGATTTACGAAGAAGAAAAAACTTATAATAATATAATTATTAAAAAAAACTTTTCTAATTAAAAATAATAATTGATTTTATATATTCGTTCACCCTGTATATACAACTAATATGACACATTCTATAATGATCCGTAACTATGATGTAACTTTTTTTAATAAATTTTTGTTCATTCTAAAATCGAGTGATTTTATGAAGAAAAAAACCTAAAATAATATAATTTAAAAAAAAATCGTTCACCCTGTATATACAACTAATATCACAAATTCTATAATGATCCGTAACTATAATGTGACTTTTTTTATAAATTTTTGTTCATTCCAAAATCAACTGATTTTACGAAGAAGAAAAAACTTATAATAATATAAGTATTAAAAACGCTTTTCGAATAAAAAAAAATTGTTTTTCTATATTCGTTCACCCTGTATATACAACTAATATGACATATTCTATAATGATCCGTAACTATAATGTAACCTTTTTTATAAATTTTTGTTCATTCCAAAATCGACTGGATTTATAAAGAAATAAAACCGATAATAATATAATTCTAAAAAAAAAAATTTTCTAATTAAAACAAAAAATTGTTTTTAAATGTTCGTTCACCCTGTATATATATATATACTACTAATATCAGACGTGACTGTACGTGACATTTTTTTAAAATTTTTGTGAAATCCAAAATTAACCGATTTTATATAAAAAAAAAAACTTTCCAAATTAAAACAAACCAAAAAATTGTTTATTTAGTTCACCCTATAAATACCACTAATATCAGACATGATCCGTAACTATAATGCAACTTTTTTATAAATTTTTGTTCATTCCAAAATCCACTGATTTTAAGAAGAAAAAAACATAAAATAATATAATTATAAAAAAAAAAACGTTTCTAATTAAAACAAAAAATTGTTTTTATATGTTCGTTCACCCTGTATATACAACTAATATCAGACATGACGGTACGTGCATTTAAAAAAAAAAATTATTACATCCAAAATCAACCGATTTTATAAAAAAAAAACCTTCCAAGTTAAAACAAACAAAAAAATAGTTTATTTAGTTCACCCTGTAAATACCGATCCGTAACTATAATGTAACTTTTTTATAAATTTTGGTTCATTCCAAAATCGACTGATTTTAAGAAGAAGAAAAACCTAAAACAATATAATTATCCGTAACTATAATGTAACTTTTTTATAAAATTTTGTTCATTCCAAAATCAACTGATTTTAAGAAGAAAAACCTAAAATAATATAATTATAAAAAAAAAAACGTTTCTACTTAAAACAAAAAATTGTTTTTATATGTTCGTTCACCCTGTATATACAACCAATATCAGACATGATGGTAGGTGCATTTTATTTTTATTTTTGTTAAATCCAAAATCAACCGATTTTATAAAAAAAAACCTTCCAAATTAAAACAAACAAACAAATTGTTTATTTAGTTCTCCCTGTAAATACCACTAATATCAGACTAATATAACTATAATGTAACTTTTTTTAAAAAATTTGTTCATTCCAAAATCGACAGAATTTATGAAGAAAAAAAACCTAAAATAATATAATTTAAAAAAAAAACTTTTCTGTCATTTTCATAAAACAAAAAATTGTTTTTATATTTTCATTCACCCTGTATATATAACAAATATCAGACATTCTATAATGATCCGTATGCATACAGCGCAAATGGGAATATTGCAGGGGGATGCATCTAATGGTGCTCCTCCACCCCCAGTCCCGCACCCCCATCACCCTCACCCTTGACAGCGTCTTATAGCTGCTGGCTGCTCCCATAACCTTTATAGCACGCTCGAATAGTTGCGATGCACATTCCACCCACACACACTGACTAGATTGTATGTAGTTCCAGCGAACGCTTAAGACTGCGCAAGTATTCGAGTACGGAACGAGATTGAAAATGGAAACATTAGAGCGCAAATAGTTGCCGGAGTAATGGCAAATATTATTAAGAAATTAGAGAAGCCAGCAGCGAGGAAGAAAGCGAGCGCGCACCACTGGATTTATTATTAACGATATCTGTTGCAGAGTGAAGCTTAATATTTGTACTTTTCTTATTTTATGAATAGTATATCAACAATGGATTTTAGTAGATTCATATAGGACAGTTTTCGCCAAAGTAGGCATAATGCACCAGTAGCCCATATGTTGTTGGTAACGCATTAGAACTATTGACTTAACTAATGTAGACATAACGCTGAACAAATTCATTAAAATAGAAACTGATTAACTAACAAATACTTACTAAAATATAGCGAAATATTTGAACTAATTTAATCGTACAGTCGATTTCAAAAAATGTCAAAATATTTATATATTCCACCTATAATCGTACAATGCGCACAATTTGACAAATCGTACAATTTGACATGCGCACTGACATCGCATGTCAAATTGCATACGAATCAGCTGTTTTTACGATAAGTTAAAATGACTAAATCGGCGAAAAAAATATTGAGGTTAGGTATGGTATCCGATTAACCACACATGACAAATATATATTAGGAAGAAGATATTTAACCATATATACTTGATTTATGGTTAAAAGAAAGATTTTTTTTTATATTAAAAAATAATAAGGGCGCTTAAGAGAAACATGACACGTGGCATATTTTTTAAATACAAAAATAGACGGATATGTCAATTTTTTATTGATTTATTCATCGTTTCATTATATAGAGAACTTTCGACGATTGGCAAACAAGTTTTGTTGAATAACTCTTAGAAATATTGTTTTATATTAATTACTATAATATTAAATATCTTGGAATTATATATCTTTATGTATGTTGGTCGAAATAAAATGGATACTTTTAATGTTATTATACTTTTAATACTTTAAATGGATACTAAAAAAATATTAGCTACATCATAATTTTTAATTAAATAGAGTAAGTTAAAATTTAAAAAGAACAACATAATTCAATCTACTGATGTATTACATATAGCGCCCTCTATACAGAAGTATTATTTAAACGAGTATTAGTTCGAATGGTTCAATAATTCAACAAACAGAAAAACAATTTAGAAAACTTCATTTTCATTACTCATTATTACATATCATAATTTGTTAAAAACTTTAAACAAACAAATCTTCATAACGTTCCTGTCAAAATTGGTGTAAAAAGCTGTAAGTTTCTATTAGATGTGCAATAAAACTTCAACGAATTTCAAATATAATTATGATAAAAAAAATTGTTTTTTAACCATAATTAATATACGAGCATAAGGCAGCATCGCGAAAACATACAATTTTTCGAAATAAGCATATGACAATTTTTATTAATTATCCCGCGAATTAAATTTTTTTTTCGGGCAAACTTAGTTGTGTAATCTTATATCAGTGATTCTCAATTTTTGTACATTGTACTATGAAAAATACCATAAAAAATAATAGTTTACGAAAATTACTTTTTGTACTATGAAAAATATTTTTTTCGGGCAAACTTAGTTGAGTAATCTTATGTCAGTGATCCTTATATCATTTTTTTTGTACTTTGTACTATGAAAAATACTATAAAAAATAATACTTTACAAAAATTACTTTTTGTACGAAAAATATTTTTTTCGGGCAAACTTAGTTGCGTAATCTTATGTCAGTGATCTTATATCCATTTTTTGTACTTTGTACTATGAAAAATACTATGAAAAATAATACTTTACAAAAATTACTTTTTGTACTATGAAAAATATTTTTTTCGGGCAAACTTAGTTGCGTAATCTTATGTCAGTGATCTTATATCCATTTTTTGTACTTTGTACTATGAAAAATACTATGAAAAATAATACTTTACAAAAATTACTTTTTGTACTATGAAAAATATTTTTTTCGGGCAAACTTAGTTGAGTAATCTTATATCAGTGATCCTTACATCATTTTTTTTGTATTTTGTACTATGAAAAATACTATAAAAAATATTTTTTTCGGGCAAACTTAGTTGTGTAATCTTATGTCAGTGATCTTATATCAATTTTTTGTACTTTGTACTATGAAAAATACTATAAAAAATAATACTTTACAAAAATTACTTTTTGTACGAAAAATATTTTTTTCGGGCAAACTTAGTTGCGTAATCTTATGTCAGTGATCTTATATCCATTTTTTGTACTTTGTACTATGAAAAATACTATGAAAAATAATACTTTACAAAAATTACTTTTTGTACTATGAAAAATATTTTTTTCGGGCAAACTTAGTTGAGTAATCTTATGTCAGTGATCCTTACATCATTTTTTTTGTATTTTGTACTATGAAAAATACTATAAAAAATATTTTTTTCGGGCAAACTTAGTTGTGTAATCTTATGTCAGTGATCTTATATCAATTTTTTGTACTTTGTACTATGAAAAATACTATAAAAAATAATACTTTACAAAAATTACTTTTTGTACGAAAAATATTTTTTTCGGGCAAACTTAATTGCGTAATCTTATGTCAGTGATCTTATATCCATTTTTTGTACTTTGTACTATGAAAAATACTATGAAAAATAATACTTTACAAAAATTACTTTTTGTACTATGAAAAATATTTTTTTCGGGCAAACTTAGTTGCGTAATCTTATGTCAGTGATCCTTATATCAATTTTTTGTACTTTGTACTATGAAAAATACCATAAAAAATAATACTTTACAAAAATTACTTTTTGTACTATGAAAAATATTTTTTTCGGGTAAACTTAGTTGCGTAATCTTATATCAGTGATCTTATATCAATTTTTTGTACTTTGTACTATAAAAAGATACTATGAAAAATAATACTTTATTTAAATTACTTTTTGTACTATGAAAAATCATTTTTTCGGGCAAACTTAGTTGCATAATCTTATATTAGTGATTCTCAATTTTTTGTACGACTCTTTAAAAAAAAATTTTTTTATCGAACCTCTTAAGGTATTTCCAACGATTTTGCGTAACATTAAAAACATACATTTTCAAAATGATTATAAAAAAATTGTTCCCTTTTCCCGGTAAATATAGTTTAAAAATTTCGATTTTATTGAAATTTTCTTACAATTTTAAATAAAAAATGGCAATATAATAAAAATCTGACTTATCCATCGACCCCCAAAAATGTTTATATATCGACCCGATTGGTAATCCCTGATCCACATCGAACATATTACGTTTATCTACCCCAAAAAATCAAGCATTTATTTTACGTATACAATAAATAATAAAACGAATATATGTGTCAAAGTTCCCATTTTTTCTTCGCACATTAACAGCAATAATTTATACACCACACCAACGCACTAATAAATTCACATTGTAAACATAAAATTCGATTACGAGCGGCCATTGTGCGTCGCAAACATGGCCGATAATGTGCCTACAGATGGCGCGCATTATATTGTGTACATAACCTATATCTCGCCCCACAGATCTAACACCCAATAAAATGCCCTAATAATGAACAACAGGTTCACTTACACACGTACAAGTAGGCAAATAACAAATGACTGTCTAAAGCAGCGATTCTTAACCGGTGGGCAGCGAAACGTTTTATGTTGGGGCCTCGAAAATTTTATTCAAAATGTAATTTCCTCGTTACTGAAGTCAATTATTTTAATTTCACGTTTTCGAAAAAGAATTCGATGATCGTAAGCTGTAATCTATGTCAGTCTATGAGCTTCTATCGTGCCATTAAATAATAATAATAATAAAATACGTTTAGGTAAGTACATTAATTTTTCTATTTGTGTGTAGTAAATAAAACCACTACTTTAAAATGAATTTTAATGAATATAATGTTAGAAAAAAAGCTAGGGGGCCGCGAAAATATTTTAGGACATTTGGGGGGTCCGCGCGCAATAAAATGTTGAGAACCGCTGATCAAAACAATATAATGTCTATATTATATCTGTAGTGAGCTTTGAACTATTGTCGCATATCTAGTATATTAATATTCGAAATAAAATGAGTTTAGAAACAATATAATTAATAAACAAATTGACGTTTTCGATTCGAAATTGGGATTCAAAATGCACATCGGGATCCAAAAAATAATATATTCAACTGTAGTTCAAATGCTTCAGTTTTTATTACTGCAAGACACAAGTTTGTTTCGATTAATTTTTATGATCTCTAAAAAATTCTCTTTTATTAACCAACTCTGGATTTTTAATATATTAAAGTTGACATATGACATATTGACAGAAGACATAATGCATTGTGTGACAGATGACATATAGCGAGTCAAAAATTAAATAAATCGAACATAATATCAATCTATATTTAAACAAACTCACCGCATTATTTCACGTTGCCAGTTGCAATGTTGGCATTGTATAACAAATGCAACAGCGCTCAATTGTTTTGACCCATTTCGGTGACACATTGAATTCAATTGAAGCTGTAGCTTAGCTAATACCTCGTTTGTAAATATATTGTGTCTACAATGTATTGTATAATATACGTAAATTGTATATTGACGTAGTTGAAGATTGGGTAGGCTAGCTACTCACCTGAAACAAAGGAAACCAACATATTAGATACGTGTGTTAATATAATAAGTATTACATAAGATAATACATGTTTGAAAATTGTATTTCTGTTTAAATGCCGATTTCGGAAAAACGTAGTTGTGAGCAGTCGTAAACCCGAAATTTTATTTTTAATAAAAGATAATATTTCTTATATTTTGTTAATTTTTAATTTGTATAGAAATTTGTATTAGACGATTTAATATAAAATATACTTAAGATATTAAATAAAAATATGATATTTTTAATAATTTATGTAATTTCGTTTTAGACTTGATTTAATAATCTTGTCTATCCTGTACATTGTGATTGTAAGTGTGGACAGGACCGCACTTGATACGTTGCCCAGAATATTTGATACAACTACAGGTATGTACTAAAGAGATTTCAAATTGAAAAACGAAAAAAAAATGAAAAATTGAAGAACAATGGTTTTTGTAAAATAAAATCGAAATATACCATTTCGTGTAAAATTATGACGGAAAAATTGAAAAATTGGAAAATTTATAAGACTCCAATGAATCCACAAATATTGTTTTATTATTATTAATATAAAATATTAATATAAAATAAAATAATATTAATATAAAATATTAATAAAATATTAAATAAAATATTAATATTAATATAAAATAAAATATTATTATTAATTTAGTACAATATTGATTAAAATCCACTAATATCATAAAAATAAATTCGGCATAAAAATAAAAATTCGGCAATAACAAATAATAATAAACATAATAATAATAATAATAATAATAATAATAATAATAATAATAATAATAATAATATAGGACTGTTTTATCATTTAATCCTCGTTGAAATCGAAAAACGATTTTTCATATTAAATTTTTTAATAAATATCTTAATAATTTCTTAAAATTAAAATAATAAATCTATTTTGCATACACAGTACAGTATTAATTAAAATTCACTTAATATTCAAAGGGCATAAAAATTAAAATTTAGCAATAAATAAATAAGAACAAATATAATAATAATAATAATAATAATAATAAAACACTGTTTTATCCTTTAATCCTTGTTGAAGTCGAAAAACGATTTTTGATATTAAATTTTTTAATTAATATCTTAATAATTTCTTAAAATAAAAATAATAAATCAATTTTGCATACACAGTACAGTACTAATTAAAATTCACTTAATATCCAACGGGCATAAAAATTAAAATTCAGCAATAAATAAATAAGAATAAAAATAATAATAATAATAATAATATACGACTGTTTTATCATTTAATCCTTGTTGAAGTCGAAAAACAATTTTTGATATTTTTATAGGCTTGCCTATTGAAAGCATACGCTATAAATAAATAAATAATAATACTAATATTTACCGAATTTCTTAAAAATAAAAAATACAATTTGCATACACAGCACAGTATTAAATAAAATTCACTTAATATCCAAAGGGCATAAAAATAAAAATTCTGCGATAAATAAATAAGAATAAACATAATAATATTGGACTATTTTACCATTTAATCCGTTTTGAAGTCGAAAAACGATTTTTGATATTTTAAATCACGCAAACGTTCAATTTATTTTTCCAATGAATGAATACTTACGAATTTAGTAGCGCATTACTCTACGTAGAGTCGCTAATAAATTGTAACCTAATTTCGAGGTAATGTTATATATTTAATGATTAATAACCCGTTTTCCGCTTTGATAAATTGCTTTTTAAGGCCCCTTTTGCCATCAGTCTCGATACATCGCGAAGCGCCGTGTATGTACACTCGAAGACACTACTAATGCGCCCACTACAGCTGCAGTAGTTCAAACGCACCATTGCCGTACGCTGCACATGCAACGTGTATGGTGGCACATTACTGGTGTCTTGGATTGTGCATGCTGCATTTATGTATCGAATTGAAACCATAACAATATGCCTGACTTATTAAACTATTAATAATCATAATAATAATTTAATAACCTGCAAAATCGTAAATTCATATCGCCTCATGTACGATGATTTTCGTCGATACAGTGTGACCAATTCAAGCTTAAATAATCGTAGTCTTGGAGATGTGTTCGAGGGAAAAATTGATTTTTTTAAATATATATTTTTTTAATTAATTTTTCAAAAAAAAATTCAAAACAAGATGGTCATCAAGTGAAGAATAACAGAATAACAGAAATATATATATTAATACCCAGAATTTGTTAAGAAAAATAATTTTTTTATTCAACAAAATAAATTGATTTTCGTAATTTAAGATAACTAATTCGTACAAAGCTAAAACTTTGCACAAAACTCTACAATTCATTTCTTTTTGGCCGAATAAAATAATAATACTCAAATAACAGAAATATATATATTAATACCCAGAATTTCTTAAGAAACATTTTTTTTTTATTCAACAAAATAAATAGTTTTTTGTAATTTAAGATAACTAATTCGTATAAAAATTGGATTTTTTTTAATATTAAAGAAAAAGCAACAAGTTAAAGAATTGAAGAAAAATTTATATTTATCAAAGTTAAAAAAATAAAATTATGACTCGATGCAAAATTTTAAAATTATTAGTTTTTTTTTCGATAAGTTTTTTATTAGTTTAGAATTATATATATATATAATTTTAAATATATATACAATATATAATTATATAATTTTAAATATATATACTTTTATTTTCAATATAAAAAAATATATTTTTTAATGTATTAAATTTTTAATAATACATATTCAGAAAAATATCACGATAATTTTTAATAATGTATAACTTTTTAGTTTTTCTACATTTGGAAAAATATTTGTTTTTGGTAAAAGTAAGTACAAATCGTATAAAATCTTTCAAATTGAATTAAATTTTTTTTTTGTATATTAGAAAGTATACCAGGAAAACAATTTTCAAAAAGTATTAAATTTTTTTGATACATGATATGAACAAAAATTATATTTCAAAATGTATATATTTTTTAGATATTTGAAAAGAATATTATAAAAATAATTCCTGGAAAAAATTTTTAATTAAAATTAAGCCTTAAAATTTTATTATCACTATATTTAGAAATATATAAAAAAAAATTAATGTATTAAATTTTAGTTTCGCTGTAGTCGGAAAACTTATAATTTCAAAAAACTTGAAAACATTTATTTTTACAATATTAAAAGTGTACATCATAAAAATTATTTCGGCAAAGTATTTGACTTTAATTTCACTATATAGAAAATATATATATATGAAATTTTTATGCTATTTAGTATTTTTTATAATTATTTACTTGACAATTCATTACAAAATTGTAATTGCAATTACAGAGTTGCCAAATTTTCAACAAAACTACTCTGTTTTGTCGTTTGATTCTTAAAATTGGCATTTATTTCAATAAAAAAAATTTAAAAAATAATCCTTAAAGGTAACACAAAAAAAATATCGACGCTAAAAAAAAACATTCATATTGTAATAACTCGACGATTCGAGTTTTAAAACCATCACTACGGTGCTAAATAATAGTATAGCAATCACAGACGTATTTTATTTCGTTTTTATCTTGTGCTACTGAAGATGGGGGCATAGCCTTCGAAATGCGCATAAAGCCTTAAGAGTTGAGATAATTTAAAAAAATTGCATAGTACTTTTAATAGTGTTACTAATTTTGTAGGAAATTTCAAAGATATTATAGATTTGATTAAAAAAAAATTGGTATTTATAAAATATCTTGTTCTAGTTGTCCTCACGAAGGTATATATAGAAGACAAACACATAGACCTATATATAGAAGCCAAACACGTAGACAAATCGAAACGCACATTTAGCTTTTTATGCTTTGAATATTGAGATTTTTTTAAACAATAGACCCGACGAATTTTCGCTATATCGCAACCGAATATTTGCCGCACGGTTTAATAACAGTATAATAGCAATGGCGGGTATATTAGGGCGAGTATATGGCGCCCATTACATGGCGCCCAACGACGCCTTTCGCATCGCCACTTTACCACCCTCTGTATATTATCGACGCGTCTTCTCCAACTCGGTTAAGATCTAATTCATTTCTGGTTTCAGAGCCTTTCACCAAATACCTTCATACTAAACGATTTATATAAAGCTAAATGCATCAATATAGAACACTTCAATAGCAAAATATCCGCGTCAAAAGGCTTTAAATTCACCTAATTAAAGGTTTTGCTAACGTCCATAATTTAATTAGTCGACGTAATCGAATCTGTGAGTTTGTAAAGTATTTATTATACGATTTATTAATATATAAATAAATAATTGTATAGAATATCACCCAAATACCGTAACTTAAGTAGCTAGATGCGCATTTCGAAGGCTATGCCCCCATCTCCAGTAGCACAAGATAAAAACTAAATAAAGATACCTCTGCCACGAATCGTGATTGATAATACCTCTGTTATTATATTAATATTAAATATTTAACGTGTGTTATTTAACACCGTAGTGATAATTTAAAAAATATATAAATAAATGTTTAAAAATATTTTTAAACATGTTGAATATAATTTTTTAAAACTTGAATTTATGTCGTTTATTTGTAGATTTTCCAAATGAAACAAACACTGGGAACTAAATTTTTATTTGCAGAGCGCACTATTTTATTACCTCCGCCATATTAATTCCACGATAAATTGCCGCCATACTGTTTTTTTTTTCTAAAGCACATAAGTACTTGTATAGACACAAAAGAGAACGAAGGACAAAAGCAACAACGCCAACAACAACAGAACTGTAAAGTTTACGACGGGGACAACCGTCTTGGGGACAACGGCGAAGCGGCAACGTCGCGGACATATATTACTATTTAATCAGGGTTAAATTGCACACAAGAGACTGTACAGATGGCAAGGACACTATACCAATGTATCCTTTGCGCCAAATATTATCGAATCCTCGATGTTTAAAGTTCAAAATATCACCTTGTAGGGTCAGCAACGATTTATAAACTTATTTTTCTATACTACGTGTTTGCCTGTAATTTTAGTACAGTGATTTTTAGTTAAGGGGATACCCCACTTTTTTTTAAATCAATTTGATACAATATTTGACTTTTCGAATTTTTGTAAAAAATCACATCGCCAAAGATATGGTAACAGAAGACTTAATAAACAACATACCTGTGAGAATTGATACAACATTAAGTCACTCTATTCTTCTTACAACCACAGACAGATTTTTTCAAAACAATACTTCTAAATTAATATGTAATCGACTGATGCGCAAGCAAGAATTTATTTTCATTTTTACGTAAGTTAAAAAATAAATTTCGATTTTTTTTTGTAGTCCGATGTGTTATATATGCAGAAATGCATCTACCAAATTTGGGCGTATTTCATCGATTAATTAAGCCGTAGTTTGGTAAAAACTAAATTAGCTATATTTGATGCCTGTGACATCTATACAAGATTTGCTTGTACTAGTCAAAGTGTCATATTATTTGATACAAATAACGATAGATGGGGCTGGACGGAATGGTATAATAAATTTCAAACTAAATTTTATAAGTAAATTGCGGTAATTCTTTAAGATCATTAAATTTAAGTTTTTAGACATAAATGTTATCGTATAAAATGGACCGGGCGAAAAATCAATAAATTTCTAAAAATACTTGTAAAATATGTTAAAAAAAAATCGAGTGGCCAGCACACGGATTCAAAAGTACGATATTATTGGACAAAAGATGGAGCTGAGCGGTGCAATAAATTTTATTGATACAAATTACAATATTCCAACGGTGCGGAATCCCCTTAACTTTTTTTCAAAGTAAACACTAAATTTCTATTCTTATTATTCTACCAACACAGCGTAATATTTACGCTGAGTCAGGTACTTTCGGAAATACATCGTATTTTACAAGGACATTTTCGAGTCACGAGTATTTTCTTCGAGTTTCTAAGATACACACATTATATCAAACACTCTTTTTCCCCACTACATCGCCCTATAACACAATAAACGTCCTATATACAAGATCGTATAAACAGCCATGACAAACTATTGCATTGTTTATCCGTGCGCGTGCATTATTTTATATGTATATTCGGTTGCATACCAGCGGCTACCACAATACATTTAATTTACAAGGTTGGCAAATGTTTCGTAACTGTTTAGACAGCGGCAGCGGCCTGGCTCTGGGTACGCTGTATATATAGGTATTTAGGTGCATTTAGGTGCTCCATCTTCCAAGATAAAGACACGCCACTGTTCTGTTTGTGTGCCGTATACGTATATATAAGTGTGGAATTTTTATTTTGCAAAATAGTAAGGAAAATGTATGAATTTTGTAAGAAAATGTTGGTTAGATTTTATTTTAGAAAATATTTGTTTTATGTTCTACTTCTTGGTATTATTGATTTTTTTTTTAATAAATACTATTTTATTTATAATTAGTTAAAGAGTCCGCAATCCTACTGATTGGTTGGAAACAGCACGCCATGCCGATCTATCCTGAGCTAATCCCTTCATCTCCCTATAGCTATTCATCTCAACGTCTTCAACTATCTGACTCACATACTCCAATCTAGGCCTACCTACCCCTCCCTTTCCCTCCACCTACCTTCTATGATCAATTGCATAATCCCCCCATGCCTAAGAATATGCCCTACTAATCTGTCTCTCCTACGCTGTAACACTCTCCAGATACTTCTCTTCTCCCCTACTAACTCTAGTACAGCTTCATTTGTTACTTTATCTTCCCAACCAATCCTCATCATCCTCCTATAACACCACATTTCGAATGCTTGTAATCTACGCTTCTCTTCCTTTCCTATAGTCCACGCCTCACACCCGTACAGTGCTACACTCCAAACATATACCTTCAGTAATCTTTTTCTAATACCCAAGTCAATATTTGATCTTAAAATCTGTTCCTTTTCTACGAATGCCTTCCTACCCTGTGCTATCCTACACTTTATATCTACCTTGCTTCGATTATCTTTTGTGATTCTACTGCCTAAATAACAAAAATCTGACACTTCTTCGATTCTATTATCTCCTATTGAGATCCTCATTTTTCTACTGCATTCCTTTTTGTCACACCTCATCACTTTAGTTTTACCTATATTTATTTTCATGTTAAAATCCCTAGCCAATACTGCCTGCATACCATTCAATACCCTTTCTAAATTCTTTTCGCTTTCTTCCAATATAGCTATATCGTCGGCGAATCTCAACATATATATTTTCTCTCCCTGTACATTCACACCTACACTATACTTTTCTTTTACTTTGTTTATTGCATCTTCTATATATAGATTAAATAATAACGGTGAGAGTGTACATCCCTGCCGAAGTCCCTTCCCTATTTTTGCTACCTCTTCTTCCCCCTCAATTCTAACTAAGGCAGTTTGGTGTTTATATAAATTAAAAATTATTCTCCTATCCTTATAATCTATACCCGTTTCTTTTAAAATTCTAAACATTATGTCCCAATCTACATTATCAAATGCCTTTTCTAAGTCTACAAAAGCTATGCAAGTTACCTTTCCTACCCTATTTCTTTTTTCTACTACCGTTCTTAGTGCTAGAATCGCCTCTCTCGTCCCTCTGTTTTTGCTAAAACCAAACTGATCTTCTCCTAGCCTTTCCTCTACTTTATTTTCTAATCTCCTATAAATAATCTTTAACAATATCTTTGATGCATGTGATAGTAGGCTAATGGTCCTATAGTTCTCACACAAATTAGCTCCTATTTTCTTCGGCATTGTTACTATTCTACTACGCTGAAAATCCTCTGGTACTTCTCCCTTCTCATATATTTTACAAACTAACCTGTATAATCGCTCCTGCATTTTTTCCCCTGCGTGTTTTATTAATTCGGTTGGTATCATATCAATCCCCGCTGCTTTGTTATTCCGTAAATCATTTAATGCTCTATGAAACTCTGACCTAAGTATGCTAGGACCTAAGTCATCCTCATCTATCTGTTCCACACTTTCTGGCTCCTCCATGTCCTGCCTACCTTTATATAAATCTTCAAGATACTCCTTCCATCTTCTAGCTTTTTCCTTATTTTCTGTGAGTTCCTTACCCTGCTTATCACATATAATGTTACCCTTTGGTTTTACTTTAGAAAAATGTGACTTAATTTTCCTGTAGCCCTAATCTACTTTACCTCTTCTCATATCCTCCTCAATATCCTCACAGTTTCCTTTTATCCACTCTTCTTTCGCTAGCTTGCATTTCCTATTAATTAAGTTCCTTAGTTCCTTATATTTTTTCTGTCCTGCTTCTGTGTTTCCAATTTTAATTTTCCTTCTTGCTTCTATCATTTTAACTATTTCTTCCGTGATCCATTCCCTCCTACCTGCCCTTTTCTTTGTGCCTAATACTTCATTTGCTGCTGTAGTTAACCCATTTCTGATTTCCCTCCATTCGCAATCTATGTCGCTCCTTGATGTTCCATTAGCCATGATTTCTACTTTCTGCTTGTACTTTTCACATACATCAGCTAATTTTAACCTATCGACATCTACTCTGACCTGTTTAGACTTCTGTAATTTCTTGAATTTGACCTCTGAGTCCAGGACTACTAAATTATGGTCACTATCAATATCTGCTCCAGGGTAACTCTTACAATTCTTAATCTGGTTCCTAAACCTCTCTTTAACCAGTATGTAATCTATCTGATACCTCCCTATATCTCCTGGCATTTTCCACGTATATATCCTGCGCTTGTGATTCTGAAAAAGCGTGTTTGCTACCACTAGCTTATTCCTAATACAAAACTCTACCAATCTATCCCCTCTATCATTACGTGTTCCTATTCCATATTCTCCTACTATTGAAACTTCCTTTCCCTTACCTACTACGGCATTCCAATCCAAATTATATTATAATTTTATTTATAAATACGATTGTAAAGTATTTTTTATTTATTAGGGTGTTTTTAGATAGATAGATTGCTTTTAGAATATTGGGTGATATTCTATATTATAATTTAGAATATTCAATAAAAATTTCAATGCAATATCCAATTTTTATATTTATATCCAATTATTATATTATAAGTATTTGATTGAAATATATATTTTTTAATTATATCTGTTTTGTAAATTAAAATTGTCGTGCATAAATGCAATTATAAAATATGGTATAGATGATTTTGCAAAAAAAAAATGTAAAGAAAATTATAATTTTGATTTACTAATTATCATTAATAAAATATCGTTAATGCGATAAAAACTGCACTTTTTTACTGTTAGTATTTAGTTTATTCGTATTATATTAGTCCGTACTAGAGTCAGTTAAAGATATGAATGGATTTTTAATTTTTGTGGCAATTCTAAATGAAACATAATTTGATGTAATATCGAATAATTTTATTAATTTTATTTACGATTATTTTTGCATTTGATTCAAAGAACATATCAAGGCCCATTTAAGTGTTTCTAAATGGCATAAACACACATGTGTAATTTTATTGATAAGAAAACTACTATTAGAACGAAGATATGTTGAAAAACAATACAACTTAAATGATATATAAAACGAAATATTTTTTCAAAATTAATGGGAATCTTCACCATATTTAAATCATACTTCACTTCAAATCATAGCCGAGTAAAATAATTTATAATAATACGAGAGGAACAATTTTAATTGATAAGATTTGCACTGTGGATTCATAGTTTAAATTAAAATTATTTGCTGGGACAATTTTTGACTAAAAATGACAAATTTTGACTAAAATTGACTAAAAATCGGAATTTTTCAGAAGCGTTTTTTTTTTGCAAAATCGCATTTTTTCGACGATTTTCTCATTTTGAACCGGAAATCAGTAAAATCAAGTTTTAAGACGATTCATAGTTTAAATTATAAATAGTTTCTGGGACCATGTTTGACTAAAAATGACAAATTTTGACTAAAATTGACTAAAAATCGAAATTTTTCTGAAGAGTTTTTTTTTTGCAAAATCGCATTTTTTCGACGATTTTCTCATTTTTTTTTTCTATTGAACCGGAAATCAGTAAAATCGTGTTTTAGGACGATTCATAGTTTAAATTAAAAATACTTTCTGGGACAATTTTTGACTAAAAATGACAAATTTTTACTAAAATTGAATAAAAATCTAAAATAAGAGTTTTTATTTTGCAAAATTGTATTTTTTCGACGATTTTTTCCTATTGAACCGGAAATCAGTAAAATCGAGTTTTAGGACGATTCATAGTTTAAATTAAAAATAGTTTCTGGGACAATTTTTGACAAAAATGACAAATTTTGACTAAAATTGACCGAAAATCGAAATTTTTCAGAGTTTTTTTTTGCACAATTGCATTTTTTCGACGATTTTCTCAATTTTTTCCTATTGAACCGGAAATCAGTAAAATCGAGTTTTAGGACGATTTATAGTCATTTTACGTTGTTTTGGGCACTTTTTATATTTCGACCAAAATCGACCAAAATCGAAATTTTTTAAATTTGCACTTTTTCCGATCGAAGCAAAAATCATTAAAGTTACTTTCCAAGGCAATTTACAGCCATTTTATCAAGATAGTACATATACTTTATTTTAAGTAATTTTAAATGACTTAAAATCATTTTTAAGTCCTTTTTTATCTTCCCTTCTTTAAGTGTACATACGGCCTTATAAAGCTAAGCCTTACACCAGCTGTAGCTTATTAGAATAAAAACGAAGATGCGAGATAAGCTCAATATAATATAATATAATATACACCGAACATTTTAAAACTTTAAATACAAAATTCCATACTAATGAGCGAATGGGCTTAGATAATATGGGGCAATGTTTGATGAGGAAATGGTTAGAGGAAGATAGTATTATTACGACTAGATTTTATGATTGTAAATATAAGCAAAAGTCAGTTATAGTTAATGCAGCGTACGCAATGCGGTTATTATTAAATAATAATAATATCAGCTTACAACAAAACATATAAGAAACTGTGAAAAGAAAAAAATCTATTTTTTTTGTATTACCTTGTATAATTCCCTATGCAGATGTTTTAGAACAAATATGATTAAATTCAACCCATTTGCGCTTAAAATTTAACACACGTACTGCTTTGTTACTTATATTATGAGGACTTACCACAGGATTCATGGTACTAGCAATACTTCAAAAAAGTGCAGCACATTAAAAAAATTATTCAAAAATTAATTAATCAACTCCCCCAAAATAAACAATAACCATTTTACGGCGCGAAAAACACAATTTTTTTTTTATTTATACCCGGTGTATTAAAATATTTATTTTATAAAATAAGCAAACATTAGCAAATAATATATTATATACTTTCATATTTGTATAAAACAATAACCTATGGCGTTTATATAAATGTCTGGACTATACAGCCTGTTCCAAAATAAAGTATCAACATGGAATAAATAAATAAGTCATGTAAAAAAAATCATTAAAACGCCTAACTAAAAAAAAATAGAATATTGTCGTTTATTTTTCCGAAATTCCCCTACATGTGCATTTTTGTAATTGCGGCGCTTGTGTCAATTTGGGACAGGGCGTATAAAATTGCGCATTCAACACAAGCGAAAACAATTGCCACTAACTTTTCGCCAAAGCCATATTACCGGCTACACTACAAGACTATAAACGTTAGTTTATAGTTGGCTGAGCGAAACGGTTGAAGCAACAACATCTCTATAGCTATGGAGTACGTCCAAACTGGACGGGAAACAAGTGACTACTCTGTCCACGATAGGCGTACAGTGTATAATCTATACGCCGGTATAGGGACGGTATATGGGCGCTGCTGCAGAGGAGCTGTGGACGATGGTCCAGTTTTCAGATGGACTTTGGGCAACGGACGATAAAGATGTGAATTGAAACGGGCGGGAAATGAAAACGATACGTGCTTGGTGCCTTGCAGTGATGCTACAGTACTTGTATTATACGTTATATATACCGGCTGGATAATGCAGTAAGCTCGCGATCGAAAAACATGGCGTTTATTTTCATTTAAGGCAAAAAAAGTCGCCTTTCTTCTGTAGGAAACAGGTTTATATAAGACATTTTGAAACCTAAATCTTGAAATAACCTTGAAATCATGACCTAAAAATTTTTTTTTAAATCAAGAATAAGGTCAGGTCAGGTCAGGTCGAATAAGACATCAAAAATTACATTTTTGCTATATATCAAGAGTAGAGTCAGATCAGAAGAAAATAAGGGAGCATTAAATTATTTTTATCGATGGTATGGTCGGGTCCGGTCAGGTCGAATAAAGATTTGTTTTGCCATAAGGGTATACTAGGTTATGTCAGGTAGCAATATATATTTTTTGTATTAGGGGTTAAGGTCAGGTTGAATAAGAGACCGAAAAATATTCAAGGCAAGGATGATCAAGTTAAATTATAGATCTAAAGAAATATTTCTATTAGGTTAGGGTCAAGAGAGATCAGGTCAGGTCAAGTAAAATAAGAAAGATCAAACAGTAGCTCTTCTCATATCAAAAGTAAGATTAGAACGGGTCAATATGAAGTGTGATAAGTTAGGTTAGGTCAAAGGTATTAAAAAGAATCTTTTTAAAGCCAGGTCAGGTAGGGTCGGGTCGAATAAGGAAACACAATTAATTTTTAGTTTTAAGAATAAAGGTCAATAAAGGAAACAAAAATATTTTGAATTAAAACTATTTTCATATCATGACAAAAAAGAAGAAGAAATATTAAATTTTATTTCAAGAGCAAGCTTATTGTTACAAAAGTAAGTCGGGTTAGATCAAATCAGGTCGATTAAGAGGCAAAATATTTTATTTAGTTTTAATGTTAAGGTTATTGTTTCAGGAGTAAAATCAGGTCAGGTCAGGTCATGTGGAATATATGAACAAGCAATGTTTTATTTCAAGACTCAGTGCAGGTTAATGTTCAAGAAAAAGGTTATTGTTTTAGAGGAAAGGTCAGGTCAGGTCAGGTCAGGTCAAAAAAGGACAAATAAATGATCCTTTATGAATTAAAACCATCAAGTCATCAAGTATTCTAAATTGCTAAATATCGATAAATTGACATTCTGTGTTTTGCTTTTTCATAAATATCATTATAACATTTATAGTGAGTTATGAGCATGAATCAGCCTGTAAAATATAAATTAGTGAGTTACAGCATGTAGAGTTAGTGATTTCTAATTTAAAGCACGTGTATCTCCCGAGTATCCAAAAAATATGCCAATAATTTTTTTTATATAAAATAAATAAACGTAAAAAAATAAAATGTAGGTTTCTCAGAGTACTGTACATTAGTGAAGATATCGAAAAATAAAGATTAAAATTGTATACAAATAATGTATACAATGTGTATTTTTCTGCATCAAGTTTTGTTGCTGCTGAAGATAGAGCTTAGCTTAAGAAATGCTTATATAAATATTTTAAATTAGGATTTTTTTTTATTAATTTATATCGTTCGAAATATCATTGTACAGTTTTAAAAAATAATTCGATACGAACAAATAAAATAATTCCCTATTAATAATTCCTAATAATTCCTAAAATAATTGCCTAAAACTATTGTTTTTATAATTTTTTTTAATAATTTTAGAAATTATATAATCTGCTTCAAACTAAAAATTTAAACTGCTTTAAAACGATATACAAAGCCTTTCTTTTGACCCAATCTTCTATAACTAATTGCATAATACCCCCATGTCTAAGAATACGACCTAGTAGTCCATCTCTATGAACCGTTCTTTACAACATTCAAAATCCACCAGCATGTCGACAAATAAAACAATTTTGAATATACATTTAGCGTAGTCACTAGTGCGCGAATATGCGAATATTCGCTATGCAGATGAAATAAAAGGACAAACGCATATTTTTCAGTTGCAATCGAGTGATTTCTCTTTTTTTTTTGCATTTTCATTGGACGCACATAAATAAAGCACAGTTATAACTTCTACATACGCACCAAATGTAGTCATGTGACGAATATATGTGGCACTTAAAAAAAACGCGATTTCCCATGCAAATGTGCATAAAGTATTAATATACAGGGTGATCTTATTTCGGCAATATGGCACAAAAACGAATTTTCATGCATTTTATGTCGTACGATTTATGAAAACAGAATATTTATGAAAATTATGAATTTTTTTAGGACAGAAAAATCATTTCTATTGTCATTTTTATTAATTCAGCGTAAAAAAATTTCGGCTATTAACGAAAGTTAATAATATCATGATTTCTAGACTCGTAGACGTCTGCTCAAGCTTTCGGTTCATAAAAAAACTTAAAAATAAAAAAAATTAAAATAATTGGAGTTTTTATAAATATATAAATTTATTTTACAAAAAAAAATTTAATTTAAAAAGCTCTGATTTTTTAAAACATTAAATATCATCTGCTGAATTTTCGTTAATTTGTATTAATTAATGTTTTTAACAGGAATTGATTTGTTCAAAAATTATACAAATATCTCTTCATGCATTGATTAAAAAATGTATTTTTATGAAATTTTACCAAAAATAATTTCTTGGGTATATGCATTTTTATTTTTTTTTGTTTTTTTCTAAATAATTAGAACAGTAACATTTTTATAAAAAAAAAATCCAAATTAATTGTCGATATTTTCCTATACCTTAGTTGGAATCGTCAAATTTTATATATTTTTCAATAGATTTATATAAATAAAATATTTGCTGAAAAAAAAGAGAGTTTGATTCATCTAGTTTAGCTCAAAACAACTGTTTGTCCGTTTTATTTATTAAAAAACGAAAAAGACAGCAATCATAAAATATATCACCCTGTATATATATATATATATATATATATATATATATATAAGCACAAGTATAGAAGAGAGTAAAATTTATGCAGATGTAGTTATTTAGAATGGTCGATGCGCCTATTATGTAATATACATTTCAAAGGGAGGTCCTCAAAAGGACGATTATATATATATATATATATATATGAAATATTTAACATAAAATATGGAAAATGAATATTGCATTCATAATATATGGGTAAAAAGTACACCGAATATATTTACTATAAATAAGTTATTTTTAATGCGAAAATGAAAAAGAAAAATATACAGAGCGAGAGATAATATATTATAAGGGATTATTGAAATTACAATTTATTTCTATAATTTTAATAATCCTTTATAATTTATAATACACCATCTTTTCGAACATTAAAGTTTTAGAGAGATAGACTAGAGAGTAGGTCGTATTCTTAGACACGGGGGGATTATTCGATTAGCTATAGACGGTAGAGTAAGGGGAAAGGCATATATATACGTACCTTGGTATAAAAATGTGCCGGAAAATGGAAAGATGGAGTTTTTAAATTTTTAAACATTTTCCTAATGTTTTCGCATTTTCATAAAATTAGATAACAATTTTCATAAAATTGTTTTTCAACGTTTTTTTTTGTTGTTTTAATTATTCGTGTTATTTATTCAACAGTGTAAAATATTTTTTTTGTATTTTTTAAATTTTTTTGAATTTTCATGCACGCACATTGGCTCCATATTTTAGACATTGGCCCTTTTTCTTCCAAGATACAGATATATAATATCATAATTTATATTTACTGTACAATTTTTTTTTATATTTAAAAAAATTTGAATATTTACGAAAATTTGCGAAAAAAAGAAAAAATTTCTAGTTTTTCAGTAACTGTTTTTTTTTTAATCTTTCGAAGATTCGATATTTAAACTGCACATGACAAAACTACAATAATGATATATCGACTAATAGCTGTCATTTGACAACAGATTTGTCATACACTTAAATGTCAGGCTGTTGTCAAAAATCGTAAATAAATAAAAAAATTCGCTATGTAAATTTCGAATATGTAATTTTCTATATTTGATATATTTTTATGATAAAAATAAAATTTTATAGTATACTAAAAAAATGCAATTAAAGAAAACAACGAATTTTGATTGATTTTTTTTATAGTCTTTTGAAGAGACATCTTCTTTAGTAAATTAAAAAGAAGTTTTAAGTAAAACAAAAAAAGTTACCTATTTTTTGCAATTTATTTGCGATTTTATTTATTGCTGATGTAGATTATTTGGATTACTAATAAAGTTCGTGCTCATACATATTCAAATGTAATTATGATTATTAATTTTATTTCCGCATAAAATTCGACACGATGCAATTTATCGAAATGCGAAATGATTAACGCATTATAGTGCGAATTAAATATAATATTATAGAATGCAAATATTTTTATAAAAGTTATTATCGCATGCAAATTGACTTCATTATTAATTCCTGTCGAATTGAATTGGGGTAAACTAAGGTTGCCTACTCAAAAAAAAAAAGTGTAATTTGATAACTTGCGAATATTGATTTGTGTTATTTTAGTTCTAAATATGTCACCAAATGGGCAGTTTCAAAAAATATTTCTCATGATATATTTTGACGTTTCTGTAAATTTATGTATTTTCGCACTCTACATAGAGATAAAAAACTTTTTTTTTTTTAAAGAAAATTAATTAATAAAAAGTACAATTAATTAATTTTTGGAGGATTGTTGGCAACCATGTGTCTTCTATAAAACGATTTAAATATTGAAAAATCAATAGAAAAACAAATAGTCCGTGCATTAATTTGAATAATGTCATAATGTAAATCAAGCACATATTTAAAAAACGTTAAATTCTGTTATCCTGGCGTTATCCTTATTTATACAGTTTATACAAGCATTGACATTATATATCTTTTATAAAATCAATATTAATTTTTTTTTCAACAAAATCATTTATTCGGTAGTATATAAAATGAAGTATCATTAAAAAAATATAAAATGAAGCAGTTGTTGCTATATTTTTTAAGAAATATCAAGAAAGAAAATGCAATAATAATTGTTTTATAGAAAACAACTCCTGGAATTATTTTTGTTGAAAGTTAATATAAATTTTCATAATATTTAATATTGTCTTAAATAAGTGAAGGTCAAAATTAATTTCATATTTTTATTATAAAAATATATATATAAAAGAGTTTTGCCTAATTTCATATTTTTATTGGTAAAAAATATATATATAAATGAGTATTTCCTAATTTCATATTTTTATTATTAAAAATATATATGTATATAAAAGAGTTTTTCCTAATTTCATATTTTTATTATTACAAAAATATATATAAAAGAGTTTTTCCTAATTTCATATTTTTATTGTTAAAAAATATATATATAAAAGAGTTTTTCCTAATTTCATATTTTTATTATTAAAAAAATATATATAAAAGAGTTTTTCTAATTTCATATTTTTATTATTAAAAATATATATGTATATAAAAGAGTTTTTCCTAATTTCATATTTTTGTTACTAAAAAAATTTATATAAAAGAGTTTTTCCTAATTTCATATTTTTATTATTACAAAAATATATATAAAAGAGTTTTTCCTAATTTCATATTTTTATTGTTAAAAAATATATATATAAAAGAGTTTTTCCTAATTTCATATTTTTATTATTAAAAAAATGTATATAAGAGTTTTTCCTAATTTCATATTTTTATTATTAAAAATATGTATGTATATAAAAGAGTTTTTCCTAATTTCATATTTTTGTTACTAAAAAAATTTATATAAAAGAGTTTTTCCTAATTTCATATTTTTATTATTAAAAAAATATATATAAAAGAGTTTTTCTAATTTCATATTTTTATTATTGAAAATATATATGTATATAAAAGAGTTTTTCCTAATTTCATATTTTTATTATTACAAAAATGTATATAAGAGTTTTTCCTAATTTCATATTTTTATTATTAAAAAAATGTATATAAGAGTTTTTCCTAATTTCATATTTTTATTATTAAAAATATATATGTATATAAAAGAGTTTTTCCTAATTTCATATTTTTGTTATTAAAAAAATTTATATAAAAGAGTTTTTCCTAATTTCATATTTTTATTATTACAAAAATGTATATAAGAGTTTTTCCTAATTTCATATTTTTATTATTAAAAACATATATGTATATAAAAGAGTTTTTCCTAATTTCATATTTTTATTATTACAAAAATGTATATAAGAGTTTTTCCTAATTTCATATTTTTATTATTAAAAACATATATGTATATAAAAGAGTTTTTCCTAATTTCATATTTTTATTGTTAAAAGATATATATAAAAGAGTTTTTCCTAATTTCATATTTTTATTATTAAAAAAATGTATATAAGAGTTTTTCCTAATTTCATATTTTTATTAATAAAAATATATATGTATATAAAAGAGTTTTTCCTAATTTCATATTTTTGTTATTAAAAAAAATTATATAAAAGAGTTTTTCCTAATTTCATATTTTTATTATTACAAAAATGTATATAAGAGTTTTTCCTAATTTCATATTTTTATTATTAAAAACATATATGTATATAAAAGAGTTTTTCCTAATTTCATATTTTTATTATTAAAAACATATATGTATATAAAAGAGTTTTTCCTAATTTCATATTTTTATTGTTAAAAGATATATATAAAAGAGTTTTTCCTAATTTCATATTTTTATTATTAAAAAAATGTATATAAGAGTTTTTCCTAATTTCATATTTTTATTAATAAAAATATATATGTATATAAAAGAGTTTTTCCTAATTTCATATTTTTATTATTAAAAAAATGTATATAAGAGTTTTTCCTAATTTCATATTTTTATTAATAAAAATATA
This sequence comes from Leptodirus hochenwartii, assembly GCA_947310635.1. NCBI lineage: Eukaryota > Metazoa > Arthropoda > Insecta > Coleoptera > Leiodidae > Leptodirus > Leptodirus hochenwartii. The sequence goes on from OX371181.1 coordinate 4,367,824, forward strand.
TATGTATATAAAAGAGTTTTTCCTAATTTCATATTTTTGTTATTAAAAAAAATTATATAAAAGAGTTTTTCCTAATTTCATATTTTTATTATTACAAAAATATATATATAAGAGTTTTTCCTAATTTCATATTTTTATTATTACAAAAATGTATATAAGAGTTTTTCCTAATTTCATATTTTTATTATTAAAAACATATATGTATATAAAAGAGTTTTTCCTAATTTCATATTTTTATTATTACAAAAATGTATATAAAAGAGTTTTTCCTAATTTCATATTTTTATTATTACAAAAATATATATAAAAGAGTTTTTCCTAATTTCATATTTTTATTATTAAAAAAATGTATATAAGAGTTTTTCCTAATTTCATATTTTTATTATTAAAAATATATATGTATATAAAAGAGTTTTTCCTAATTTCATATTTTTATTATTAAAAACATATATGTATATAAAAGAGTTTTTCCTAATTTCATATTTTTATTATTACAAAAATGTATATAAGAGTTTTTCCTAATTTCATATTTTTATTATAAAAAAAATGTATATAAGAGTTTTTCCTAATTTCATATTTTTATTATTAAAAATATATATGTATATAAAAGAGTTTTTCCTAATTTCATATTTTTATTATTAAAAATATATATATAAGAGTTTTTCCTAATTTCATATTTTTATTATTACAAAAATGTATATAAGAGTTTTTCCTAATTTCATATTTTTATTATTAAAAATATATATGTATATAAAAGAGTTTTTCCTAATTTCATATTTTTATTATTACAAAAATGTATATAAGAGTTTTTCCTAATTTCATATTTTTATTATTAAAAAAATGTATATAAGAGTTTTTCCTAATTTCATATTTTTATTATTAAAAATATATATGTATATAAAAGAGTTTTTCCTAATTTCATATTTTTGTTATTAAAAAAATTTATATAAAAGAGTTTTTCCTAATTTCATATTTTTATTATTACAAAAATGTATATAAGAGTTTTTCCTAATTTCATATTTTTATTATTAAAAACATATATGTATATAAAAGAGTTTTTCCTAATTTCATATTTTTATTATTACAAAAATGTATATAAGAGTTTTTCCTAATTTCATATTTTTATTATTAAAAACATATATGTATATAAAAGAGTTTTTCCTAATTTCATATTTTTATTATTACAAAAATATATATAAAAGAGTTTTTCCTAATTTCATATATTTATTGTTAAAAGATATATATAAAAGAGTTTTACATAATTATCAATCACTCTTCATTAAAAAAATGAAGATATTATATACATCGTTTACATATATGCTTTATATGAAAATTTTAAAGAAATGCCTACTTTATATATACGAGATATTCGTTAGATTAAAAAATTATTTGTATATTTATTTATTTTTTACAAAATTTTACAAAATGTGATTGAAATATTTTGGCGATGGGAGACTTTTGTCAATAACTTCTTTGTTAGTTAAAAAATAAATCTACACGACATGCAGTAGTTTGTATAAATAATTTTTTTTTCGCAAATATTAATAATATTGAATTTTAATATTGTATTTTAGTAGTATTTTATTAATGCGAATATATATTTTTTTTTAATGGCTTTTGTGAAGCTGGTCACACTGCCAGAACAATAATGCGAATATTAAATGGGACTTATCAACCATAAACATGTTTTGAAAAATTTATAAAAGCTTTTTTTATGTTTCATTAAATATTAGCATTTACGTTCGATATGGCAACGGTGGATGGGACTATTGTTATGACACATGGGCACTATTTATATCGGATATTTAAATACCACATACGTCATCATAGGGAATATTATATAGGAACAATTGTTATGCAAATTGCATACTTTAAGAATATTTATTTTAAAAAAATGGCAAAAAAATTCTTATTTTAACAAAAAATTCACTTTTTCGTAAAAGACCTGATTCAAAATAAAGCCTGAAAAAAAAAATTGTATTGTAAAACAAAAAACTTTGCGGTGACTATTTTTTTATATATAGGATGAGACTCTAAAATAAAATAATAAAAATTAAATTAAATTTTCAGAGTAATATTTTTTAAATGCAGACACAAAATTTACAATATTTGTATTGTAGAAAAACTAGTATTGTAAAACAAAAAAAAATTGCGGTGACTATTTTATTTAAATATAGGATGAGAAAATAAAATAATAAAAATAAAATAAAATTTTCAGAGTAATATTTTTTAAATGCAGACACAAAATTTCAACAATTACAAAACATACATTTTTTTATTTATAAAAAAAAAACAATGAAACTAAAAAAAACTAAAAACAGATTTGTTCGCTTTTACGTGATTTCCACACTGTATATGAACAAAAACACATTTGAACATGTACTGGAACAGGCGGCGATGTTTGGAAATTCAATTAGATTCGTTATTTGACCGATTATCGTCGATATATACTCGTATGTTTACTCATTGCGGATCAGAAAGCAAATACCGATTTGTTTGCAATTGCAAACGAAGGGAATACATTCATAAATTGGATAGCCTACCAAAAAACAAAAACAAAAACCACAGCCTACCAAAAAAGCAAAACAAAAAAAGGCTCGGTTGTAAACGTAAAAAAAATATCGCATCGAAGGTACAGATTTTTTACTGGATGACTCACTCTGTATATAATTTGTGGGCATAAATGCCGTTTGTTTAAGTTCAACTTAAACAAACGACATTTTGAACAGCTTTGCAACTGATGTCTATCAATCTGGAATTTAAGGACATGTACACTCGAACTATACCGCGTGTTCGATTTAAATTCCATGCGACATATGATCAGTTTTAGTTCAAATAGAAAACTGAGAGAAACGAAACGATATTAAACGGTTATTTCGATAAATAAAAAAAATTCAATCAAAATATTTTAATTAAAAAAGTACGTGTTTAAAAAAAATCGTATGTAAAAAAAAATTATTTTATTTACAAAAAAATTAAATTAAAAAAATTACAAAATTGTCAAACTGTGCTATGAGCTCGTGAAAAAAAAATATGTCACGCGGTATAAGGCACTAGTTACACTATAGTTGTATTATCGTGACAGTGTAAACTTTGGCTGACACTTCCGCCGTCACCGGAAGTTCCGGTGGCGGCTGCTCTCGCCGGCGACTAGCGAACGATGCGACATCTATCTACTCGCAGATAAATCACGCAACATATAACCGTCACTTCTAGCTATATAAACCAACAACATAACAAGCTGTGCCAACGTCCCCCGTCCGTCCTCGAGTCAAACATAAATCGTCTATTATAAATATGTGTCGTCCTTAATATACCTGGTATACCGAAAAATGAAAAGAATTATTTTCTAAAATTTTTATGTAAATTTTGATAGTTGATAATTTTTTTTTCATGTTTTTTTTTTATTGAAATTTTTTCTCTATGAAAATTTAGTTGATATTTAGTGATTATTTTATATTAATCTACGAATGAGACTAATAAAAATAACTACCCTGTGTATCAATCAAAAATTTAATTCGTGGATACTGCGTTTCTAGACATGTCATAGGACTGCATTAATCCATACATAAATCCTCAATAAATATTTTAAAATGCAGTAAATGTACAGTAGCATTTTTTATCGTTTACTAACAAAATGAAGCTATATTTGAGTAAAATATTGTAAAAATCAAAAATATATATATAATTTTTTTTTTCATGTTTTTTTTATGAAAAAAAAATATATATTTCTTTCTCCATGAAAATTTAGTTGATATTTAGTTGTTATTTTATATTAATCTGCGAATGAGACTAATAAAAACAACCACCCTGTGTATCAATCAAAAATTTAATTCGTAAATACTGCGTTTTTTGATGTCATAAGGACTATATTAATACATACATAAATTCTTAAGAAATATTGAAAAATTCAGCTAATATACGGTAGCATTTTTTTTAACGTTTACTAACAAAATGAAGCTATATTTGAGAAAAATATTGTAAAAATTAAAAAATATATATAAAAATTCTTTTTAAATGTTTATGTAGATTTTTTAATTTTTTTTTAATCCAATTATAAATAATTTTAACAATTTTATATGTAATATACCGAGTGTTGTATTCAAATCGAATTATCATCAAAATTAAATTAGACGACCACTTCTTCATTTTGTTTTTTTACTAATGTAATTTCAAGTAAAAAATAATATTTTATTAGAAATTTTCAAGAAGTTCTTTAAGGTTATTTATTATCTTTGGATTTACGTACTCAGAAAACGAGGCGCTAAACGCCGAGTTCCTTAAAAGAAAAGAAATATATCCCATGTTGTTTCAAAAAATGCTTTTTCCATTTTTTTTTTAAATAAATAAAATTATATAATAATATTTACGGTATAAATAATTTTTTTTTAATTGGTTGAGAGAATTCTGCATGTATAATTGATAAAAAAAAAAATTCCATTGTTAATAAACGATAATAAAAAAAACGCGATTAAAATTTTTTGTTAAGGGACCCTCTCGAAGCACTGCTTTCATTTCAATTCAAATTAATACATTGAAATATCCATTACGAAGATAATATATGAAAAATTCTAACAAATGAAAATTTTTGTACAAAATTTACAAATCTCACGAAAATTGATTTTATTTTACTTCTTCACAATGTGAAGAGCTTCTTCACAAAACTCGGATCAATGTGCCTCGTTTTCGAAAATATACACTCGGAAACCAATAAACATTATCATTATTTAATATATAAATCAGGCACTTACAAACTAACGTGTAAAGTATCAAGGCAAATAAATCACCCTGTACAATACGGCCACGTCGTACAAGTTAGTACCCGTCGTTCCTGGGCAGGTAAACCTAACCTCCAATGTACACATTTCGTGGCCCGGCACCAGCCAACGACGAGACGAATATCGTATTTATTAATCAAAGTTTCAGTCATAATTTATCGAGGTGTAATAATTCAGTTCACAAAATGGCACAGTATAGCCACACATATAACCTACCGCAATAATGCAATAATGCCTACTGCAGCGATATTTTGAACGAACCGGACACAAATCACCTAATTCAAACCTTCGCTGAACATATTTTACGTGCAGTGGCTTGAATAGAAATATATACAGGGTACTTTACCATGAACAATACATCATTATGTGCAAAATTTCTTAGAAAAATTATATACCATTTTTTAATATTTTTTATATATTTGCTAATTACGTACACAGCTAACATTTTGCACGCATTTTTTTTTTTTGCATATTTTTTATGTCAAGATATTTAAAATTAACGAAAGTTACATCATATAGTTTTTTTTTTAAACACCCTGTACATTAAATACGAATTTGAAGAACAACAACCCAAAATGTTTATACAATTTTTTTTATATTTTTTATATATTTGCTAATTACGTACACAGCTAACATTTTGCACGCTTTTTTTTTTTGCATATTTTTTATGTCAAGTTATTTAAAATTAACGAGAGTTATCATGATATAATTTTTTTTAAACACCCTGTATATTAAATACGAATTTGAAGAAGAACAACCCAAAATGTTTATAAACAATTTTTTATATTTTTTATATATGCTAATTACGTACACAGCAAGCAATTGCACGCCGATATTTTAAAAAATAAATAGTAAGCGAAGACAATGTCAAGAAATTTATTTAAAAAAAAAATTTTGTGGATTTTTGCAAATTAAAAAAATTTGCTAATTTCGTGGGAAAAAAAAGTAGTCGGAGAAATAATGTGAACCTGTCGTAGACAGACTTTCAAGTAGTTTATACAAAAAAAGTGGAAATTTGAACATCAACTATATTTTTTATGTCAAGTAATTTTAAATTAACGAAAGTTATTATCATATTATTTTTTCAATTTGAAACACCCTGTATATTAAGCACGAATTTGAAGAAGAACAACCCAAAATGTTTACACACAATTTGTTATTACGAATTTATATAAATTCATGTTTGAGTACCCTGTATAGTACGGTAGATAGAGCGGTGTATTTTTGAACACGGTATAGTCAAATTTGAGCACATTGAGGTTAGTTTATACAACAGGTTTCACTCATTAATCAGCTGACGCAATGGGGCGCTAATTAATGAACGAGATAGGGATGGAGGTAGTTCGGGGGGGGGGGGGGGGGGGGGGGTGTACCAGTTGAGGGTACGTGCAGAAAGGATCCAGTATGTACCAGCTGTTACATTGATTGTTATATATGTGAAAAAAGTTGTCGAAATATTGTCCGGGTGTAAATGTCACTAATGTATGAATTTCTTGGGATGAAGGTTATGTTATTCGTTCTACAAGTCTATTAGGTGACAGCTATATGCAACCCAAATGACATCAATTTTGAATAATGTTATTATTAGTATGTTGATTTGAATTGTGGAAGTTTATTTGGATTTTTTATGGGCTTAGACGAAACATGTTGGGCTTATAAGTTTTTTTAGTGCGGGCCTTTTTAAAAAACACATGATAATTATGTATATGAATAAAAAAAATTGAAGAAATTGGCGACGATAAAATAAAACTCTAGCATGTAATTATTTTCATTTTTTTATAGATTAGGTCACTTTTAATGAAAATGTTCATAAATATATTTAGCCTGTGTTTATATGCTCAAATGCAACGGGACCGTTTCAAACAAATACAAAACTCACAATTATTTCTGTTTTGCATAGTGAATAATAAATTGATTTTTTTTCAGTGGAAAAATGATAGAAACAATGCTTTTGCAATTTTAATTGTAATTGCACAAATTATGTTCAGCTCAGCAATAATTGATCGAAATATGTTTGTTTAATAATTAAATAATTTTTATTATGAAATAATTGGTTATTTTATAAGCTGAATTTTAAATATATAAGTTGAAAAGGAATAATTTAACTTATCTTTAATTAAGGTTAGTCTTAATTACAATCAAATTTAATCATTTGAAGAATTTATTAGGGAAAGGAAAGTTATGCTTTGATTTTTTTTTCGATACTTTTGTATTTTAAATATTTGTCGATTTAATTATTTTATTATGACATTTATTCATACTGTACCCTTCTCCAGATTACAGTATGAAAATGTCGATTATCTCAAATATAATACCCCAGATGAGTAGAGCCAATGGCTCAGAATCTCATCCTGCTACTTCGGTAGCAGGCAAGCCCTCGGATTCTGGGGCGGGCAAGAAATCGTCTTCGTCGAAAATTCTACGAGTCGGAGCGTGGAATATACGTAGTATGAATAGGATAGGAAAGTTAGAGAATTTGAAATTAGAAATGGAGAGACTTAAACTGGATATTGTAGGGATTAGTGAAGTTAGGAGGAAAGATCAAGTAGATACGTGGTCAGGAGAATATAGATTAATAACCACAGCATCAGATAATGGGCATACCGGTGTAGGTTTTATAATGAATAGAAAGTTGGGATGTAGAGTAAAGAGTTATTGCCAAGTTAGTGATAGAATTATAACTATTAGATTAGACACGAAGCCAACGGACACAGTTATAGTGCAAGTATATATGCCAACTTCAAGTCACGATGATGAGGAGGTAGAATCCATTTATGAGGAGATTGAATCTAGGTTAGCAAACGTTAAAGGACAGGATAATCTAATTGTAATCGGAGATTGGAATGCCGTAGTAGGTAAGGGAAAGGAAGTTCCAATAGTAGGAGAATATGGAATAGGAACACGTAATGATAGAGGGGATAGATTGGTAGAGTTTTGTATTAGGAATAAGCTAGTGGTAGCAAACACGCTTTTTCAGAATCACAAGCGCAGGATATATACGTGGAAAATGCCAGGAGATATAGGGAGGTATCAGATAGATTACATACTGGTTAAAGAGAGGTTTAGGAACCAGATTAAGAATTGTAAGAGTTACCCTGGAGCAGATATTGATAGTGACCATAATTTAGTAGTCCTGGACTCAGAGGTCAAATTCAAGAAATTACAGAAGTCCAAACAGGTCAGAGTAGATGTCGATAGGTTAAAATTAGCTGATGTATATGAAAAGTACAAGCAGAAAGTAGAAATCATGGCTAATGGAACATCAAGGAGCGACATAGATTGCGAATGGAGGGAAATCAGAAATGGGTTAACTACAGCAGCAAATGAAGTATTAGGCACAAAGAAAAGGACAGGTAGGAGGGAATGGATCACGGAAGAAATAGTTGAAATGATAGAAGCAAGAAGGAAAATTAAAATAGGAAACACAGAAGCAGGACAGAAAAAATATAAGGAACTAAGGAACTTAATTAATAGGAAATGCAAGCTAGCGAAAGAAGAGTGGATAAAAGGAAACTGTGAGGATACAGGAAAATTAAGTCACATTTTTCTAAAGTAAAACCAAAGGGTAACATTATATGTGATAAGCAGGATAAGCAACTCACAGAAAATAAGGAAAAAGCTAGAAGATGGAAGGAGTATCTTGAAGATTTATATAAAGGTAGGCAGGACATGGAGGAGCTAGAAAATGTGGAACAGATAGATGAGGATGACTTAGGTCCTAGCATACTTAGGTCAGAGTTTCATAGAGCATTAAATGATTTACGGAATAACAAAGCAGCGGGGATTGATATGATACCAGCCGAATTAATAAAACACGCAGGGGAAAAAATGCAGGAGCGATTATACAGGTTAGTTTGTAAAATATATGAGAAGGGAGAAGTACCACAGGATTTTCAGCGTAGTAGAATAGTAACAATGCCGAAGAAAATAGGAGCTAATTTGTGTGAGAACTATAGGACCATTAGCCTACTATCACATGCATCGAAGATATTGTTAAAGATTATTTATAGGAGATTAGAAAATAAAGTAGAGGAAAGGCTAGGAGAAGATCAGTTTGGTTTTAGGAAAAACAGAGGGACGAGAGAGGCGATTCTAGCACTAAGAACGGTAGTAGAAAAAAGAAAGAGGGTAGGAAAGGTAACTTGCATAGCTTTTGTAGACTTAGAAAAGGCATTTGATAATGTAGATTGGGACATAATGTTTAGAATTTTAAAAGAAACGGGTATAGATTATAAGGATAGGAGAATAATTTTTAATTTATATAAACACCAAACTGCCTTAGTTAGAATTGAGGGGGAAGAAGAGGTAGCAAAAATAAGGAAGGGAGTTCGGCAGGGATGTACCCTCTCACCGTTATTATTTAATCTATATATAGAAGATGCAATAAACAAAGTAAAAGAAGAGTATAGTGTAGGTGTGAATGTACAGGGAGAGAAAATATATATGCTGAGATTCGCCGACGATATAGCTATATTGGAAGAAAGCGAAAAGAATTTAGAAAGGGTATTGAATGGTATGCAGGCAGTATTGACTAGGGATTTTAACATGAAAATAAATATAGGTAAAACTAAAGTGATGAGGTGTGACAAAAAGGAATGCAGTAGAAAAATGAGGATCTCAATAGGAGATAATAGAATCGAAGAAGTGTCAGATTTTTGTTATTTAGGCAGTAGAATCACAAAAGATAATCGAAGCAAGGTAGATATAAAGTGTAGGATAGCACAGGGTAGGAAGGCATTCGTAGAAAAAGAACAGATTTTAAGATCAAATATTGACTTGGGTATTAGAAAAAGATTACTGAAGGTATATGTTTGGAGTGTAGCACTGTACGGGTGTGAGGCGTGGACTATAGGAAAGGAAGAGAAGCGTAGATTAGAAGCACTTGAAATGTGGTGTTATAGGAGGATGATGAGGATTGGTTGGGAAGATAAAGTAACAAATGAAGCTGTACTAGAGTTAGTAGGGGAGAAGAGAAGTATCTGGAGAGTGTTACAGCGTAGGAGAGACAGATTAGTAGGGCATATCCTTAGGCATGGGGGGATTATGCAATTGATCATAGAAGGTAGAGTGGAGGGAAAGAGAGGGGTAGGTAGGCCTAGATTGGAGTATGTGAGTCAGATAGTTGAAGACGTTGAGATGAATAGCTATAGGGAGATGAAGGGATTAGCTCAGGATAGATCGGCATGGCGTGCTGTTTCCAACCAATCTTTAGGATTGCGGACTCTTTAACTAATTATGACAAATTGTTTGTGGTATTTTGAAATAAAAGTGACAAAAGATGCGGAAAAAGTAAGGTTAAAATAGAAGGTCGAAAACTTTCTTTTAAATCGAAAGAAGCGAAATTTTTTTTTATTTCGAAAGAAGCGAATTCTTTTATTTATTTCGAAAGAAGGTATATAGCTGTCGAAAAAAAAATTTTATGTCAAATTTTTTAAGTCAAAACCTATCGAAATTTTTTATTTATTTCGAAAGAAGCGAATTCTTTTATTTATTTCGAAAGAAGGTATATAGCTGTCGAAAAACAAATTTTATGTCAAATTTTTTAAGTCAAAACCTGTCGAAAATTTTTATTTATTTCGAAGGAAGGTACTATTTACCTGTTGAAATTTTTTTTTATTTCGAAAGAAGGTACCTGTCGAAATTTATTTTTTATTGCGAAAGAAGGTAAAAAATAAATAAATAAATGTGGCTCTTACTAAATAATTTTGAAATGTAATTTTGTAAAGTTATTATAAAAATAGATTCATTTGCATCTATATTAACTTTTTGTTTACTTAAAAACTTTTCAAAATTATTTTTAATAGAAAACAGTGTTCCGATTCAATTTTTTTCGCATTCAAAGCCAAATTTATTGTTGGTTTTCCCTCTAAATTATTACAAAAAAATAAATGCAAGAAAATTCAACGACTAAATATCCACAATTACGTAAATATACAAAACCAGCATTTCAATTGTCAATTTTTCGTTGTTAAATAATTAAGCGCAATGTTGGCTCATTTTATCGATTAATTTCTAAATCAAATCAAATTTCCCCCGTATTTCTAACGACATGACAACACTTCTACCAACCTAAACTAAAATAGTGTATAATTTTCTACGCCTTGTCAACATCTTAGGGAAATATGTTTCTAAAAATACAACACGCTGAAACTAATTTACTTAATCCAGACTAAAATAAGATGGCAAATACCGCCGGTATATGAAACAAACAAAGACAAGAGTAGTCGAAAACTGTGTCCATTTTTCTTTTCCATAATACAACAAACAACAGAACGGTTAAAAATATGCAAAACAAAATAATCGAAATTTATAATTTGACATACGTATTGGTCCGAATCTGACTGAATATGAATGACACATACACGTCATTAAGCACAAATGACACCATCGACAGTGTTGCCAATCATTTCTAATGTAATTAGTCCTCAACGAGGCTCAACCGAATCAAGAGAAAGGTAAATCGATTTGAATTGTCGTACAGCTTTCCACGCAAACGATTTATTATGACACTTGCAGGAATCTGTAATAACCTCTAATTAATGTAGAGGTCGACCCGTCTCTCACGCTCACAGAAAATATACGAAATTGCGGTGCGCGATGTATTAAATTAAACTACAATGTGGTTGCGTTCAATTTAACTAATGTATTTATGATGGTATATGTGCGTTGACAGAAGACAGAAGTGTCGGATTTTGGTGGAGGATTGATATTAGATATAACCACGTGTTGACGGCTCTTAAATGCGATACTGTTATTTGCAGCGCCCCCTATAATGCATTTCAGTGTGAAATCTGTTGGTAATTAGGTAAAGGAATGAATGCGAGCTTAATGGAAGAAATTTCGAAAGGAAATACATATAAAATATCTAATATAATTAAAAAATAACTAATATATCAAAAAAAAATTGTAAAATTCTAAATGTCTTGTTTTTAAATTTTGTTTTTCTTATAAACACAGCTTATTTCGTTTAATATATAGTTTGCAGATTTTAGCAGCTAGTCATTACTTCTTGCATGTCATTTAGTATGTTTTTAAATTATAAAAATATTATTTACAAAAATTTTACATTTGAAATGAAACATATTTGGCCTCCTGTATATTTTACAGCAAAAAAGGTAAAGTAATAATTTGTTCTGAAATAAAAAAGACACTAAATGCCATATTAGCTACTCCAAAGTTCATTGCCATTTTCTGTTAGAATGAAGAATTAGCGCCAAACAATTACGAAAACCAAAAAAGTATTTTTTTTTCGAAAATTGTTATTGTAGCGGAAATCGCTATAAAATAAATGATACTTAATTCGCTTTATAATTATTGAAAATGATTGTAAGCGTCAATAAGATATTAAAAGTTAAAATAAAATTGAAGCTCTAAATTTTACATCCTTCATGCGCCAATTTTCTGAAATTTTTTTGCTTCATTTAATAAAAAAAAAGTATAATGAATTTTTGAAAAGCTAATATGGCATATAGTGGTTTTAATTCTGAAAAAAAAATTCATTTCTGTAAAATGTACATGCAGATTCTCTTTGTATTAAATTTCCTGCAACACCGTGTATAAAATATTTTTAAAACAAATTAGAAAATTTATTTTATATTCACTTTTCTAATATATCTACAACAAATTAACAATTCAATTAATTTTTTCAATTTATTCTTTAATCAAATCCAGTTGAAAGGAAAACAAAAAATTATCACTACTTAAAAACAATCGAAAATTCTCTTTTTTTACACAAAATCTATAATATTTTATCCATCTAGACCAACAGTTCCAAAAAAAAAATCTTTTACATCGAGCCCGTACAATCTATACCAGTGGCTCGAAATATACTTTTTGCATCTATAGTAAATATTTTTTTTTTATTAAAAAAATTAAATGTGAATATTTTCTTAGATTTTGTATAACATATTAAGTGAATTATTTAAAAAAAATAAAAAATCATCAAATTCAACCAACTAGAGATCTGCTTCGCAACACTAACTATTAGTAAAAAAAAATATTAAATTCTTATTTTTTGAAAATTATTTGTAACTTTCAAACAACCGTATAATAACTGTCCGAATTGACAAAAAGTTTATCTCGACTGTATTGGGACTCCTTGGTCTATACAATAGACATTTATCACAGAAAAAAGCTGATTATTTTGCTGCTAATTCCATTTTAACTAACTTAATCTTCCTGCGATTTAATTAGTGCTCGTTAAACTGCCAAAAAAAAAAATACATGCTATAGTAATATAGCATAAAACACATCTGTGGTTCTCAAAAGGATTTTCTAAATACACCAAATATTTGAGAATTATTTTTTTCGAATATGTAGCAACTTTTAAGACGATTTTTTTTGTAGATTTTTAGATACAATTAAACGAGTAAAAATTAATATACCGTAAACGATCAGTTTAATATATACAAAAATTAATATACAGTGCTTTATAATAGTCATATTTTTTTTTTAGAATATTGTAATCCTTTTTTTATTATTAATTGATTAGTCGACATAAAACAATCTCCAAACAAATTGTTATTTTAATAGAACATTTTTGCAACCACTGGTATACAGGATAACAACATCTGCCCATATACAAACCACATTACATGCATGTATATGAATAAACAACTGCATATGTCATATGGTGAGAAAGAACTCATTTGCGGGACGGGAGGACGATTATTTGTCCTCCCAGTGGGCTGTTTGTCCATTGGTGGCCTGTCCCAACGTATGCATACTATCCATTGTTAGCGATTGTCATGGAAATGGATGAATTCCAGCAATTATTTTTAAATATATATAGAGCATAGGAAGATGTTGTTTGTTGCAGGTATGTATAGCGTGTGACAAATATGGAATAAAAACGTATAGATTGGTGTGGGTATGCGGAATATAAATTTTCATAAATTGAAGAATTTTTTTCAGATAATGGCAGTAATAAAATGTCTGTTAAAAAATTAGGGTAGAACAATTTGTTTTGTTTATATGTTTTATGGGCAATATTATTTCTACCATGAAATATTTTTAAATGATTCATAAATGAAATATCAACATTAGAAGATAAGTGTAATTAATTTAATTGTTGACTTAAGTATACCAGATTCAATTAATTAAAATTAGTATTGTGCAATTTCTTCGAATGGTCTTTTTCTTTTATCCAAATAGAATGACGTTTTTATTTCCACTATAGACTTTTAGGTTTTTTTTTTACGAACAAAATCTGTAAAATTATTAAGGCATTAAAATATTGAATTTAAAAATATATTGATTGAAAATGTTTTGAAAAAGAATATCTTTGATTTTTTATACACTTTCGTTATTTCGTTGAAATTTTCATAAATATGCATTAGTATGTAAAATAATTTTTTTTTTTGATAATTACTGTTCGAGTATTATAAAAATCCACCTAAATGGCCTCAAAGATGTCGTTTATATAATTACTAATTTTGTTTAAAAAAAAATATGAAAAACATCAAAAACAACTAAGAAGCAAATCCGCAACGTACATTTTTTTTTTAATCTTCAATATTTATTATTTGATTACAAAAAAATTCATACGAATATTCCAAAATGTAGCTTTTATCAACCGACTAACTTTATTAAAAAAATATATATAAATTTTCCAAAAATTATTAAAACGTCTCCACAATATCAATAAATAACCCGCTTTACGTCGCAATTAAATTAATATTTTTTAATTTATTGTTCAAACACTACAAAAATTAATCAGATTATTTTTGAATATGTCATTTATAATTTTAATACATTTTAGAAAATATATTGAAAAAGAGAATCTCCGATAAAAAAAAATTTTTACACTTTATTCATTTCAATGAAAATTTCATAAATATGCATTATTATGTAAAATATTTAATATTTTTGATAATTATCGTTCGAATATTACAAAAATTCACCTAAATATTCCTAATGGTGTCGTTTATATATCTACTAATTTTGTTTAAAACAAAATATGAAAAACTTCAAAAATAACTAAGAAGCAAATCCGCAACGTACAATTTTTTTTTTAATCTTCGATGTTTATTATTTGATTCCAAAAAAAATCATACGAATATTCCAAAATGTAGCTTTTATCAACCGACTAACTTTATTAAAAAAATATATATAAATTTACCAAAAATTATTAAGATGTCTCCACAATATCAATAAATAATCCGCTTTACGTCGCAATTAAATTAATATTTTTGAAATTTATTGTTCAAACACTATACGAAAATGATTCTTATTATTTGTGAAGATGGCATTTACAATTCTACATTTTAGAAAATACGAACAAAATCTGTAAAATTATTAAGGCATCTTTGCCATATTTTATTAATATCTTTGATATTTGTGGTTGTACATATGTTATAAAAAATCTTTCTAACATATATTTTTTTATTTATGAAAAATGCCAATCTATAGGAAGTCAACTAAATTTAGTAATATCTTTTACTGTTAGTTCTGAATATTATGAAAATTAATAAAAAAAATTCTGAAGGTGTGTTTTATTAATTCATTAACTTTGCACAATTAATCAATTTATATTGTATCGATAATTTGTACTAAATTTTAAAAATATAAAGATTGAAAATGTTTTGAAAAAGAGAATGTCCGATAAAAAACTTAAATTTTTTACACCTTAAACATTTCAATGAAAATTTCATAAATATGCATTATTATGTAAAATAATTAATATTTTTGATAATTATCGTTCGAATATTACAAAAATTCACCCAAATATCCCGAATGGTATCGCTAATATATCTAGTAATTTTGTTTAAAACAAAATCTGAAAAACTTCAAAAATAATTAAGAATCAAATCCACACTGTACAATATTTTTTTTTAAATCTTCGATGTTTATTATTTGATTCCAAAAAAAATCATACGAATATTCCAAAATATAACTTTTATTAATCAACTAACTTTATTAATAAAAAATATATAAATTTTCCAAAAATTATTAAGACGCCTCCACAATATCGAATAAATAATCCGCTTTACGTCGCAATCAAATTAATATTTCTTAAATTTATTGTTCAAACACTATACGAAAATTAATCAGATTATTTTTGAAGATGTCAATTACAATTCTACAACATCTTAGAAAATACGAACAAAATCTGTAAAATTATTAAGGCACCCTTGCCATATTTTATTAATATCTTTGATATATACATATTTTTTTAATTTTATATATATTAGTTTAGTCGTTTGGCTACTTCCTCAATTATTTTAATTTCGTTTACTTGTTTAATATATTAACTTTATTTATTTCATTGACTTAACATTCTAATTCATTTGCGAAAATTTTTATGTCGTATTTGTGCTTTTTTATAATATTTATGAATTAATTTTGCGACAAAATATTTACAAAATTGTTACAAATATTGTATTTGTAAATTTTGTAAATATCGTAAATATTGCCTTTATTACAAAATATTGTATTTGTAATAAAAGTAGGCAATTTTTCAAATGTTCAAAAACAAATTCTGTTCTCTCATAAAATTTTAATATATTAAATTTAAATTTTAATTTTTTAAACTTTCTAAATATAGATTTCCATTCGAAATTTTCAACAAATCTGAGTTATACGCGTTTTTTGTAATTATTAAAGCATTATATGCAAATATAATAAAAATCTAAAAATTTGCAAGCGGTCACACGGTGTAATAGTAATAATTTCAGTGCAATATTAACGTTCTCTTGCAGTAGCTGTCGCTATGGAAATATGACATACTTACGAGTGACTAATTATTATCGAAGAGAATATGGCTTTTGTTCAAAATAATTAAGCAGAGCTCGCTTATATATATGAGAAAACTGAAATGTTGCTGTCAAATTAAAAAAAAAAAGTGGTCTCTTTAATTTATTTAATTTTTAATGTAGATTTCAAATTTTTTAAAATATTCATTTTTTATTTCAATAAAAAAAAAAATTTCGCAATCGAAGAATTTTTTATGTATATATCTGGAAGAATGTCGAATGAATGTCGAAAAACGTTCCAAAGCATTTCGTTAAAGGAAAATGAACAATTTTTTTGTCAAATATTAAAAATTTTATATTATAATTCCAAACAAAAAAACTCCCAATATAAATCGTTCTTCGCAAAAACAAAATTTACTTATCACAAAAAAAATATGGTAACTATAAAATGTCATTTATTTCCGCGCAAAATTTAACTAGCTGTTCTACGTTATCACATTTCTATTGTCCCTGTTCGTCGATTGTTTTAGTATTTTACAATATAAATTGCCATCGCTATCTTTAATGCTTCTTCGGCAAATCGCGTTACGATGACTTCTAATTTAAATCGTGACAGCTTGCATATAGAAAACAAAAACATATCGTGTTTACACGTTTGGACATCTTTATGTTGGAAATCAACTCGATTTATGGTCATTGTACAACACGCTATATACCCACTAGTCCCTATACAGGATATAGTGAGAACTTGACAATTTTTTAAAATATTTATATGTATCATAATACGTATATTTTAGTGACAAAATTGCGAAATAATCGATTTTGTACGAAGATTTTGACAAAATTACTTTAAATGATAGCCGTGTGGTAACCACATCGATTTTTGTAAATTATTATTTAAGCTAATAAATAATATATAATTTGTATAATAATTTTCCCTGTATAATTTTTCATAAATGAAAAAATTTATGTTAGAAAGAATTTTTATAACATACAACCACAAATATCAAAGATATTAATAAAATATGGCAAAGGTGCCTTAATAATTTTAGAGATTTTGTTAATATTTTCTAAAATATAGTAGAATTGTAAATGACATCTTCAAAAATAATCTGATTCATTTTCGTATGGTGTTTGAACAATAAATTTCAAAAATATTAATTTAATTGCGACGTAAAGCGGATTATTTATTGATATTGTGGAGATGTCTTAATAATTTTTGGAAAATTTATATATTTTTTGTTAATAAAGTTAGTGGATTAATAAAAGCTACATTTTGGAATATTCGTATGAATTTTTTTGGAATCAAATAATAAACATCGAAGATTTAAAAAAAAATTGTACAATGTGGATTTGCTTCTTAATTATTTTTGGTTTTTCATATTTTGTTTTAAACTAAATTAGTAGATATATAAACGACACCATTAGGGATATTTAGGTGTATTTTTTCACCAAAATTTAATATATAATATATATGGCAGATTGGTTCATTAATAATTATTGGAAAATTTTCGCAATTTTTTAACAAAATCACCTTGATGAAATTTTTTTTAATATCAGAACCACAGACATTGAAGACATTAATAAAAATAACGCATTGTTTGCTCATATTGTGAAGGTGCTTTAATAATTTTTAAGACAACTATAAAAAATACTTTAAATGAAAGCCGTGTGGTGACCACATCGATTTTTGTAAATTATTATTTAAGCCAATAAAGCTAAATTATTTTAGTACGATTTTTTTTCTAATAACTTTCAATGTGTTATTACAGTATGCACACCCTGTATAATGAAAGTGTTCGGATAAAAAGCTCAAGCGCAGGTAATTGCTGCACTATAAAGCAGTTTTACGATAGTGCCCACACAATATGCAAACTAACCTCAAACTTCAGCATTCCAGCTGATGTCACCTGTCATTTTGTGTTGTGTCAATTCATTATCTATGTGCACGGACAACATCGCCTTACTTAGTAACTAATTTGTATAGTTGATTGAATGTTGTGAAGGAATTTGTAATGTTATCGTGTGATATTAAGGGGATACCGTGTTTTTACAACATCGCTCATCCGCGCCATCTATTGTTAGTTGTGTTTAATAATATGACATATTAAGCGAAAACGTCTGACTAGTACATGAAAATCTTGTATAGATGCCGCTGCACCAAATTTCGTTTTTACCAAACAGCAAAAAAAAAATTTAATTAAGCGATAAAATATTTGGTAGATATAACACATCGGACTGTAGAAAGAAAAAATCTACATTTTACTTTCAAGTTGCTGAAAAAAATAGAAATAAATTTGATCATATGTGTATTTTTCTATATAAATCAATTATAGAAGAATTTATGATTTTTTTTAGTTGATAAAATATTTTTATAGTTGTATGCAAAATAAAATACTTTATCGTCGTAGCAATTTTCACAGATCCAACGTATACAATTTCCGAGTAAAATGAATGATATTTTGCAAACATCATCATCACATATGATCCTAATCCTGTACGGTATCCCCTTAACAATTTGAATAAACATTTCTAAAGTGCACGAAAAATATATATTTATAAATTCCGCATCACAAAATAAATGAATCCGCCACATTTCGCATTTTTTTCCACGTTATCCCATAAACGAATTCACAATTTATTAACCCTATAATAATTTTCACGTCCTTCTTTATACGTTGCTAATTTATCGCTTTCTGAGGGTTGGTAGCACTGCACTACTGTCAAAGTGAGTGAAGAAGAAGCTGAACCACTCGCACCAACATAAGAATACCGTAAAGAAACATCAAACTGACGAAACGTCGTAAATTTTCGAATTGACTAATTTAAAAAATATATATTTATATTATATTTTACAAATTAAAATATATAAAAGTAATTTCGCGTCTATTTGTCTGTCCATGGTTTTGATCGATAAGGTAAATATGTACAAAGCTCAAAATTTGCAAATTAATTAAATAGACGATTAAATTAAATTTAAAAAATCACAAAAGCTGTTTCAAGTTTTTTTTTTTTAATTTCTCTTGTTACAAGCTTTTTAATGGTAGTTTAACTATGGCTAAATAATAATGACAATAATAAATAACTTTACTATTATTATTATTATTTTGTGAGACCAATAAAGGCACCTATCGTAGACTGGCCTTACAATAGATATGTATGAAGACGAGAGTAATATTTAAACAAAATATTTAAAAAAAATCAATTGTTCCAAAAAAATAAAATCTTCATTCAAGATACGACGAATTATCAGTTAATTTCCTTGTAGTAAACGATCTATAATCACAAATCCTAACCTCACACTACTAATGGCCATTACTCTGAATCAATGGCCTAGCTATGACCTTAACCTGATATGTGGGGAGGTCGTATAATGTGTCCAGTGTTATGGTCTCTGCTCACAAATCAACTTGACACGGACGCTGTGCGTCGTGACGCGTCGGGACGCCGACCATCGCTATCTAGATCCTGCACACATTACACTGTGTGATCTGTTCATTGTATAATATACAGTGTTGCTATGTACAGAGTATAATTGGGTTAAATGATCGTTGTTTTAGAGTAAGAGTTCCAGAATGTTGACTTGTACCTAATTTCCATTAGCAAAAAAAAATTTTTAATCCATCATCTTTGGATGTTTATGGTCTTTTTTTGAAGGATTTATATAATATATGAAATTAGTTATTAAAAAAAAAATGAATGATTTGAAAGCCGACGAATTAAAATTATACTTAATAATTTAATCAAAATTTATATATTTTTTGAAACAAAATTGATATAAAACTAATAAAATACACCTTTAGAAGAAATATTCTGATTTTTTTTATAGCACTCGAAGTAAATCCGAAATAGATCACTAAAATTTTAATATATATATAGCAGATTGATTTATTAATAACTATTTGAAAATTTCCGCAATTTTTTAACAAAATCACTCTGATGAATTTTTTTATAATATCAGAACCACAGACATTGAAGATATCAAAAAAAATAACGCATTGTGTGCACAAATTGTGAAGGCACTTTAATATTTTTTAAGATATTTTTTCATTTATCTCTTACTAAAGTTAATGAATTAATAAAACACACCTTTAGAAATATTTTTATTAATTTTCATAATATTCAGAACCAACAGTAAAAAATATTATTCAAATTAATGGACTTCGTATAGATTGGCATAATAATAATTTTTGAAATTTTTCATAAATTAAAAAATATATGTTAGACAGAATTTTTATAACATACAACCACAAATGTCGAAGCTATTAATAAAAAATGGCAAAGTTGCCTTAATAATTTCAGAGATTTTGTTAATATTTTCTAAAATATAGTAAAATTGTAAATGACATCTTCAAAAATAATCTGATTAATTTTCGTATAGTGTTTGAACAATAAATTTCAAAAATATTAATTTAATTGTGACGTAAAGCGGATTATTTATTGATATTGTGGAGACGTCTTAATAATTTTTGGAAAAAAAAAATATTTTTTGTTAATACAGTTAGTTGATTAATAAAAGCTATATTTTGGAATAATCGTATGATTTTTTTGGAATCAAATAATAAACATCGAAGATAAAAAAAAATATTGTACGTTGCGGATTTGCTTCTTAGTTATTTTTGAAGTTTTTCATATTTTGTTTTAAACAAAATTAGTAGATATATAAACGACACCATTAGGGATATTTAGGTGAATTTTTGTAATATTCGAACGATAATTATCAAAAATATTAAATATTTTACATAATAATGCATATTTATGAATTTTTCATTGAAATGATTAAAGTGTAAAAATTTTTTTTTTATCGGAGATTCTCTTTTTCAATATATTTTCGAAAATGTATTAAAATTATAAATGTCATATTCAAAAATAATCTGATTAATTTTCGTAGTGTTTGAACAATAAATTTAAAAATATTAATTTAATTGCGACGTAAAGCGGATTATTTATTGATATTGTGGAGACGTTTTAATAATTTTTGGAAAATTTATATATATTTTTTTAATAAAGTTAGTCGGTTGATAAAAGCTACATTTTGGAATATTCGTATGAATTTTTTTGTAATCAAATAATAAATATTGAAGATTAAAAATAAAAATGTACGTTGCGGATTTGCTTCTTAGTTGTTTTTGAAGTTTTTCATATTTTTTTTTTAACTAACTATTCAGAACTAACAGTAAAAGATATTACTAAAATTAGTTGACTTGGTATAAATTGGCTTTTTCATAAATTAAAAAATATATGTTAAAAAGAATTTTTATAACATACAACCACAAATGTCGAAGATATTAATAAAATATGGTAATGGTACCTTAATAGTTTTAGAGATTTTGTTCATATTTTCTAAAATATAGTAGAATTGTAAATAACGTGTTCAAAAATAATCTGATTAATTTTCATAGTGTTTGAACAATAGATTTCAAAAATATTAATTTAATTGCGACGTAAAACGGATTATTTATTGATATTGTGGAGACGTCTTAATAATTTTTGGAAAATTTATATATTTTTTGTTAATAAAGTTAGTGGATTAATAAAAGCTATATTTTGGAACATTCGTATGCATTTTTTGGAATCAAATAATAAACATAGAAGATAAAAAAAAAATTATTTTTTTTTTTTTTAATTATCACTATCAACCATCTTTGGATATTTCTGGTCTTTTTTTGTTGAATTTATAGAATATATGAAATGAGCTATTAAAAAAAAATTCAATAATTTATAAGTCGATGAGTAAAAGTATTCTTCGTTTCACTAACTGTATAGTGAAAATAATTGTTAAGTCAGTTTAAAAAAAAAAAATTATTCGAAAATCACCCGAGATTTTCAAAATAGTACCTATCTGACAAATAAGTATTTGTCAGATGATTTTTTTAAAGAATATTTAATCTGTAGAAAAAGAAGTAGATAAAGATATTTGCCATTTTTGGCAAAACTTTTCAAGGAACTAAATTTCCATATAAAAATATTTTCTAATCGACCATCTTTGGATTTTCACGATATTTCTTGAATTTTTCAAAGAATATATGAAGAGAATTATTTTTAAAAAATCAACTATTTAGTCGATGAGTTGAAAATATTCTTCGGGTCATTAACTATATAGAGAAAATAATTGTTAAATCAGTTTAAACAAAAATTTATTCGAAAATTACCGGAGATTTTCAAAAAAAGTATTTAACTGACTGGTCAAATGATTTTTTAAAATATACAAAAAAGTCGAAAAATATATTTGCCATTTTTGGTGCCAAATTGTAAATGGCAAGGGTTGGTTTAGAGCAGCAGTTGCAAAAACTTTTCAAGGAATTAAATTTCCATATAAAAATATTTTCTAATCGACCATTTTTGGATTTTCACGATATTTCCTGAATTTAAAAAAAATGAAAATATATAACGCGAATTATAAGAAAAAAAATCATTAATTCAAAAGTCGATGAGTTGAAAATATTCTTCGTTTCACTAACTATATAGTGAAAATAATTGTTAAATCAGTTTAAAAATATTTTTTTTATTCGAAAATTATCGGAAAGTTTCAAAAATCTGTCTAATCTGAGTAAAAAAAAAATTACATTAAAAAAAGAAAAATGAAGAAAAGATATTTGCCACTTTCGTTGCCGAATTGTAAAATTATAAAAGGCAATAATATTTCGCCTAATTTCTGGTAATATAAATATTTGAAATGTGGTGCTATAAGAGGAGGTTGAACTAGAGGTGGGTAACTAGAGCGATAAATCAAGACATACAAGAATTATTTAGAAAAAATCGATTTCTTCACTCAACATAATCTTTGATCAATTTCACGAATGTACACGCCCTGTATATATATATTCACTAGGTATTGTAACGGTTCGACGGTGTCGGGATATAAATCTTACTTTCCCCGTCAGGGTGCAGCACTAGCGGTGAGACAAACAGCCAACTATATACAGTGCAGAAGGAGCTGTGATTCATTTCATACCCCGAACTGCTGCAACAACATTCTTTGAATCGAATTCCTCGCGCGAACATTTTTCGTTCGGGTTCTCATTGCTAAAGACTAAGAAGTAAAAATCTGCCTTGGGCCTGTCAGATTGCCGCTAGGATTTACCCGAAACCTCAAGACACGACAGAAACTCCTCAAGAGTTAATAAATCGACACAAATCAAATCAAATTTCTTTGAATTAAAAATAACACAAACTTTTCTTTTTAATTTTATCTAAGCGATATCTAAGTTAGTCCGATTTTAATTTTTATTTATTTTTACAATAAATTTTTTAAACAAACAATTAAAAAAAAAAACCATAAGCGATGTGTTTTTTAAAAATCCAATTGTGTATCGTTTACATCAAATTTCCCCAGTACTTTTTCAACGATTTATAATTTTTACTCAATTTAGGAGCACATTTTCCTTTAGCTCTAACTCCACCATAATTCCCACAGTAATTGTAATTCTGATCTGGAGTTGCTCTTGCAGGTCAGAAGAAGGATTGCGTTCAAATTGTAAAGTGGGAAATAGATGGGAAGGGTATTCCATGCCGGTGGTTGATTGAGATTATATATTAGATGGGATTATCCCAGAGGGTAGTGTAATAGCTGGAATTCGTTTTTCTTCCTAGTTCGGGGTGAATATATATTTGTAATATTGAAGTTTGCAATAAATATACGAATCAAATATGGTGGAATTTATTGCAGAATTAATCAACTATTTTGTAAGCACATTTTGTACTAAATTAAAAATATATATTGATTGAAAATGTTTTGAAAAGAGTATCTTTGATTTTTTATACACTTTCATTATTTCGTTGAAATTTTCATAAATATGCATTAGTATGTAAAATATATATTTTTTTTTGATAATTACTGTTCGAGTATTATAAAAATTCACCTAAATATCCTCAAAGATGTCGTTTATATAATTACTAATTTTGTTTAAAAAAAAAATATGAAAAACATCAAAAACAACTAAGAAGCAAATCCGCAACGTACATTTTTTTTTTTAATCTTAAATATTTATTATTTGATTACAAAAAAATTCATACGAATATTCCAAAATGTAGCTTTTATCAACCGACTAACTTTATTAAAAAAATATATATAAATTTTCCAAAAATTATTAAAACGTCTCCACAATATCAATAAATAATCCGCTTTACGTCGCAATTAAATTAATATTTTTTAATTTATTGTTCAAACACTACAAAAATTAATCAGATTATTTTTGAATATGTCATTTATAATTTTAATACATTTTAGAAAATATATTGAAAACGAGAATCTCCGATAAAAAAAATTTTTACACTTTAATCATTTCAATGAAAATTTCATAAATATGCATTATTATGTAAAATATTTAATATTTTTGATAATTATCGTTCGAATATTACAAAAATTCACCTAAATATCCCTAATGGTGTCGTTTATATATCTACTAATTTTGGTTAAAAAAAATATGAAAAACTTCAAAAACAACTAAGAAGCAAATCCGCAACGTACATTTTTTTTTTTAATCTTAAATATTTATTATTTGATTACAAAAAAATTCATACGAATATTCCAAAATGTAGCTTTTATCAACCGACTAACTTTATTAAAAAAAATATATATAAATTTTCCAAAAATTATTAAAACGTCTCCACAATATCAATAAATAACCCGCTTTACGTCGCAATTAAATTAATATTTTTTAATTTATTGTTCAAACACTACAAAAATTAATCAGATTATTTTTGAATATGTCATTTATAATTTTAATACATTTTAGAAAATATATTGAAAAAGAGAATCTCCGATAAAAAAAAATTTTTACACTTTATTCATTTCAATGAAAATTTCATAAATATGCATTATTATGTAAAATATTTAATATTTTTGATAATTATCGTTCGAATATTACAAAAATTCACCTAAATATTCCTAATGGTGTCGTTTATATATCTACTAATTTTGTTTAAAAAAAAATATGAAAAACTTCAAAAACAACTATGAAGCAAATCCGCAACGTACATTTTTTTTTTTAATCTTAAATATTTATTATTTGATTACAAAAAAATTCATACGAATATTCCAAAATGTAGCTTTTATCAACCGACTAACTTTATTAAAAAAATATATATAAATTTTCCAAAAATTATTAAAACGTCTCCACAATATCAATAAATAATCCGCTTTACGTCGCAATTAAATTAATATTTTTTAATTTATTGTTCAAACACTACAAAAATTAATCAGATTATTTTTGAATATGTCATTTATAATTTTAATACATTTTAGAAAATATATTGAAAACGAGAATCTCCGATAAAAAAAATTTTTACACTTTAATCATTTCAATGAAAATTTCATAAATATGCATTATTATGTAAAATATTTAATATTTTTGATAATTATCGTTCGAATATTACAAAAATTCACCTAAATATCCCTAATGGTGTCGTTTATATATCTACTAATTTTGGTTAAAAAAAAATATGAAAAACTTCAAAAACAACTAAGAAGCAAATCCGCAACGTACATTTTTTTTTTTAATCTTAAATATTTATTATTTGATTACAAAAAAATTCATACGAATATTCCAAAATGTAGCTTTTATCAACCGACTAACTTTATTAAAAAAAATATATATAAATTTTCCAAAAATTATTAAAACGTCTCCACAATATCAATAAATAACCCGCTTTACGTCGCAATTAAATTAATATTTTTTAATTTATTGTTCAAACACTACAAAAATTAATCAGATTATTTTTGAATATGTCATTTATAATTTTAATACATTTTAGAAAATATATTGAAAAAGAGAATCTCCGATAAAAAAAAATTTTTACACTTTATTCATTTCAATGAAAATTTCATAAATATGCATTATTATGTAAAATATTTAATATTTTTGATAATTATCGTTCGAATATTACAAAAATTCACCTAAATATTCCTAATGGTGTCGTTTATATATCTACTAATTTTGTTTAAAAAAAAATATGAAAAACTTCAAAAACAACTATGAAGCAAATCCGCAACGTACATTTTTTTTTTTAATCTTAAATATTTATTATTTGATTACAAAAAAATTCATACGAATATTCCAAAATGTAGCTTTTATCAACCGACTAACTTTATTAAAAAAATATATATAAATTTTCCAAAAATTATTAAAACGTCTCCACAATATCAATAAATAATCCGCTTTACGTCGCAATTAAATTAATATTTTTTAATTTATTGTTCAAACACTACAAAAATTAATCAGATTATTTTTGAATATGTCAATTATAATTTTAATACATTTTAGAAAATATATTGAAAAAGAGAATCTCCGATAAAAAAAAATTTTTACACTTTAATCATTTCAATGAAAATTTCATAAATATGCATTATTATGTAAAATATTTAATATTTTTGATAATTATCGTTCGAATATTACAAAAATTCACCTAAATATCCCTAATGGTGTCGTTTATATATCTACTAATTTTGGTTAAAAAAAAATATGAAAAACTTCAAAAACAACTAAGAAGCAAATCCGCAACGTACATTTTTTTTTTTAATCTTAAATATTTATTATTTGATTACAAAAAAATTCATACGAATATTCCAAAATGTAGCTTTTATCAACCGACTAACTTTATTAAAAAAAATATATATAAATTTTCCAAAAATTATTAAAACGTCTCCACAATATCAATAAATAACCCGCTTTACGTCGCAATTAAATTAATATTTTTTAATTTATTGTTCAAACACTACAAAAATTAATCAGATTATTTTTGAATATGTCATTTATAATTTTAATACATTTTAGAAAATATATTGAAAAAGAGAATCTCCGATAAAAAAAAATTTTTACACTTTATTCATTTCAATGAAAATTTCATAAATATGCATTATTATGTAAAATATTTAATATTTTTGATAATTATCGTTCGAATATTACAAAAATTCACCTAAATATTCCTAATGGTGTCGTTTATATATCTACTAATTTTGTTTAAAAAAAAATATGAAAAACTTCAAAAACAACTATGAAGCAAATCCGCAACGTACATTTTTTTTTTTAATCTTAAATATTTATTATTTGATTACAAAAAAATTCATACGAATATTCCAAAATGTAGCTTTTATCAACCGACTAACTTTATTAAAAAAATATATATAAATTTTCCAAAAATTATTAAAACGTCTCCACAATATCAATAAATAATCCGCTTTACGTCGCAATTAAATTAATATTTTTTAATTTATTGTTCAAACACTACAAAAATTAATCAGATTATTTTTGAATATGTCATTTATAATTTTAATACATTTTAGAAAATATATTGAAAACGAGAATCTCCGATAAAAAAAATTTTTACACTTTAATCATTTCAATGAAAATTTCATAAATATGCATTATTATGTAAAATATTTAATATTTTTGATAATTATCGTTCGAATATTACAAAAATTCACCTAAATATCCCTAATGGTGTCGTTTATATATCTACTAATTTTGGTTAAAAAAAAATATGAAAAACTTCAAAAACAACTAAGAAGCAAATCCGCAACGTACATTTTTTTTTTTAATCTTAAATATTTATTATTTGATTACAAAAAAATTCATACGAATATTCCAAAATGTAGCTTTTATCAACCGACTAACTTTATTAAAAAAAATATATATAAATTTTCCAAAAATTATTAAAACGTCTCCACAATATCAATAAATAACCCGCTTTACGTCGCAATTAAATTAATATTTTTTAATTTATTGTTCAAACACTACAAAAATTAATCAGATTATTTTTGAATATGTCATTTATAATTTTAATACATTTTAGAAAATATATTGAAAAAGAGAATCTCCGATAAAAAAAAATTTTTACACTTTATTCATTTCAATGAAAATTTCATAAATATGCATTATTATGTAAAATATTTAATATTTTTGATAATTATCGTTCGAATATTACAAAAATTCACCTAAATATTCCTAATGGTGTCGTTTATATATCTACTAATTTTGTTTAAAAAAAAATATGAAAAACTTCAAAAACAACTAAGAAGCAAATCCGCAACGTACATTTTTTTTTTTAATCTTAAATATTTATTATTTGATTACAAAAAAATTCATACGAATATTCCAAAATGTAGCTTTTATCAACCGACTAACTTTATTAAAAAAATATATATAAATTTTCCAAAAATTATTAAAACGTCTCCACAATATCAATAAATAATCCGCTTTACGTCGCAATTAAATTAATATTTTTTAATTTATTGTTCAAACACTACAAAAATTAATCAGATTATTTTTGAATATGTCAATTATAATTTTAATACATTTTAGAAAATATATTGAAAACGAGAATCTCCGATAAAAAAAAATTTTTACACTTTAATCATTTCAATGAAAATTTCATAAATATGCATTATTATGTAAAATATTTAATATTTTTGATAATTATCGTTCGAATATTACAAAAATTCACCTAAATATCCCTAATGGTGTCGTTTATATATCTACTAATTTTGTTTAAAAAAAAATATGAAAAACTTCAAAAACAACTAAGAAGCAAATCCGCAACGTACATTTTTTTTTTTAATCTTAAATATTTATTATTTGATTACAAAAAAATTCATACGAATATTCCAAAATGTAGCTTTTATCAACCGACTAACTTTATTAAAAAAATATATATAAATTTTCCAAAAATTATTAAAACGTCTCCACAATATCAATAAATAATCCGCTTTACGTCGCAATTAAATTAATATTTTTTAATTTATTGTTCAAACACTACAAAAATTAATCAGATTATTTTTGAATATGTCAATTATAATTTTAATACATTTTAGAAAATATATTGAAAAAGAGAATCTCCGATAAAAAAAAATTTTTACACTTTAATCATTTCAATGAAAATTTCATAAATATGCATTATGTAAAATATTTAATATTTTTGATAATTATCGTTCGAATATTACAAAAATTCACCTAAATATTCCTAATGGTGTCGTTTATATATCTACTAATTTTGTTTAAAACAAAATATGAAAAACTTCAAAAATAACTAAGAAGCAAATCCGCAACGTACAATTTTTTTTTAATCTTCAATATTTATTATTTGATTACAAAAAAATTCATACGAATATTCCAAAATGTAGCTTTTATCAACCAACTAACTTTATTAAAAAAAATATATATAAATTATCCAAAAATTATTAAAACGTCTCCACAATATCAATAAATAACCCGCTTTACGTCGCAATTAAATTAATATTTTTTAATTTATTGTTCAAACACTACAAAAATTAATCAGATTATTTTTGAATATGTCATTTATAATTTTAATACATTTTAGAAAATATATTGAAAAAGAGAATCTCCGATAAAAAAAAATTTTTACACTTTAATCATTTCAATGAAAATTTCATAAATATGCATTATGTAAAATATTTAATATTTTTGATAATTATCGTTCGAATATTACAAAAATTCACCTAAATATTCCTAATGGTGTCGTTTATATATCTACTAATTTTGTTTAAAAAAAAATATGAAAAACATCAAAAACAACTAAGAAGCAAATCCGCAACGTACATTTTTTTTTTAATCTTCAATATTTATTATTTGATTACAAAAAAATTCATACGAATATTCCAAAATGTAGCTTTTATCAACCGACTAACTTTATTAAAAAAATATATATAAATTTTCCAAAAATTATTAAAACGTCTCCACAATATCAATAAATAACCCGCTTTACGTCGCAATTAAATTAATATTTTTTAATTTATTGTTCAAACACTACAAAAATTAATCAGATTATTTTTGAATATGTCATTTATAATTTTAATATATTTTAGAAAATATATTGAAAAAGAGAATCTCCGATAAAAAAAAATTTTTACACTTTAATCATTTCAATGAAAATTTCATAAATATGCATTATGTAAAATATTTAATATTTTTGATAATTATCGTTCGAATATTACAAAAATTCACCTAAATATTCCTAATGGTGTCGTTTATATATCTACTAATTTTGTTTAAAACAAAATATGAAAAACTTGAAAAATAACTAAGAAGCAAATCCGCAACGTACAATTTTTTTTTAAATCTTCAACATTTAATACTTGATTACAAAAAAAATCATACGAATATTCCAAAATGTAGCTTTTATCAATCGACTAACTTTATTAAAAAAAATAATATAAATTTTCCAAAAATTATTAAGACGTCTCCACAATAACAATAAATAATCCGCTTTACGTCACAATTAAATTAATATTTTTGAAATTGATTGTTCAAACACTATACGAAAATTAATTAGATTATTTTTGAAGATGTCATTTACAATTTTACTATATTTTAGAAAATATTAACAAAATCTCTAAAACTATTAAGGTACGTTTGCCATTTTTTATTAATAGCTTCGACATTTGTGGTTCCATGTTATAAAAATTCTTTCTAACATATATTTTTTAATTTATGAAAAATTTCAAAAATAATTATTATGCCAATCTATACGAAGTCCATTAATTTGAATAATATTTTTTACTGTTAGTTCTGAATGTCATGAAAATTATTAAAAATATTTCTGAAGTTGTGTTTTATTAATTCATTATCTTCGCACAATTAAGCAATCGATATTTTGTATTAAATTGAAATTTTTTATAAGTATTAAAAATGTTTCGAAAAAGAGACAATTAATATTGTGCTTTTACTACTTATTTTTGAACACTTAAATTATTTAGAATTTAAATTTTGATATTTACACGAAAGAAACTAACAAAAAATTATAATTTTACTTTTGATCATTAATTAAATTATAGAGCTTTCTCTTTAAGAGACCATCAATAAAATAACAATACAACTTTTACAACAGCAATAGTATTTAAGAGCAAGGATTAATGCAAGGACAATTTATTATTATCGTACTTTTAAAAAAACCAGTACAATTGATTTCTAAAAACTTCTTTTAAGGATATCAAATATCAATGGAATATATATTTTTAATAATTAAAAAAAAATAGGTAAAAGTGAAATTTTATAAAAAGCAAAATGTTGTGAAACAATCTTGCTGAAAAGTGGTCATAAAATAAAAATTAATAACGATGAGAATGTAAACTTGTATAAACAAATAACGAGTCCGTTTAAAAAAAAATCTTTTCAAAATATGATGAATAAATAAATTAACATTTTAAATCATTTTTCATATTTCTATAATTTTTTTATAAAAGAACAAAACATACTGCTAATAAAAATTCAGTGCAGTACGTCGATTTGTAATGGTCAATTAATAAATGTAAACAATTGTAAAAAAGTGACTAATATTATAATTTCGTTAAATTATTAATCAAGCAAAACCAAATTTGTTTTTTGTCCAAAATCAGTTAATCCCGAAATTTGTAAATAATGTGTGTAGTAAAAAAAAATCAATAAAATTAATTTGCGCTAGTTTTGAAATCACTCTGTATGTACCAATAAATAACAGTGTTGCTTCCCTTTTACAAAAAAAAACTACCATTTTCGACAATAAAACATGGCACTTTCTTATATTTACTTTCTCAGATACCATATATATTATTGCATCCCTTGTACGTACGATCTTCAGTATTTCATTCCTTTTATGGCCATCCCTCCCGGCATATATCCCATGTTTCATCCCCCAGCTGTTTCGAATTTGCCATCGGATTAATACCATAAATATAAACGCCGAATTTGTATATTCTATTTGCGTATTATATTCGACAAGGTAATAAAGGTATTATTTTTATTTTAGAAAAAAAACGCCTAAAATCAAAAGTCGTATTTAACCTTTAAACGCCCGCAAGTGAAAAGATTTTTTGTTTTTTTTTTATAAATTCTCGAAAAGATATTCAAAACTACATTTTCCCAACAATTTGTTCATTTTACAGATCTGGTTCTTAATAAAACGTTGGACCATTAAAAAAAAATCAAATTCCAATTTGAAAAGAATTGGAATTTTTTTTTTAATTTTGTAACGAATATCACATTTATTTCTATTAAAACTAAAATTGAAATGAATACGTTATCAAATTTACGTATAGATAACAAAACACGTGTACTTATTTTCCGGGGCGTCACAAGAGGTTAGAATTTAGAAAGTTATGTAAGCATGAAATGTAGCCAACGGGGAAATTCTTTTATGTAAATAAGGATGAGGACTAACGAGTCCATGTGAGACCAAGGAATAAGGAAAGAGGACAAATGTGCATATATAAAACAATAGAATTGAATTTTATATTCGCCGCAATAAAGCCGTAACCGTTTTATCGAAAAACTGTTTTACAGAAATAAATCATTTTGTCGTATTTGATATTTAGGATTAAAGCCGACTCTTTATTTTTGCGTGGAATGCGTATTTCTCAAAAAAAATCAAATTTTCAAAAATATGCATTATGTAAATTAATTAATATTTTTGATAATCGTCGTTCGAATGTTACAAAAAAATCACCTAAATATCCCTAATGGTGTCGTTTATATATCTACTAATTTTGTTTAAAACAAAATACGAAAAACTTCAAAAATAATTAAGAAGCAAATCCACACTGTAGAATATTTTTTTTTAATCTTCGATGTTGATTCCAAAAAAATTTATAACGAATATTCCAAAATATAGCTTTTATCAATCGACTAACTTTATTAAAAAAAATAATATAAATTTTCCAAAAATTATTAAGACGTCTCCACAATATCAGTAAATAATCCAGTTTACGTCGCAATTAAATTAATATTTTTGAAATTTATTGTTCATACACTATACGAAAATTAATCAGATTATTTTTGAAGATGTCATTGACAATTTTACTATATTTTAGAAAATATTTTGAAAAAGAGAATCTCCGATAAAAAAATTAAATTTTTTACACTTTCATTGAAAATTTCATAAATATGCATTATTATGTAAATTAATTAATATTTTTGATAATTATCGTTCGAATATTACAAAAATTCACCCAAATATCCCCAATGGTGTCGTTTATATATCTACTAATTTTGTTTAAAACAAAAATGAAAAACTTCAAAAATAATTAAGAAGCAAATTCACACTGTACAATATTTTTTTTTAACTTCGATGTTTATTATTTGATTACAAAAAAATTTATAACGAATATTCCAAAATATAGCTTTTATCAATCGACTAACTTTATTAAAAAAAATAATATAAATTCTCAAAAAATTATTAAGACGTCTCCACAATATCAATAAATAATCCACTTTACGTCGCAATTAAATTAATATTTTTGAAATTTATTGTTCAAACATCAATTAATCGAAAACATACGAAAATTAATCAGATTATTTTTGAAGATGTCATTCACAATTCTACTATATTTTAGAAAATATTAACAAAATCTCTAAAATTATTAAGGCACCTTCACAATTTGAGCAAACAATGCGTTATTTTTTTTAATATCTTCAATTCAATATCTTCGTCTGTGGTTCTGATATTATAAAAGATTTGATCAGAGTGATTTTGTTAAAAAATTGCGGGAAATTCAAATAGTTATTAATAAATCAATCTGCTATATATATATTAAAATTTTAGTGATCTATTACGGATTTACTTCGAATGCTATAAAAAAATCAAAATATTTCTTCTAAATTTGTATTTTATTAGTTTTATATCAATTTTGTTTCAAAAAATAGATAAAATTTCAGAACATTATTAAGATGCCTCAATGACCAATCTTACCTAATAAATTTATATAGAAATATTTTTATACGCGTAAATTTTGAAGTATTTTTCATAATTTTCATACGTCAAATTGTTTCTTAAATAAAATAAAGCTTGTTCCTTTTAAAGCAAAAATGTAATAATGAAGCTTTTGAAGTAGTTTATTTATAGGAGTGTAAAAAAATATTTTTAAAAAATTTAAATTGAATAAATCAAATAAAAATCTAGTTACAATTTTTAGTGTGCAAAATTTGATTTTTACTGTAATAATATTTAAATTATTTAAAAAATGCGAATAATAAAATCAAGGTGGAATTCTAAAAAAAAATACAAAAAATTATTTTAAATCAAAATTTTGTTACATTTTTAAAATTAACTATGCAAAATTTGCAATAAATATATACGCCTACATTTAAATTGTAATTAATAATATTTTGAAGTCGTTTATTTATACGAGTGTAAAAAAATAAATTATGAAAATTTTTTAATTTCAATTGAAAAAATCAAATAAAAATCTAGTTACAATTTTTAGTGTGCAAAAATTGATTTTTACTTAAAGAATAGTTAATTCAATTATCTAAAAAATGCGAATAATATGATCAAATAGATCGAATTATATTAAATTCCAAAAATAATACAAAAAAATAATATAATTTGTTATATTAATCAAATTAGCTATGCAAAATGTGTAATAAATACCCAGGCGTATACACCCCGTTCTTTCCCACTTCACTACCTTCTATAACCATTTTTATAATACCCCTATGTGTAAGAATACGCCCTATTATACATTGCATTCTTTATTTAATTATTCCATACCAAAAATTTCATTCGTTTCGATATATGCGGCAATTATTCATACACACCCTGTATATTGTAGAGTAGAGTTTCACTCTGCACAGTTGTGTCGATTAAAATTCTTTCATTTCGAGTGTCAATCAGTGAGTCATCCCCCCCCCCCCCCCCCCCCCCCCCCCGTAACAGTTTGACGTAACAGCGGGTGGCTCGTTTTTCAAATTAAATTGACTTTGAACCGATTTGGATGTCTAGGAACACTGCATTCAGTAAATACGTGCAGCGTGTGTTTATATGAAAAGTAATGTAAATCAGATTACATTGCTGGGGAATATGAATAGGTAAGGCGTGTACTGCGAAGAGTGTGTGGATGGCTGCTTATATGGTATGCGGTGTAATTTCGGTTGCGAATACTTGAGATATTGAAAATAATGAAAACACGTGACTTAGGGTGTATTTTTGTAAAAGATTAAAATTCCAAGGGGGGCACAACGTAAAAAAAATAAAAATGATACATGTGGATACGGGGTGTTTCGTAAGTTGCGACCAACAAACTTTTACGCTGAAAATTTTAATGAAAAACATAAAAATTAAAAAAACTCAACAAATAAAAAGATTCTAAGAACATTATCGATGCGCTAGTAATAAAAAGTTATGTAAAACAAAATAAAAAGTAATTATCGTGTAAATAAAATCCGTTTAAGTAATTTAGGCTGATGAAAGTAATTTTGGAGAAAAATGGGGATGAAACAAGCTCGGATAGTTGGGATTTATGGAACACCCGGTATTTTGATATACCTGCGAATTAGCAAGCAAATTTTGTTCTAAATTCGTATTGCCATATTTATTCTGCAAGGAATGCGATAAACCAAATTGAAATTTTTTTTTAATATAATGTTGAAAGATAAAAACTTGTGCGAAAATAAATATTTTAAATAGATGCATTATTCAATATTTTTTGGATGATAATTATTAATTAATTACAATATACAATATCGAAATACTCCAATGTTCAAGGAAAAAGAACAATTTTTTTTTCCATGTTCAGTTTTGTCATTTAAACTATCGTGTTATAAATAAATAAAAAATGCGTTGTAATTATTTTTTGTATTTAAATTTATGAAGTGCCTAAAAGAATGTCATTTTGAGTGTTAGCAATGTTAGTTCTTCAAAAAGTTTGCAGAAAAAATATGTTACGTGAAAAAAACTATCAAAATTGATTGAACAGATTTCTAAGATGCTTTTTTATGAAAATGATCTAAAAAAAAAATTGTAACAAGACCTTACGGATCGATAATTGATGGTATGTTCATTAATTGCACATAAAAGCTTGTATTGTTAATTTACAAACAATTTCTACGTAGAAAAAAAAATCAGATATTCATTAAATATTTTTTAAAAAAAATTATTATTTATTAAACAATTATTAAACATTATTTAATCTTTTTTTTGCATATCATACAATAATTTTTTTTACATGAATTACAGAAATTTTAATTCCGTTTTCAGCAACGACTTGCAAACTAATTAAGGACCTTTTTTAAAAATATCGAGCATACCGAAAACGCTGTAAAGTGAAATTGAATTCACTAAAAACCTTTCCCGACCTTTCGATAGTCATTAAAAATACAAATAACTCGCATTTTCCGCAATAATATTATTGAAACCAAAACACATAACAACCAAAGAAGAAAAAAATTCATAACGGACCATCATCGAGTCCACGCTCTATTTGACTGCTCCTCATTTTCCAGACGACCTTTTAAACTTTATTTTCAATAGTACGGCGCGTAATTTCAAGGATTTTACGAGTATCTAGGTTTACACAAACAATTCATTTCGCATCCGAAGAAGCTGGAAACGGCCAAGCAGAATACGCGAACATCGTAAACTCATGTTTGTAGCCCACTATATAAACATTGAGGATTTGTTGGCAGGTATTTAAATGGCTTGGCGTGTACGCTACGGCAAATTGTCGGCTGTCGTATTATAATAACACAATTTGAATTAAGGCAATAATAATATAGAATATCACCCAAATACCGCAATTTAAAGCATTAAGTAGCTAGATGTACATTTCAAGCGCTATGCCCCCATCATCAGTAGCATAGAAGATGGGTGATATTCTATATTATAATTTAACACCGTAGTGATAATTTTTAATAAGGCATTAATAACTAAATAAATTTTCAAACACGTAGACCAATTGTAACTAGATTTAAGGAGCATTTCAGATTAAATAGAAAAGATAAAAGTGATGTAGCCGAGCATATTTTTGACTAACTCTTTATTAGGCAAAATTGAAAAAAAAACAAGAACATTTTATACGGAAGAGAAAAAGAAATTGAAAAAAGTGAATGATAGAACAATAAGTTGTTGTTCTTCCACTTAATCCAGGGTGGGTATTAATATTTGGCATTTTTCTTAAAATTGACAAGGCGTTTTCCATTAATTGGGCGTTAATGGCGTTTTTATTAA
Organism: Leptodirus hochenwartii; assembly: GCA_947310635.1. NCBI lineage: Eukaryota > Metazoa > Arthropoda > Insecta > Coleoptera > Leiodidae > Leptodirus > Leptodirus hochenwartii. The sequence continues at coordinate 4,405,229 of OX371181.1, forward strand.
GCCTTTTCGCCACCCCTGAATTGATTTTTTGATTAAAATTATATGACCTGATCTAACTTTTTAGTTCTACGATTAAATATCGGGATTTTTTATTTTATACGTTTCTTTCTATCGCTCTAAGATGAAATTTGATATAATAGTGTCTAGAAAAAAAAATTTTTTTTTCATTAAAAATCTTAATGACTTAACTTTGTTTTTTTTATTTGTAAGATTGGATGCGGATTTTTAAAAATATTTTTCTCTTAAAATTGACAGCGAGTGTTCCAAATAAATAGCGTTTTTATGAAGCCTTTTCCCCACCCCTAAATTGATTTTTTGATTAAAATTATATGACCTGATCTAACTTTTTAGTTATACAATTTAATATCGGGATTTCGTTTTATACGTTTTTTCTCTCTCTAATATTAAGTTAAAAAATTAGTGTCTAGAAAAAAAATTTTTTTTTTCTTTATTAAAAATTTTAATGACTTAATTTTGTTTTTTATTTGTAAGATTGAATGCGGATTTTTAAAAATATTTTTCTCTTAAAATTGACAGCGAGTGTTCCAAATAAATGGCGTTTTTATGGAGCCTTTTCTCCACCCCTAAATTGTTTTTTTTAATAAAATTATGTGACCTGATCTAACTTTTTAGTTATACAATTTAATATCGGGATTTCGTTTTATACGTTTTTTCTCTCTCTAATATTAAGTTAAAAAATTAGTGTCTAGAAAAAAATTATTTTTTTTCTTTATTAAAATTTTTAATGACTTAATTTTGTTTTTTATTTGTAAGATTGAATGCGGATTTTTAAAAATATTTTTCTCTTAAAATTGACAGCGAGTGTTCCAAATAAATGGCGTTTTTATGGAGCCTTTTCTCCACCCTTAAATTGTTTTTTTTAATAAAATTATGTGACCTGATTTAACTTTTTAGTTATACGATTTAATATCGTGATATTATTTTATACGTTTTTTTCTATCTCTCTAAGATGAAGTTTAAAAAATTAGTGTCTAGAAAAAAAAATGTTTTTCTTTATTAAAAATCTTAATAAATTTCATTTTGTTTTTTATTTGTAAGTTTGAATTGCGGATTTTTTTAAATATATTTTTCTCTTAAAATTGACAGGTAATTTTCCAATAATAGCGTTTCTTTTTCTTTGAAGTCTTGGAAGTTTTCTATTGGATTTAATATTATATAAGAATTTCTTATAGCGATAAAATGGACCTTTTGTTAACTTAACTAATTTTTTCAATATTCAAAAAAACCTTAAAATTTGTCATTTAATTTTCTTATTATATTACAAAAAATATCGTACTACAAATTCTTATTAATTCTATATTCCGATATGAATAAATATTGTCTTTATTCACGAAAGACTAATAATATTGGAAGTATTAAAATTTTTGACCAGACCGGGCTTTCTTTTCAAAATAAAATTTAAAAAAAAAATTAAACTTTATTGGGCAAAATTGAAAAAACAAGAACATTTTATACAAATTTAATTTTTTATGTTATAATAATTTTAATATTAATTTTTGTCCTAATAAAATATTATAATTTTTTATTATTATCAATTTTATTGTTATATAAAAATCTTTTCTTTGTTTCAGGTAAGTCTATATAAAAACTCGATACTCAAAAAGTCAGATACAATTTTTCAAGCTTGATCAAAATTTTCAGCCCCCTTATAAGTAAGTTTTTTTTACTTTAAAATTTATTTCTATATAAAAAATAATAATAGAAAACATTTTCTCAAATATTTGGCAAGATTTGAATTTAATAACTGCCCAATTATCGATTATTAGAATTAATAAGTGATAATTATTATTAATTATTAATATCTACAATACACTTTTTTATATATTCCTAAATATCGTCACATTTTCTTTTCATCCGTTCTTCTTTCGCTAATTTACATTTCCTATTAACTAAGTTCCTTATATCTTCTCCATCCTACTTCTGTGTTTGTATTTTTAACATTCCTTCTATCTTCTATCATGTTAACAATTTTTTCAATTATCCTGCCCCTTTTATGCCTTTTTGCCTGCTCCATAATTCTTCAAAAGAAATAAATTAATTTTTGCTTAAATACTGTATCTACATCTACCTACACTTATATTCCCTTCTACGCTACCTTCTATAACATAATACCCCCCCTGTGTCTAAGAATACGACTTACCTGTCAAATGAAAAATCAAATAGATTACAACAATTTTGACTATAGTGTATCTGAAGCAATATTTTTAGTTCTTCCTGAAGATTGGTTATATAAAATTTTACATCCTCGATAGTGGCACGGGTGAGCGGTTTTTTTTTAAACTGGCGAAGGCCAGAAGGCGAAGAAGTTCGCTATGTGTCATTAAAATGGCAAAGTCGTATAAGAGTTTAATTAAGGTACATGACGACGTTTCGTGCTAGTTCTTCAGCGTAGATATTCATTCGCGCGTTGAACATGCACGATTTAGGTTATGTCGGTAAAACAGAGTTCTAATATTCGCTTGACATATGATATCGAAAAATTCGTAAAAAAAATTTTGCGCGCTTTTTATAAATTGTATATTTTTGAAACGATTCAATTTTGTGAATAATTTAATAGTAAATTAAATTAATTATACACTTTTAATATAAAAATCCAACAAAAAAAAAACAACTAATATGAAAATTTAAATGAAAAAATGAAAAAATAAATAGTTGGTATTTTAGACTATAATAATAAGAAATAAAATATTTTAAAAATATGTTTTAAATATTTTAAAATGTTAATTTGAAAAAACCACAATATTTGACAATATCTATTAAATTGATGCTTTTTTTTTTAAAAGCGCGTGCAGCACGAACATGGGCGAGTACTGAAATTCACAACAAGTTTTAATAATTTCGATAAATTGTAGAAATGCAATAAATAGAGTGTCAAATTACATGCCCAGAAGACTTAATTTTCCGTAAATTCACAAGTTTCAAGTAAACCCGCTTCGTTTCGTTCGTCAGTGACCCTCGTCAGGTTCGATTACACATTAATTCTCGATTAATATTCGGAATTATTCACAATATCATTTCGACAGTTCTCCACGTTTCTATACGTTACAATAACGGCATCTTTCTGATTATAATTTTTTAGGAGCGTCATCAAAGTAAGCCTGATATTTGAATAAATGCAATCGCTGTGTAGATATGGCTAATGGTTATGCAGCTATATTCCTATGCGTGTAATTTGAAAAGTTTTTCGATATTTAATCAAATAATAAATGAAGTCGAACGGCGGAAAATTGTTTACTTTGCGTTTGTCGCGAATGTATTTTTAGTGCATGGGAAATGTATAGTGCGGGAAAACGAGCAAAAAAATGGTAGGTTGAGTTTGAAATGGTGCAAAGAAAGTGTAAAAATATGGCAGGAATTTAATCATTGTGTTTCTGAAAGGGTTGTGGTGTAAAAATCATTGCTTTTTCCACAAGGAATGAAGATGAAGTAGTATAAATATGAAAATTTTTGGTAAAAGTTAGAAATTGCTATTATTGATTAGATTTTTTTTAGATTAAAAATTGTTTTTCTTACTAGCAACAAATGTCGTTCAAAATTGCTTAAAAAAATTTTTTTTTTATATCTTCATTTGATTATTTAGGAATATATATGATAAATAATGCTTAAATTTTAATAAAATAAAAAAGTTTCGGTATAAAAAAGATTTTATTTTTATTTTGCATTGTTCCATGTTTAAAAATTTTCGCAAAATTTTCTCCTTAAATTTTTTTAAATACTTAATCATCTCCAAATTTATATGTTAATATCTTATCTTCATCTTACATCTATTTCTTAAATATTTTTGAAAAAATAAAAAGTGGTAGATTGAGTTTGAAATGGTGCAAAAAAAACATTAAAATATGGCAGCAATTTAATCAGTGTTTTTTTCTGAAAGGAATTTGGTGTAATTTATAATCAATTAATATTGATTAGATTTTTTTAAGATTAAATTCTTTTTTTCTTACTAGCAACAAATGTCATTCAAAATTAATAAAATTTTATTTTTTTAAAAGATAGTATATTAATTTGATACATAATGCTTAAATTTTAATAAAATAAAAAAGTTTCTGTATAAAAAAGGTTTTATTTTTATTTTGCATTGTTTCATATTTAAAAAATCTTCGCAAAAATGTCTCCTTAATTTTTTTTTAATACTTAATCTTCTCCAAATTTATATGTTAATTAAATTCCGTTAATATATCTTCATCTTACATCTATTTCTTAAATATTTTTGAAAAAATAAAAAGTGGTAGATTGAGGTGGAAATGGTGCAAAAAAAAAAGTAAAAATTTGGCAGCAATTTAATCACAGTGTGTTTTTTCTGAAAGGATTTTGGTTTAAAAATCATTGCTTTTTCCACAAGTAGTATAAATATGAAAATATTTGCTGAAAGTTAGAAATTGTAATTATTGATTAGATTTTTTTTAAGATTAAAAATTGTTTTTTCTTACTAGCAAAAATGTCGTTCAAAATTAATAAAAAAAAAATTTTTTTTATAACTTCATTTGCATATATAAAAACATTTGTGATAAATAGTGCTTAAATTTTAATAAAATAAAAAAGTTTCCATACAAAAAAAAGATTTTATTTTTATTTTGCATTGTTCCATATTTAAAAAATCTTCGCAAAATTTTCTCCTTCAAATTTTTTTTAATACTTATCTCAAAATTTATTAAATTTAATTCCGTTAACATATCTTCATCTTACATCTTTTTCTAAAATATTTCTGTCTATATAAACGGTCATTCATCATGAGATATCCTTCGTAAGGACCTATACGTCCTGTCTCTATACAATCTAAGCTTCCAATAGCTATTTTTCTCCGCTAGATGTCTCCATCTCTTAATCCCATTGAAAAATTGTCGTATCTAAGCTTCGATAGAGAATTATTGGCTTTCTTCGAAATTTCGGCGTATTAATAATGGTTTGACGTGACTCGGAATTAGATCAAATATTGGTTTCTAATCGTGGACAATTTAAACAAAATTCTAATTGAAATTGAAAAAAAGTTGCAAAAACATACAACAAAAATTTACGTTTCGCAATTAATGCAATTAATTGTGATTATTAAATTAATTATGGTACAAATAGTGTCTAAAAACACAACTCAAAACCTTAGATGCGCATCTCAAAAATCCCCACCTTCATCATCAATAACCAATTGCACAACAACGAATCATCAAACAAGATTTAAAACATCGACGACAAATCAATCATTTTTATGTCGGTGACATTTCGGACTATAGTTTGGCAACATTGCAAATTTTATAGTCGAAGTAGCAAGAGCCCTTTTGCCATTTACATATGCGTACATTTCCGAAAGGGATTTATGATATGAGCAGACATCAAAGGCATTTTTATACGTGATATTATGTCCACTTATAAACAACTGGGGATGGCCAAAATGTCTCGATTGGAGTAGCCGAATAAATTACTTAACAATTCTGGAAATATTTGGATAATGGACAGTAAAAATATTTTCGAAGGAATGATTTCTATTAAATCTAAGAATTTTTTTTGTGAATTAAAAGAAGACAATTAAAGCTTTGTATAGCCGCGAGGCGTGGAAAGTGCTTTTGTTGTACTTCAAAAATTATAAATCATATTTGGTCCACCACCACGAGTTGTATTTTTATTAATAATAATAATTAATAGTTAGCTTACCCTTGGGTTGAAATTTTAGTCAATTTCTTTATTGGCAGATTTTATTATGTAGAATCTCACCTGAAACAAAAGAAAATAAATTTTGTTAATCAAAATATTTTTTATTTATTTTTTATATATCGACATATTTATTGATCATAACGATCGAACATCGTTCATCAGAATCAATTATTCTTCAGTTTAAAAATTAAAAAAATATATCAACAAATGGTAAAGCGAAGAAGCAATTTTTCAAAGAACAATATTAATGTTGAACATCCGGTTTTGAATTTATCCCATAAAAAAATTATATTAAAAAAATTCTACATACAAATATTATCAATATCCAATTAAAATATCCTTTATCTAATCGAAAGAGTACTATGACACTTGTTGTATACAAATTAAAAATATTAATAAAAATGTAATTAAAAAACTTTCTCTTGCTTTCCCTTATTTCGCCTGAATTTTTTTATATCGCCTGATTTTTTTCTTATTCATAAAGAGGTGTAATTTGATATATATAATTAGATATATGTTTCAATACAATTTTTAAAAAACTATAGAATAAATATTATCATTGTATATCAGGTCATTTAAATTTTTTTGTTAATTTTTTTTTTATTTTTTATTTTTTTATTAGAAAAGAAGCCCGGTCTGGTTAAAAATTTTAATACTTAGAATATTATTAGTCTTTCGTGAATAAAGAAAAAATTCATATGGGAAAATAGAATTAATAAGAATTTATAGTACGATATTTTTTGTAATATAATAAGAAAATTAAATGACAGATTTTAAGGGATTTTTTGAATATTGAAAAAATTAGTTAAGTTAACAAAAGGTCCATTTTATCTCTATAAGAAATTCTTATATAATATTAAATCCAATAGAAAACTTCCAAGATTTCAAAGAAAAAAAACCGCAAAAAAATATATAAATTTTAAAATATATAAATTGGCGTTAACGCCCAATTATTGGAAAACTTCCTGTCAATTTTAAGAGAAAAATATATTTAAAAAAATCCGCAATTCAATCTTACAAATGAAAACAAAATTAAGTCATTAAGATTTTTAATAAAGAAAATGTATATTTTTTCTAAACACTAATTTATTAAACTTCATCTTAGAGAGATAGAGAAAAACATAAAAAATAAAAAATCCAGATATTCAATCGTATAACTAAAAAGTTAGATCAGGTCACATAATTTTATTAAAAAAAATCAATTTAGGGGTGGAGAAAAGGCTCCATAAAAAGGCCATTTATTTGGAACACTCGCTGTCAATTTTAAGACAAAAATATTTTTAAAAATCCGCATTCAATCTTACAAATAAAAAAACAAAGTTAAGTCATTAAGATTTTTAATAAAGAAAATATATATTTTTTCTACACTCATTTTTTAAACTTCATCTTAGATAGAAAAAAAAACGTATAAAATAAAAAATCCCGATATTAAATCGTATAACTAAAAATTAGATCAGATAAATTAGATAAAAATTTCACATAATTTTATTCAAAAAATCAATTTAGGGGGTGGATAAAAAAATAAAAATAAATGTAAATAAATTTATACATAAAAAAGTATTATTACTATCATCGTTACCAATAGAAATATTGCCAAAAAAATTAAAATCGTATTTTTAAACGGTCCATTATTTTGGCCACGCATAATTTCGATAAATATTCAAACATTCGCCTATATAATAAACTGCTCGAACTGAGTGGAAATATGTGTATTGCAATATTGGTGATCGTGTCCCATTGCAGAATACTGAACGGCCATATTTGCAAAATATTCTTATGTCAGCAAAGTGCTTGTAAGATGTATAGGCTACCCGTTGTACGTAAACACCCCCATTCCTATGTCCTATGAGCCAGACATTCTTTGAATACAAACATCGGCTTGCTAACAGTACACGTAATGCGTACTGATATAGCCAGGATCGGCCTCGGCCCCAAACGGAACTCAGAGATATGAAGATTAAACGTTTTTTTCCCGACCGCCCGATATAAATACGTAAAATACTGTATCGCGTGCTCAAACAAAATACGAAGTATAAAAAAAAGTTTTAAAATAAATAATTTTATTATAAGACGAGTATTTTTTTAGTGGAATTAAATTTTAATTGTACAAAATTAATATGGCGGAATATTGTATATTAAAATTATAAGGAAGATTATTCAAAAAATTATTTATTTTATAGTCACAATGTTTGGTAACAGAATTTTTTGTTAATCCTCTTCATATTTGAATACGTTTGAATACGTCTTTTGCAATGGGGAAAAAGATCAATCGTATACATCAGCAATATTATATCGCTTCGAGTATATGAGAATATCATCTCAGTCCCAGCTAAAATGCCATCACAGACACAGAAGAAATAAGGACGTTCTTTTAAGTTTAATGTTGACAACTCGCTCTCGATTTCATTGCGTCGTTTCTATATGGAAAGCAAATTTGATTTCACTTCAATCGTTTAAAAAAGTGATTCTTCGATTGAGCTTAATAGCATATTAAAAAAAATATATGCAAAAAAAAAATTATGCTAAGGAATTTTATAAATCGTACGAAATGTGATTTTTTTTGTTTCACATTTATTTGTTTTTTTTTTATCACGAAAGCCACGATATGGAGGTGTATTTTACTAAGTAGCCAGTGTTGCCCTAACTGTGCAATTGAAATAAATAAATAATCGCTACAATAATTGCAAAAGAAGGTATATAAGGACTAAGTAAATGTTTGGGATAAATATTATTCGACAATTATTTTTTCGTTAGCTAATTCTAGTTAATAAAAATCTGGCATTGTCTGCGCAGGCTCGATAAAAAAGCGACAAAAAAAGCGTATAAATTGGAAAATACAAATTTTTAAATTTTAATTTGGAAACGTTTTTAATACGGAAATCGGATAAAAAAATTCTTATGCCAGAACATATGCGTTAATAAACTCCATTTAATTAACAGTTTAAAAAAAATAGTAATAAAAAATATATACGCTACAAAAACAATGAGATCACAATTAATTTATACAGTTCTTAAGAATTTTTGGAATTTTGCAGCGATCAAATTCAGTGTGAAATGTATTGCTCCATCTATCGTAAGTTGTGTCCACTAATATGGTACTTTGAGGTAATAGTACAAGCAAATCTTGTATAGATGTCGCTGTACAACATTTAGATTTAATCAAATTTACGGCTTAATTAAGCCAATATTTGGGACATGCAATTTTGTATATATAAGACATCGAAGTACAATGAGAAAAAATTAAAGTTAAATTTTGAAATTACTGAAAGATCGAGGTAAACTCGATTATATACAGGGAGGTGTCTTTATATGTATATAAGTTGATTATTATATTTTTTTTCGATTGAATTTGGAGTTTGTTCTAAACTACTAATATTTCTGATATCTCTTGTTCTTTTAATTTGTCTTAATATGTTATTTATAATTTTATAAGAAGAGCCATTTTCTGCTGTTATATTTCGGATATTATTTAATTCAATTTATCATTTTATAAAGGAAAATGTAATAAGCGGTTAATTAAAAAATTAAAAGCAGCATAAATAAAATGTATATTATTAAAAAAAAAACACATACTGTACTTATACATTTATGCTAGGAACTATACAACCAAATATTCTATTTCAAAAAGCAGTAAAAGTGGCACTTATTCTCAAGGATATAGCATTTTGTTAATTTACTTTAACCATCAGTTAATCCTTGTTACTGCATTTCCAACATATTTAATGTTTTCGCAAATTTTGCTGTTCAGCGTGTTGGGTTAAGATTTCTAAAATACCTTTGTCTGTTTTTACTCTATCGTATACCCTGTACATTTATGAAATCGTAGTCTGCGTTAACTTTACACCGACCACGTTCATCCTTAGGAATTACGTTTCTTTTTAATTATTATAAATGAACGTTTCAAGTTACATTTTTTGTTTTTAAGCGCAAGGAACGTTTAAAATCAGGTTACAAAAACATTCTCAGTACGCCCAATTATCGATAGATTCAATTGCACACACTGTATTAATTCAGCGATGAATATCGTAGCCTTCGTCACTTCTAAATTGCACAGACCTGATGTAATCTGTTGTTAATTCCATGATTGCTAGCTGAGTATCTGTCTGGAGAATTATCAAGTTACCTACAGCTCTTTTTTTTTTAATTCGCGGAGAATTTTGGTAGTCGTCAGCGCATAGGGTTGTGTTTACCGGGGTTATACAGTACCAGTGGTGCCAGACTACAAAAAATACTCTAGGCCTAAGAATTTAAATTTGCTACTATTTTACAGCTATCGTACAAATTAATTATGACATAAATATGATACTATAATAAGTATTTATCAACATTTCTTATATTCTAGTATAACTTTTCTGCATATTGTATTAATTTCAAAGAATTCATTCTAATTGCATAAAATGGTTATAACTGTGCGTGGTGATTTGTCAACATTGCATTTCTTAGGACGCACACCTTCTGCACTAGACACACCTACTTATTCTTTGCGGAAGACAGAAGCGTAGCGTGTTTCGAATAGCACTGCTATGTACTGTATTGGTAAAGCCATTATGTCGGTTTTGATTTATGATGCGTATACTTCTGTCATTCTCCGCCAATTTAAAAAAAAAAACAAGCTGTATCATAGATACATTTACGAAAAAAAATTATTTATTGAAATATGAATTGTATTTTTTTATTTGTGAATTTTGAAAATCTGGTACAAATATACCACCACATATATTTTCGTTATAAAACATTTTTGATGAGGAGGTAGAATCCATTTATGAGGAGATTGAATCTAGGTTAGCAAACGTTAAAGGACAGGATAATCTAATTGTAACCGGAGATTGGAATGCCGTAGTAGGTAAGGGAAAGGAAGTTTCAATAGTAGGAGAATATGGAATAGGAACACGTAATGATAGAGGGGATAGATTGGTAGAGTTTTGTATTAGGAATAAGCTAGTGGTAGCAAACACGCTTTTTCAGAATCACAAGCGCAGGATATATACGTGGAAAATGCCAGGAGATATAGGGAGGTATCAGATAGATTACATACTGGTTAAAGAGAGGTTTAGGAACCAGATTAAGAATTGTAAGAGTTACCCTGGAGCAGATATTGATAGTGACCATAATTTAGTAGTCCTGGACTCAGAGGTCAAATTCAAGAAATTACAGAAGTCTAAACAGGTCAGAGTAGATGTCGATAGGTTAAAATTAGCTGATGTATGTGAAAAGTACAAGCAGAAAGTAGAAATCATGGCTAATGGAACATCTAGGAACGACATAGATTGCGAATGGAGGGAAATCAGAAATGGGTTAACTACAGCAGCAAATGAAGTATTAGGCACAAAGAAAAGGGCAGGTAGGAGGGAATGGATCACGGAAGAAATAGTTGAAATGATGGAAGCAAGAAGGAAAATTAAAATTGGAAACACAGAAGCAGGACAGAAAAAATATAAGGAACTAAGGAACTTAATTAATAGGAAATGCAAGCTAGCGAATGAAGAGTGGATAAAAGGAAATTGTGAGGATATTGAGGAGGATATGAGAAGAGGTAAAGTAGATTTGGGCTACAGGAAAATTAAGTCACATTTTTCTAAAGTAAAACCAAAGGGTAACATTATATGTGATAAGCAGGGTAAGGAACTCACAGAAAATAAGGAAAAAGCTAGAAGATGGAAGGAGTATCTTGAAGATTTATATAAAGGTAGGCAGGACATGGAGGAGCTAGAAAGTGTGGAACAGATAGATGAGGATGACTTAGGTCCTAGCATACTTAGGTCAGAGTTTCATAGAGCATTAAATGATTTACGGAATAACAAAGCAGCGGGGATTGATATGATACCAGCCGAATTAATAAAACACGCAGGGGAAAAAATGCAGGAGCGATTATACAGGTTAGTTTGTAAAATATATGAGAAGGGAGAAGTACCACAGGATTTTCAGCGTAGTAGAATAGTAACAATGCCGAAGAAAATAGGAGCTAATTTGTGTGAGAACTATAGGACCATTAGTCTACTATCACATGCATCGAAGATATTGTTAAAGATTATTTATAGGAGATTAGAAAATAAAGTAGAGGAAAGGCTAGGAGAAGATCAGTTCGGTTTTAGGAAAAACAGAGGGACGAGGGAGGCGATTCTAGCACTAAGAACGGTAGTAGAAAAAAGAAAGAGGGTAGGAAAGGTAACTTGCATAGCTTTTGTAGATTTAGAAAAGGCATTTGATAATGTAGATTGGGACATAATGTTTAGAATTTTAAAAGAAACGGGTATAGATTATAAGGATAGGAGAATAATTTTTAATTTATATAAACACCAAACTGCCTTAGTTAGAATTGAGGGGGAAGAAGAGGTAGCAAAAATAGGGAAGGGAGTTCGGCAGGGATGTACACTTTCACCGTTATTATTTAATCTATATATAGAAGATGCAATAAACAAAGTAAAAGAAGAGTATAGTGTAGGTGTGAATGTACAGGGAGAGAAAATATATATGTTGAGATTCGCCGACGATATAGCTATATTGGAAGAAAGCGAAAAGAAATTAGAAAGGGTATTGAATGGTATGCAGGCAGTATTGACTAGGGATTTTAACATGAAAATAAATATAGGTAAAACTAAAGTGATGAGGTGTGACAAAAAGGAATGCAGTAGAAAAATGAGGATCACAATAGGAGATAATAGAATCGAAGAAGTGTCAGATTTTTGTTATTTAGGCAGTAGAATCACAAAAGATAATCGAAGCAAGGTAGATATAAGGTGTAGGATAGCACAGGGTAGGAAGGCATTCGTAGAGAAAGAACAGATTTTAAGATCAAATATTGACTTGGGTATTAGAAAAAGATTACTGAAGGTATATGTTTGGAGTGTAGCACTGTACGGGTGTGAGGCGTGGACTGTAGGAAAGGAAGAGAAGCGTAGATTAGAAGCACTTGAAATGTGGTGTTATAGGAGGATGATGAGGATTGGTTGGGAAGATAAAGTAACAAATGAAGCTGTACTAGAGTTAGTAGGGGAGAAGAGAAGTATTTGGAGAGTGTTACAACGTAGGAGAGACAGATTAGTAGGGCATATTCTTAGGCATGGGGGGATTATGCAATTGATCATAGAAGGTAGAGTGGAGGGAAAGAGAGGGGTAGGTAGGCCTAGATTGGAGTATGTGAGTCAGATAGTTGAAGACGTTGAGATGAATAGCTATAGGGAGATGAAGGGATTAGCTCAGGATAGATCGGCATGGCGTGCTGTTTCCAACCAATCTTTAGGATTGCGGACTCTCTAACTAATTGACTAGGGGTTTTAACATGAAAATAAATATAGGTAAAACTAAAGTGATGAGGTGTGACAAAAAGGAATGCAGTAGAAAAATGAGGATCACAATAGGAGATAATAGAATCGAAGAAGTGTCAGATTTTTGTTATTTAGGCAGTAGAATCACAAAAGATAATCGAAGCAAGGTAGATATAAAGTGTAGGATAGCACAGGGTAGGAAGGCATTCGTAGAAAAGGAACAGATTTTAAGATCAAATATTGACTTGGGTATTAGAAAAAGATTACTGAAGGTATATGTTTGGAGTGTAGCACTGTACGGGTGTGAGGCGTGGACTATAGGAAAGGAAGAGAAGCGTAGATTACAAGCATTCGAAATGTGGTGTTATAGGAGGATGATGAGGATTGGTTGGGAAGATAAAGTAACAAATGAAGCTGTACTAGAGTTAGTAGGGGAGAAGAGAAGTATTTGGAGAGTGTTACAGCGTAGGAGAGACAGATTAGTAGGGCATATTCTTAGGCATGGGGGGATTATGCAATTGATCATAGAAGGTAGAGTGGAGGGAAAGAGAGGGGTAGGTAGGCCTAGATTGGAGTATGTGAGTCAGATAGTTGAAGACGTTGAGATGAATAGCTATAGGGAGATGAAGGGATTAGCTCAGGATAGATCGGCATGGCGTGCTGTTTCCAACCAATCTTTAGGATTGCGGACTCTTTAACTAAAAACATTTTTAGATCAAAATTGCTAGTAAAAATATTTGAAAGGTGAATTATTTGAATTATTACTTCGTTCTAAACTACTAATATTTTTGATATCTCTTGTTCTTTTAAATTAGAAATTATATATTAACAAAATATAGTCTAGCATATGTAGTTTGGGAACAAAACTGTACCTCGTTAACATTGCCAACATATTATATAGAAAAAAATATTTTTTTCAATGAGAATAATAGTAAGTAGAAGTGAAACTTCTTAGATCCTTGGAACAGTTGATTTTATACATTGCTCTTTTTCTATTTGTTAAAGATTTTTTTATTCGATATTCGATCACATATGGAACACACTGTACCTAGCGGATTATTGAAAAATTGTTTATCAAATTCGCGATGAGCAGGTTGAAAGAATGTAAATTTTGTGCATGATGCACTAGTGGGTGCATTTCTATTTGTCGATGGCTCGCTCAGCTGTATCAGATTCATTTCGTTGATCTCTCACACCGCGTGTATCTTCACGCCTGAATCAGTGACATTCAAATTCTCTATACCACTCAATGTGTCCTCACTTAACGACGGTATCGATTCATCCAGTGTATTTGAGGTCGTTGCAAGTTTATGTTGTCCACCGCGTTTCTTTAACGCCCTTTGCCTGACTCGATACTCTCTACTTCTTTCCAAGCTACTTGTTGGCACTTTTCTTGGCGGTTTATTCGCTTTCTTCCGTTCTCTAAAGGCTCGCACTCTATCTGTACTTGTCTTTTTCTTCATTGCACTTTTCACACAATGGAAATTGTTAGCTAAAAGTGTTTGTCTAATATATAATAAAATACGCAAGCGTCTAGAACTGGTTACCTTATGCCACGTATACACACAGTACACGCGGCGCATGCGCGTAGCGTGTCTATTATGTATGCGACGGAGAGATTAGAAACGATTCTCCCTCTCTTTCCTCTCAACTGCCGGTTAGAGTCGGATAAAGAGAAGCGTCGCGCTGCGCATGCGCATGCGCCTATGGCGTATGCGACGGAGAGAGTAGAAACGATTCTCCCTCTTTTCACATTTTACTTTTCGTGACGTTCAGGCCAATTTTCCCTACCGCGCCTATAGAAGTTTCACTTCAAAAATATGTTAAACATACACAAATGGTATATGGTACGAAGTACACACATATATATGTTTTTATTTAATTCCCACAACTCAAATAATTTTCCCAACTAATTACGAACTTCAACACATTAAAATAAATTTGTTTAGCGGTCCACCCGTTTATTTCTAATTTTAATTAAAACGCAGTTCGCCTTTGTTTACACACGTGACCAAACACCTGTGATTTATCTGAACCGTGCGACATTAAAATTAAAATGCAAGAACGAAATAAATATCTAATATGGTCTGCACATGATCGTATTAAAAACGAAATGATTTCCTCAATTATTTGCACATCGTTTCGCATTTGAAATTTATAAACATTCTATGTTAAGTTAAACGTATTGATGGATGCTTTACGAATTGTGAGAAAAGTTAGTTGAAGTTACGTGCTTTATTATAGAAAACTGAAAATATTACACGTGAAATGCAAATTCTTTAAAACCAGGCAACCAAAATTATTAACATTTAACTTTATACGAGGTTTATAAAAAAAAAAATCGCAATTTTTCACACCTACTCTTCTTTAACCTTAGTTATTGCATGTTGTATATATAGATTAAATGGTAACGGCGCAAGTGTACATCCCTGCCCGACTCCCTTCGTAACAAATAACAAATAAAGACACCGTTTCTCTCGCATAAGCCCCCCCAACACTTGCTCCACGTAATCTTTCATTACCTGCACATATTATGACTGCGTCACCTACCGCAAGAGGAGCGACATCTGCACAATACAATCGCAATCACACACATATAAATGAGACGAGCCATGCGCGCCATCTGGCGGTGTGATATATCAGATAGAGACGGATAAGGATATAATGGACTGGGCTGATGACAGAGACCGCAAATGATAATGATAATGGGCTCGTGAGTAGCGAAAGAGATTGGCAATGTTGAGAAGATGACGGTTGTCGCTTGCGAGCGTCAAAGCAACAACTTACTAGCATCGATAAGGATTTTGGGCTGAAACACCCGACTGAAGAAATAGGGAATGTTAATATACAGGGTGTGTTGTCGCTGTCACATCCATCAATCACCTGACTTTTCTTTATTTACCACAAATACTTCTGATGTCGTGCACAAGGTTGCCATTTTTTTCATTATTATCAATGAGACAGATTTTAGGTTAAAGCAAAAATATGTATTTTGAATCAAAATGTAAAAAAAAATGTATCGAAAAAAAGAAATGTTATAAAATCGATTGATTAACTCAGAAAATACAATCGATAATTTCAATTATCAACTTCCATAATATATATAAGACAAACCCTCATAAAACAAAGTAGATACAGGCACATTAAAATATATATCTTCAATATTTAGTAATATTCTTCAAATTTTGAATAAAAGTGATGAAGGAAGAATAATTTATCGAAAAAAAGAACTCAGAATTAACTCAGAAAATACAATCAATAATTTCAATTTATAACATAATAAAAAAACAATAATAATAATAATAAATGAGTTTATTTATGTACCATACAAATACACAAACATGAAAATCAAGAGAAAAGAAAAACATTTAAAAATAATAATAATAATAATGCTGATACACAAATTAGTAAACTGAATTGAAGAAAAGGTTGTTTTCTTAAGATTCTTCGGTACTTGTTTTCTATACGACACAACGTCAGTCATTGACTTACGTTATTTCTGCCCTTGGTGGATTTTTAAACTGTTGTTCAGACACTTAAAGACGGGCCTGATTCGTGTTTTTTTCTACAATCAATTCGAGTTTATGTTCTGGAAACAATTTAGCATCACTAATTTAATTTCAGAAAAATATTGACTCATGTCATTTCTGATCCCATCGATGCATTTTAATCACAAATATCTCAATAAAAAGATAAAATTTAATGCGGAACTTTTTGAACACCCTGTATAAATATATTCATAAAATCGGTGTTAATATTGAAAGTATTATATAAATTGTACAATTGTGTTTTTAACGGCAACAATTTTATTTCCGTGCAGAAAATTACTTCGAAATTGCCAATATTATTTTTTTATAAAATTCATATTTTGACATATCAAAGGGCGTCTTTATTTACGTTAATGACATCGAACCTCGAATACAGAATTGCTATCATATACCCATACGGAATATATATTAGATATAGACCTTGCGAATATTGACAATGGAATATCGTAGAAGGAGTACGTACTACTTAATATTCTAGACAGTGGCGTAGGTGTGAGCCCTTAGGGCACTACGTGCATGTGCGTATGTATAGATATATTGTTGGCAGACTATCGCATATAGAAGGTTCTGATAACAGTATCAATAAATATTTGCTTGGTCGTCTCTGTGATTGTAATTCATACAATATAGCTACCTGGGTGGGTGCTTTGGTTATATACAGAGTGATTGCTTATTATATGAAAAATATAATGTAGCTATCAACATATATTTCCAAGTATCAAAGCAAAATGCAATATATGCCGTTGGAAACCACCAAATGGCTTCTAAAAAAATTGTATTACATAAACGTAAATTAATTATGGCCATATAATTACAATTCGCCCATAACTTTTTATGTTTATATGTTTTTATATATGTTTAGAATATATATCACCATGTTATATATGTTTATCGAAATTTTCAAATTTTTATCTATATTAGATTTAAATATATGAAAATATTCAATAAAGAGAAAATTAAAAAGAATAAATTTGTTCCAATGCAAAAAGTACTAAATTTTCAAATATTTTGTATTTATTTCAGACTTTAAGATCAAAGTATAAATTAACCTGTACAGGGTGCTGTTTAATTTTTTTTTATCAAACAAATCGCGCTGTGAAATTGTACATTTGTAAAACTGTACACTTTCCAAAATATAATTGCAATTATTTATTTTTTCTTAAATGGAACACCCTATATATTATTAGCTTGTCTTTTAGAGAATTTCATTATGTTTCTAACCATATATAGTTCACTATAGGTAAAATTTAAGGTTTTTTTATTAATCACGTTTATTCGTGAAAATGGAGCAATTATTGAATTATAAATGCGAAAAGTGCATTGCGAAACTGGAACACCCTGTACATGTAAAAATATGTTTAAAATATATAGCACCATGTTTATCGAAGTTTTCAAATTTTTATCTATATTAAATTTAAATATATGAAAATATTCAATAAAGAGAAAATTTAAAATAATAAAATTGTATCAATGCAAATAGTACTAAATTTTCGAATATTTTGTATTTAATTCTGACTTTTGGTCTAAGATCAAAATACAAATTAACCAGTACAGGGTGCTGCTTAATTTTTCTATATCAATAAAATCGCGCTATAAAATTGTACATTTGTAAAATTGTACACTTTCCAAAATATAATTGCAATTATTTATTTTTTCTTAAATGGAACACCCGATATATTATTAGCTTGCCCTTTACAGAATTTCATTACGTTTCTAACCATATATGGTTCACTATAGGTAAAATTTACGGTTTTTTTTTTATTAATCACGTTTATTCGTCAAAATGGAGCAATTATTGAATTATTATAAATGCGAAAAGTACACTGCGAAACTGGAACACCCTGTATGTGTAAAAAATAAAAAAATAATCTATATTAGATTTAAATATATTAAAATAGTCAATACTAAGAAAATTTCAACTTTTTAGTAAAAAATATATATATATATTAATGTAAAAGTACTTGGTGTGTGTGCTTTCGTTATATACAGAGTGATTGCTTGTTATATGAAAAATATAAAATAGCTATCAACATATATTTCAAAGTATCAAAGCAAAATGCAATATATGCTGTTGGAAACCACCAAATGACTTCTAAAAAAATTGTATTACATTCCATAAAAAAATTATTTCTTTCGATTTTAATACTTTTTTCGTTCAATATTTCAGCTAGTGATATATATATATTTTTTAAATTTAATTCTTATGACTTAAAAAAAAAACCAGTATTATATTCCATAACAAATTTATTCCGTTCGATATTTAATATTTTTTTAGTCCAATATTTCAATAATATATATCATTTTTTATGGAATATAATACTGTTTTTTTTAAAGTCATTCAATTTTTTAATTTTTTTTCACGACTACTGTGCATAGAATTAGAGGGGCATCATTTTATGACATTTGGAGTTTTCCGAACGTGTATTATGATGACGTAAATTAATTATGAAAAAATTAATTCACCCATCAATTTATCCAATATTTATTGCAACGATATAAAATAATTTGAAGATATTTCAATTTCGATTTTACATTTTAATTAATTCATTTATTCATTTTACTGTGCGCTGAAAATTAATTTCAAATAAAAACAACCGAATCGATAATAACATGTTCGAAAATATCTACCAGGCTAAATGAATAAGATTTATAAAAACAAGATCCATAAAAAAAATTATTAAAAAGAATTTTTGCATTGTCGACACATTGTATATTATATTTTTCATAAAGCCAAATATTTATTTCGAAGACTAATCAACTTGTACGTTCAATTACAGTGAAAGACAAACGTGTACTATTTGTTTATATTCGATTATATGTGCTACTGACGATGGGGGCACCGTCTTCGAAATGCGCATCTAGCTTGTAAACGCTTCGAGTAGTAAATATTAAATTATGAGAATTTACAAATGTATTTACGGAATTTTAATTGCAAACGCTGATATGGAAAAGAAGCTCATCAATTTTCTTTTATTTTTATCGATTTGGCCGTGCCTATATTTATGTTCATGTTATAATCCCCAGTCATTACTTTCTGCATACCATTTAATTCTGCTCCCATTCTTCCCAGATAGCTATATCGTCGGCGAACCTCATAAAAAAAAAAACTCTTTGTATAAATTATACATCACATATTTGAATTATAATTTTAACTTAAAAAAAATTGCATTTTCGATTTAGAATTTTTTTATTGTAGTATATTTTTCTTATTTTATTAACAGCAAAATTACTAGTACTTATAAGACGAATAAATATTAAATTTAAACTAGCAAAATCCAACAATATTATGCCCATACGAAAAAAGTACTTATCCTTTTTTGTCCTTTTTTTTTCGAACATTGAAATATTAATTCACTAAAAATCGACTTAAATATAAAAAATTAATATTATAAATAAACGGCAATAATTAGTAGCTATAACTTTTCAATATCGATGATAAATCATTAAAAATATTTCCAAAATAATTATACGATACTTTTTGCGAGTCCTTAATTCTCCATAGGCATTCAATTATGCAAATATTGCAATAATTTTCAACCTTAATATACACGAAATTTTAAATTACTGCATCGAGACCAATTGGAAAACGAAGCAATTGCGAATTTAATAAAATAAAATTGCGGAATTGAATATGTAGAAAACAAGTATATCTATAAATATCGCAACACTGGCAATATCACGAAAAACTAACTACGTACGCAGAAAATATGGAAATCTTAAAGAAATAATTTAAGTGTTAAAAAAAAAATTGATATGCATAAAAAAAAATGAATTCTAGACGTTCTGCCCTATAGAGCGGTCCCTATAAAGGGATCCCGGTCTATAGGAAATTAATACATTTTTTTTAAAACAATATTTATAATATGTACATTTTTAATGCTTAATTAATGTGGTTAAAATATAAAGAAATTATTTTTGTTTTTTATGTTTCATTCTGTATTTTGCATTTATTGATAACTGTTATTATACAGGATGTTCCGTATGGAATGGGACAAATTGTTTGGAGATGTAATCACACAAAATAGTGGTTATTGTGCTACTGAAGAAGATAGTTTAACTTTCGAAATGTGCATTTAAACGAAGTTACGATTTTTTTTTGAATTAATATACCTAATCCATGGTTGTAGATCTTGCGCAAGATTTACGAGGTAATATGAAAAATTATAAAAAATATATATATGAAATTTAAAACAATATTATGGTAGAAAACTGCAATGTTTAGTAAAAATTTAAATTGTTGAAATCACAATGTAAGCTTTCCTTATAAAAAAAAATTGATTTAAAAAATACTAAAATACAAAACTTTTCTTTTTCCAAAAGATAATTTCGGGAATTTAACAAAATTTTATATGCAGAAACAATTAAAAAATAAACATTCAAAACTTCGTGGAATGTATTTAATGCGAAATATTTGAATTTCGACAGAACCTAAAAAAAATGCTGAAAACTAGTTTCGAGCGAAAAAAAAGTTCGAAATTTTAGTTTATAACCTAGAAAACTATTGCAAAAAAATAATGAGAGCTAGTTTTTGGCATAGAATGATCAGAACTAGTTTGATTAACTAGAAAAGACTTTATGTTGTTTTTGATCGGAATATATATTTTTAATTAGCGTTCGAATAAATTGTTAAATATCTCAAAATTGAAATTTTATTTTTTAAATTGGAAAAATGTATTATAAAATAAATTTCGCGCATTTTTGAACAGCTACTTTTAAGTTCTGTTCGTCATTGAAAAATGCGCAAAATTAGTTCTGATTATATTGCGACATCTTTTATCTAAAATTTCGAGTTTCCGTGCTCAAAACTGCGAAAAATTATGAACTTATGAACTATGAAATTATGAAAAAATTCCGAAAGTAAGTTTGAGTCCAAACTTTTGTAAAAAAAAATAAAAAATTGCACTAACATTTCAGTACAAATAAAACATTGCGCAATATATATATACAGGGTAAACCTGGGGACTTGTAAATTAAATTCACTGTGTATCTGTCTCTGTATGGCAGCGTTGTGCTCATTTACATTTTGAATATTTATAAGTTGAGCCTTTATTAATTACAATTCTAATTCAATTTGAGTGTTTGTCTGCAGTCATGTATGAATGTAGGTACATATTATCGCTGAGAGCCGCCATTGTGTGGATTTATCCCATTACAATATACAGGGTAAGCAACAACAACATACATTGCGTAACTGAAGAACTAAGATTAACCCTCATAGGTTACGTGGGGGAAAGTTATAAAGCCAATTTGAAAAAAAAATGTTTTGTCAACTTAATGAAACGTCAAAGCGAAAATAATGTAATACGATATTTTGTATAAAGTAATAAACTTGCGCAGAAATCAAATGTACATTTAATTGTTGGTTTATAAACGAAGAGTACAACTAAAAAGAAGATATCCCTAAAATATTTAATAATACATACATTTTTATACATAATAACGTATCTCCTTTTTGTATATCAATTTTTTTATTCTAGTTAGTTAGTTAAAGAGTCCGCAATCCTAAAGATTGGTTGGAAACAGCACGCCATGCCGATCTATCCTGAGCTAATCCCTTCATCTCCCTATAGCTATTCATCTCAACGTCTTCAACTATCTGACTCACATACTCCAATCTAGGCCTACCTACCCCTCTCTTTCCCTCCACTCTACCTTCTATGATCAATTGCATAATCCCCCCATGTCTAAGGATATGCCCTACTAATCTGTCTCTCCTACGCTGTAACACTCTCCAGATACTCTCTTCTCCCCTACTAACTCTAGTACAGCTTCATTTGTTACTTTATCTTCCCAACCAATCCTCATCATCCTCCTATAACACCACATTTCAAGTGCTTCTAATCTACGCTTCTCTTCCTTTCCTATAGTCCACGCCTCACATCCGTACAGTGCTACACTCCAAACATATACCTTCAGTAATCTTTTTCTAATACCCAAGTCAATATTTGATCTTAAAATCTGTTCCTTTT
The DNA here is from genome assembly GCA_947310635.1 of Leptodirus hochenwartii. NCBI lineage: Eukaryota > Metazoa > Arthropoda > Insecta > Coleoptera > Leiodidae > Leptodirus > Leptodirus hochenwartii. The sequence goes on from OX371181.1 coordinate 4,427,675, forward strand.
CTACGAATGCCTTCCTACCCTGTGCTATCCTACACTTTATATCTACCTTGCTTCGATTATCTTTTGTGATTCTACTGCCTAAATAACAAAAATCTGACACTTCTTCGATTCTATTATCTCCTATTGTGATCCTCATTTTTCTACTGCATTCCTTTTTGTCACACCTCATCACTTTAGTTTTACCTATATTTATTTTCATGTTAAAATCCCTAGTCAATACTGCCTGCATACCATTCAATACCCTTTCTAAATTTTATTCTAAGAATTCTTCATTCTTACAGCCGATATAAATGTTTTTATTAAGCATTATTTGTTTGTTTCGCGAAGACCATATAAATTGTGTTTAGCATATACGCTGTATATACGATATTTACATCTAAACGCAGGTTGTATTTATCCCCATTTATAGCTAGATTTTGGCGTTGCAGAATCCACGCGAATTCATAACAAAATTCAAATGATTTATATGTTATTAGCAAATTGAAATAATAAATGAATTAAAGGTACAAGTTCGATTCGGCGAATATTCAATATAGACCATTTTATTATTTATTAAAAAAATAATTAATCGAAACATGCATGGAAAAAGCGAAACTACAAATTAACCTGTACAGGGTGCTGCTTAATTTTTTTTTATGAATAAAATCGCGCTGTAAAATTGTACATTTGTAAAACTGTACACTTTCCAAACTATAATTGCAATTATTTAATTTTTCTTAAATGGAACACCCTATATATTATTAGTTTGCCCTTTAGAGAATTTCGTTACGTTTCTAAACATATATGGTTTATTATAGGTAAAATTTACGGGTTTTTTATTAATCACGTTTATTCGTGAAAATTACTATTGAATTATAAATGCGAAAAGTGCATTAAGAAGTTGGAACACTCTGTACATGTAAAAATATGTTTAGAATATATAGCACCATGTTATATGTGTTTATTGAAATTTTCAAATTTTTATCTATATTAGATTTAAATATATGAAAATATTCAATAAAGAGAAAATTAAAAAGAATAAATTAGTTCCAATGCAAAAAGTACTAAATTTTCGAATATTTTGTTTTTATTTAATTCCGACTTTTGGTTTAAGATCAAAATACAAATTAATCTCTACAGGGTGATGGTTCATTATTTGTTTCAATAAAATCGTGCTATAAAATTGTACATTTGTAAAACTGTACACTTTCCAAAATATCATTGCAATTATTTATTTTTTCTTAAATGGAACACCCTATATATTATTAGCTTGCCCTTTAGAGAATTTCGTTACGTTTCTAACCATATATGTTTTATTATAGGTCAAATTTACGGTTTTTTCATTAATCACGTTTATTCGTGAAAATGGAGCAATTATTGAATTATAAATAGCGAAAAGTCATTGCGAAACTGGAACACCCTGTATGTGTAAACATTTAATCAAATTTGTATCTATATTAGATTTGAATATATTAGAATAGTCAATACTAAGGAAAATTATAACTTTTTAGTAAAAAGAATAAAATATATATTATTTTAATGTAATTAAAATCTAGATTTTCAAATAATTTAAAAAAAAAGAGAGAAAATAGATATAAATAAATTCAAAAATTGATAAAACTAAATTTTATTTTAAAGAATATTTTTATTATCCCGAAAATATTAGCATCACTGTACAGGTACACCAATTCTTAGTCATTTTATTACTATTTATTTAATTTTGAAGTTAAATTCAAAAGAAAAAAATGTCCATTTGGAAAATTTTGCACGTTGAAATGTTGCAATTTTATTTACGCCTACTATAATAATCAAAAATAAAGCGAATGGACATAAAACAAACGCTATATTGTAAGTATATTTTTGAGAAAAACATCGTATAAATAAATCGTGCTATAATTTGATTGTACCGTTTTTCATTGCCATTTTCCCCGGCAATTTCTTACAATTTCCGTTTGTAAATGTTGGTAGACTATAACAAAAACAGAATCGTATCTTCCCGGACCATCCAGACTCTTCCAGCCCGGGCGAGAATGAATATTAAAAACTATATTTATGACATTGGGACTTGCTCGTTCAGCGATTTTGCATACATCAACCGAAAACTAGAGAAATGTCTGCAGATTAGAGATGCGCGATTTCAAACATGTACTTCCGTATCACGTAAATGCAATACTACTAGTTTGATTTTTTTTAATTCAATCGATTAGTTTTAATTTTGCCTATTTGTTTAAGATATACGTAGGTATATAATTGTAGTTATTACGTATTAATTATCCATTCTTAATTTAAATTTTAAATTTTATTCTTTAATAAATCACATTTTTGTACTAGTACATAAAAATGATTTTTTTACTATATTAGGTAATTGTTTCTAATAGATTTACTAATGTTTGTAATATTTATTAATTTGTACAAAAATTAGCCAATGTTTTAGTTTTTTGTATGATCGATTTTTTATTCAATTTTTTTTAGTACTATAAAAAAATGACTAATTTTTGTACAAGCATAAAAATATATCATAATAGTAATTAATAGCAGTTTATTCTTTGTTTTATTACTTCATAGCAATTTTTATTCGAATTAATAAGTCGTGGAAAAAATAATTTTATTATATTTTATTATATTAATAATTCATTTATACTGATTTTTTTAATTCTTTGTAAAAATAAATACTTCGTACAAAATATTGACTCGTTTTTTGTAATAGTAGTTCATTTTATCGAATTTATTACATTTTCGAATATAGTATTTTTGTACTAATTGGTACAAAAAATTCATTAGTTTTCGTACTAATTTTATTTTGCAAAAAAAGAACTTATTTTTGTCATAATATAAGAAAAGATCGTTGTTTGAAGTCTTTTTAATACTAGTATAAAAATATTCTCATTTTTTGTAAGTGTAGTTTATTTTTTCTATTATTTTTAGCATTTATTTTTACTAATCAATAAATATGAAATTAATTCTTTTATAATAATTAATACTTTTTACAAAAAAATAATTAAGTTCATTCATTTCATTAATTAATATTAATACAAAAATAATATGATTTCGTAAAAATACTTCAATTTGGCCTAATGTTTTTTTTTTACTTTTCGTATTATACTTATTAAACTAGCATAAAAATATTCTCATGTTTTGGAAGTGTAGTATATTTTTTCTATTATTTCTAGTATTTATTTTTATTAACTTAAATCTTTTTTTACAATAATAGATGCTTTTTAGAAAGAAGAAACTAATTTCAGTATTAATACAAAAATAATATGATTTTGTAATAATAGTTCAATTTGGAAATTTTTTTTTTTTACTAATTAACGTTTTACATAAAAAAATTAACTCATTATTGTACAAATTAATCAATTTTGATAATTTAAATGCTAATTAATACCATCTAGAAAAATAATTCCATTTTTTGTACGAGTAGTTAATTTTTTTATTATTTTTTTTTAATAATGCTAACTTTTTATTAAAAAAACAATATTTTTTTAAATCAAACGTACAAATAAAAATACTAATTAATACATTATACAAAAAATTAAATCATATCTGTACTCGTACCAAAAATTGTCTTATTTTTATACTAATCCTTCATTTTTGAACTAATTTTTAATAATTGCTATAACAATTAATATTTTCTATAAAAAATAATCGATTTTTTTTTAGAAACTTCGAGTAATATTTACACTAACTAACATTTTACAAATAAATCATTTCTATATCAATACAAAAAAATAGCTTGTTTTTATTTCTTGTATGTACTATTTTTTAACTAATTAATTGTACAAAAAATTAATTGGTTGCAAAACTAACCCAAAAAATAGAAAATATATTTGTATTAAATTTCACAATTTTTTATACTTATCAATACTCTACATAAAAATTGATTTACTGAAAAAAGTAATTAAGACTTTTTTTTACTAGAAAAAAATAATTTACTAAAAAAATATAGTACAAAAATAGTACAAAAATAGTACAAAAAATGACCTCATTTTTATCCAATTACTTCACTTTTTGGAACAACAACAAAAAGAAAAAAGAAAAATTAAATGTTTCATAGATTTTTATTTTTATTTTTTAACTCTTCGTAAAATTTCTTCCCATCTCTGACTTTCATCTCTTATACCTACATCAGCTCAGGCAATTCGTTTTGGTCCTGTAAACAAAGCAATAATAGATACTATACAGTGGTGTCGCAGTCATAAACCATCTAGGGGGTATAACTATCTTTCACATGTTATTTATACCATCTAGCTATAATACAAAGATTCTTCGATCTGGAGAGGATTTATAATATAAAATCTTTAGAAATACGAGAAGAATTCACGATATATGGCTAACATAAAATAAATTCAAAAAATATATAATAACAATTGGAATATTATACAGGAAGAGATTTTTTTTTAGTCGACACAAAAAAAAATGCGTGAGATTACATTTGAATGAAAACGTACTTTTTTTGCGAGCTGAAATTTATAATTTATGTTCGCTGATTTAAAAAAAAGTTAAGTGAAACGATTTTTTTGATATATGGACAAGGGTTTATAAATGATTACGAAAATTTGAAATTTGTCGACACTAAGAAATTTTTTTTTTAAATTGTTTTTTCTTCTTTGAATAATTAAATCTTTAGTGCTGCTAACCTTTTAAATATTAACAAATACAAACAGTTTTAAAAGGGCGACACAAAAAGCAACTTTAGCGATGAATATTTCAACCGACAGTAAATTTACTTCTGTGTTAACAAACTCACATTAATCTGCTTCTAATTTCATTTTAAATCGACTCGGTGCAGAGCTAATGATTAATTCCCAATGAAAAGTTGAAATACCGAGGCGCGAACGCTTTTAACATTTGGCCAAGATATCGGTGCAGTGTGCGAAATGGATAAATGCACGGGATAAGGCGAAATTGTACTGCAACGGGAATGTTGAATGAACTTTTTCGAATGAAATTGAGCAAAGCTCGTCTAATATTTATGCAATCTGATATCGCACGTGATAGGGCCTTGGGTGCATGTTCGGGAAATTTTGGATGTTCAAAATTTTGTACTTTAGAAATTCTTTTTGTGATTTAAAAAATATATATTAGTATAAATATTTAGTAAAGATATTATTGAAGGGTCAATCTAGAAAATAAATTTGTTATCATTTTTAATGATTATTTATAAGTTTAAATTTTATTGTAGATAATAAAGGTAAAGAAATATTTTTTAAATTTGATTTATTTCACGCCGATATGTAAAGTTTTAGAGGTTGAAAAAAAGACCGAATATTTTAACGAATTTTCGATAATTTTCAGATTGAAAGAATAATAAAAATTATTCGAGAATTTCTTAAAATATTTAATATTTTTTAAAACTATATAGTTGAAGAAACAAACGATTTAGCTTGTTGAATTTTTAATTCTTAACTATTTTTAAACTCGCTCTATATATTTGAGAAATAACATAAAAATTCTAAAGGCGTCCATTAAAAAGAATTTTTATCTATGGGAAGTCAATGAAAAAAAATTAGATTATCGTAAAATATATTGAAATAATATTTCAATTATACAAATTCTTGTGAAATAACATAAAAATTCTAAAGGCGTCGATTAAAAAGATTTTTTTTCTATGGGAAGTCAATGGGAAAAAAATAGAATATCGGAAAATATATTGAAATAATATTTCAAATATGCAAAATCTTAAGAAATAACATAAAAATTCTAAAGGCGTCCATTAAAAACAATTTTTATCTATGGGAAGTCAATGAAAAAAAATTATATTATCGTAAAATATATTGAAATAATATTTCAATTATACAAAATCTTGTGAAATAACATAAAAATTCTAAAGGCGTCCATTAAAAAGAATTTTTATCTATGGGAAGTCAATGAAAAAAAATTATATTATCGTAAAATATATTGAAATAATATTTCAATTATACAAAATCTTGTGAAATAACATAAAAATTCTAAAGGCGTCCATTAAAAAGAATTTTTATCTATGGGAAGTCAATGAAAAAAAATTAGATTATCGTAAAATATATTGAAATAATATTTCAATTATGCAAAATCTTGTGAAATAACATAAAAATTCTAAAGGCGTCGATTAAAAAGATTTTTTTTCTATGGGAAGTCCATGAAAAAAAAATAGAATATCGGAAAATATATTGAAATAATATTTCAAATATGCATAATCTTAAGAAATAACATAAAAATTCTAAAGGCGTCGATTAAAAAGAATTTTTTTCCATAGGAAGTCAATGGAAAAAAAAAGAATAGAGCATTCATATAAAAAAAATTGAATTTGATACACATGATCAATATATCGTAAAATATATTGAAATAATATTATAATTATGCAAAATCTTGAGAAATAACAAAAGAATCTAAAGGCGTCGCTTAAAAAGATTTTTTTTCTATGGGAAGTCAATGGGAAAAAAATAAGAATAGAGCTTTCATGTAAAAAAAAATTGAATTTGATAGTCAGATCAATATATCGTAAAATGTATTGAAATAATATTACAAATAAAACACAAATTTACGTAAATATTATTTAATATTTGAAAATAGAAGTATATTATGTTAATTGCTTTTTTAAAGTATTTTTTTTTTTTTTGAAGTAGAAGTATTCTGATGAAGGACATCAATTTTCAAACAATCGATTTAAAGAGCCAACGTTTCTTTAATAAATTGTTTATAAATTGTTGTCCTTCATCCCAATACTTCTACTTTCAAATTAAAAAAAAGGACGATAAAAAACATAATTATTTAACATCCTCTTGGATTTTTTTCAATTCGTCAACGTAGAGGCTTTATAAAAACAATTTCGGACTTTCGACAAAAAAAAAGCGGCAGTGCACTCACCAATCCTCCGCCATATTAATTGCATTTTCGCGTTACAGATAGCAGCACTATAATGGAAAACTATAATTACGTATGATGTATGATCAAGTGACTTCTGCCTAGGATAGAGGCACAATCATATACAATAATAATGCGTCGCCAAAGCATAAAACGTCCGTGCACATTTTGAATAGATGCTGAGCAATTGTTAATGTCTTCGATTGTACAGCCAGCGCATAACAAAATAACTGCACGGGCAACATTCAGTTGTTCTTCAGTCTATTTGGCACGAGACTCCGTGCAATGGGAAATGACAAATGGCACACGAAGCACGTGAAAGACCAACATGTGATATAGTTAACTCAATCTGCGTGTGCTTAAATTAAGCGATAAAAATATTTTGAAGGAGGCAATAATCAAGAATTTTTTTAAAAGTTTAAATGTAATTATTAATTGTTAAAAAAACAACACATCCCTTTCAATAAGAAAGAATGTATCTAATGAATCTTATATACTAAATTTTATAACTTGACAATTTTGTCCTGAAGATTTAAAATTAAAAAAATCATACAAGTATACTTTTCTCAACGTTCCGATTTATTCAATTGGCCGTAACTTTCGAGTTACTTAATTTTTTTTATAAGCGAAATTTAAAAAGTGTAAACAAGGCCTTTACAAACAGCGATGGAAATAGCAATAATCTCCAAATGTTCGGATATCAAATGTAATGGGCAAAGAGTATTTACTATTCAGTGCGTGGATGAATCAAAACAGGAAAATAGTTCTGCCGTTTTATAACGACCATAAAACAGATAACAAACTAACCGTATTGGAGGTCCATAACATAATAAATGTACCGTAGCTGCTGATGAACTAATATCCGAAGCGGCAACAATGCGGGCCGCTATATGAAGGAGCAACCATCATCTTTACATAAAGCAACGCTGGATGATGTTGTGCTTGTGCCGAAGAAACGAATTTTATGTCTCGATCTGCAAAATTCCCTATTAAAGGGGCGCGATTTACTTCGTTCGGTACAGGCTGATATATATATATACAGGGTGGTCTAAAAATTGATTTTTTTAATTGTTGCAATGGCAATGTACTGAACAATGTACCGATCTAGCTAGGCATAATCAAATTTTTTAATTAATAATTTTTTGCACTAAAGATATTTTAATTATCGCCGCCGAATTTATGGTTTTTTTTCAACGGTTGGACGAAAGCAATCCTTACCAACATTTTTATGTATTTTTTTACTATTTATTTTAATTCTAATGACAAATACCGTGGTCCAGAAGGGATTTTTCCCTCGGATTTTACGGATAATCACCGGGTATATTGTAAAACAAACAACATAGTCTTAGATGAGCGCAATATTAGACGAGTCTAAAGCAAAGATGATCCAGAACAACAACCGATCCCCCATTCCGCTTACATATGTATATAGGCAACCCGCGTGGCATTGCGGCGCTAAACAGCCCGCAACCCTTCAATCGTTAATGAAATCCTTTGTACATTTCGGCGGCAAAGGCTGCTATTTACGGTATACGCGAATATATGCGCCACCCTTTGTATAGGCATTCGATACTACAGGGTGATCGATTTAATTGTGGTTTTTTTTTTTGTATCTCCGAAACAGTTTTTCTTACATGATTAGAGGAATCATCTCTAAGTTAGTTCAAATGCACTAACTTTGGCTGTACAAATGAACTACTGATGTTACTACATGTCAAAATCAATTTACGGTTTTAATTTTCGAACAAATATGAAGGAAAGTTCAGACATAATCCATGTAACCTATAAAATATATACTGTTAGATAAAAAGTAAGCTCCATAAAAATTGAAAAAATTGATTTTATTAAGAAATTTGTTATTATGCCATTTTTTGAATTTCACAAGTAAATTGACATTTTTACAAATGCATGCTGCAGTTTGTTCCAAAGGCAAATAATAATTAATTAATTAATAAACAACTTTTTCGAACACTCGGTATATGTGTATACGGACTAAGATAAAAGGAAATCTTAACTAAGTAACTAGACGCAAGCAACGGACGCATCGAAATGCAGAACCGGCTTGCAAATAGGCGTAATTTCACGCATTTTGGCAGAAAAAAATATTGTAAAACTTTTATCGTGTAAACTTGAAAAAAAAAAATTTTTAAGTAAGATAAGTTAGATTTAAGGTTTGTTAAATTTAGTTTCGCTATACTTTACCGATTATGTGCAAAATTTAATTTATATTTACATACTAAAATGACATTGACGAAGTTGATGACATTTTTGAAGTTTTTTTTTTTTAGTGCTGAGCCGTCCCTGTATATTATGGAATGTAATATGGGTTTATATATAAATTGTGTTAAACGTAAACAAAAAAGTAAAAAGTGGTTGGAGTTATACAGGGTTGGATTATGATTTGTATTAGAAATGTCATTCTAAATAAGTGACTTACGTTTGACAACTGATTATGACAGTATTTTCTTGTTTTTCTATTTAAGATAAACTCGTACATTTGAGATAATTAATATATATATTTTGATTGTTCGTTATTTAATTTTTTTTAAGAATTCTTATAAGAAGTTTCGTGAATTCAAAAATTTGCAAACTAATTGTATAATTTTACCAAATATTTGTTGATTGTTCTGAAAATTAATTAACGAAAATATTTCTATATGCACCACGCAAAAAAAAAAAACGAACGCACTATGTAAAGTCGGTCGTGCATTCTTGGGAATTGTATCCACCAGAATTACACACACACGATTGAACGCGAAAAAGAATTTTATAAAATGGTAAATACACCGAAAAGAAATCAAAAACAACAATAAAGATTTCATTATTTTTTTACGTGGTTTTGCAGCAAAATAACAGCATAAAAAATTACATACGCAACTATACAATGCAATTTAGAATGTAATTAGTTTTCCAATTCCATTAAATTTATGTCAAGTTTTAATATATTTCGCACGGGGGTAGTTTAGTTTAGACGAAGTTTGCGCGCTCGCTGTATAAATTTTGTTCATTTAAAACATTTTAATTTCAGCTTAAAGTGAACGGGGATGATTTACTTGCTTACTCTGTTTCACTACCCCCAAATAGATACCACCCCCATCATTCTATACAGACAGAAACAGTTGAACAACACGAAACGTACTTTTTTTTTGTTCAAATCGCAGCTGATTAATCAATTTATTGTGCACTTAACACGAACTAGCTGAATTAGCACAATTCAGCATTAATTTTTAAATTAAAAAAAATACATTCAGTTATTTTTAACCATATACGAGCTATATATATGGACATTTTATCTGTGCTGCGATATTTTCGCCAAAGTAGGCATATTGTACGAGTAGGTCATATGTCATATATCAGAACTACTGACTTAACTAATGTCAAACGTGTCAGTGCGGTCCTCAGCAAATAATTAAAATTAAAAAATAACAATAAATAAAATCGGATAAATACATAATGGCGGTACAATGTCATATAATACAATATCAGCTGTTTCATAAATTTCTGCCGATGAGTTAAAAAAATACATTTTGGTAAAAGTAAAAAACAGTTTTTTACAGTAAAAAAAATACAAAAAAATTCGAAAAAAATCAGGTTAGGTATAGAATTCGATTCATTTATTTGTCATTTTCTTGCTTATTGATCATTTTCGATCAATAAATCTGTTAAAAATGCCTACTTTGATGAAAATATTGAGGTTACGTGTGATTTTTGCATTTTTAAATTAATTTTGAAAAACATTTGAAATGATTTTGCGATTTTTTCTCGATAAATACGATGAAGATTTTTTTTTCAAACTTTATAGGCCAGATTTTTGACTTTATAGTAAGAGACTTTATTTAGAAAAGAAAAATATATATGAAAAACACTAATATATATAGCCAAACGAATTAATTTTTAACTTAAAAGGCGAAGCTCGGCCTTTAATAAACAAAATAAAATGAATGTTTTTCACTTTTCATTTTTTCACTTAAGAGCGACCAAATATAGTTTTTATACAATAAAAAAACGAAATAAAGCGAGTACGGCTCTGGATCCTTTTATAATATTCTATAAACGGTTTATACAGGTGCCTAGACATGTACTAAAACTAAATCCAACTAAAACAGTTGACGGTTTCGCGCTAATAGAGATTTATTTGGATCCTATTACAGCTCTGCACGCGATTCGGTTTTCACTTGTTAAAATTTCATTTACATGATTATAACTGGTACGCCCAAACCGCTATTGCCGAATTTAACCACCCCATTTCACCCCCTATTCACCTTCGAACGTACGCTCCATCACAGAAGCCGTAACACCTGCAGAAGTGTCTGGTACAAAAGAAAAAAAGTGCCACTTGCTTAAAAGTTTTAATTTGATGCCAGATCGTTTTTGAGATCAATTTTATGGTAAATAAAATAGATTCTATTTTCGAATTGGTTGATATTGTTTAATAATATGCGCGAAAATAATTAAACTTGCATAAAATGAAAACGGCATTTTTTTTAAGGGTAAATTTAATGAGAGATTTTGAGTACAACGAAAAAAAAAAGCTATTTTCTAATTTTCTTGTTTAAAAATATGCACGAAATTTTTGAATTATTTTTTCTTACGAATATAATTATATTAAAATAATAATTTATTTAAAAAATATATTCAAATAATTTATTTAACATACGTGAAATTAAAATTAAAATTAAGGGGGTGGATTGAACAAATTTTGAAACAAACTTTTTGCCAAATCAAGAAAAAGTTCAAATCAAAGGCAATCCCTAATATGACAGTTTAATATTATTAAAACAATGGTGCAAAAAGTCAATTAGTGTTACATCAACTTAAGAAGTTAGAAACAAATTCTCTTTCACAAACTATTGTTTTCATTGTCACTATGTAGTGAAACGAACATAACCTATGCGTGACTGTCATTCTCAAATTATGTAAATGTCAAATTATAAATTTGACAGTCATATTTTAGATTTTCCGCATTAATATATAAAAATAAACATAACGGGGAAATTTATATTTTCTATATAAAAATGTTGTCATTCTGGAATAGCGAGATTTGGCTTTAGAAATATGTTTTTGTAAATATGAAGATTATTTTTTATAAATATTTCGATAAAAAAAAACGCGCGGAAATTATTACAATTTTTTTTGTATAAGCAAATATTATTTTTTATATCAATATAAATATTTTCCATAATTATTTAGTTCTAATTACATTAAAAATTATAATATTTATTTTCATAAAATTTAATAAAAAATATTGACCGTAATAAAAATTAATTCTTTTTTATTTAATTAGTACCAAAATATCTCACTGTCTATGTAGTCTACTACGATTATTATTTAAAAAATCGGCAAAGATTCTGAAATTACAATATTTGGTTTTATAAATATGTTTTTGTTAAATATAAAGATTATTTCATATAAATATTTCGATAAAAAAACGCGCGAAAATTATTACAATTTTTTTGTATAAGCAAATATTATTTTTTATATCAATATAAATATTTTGCATAATTATTTAGTTCTAATTACATTAAAAATTATAATATTTATTTTCATAAAATTTAATAAAAAATATTGACCGTAATAGAAATTAATTATTTTTTATTTATTTAGTACCGAAATATCTCACTGTCTATATAGTCTACTACAATTATTATTTAAAAAATCGGCAAAGATTAAGTCATTATTGTCAAAAAATGTATAAAAATATATACAAAAATCAAAGGCAAGAACAAAAAAAAATCATTTTAAATGGCTGCTGCTATACTCGAATATTTATAGATGAAACAACATCTTTTGTTTTATTTTAAACATCCTTTTCCCCAAATGTTTTTTGTAATTTTAAGTTAAATTTGTTATTTAGAATGTCCCCAATACTAATTTTATTGCTCCTCAAGCCTTAAGAATATCACACCATGTCTTGTATATGATTATTTAGAAATAAACACTTGCTACCTTTATTATAGACAAACCTATACATGTCTGGGAAATCTAGGAAGACGTTAATTAACATATAAAAAATATATAATTTTTTTTAATATCTTATGTAATTTTTCAAAATTTCTTACCGATAAATAAATGTTAAATGTATTGACATTTTTATTTTATTTTCATATCTCCATAGCACAAAAAAACATTTTTCATTTAAAATTGTCGAAAGGTCGAATTGTCGAAAAAAATAAGATAAAATTTATAAGATCGAATTTTCATTTAAAATTGTCTAATTTAATTAAATTGTCATTTTTTTCTATCGAACCATTGCCATAATATTCAAATTTTCGTTTCAATGTTTAAAAGAAATGCTTTTCCTAAATAACAGATTAATTTTTGAAATCCATCTTCAAGAAATGTTTCGTGAAATGTTCCTTTTTTGGTTTTACTATTTCCAGCCATCGAACTGAATTAAATCTCAACGGGTTAATATAAAGCAAGAAACTATGAATGTGTCTTCGGGGAGGTGTCTAATAAAAAGTTGTCTAATTAAAATATTCAAGAGAGTGCTTGAAGAAATATTAAAACATCTCTTTAAGAACTTCTATAAACGTGTTAAAAAAAAATGTAAAAAAATTGTGTATTAGAAATTGGTATTTAATTAAACCTTTTTAAAAATAATTTTAGTAAATAGAAATATAATCAAAAAATATATACAAAAAAAAACTATTTTTAATCTCGAAACGCCATAAATAAATATTATAGTATAATAATCAGCTAATGCAAAAATATTTTATAGTCTATTAATTTATTTTAAAATATTTTAGTTCGATATTCGTTGAATATTTAAAAACAACTCACTAATAGCTATTAATTTTTTAATAAAATTTCTTATCAGTAAAACGACGAATTAAATAAAAATCAAATCGAAATTTTTCTTGAAAAACTTTCTTGCACTTAACAAAAACACGATAAGGGTGAAATCTTATTTTGCCTCTGATAAATATTAACCATTTCCGAAGGATCGATAACTGCCCAAAGATTTACTACCGGCTTTTGCCTGGTAATAAATAAATTAAAAGCCAAAAAGGGATTTAAATAATATACAACGTGGCTCAATAAATCATTCGTGGAAAGTGCGAAATTTTTCAATTGACCTCCCAAAAAACTTCGACATGAAACGACTATTTAATAAATGAAAAATTAGCAATTAAAAATCTTCTCGTTTTAGCAACTATTTTATTAATTGGTGAAAAATCAAAATTAAATTTCTCCAAAACTGATTTATAAATATATCGAATAACATAGGCAACAAACACATCCTTGCGGAACCCCCCCCCCCCGTAAGAAATATTGAATATTTGTTTTTACTTTTATGTCACCGATAATTTAAGAATAATTTATATATTTTAAATCCAGAATTATATATGTCGAAATTATCAATTATGCCAAGTGTCATCCTCTGGGAATAATATCGCCAATTCAATAATCCTGCGATAATAATAATAATAATAATCCAGTTTCATCTACAATAGCATATATATATATATATATATATACACGTAAGACAAACACACGTGCATTCAAACAATTCCAAATTAATATTCTATATCGTTTATGCAAGATTGTATATACTGGCAATATTGGCATACTTGGATATATACACGGTGTCCACAATAAGTGCAATATAATACAAAGAGTTCGCTATTATATTACTGTAGAATTATATTATTTGGTGGTTTTATTTTATATTAATTTGTGATTATTGAAACATTTTATAATACAATGTACAAATAAAAATAAAAATATAAAATTTCACATATAGTAAAAATTTTAACATATAAATAATTTTTAATATGATTAATGTATTTCTGCATAATAATAATAAATTGCTTAATATTTGTAATTTTTTATCCCATTAAACTATTATCATCAAATTTAATTTTCGAGCCCAATTTAAGTGATTTTAACATAAAATCAGAAATAATTAATGACAATCGTTTAATTTAAATTTTTTAACCAATGAGTTGCCATTTGATTTTTCAGTAAGCGAAAATTAGGGAAAAAATATTATTTGACATATTAAAACATGTTTTAAAATTCAAATTAAATTCGAATAAATCTTAAAATTCAATCGAATCGATTTGGCGACAAATTGAAAATTGCTTTAAAGGAAGTGTTCCAAAAGCAACTGAAAAATTTAATTTGGAGGCATTTGTCGAAGATTGAGTCTTCATAATATGAAGAAAGCAAACGGACATTATATTATACAGGGTTTATTTTAGTCGTGCATCAAAATTCCTATAATGAATTCGAAAACATCAAATTTATTTTTTTATACAAGATAAATTTTTTTTATAATAAGGTTGCATTAAATAAGAAGGTACATTAAAGTTTCTTTGAATATCAAAACATTTCGAATCAAGGGAAAAATCACTCATTCATTATGATTTTTTATTCCGTGGATTCTCGATGTCAAAAAAATCCTGGAGCTGAAAAATGTTTAATTGATCTCTTATGCAGTTATCTCCAAACGTTTCGAGATAATTTTTGTTTCTAAACAAAAAAAAACGTTTCAAAACTACTTTGCTAAATAAATTTAAAAAATGCAAAGAATTGCTCCGAGTAGTTTTTCTAATTTCCTTAAATCGATGTTATTTTCCATTCCCAAAAACTAGTTAATATATTTATCCTGTTTAGTTAAAGAGTCCGCAATCCTAAAGATTGGTTGGAAACAGCACGCCATGCCGATCTATCCTGAGCTAATCCCTTCATCTCCCTATAGCTATTCATCTCAACGTCTTCAACTATCTGACTCACATACTCCAATCTAGGCCTACCTACCCCTCTCTTTCCCTCCACTCTACCTTCTATGATCAATTGCATAATCCCCCCATGCCTAAGAATATGCCCTACTAATCTGTCTCTCCTACGCTGTAACACTCTCCAGATACTTCTCTTCTCCCCTACTAACTCTAGTACAGCTTCATTTGTTACTTTATCTTCCCAACCAATCCTCATCATCCTCCTATAACACCACATTTCAAGTGCTTCTAATCTACGCTTCTCTTCCTTTTCTATAGTCCACGCCTCACACCCGTACAGTGCTACACTCCAAACATATACCTTCAGTAATCTTTTTCTAATACCCAAGTCAATATTTGATCTTAAAATCTGTTCTTTTTCTACGAATGCCTTGATACCCTGTGCTATCCTACACTTTATATCTACCTTGCTTCGATTATCTTTTGTGATTCTACTGCCTAAATAACAAAAATCTGACACTTCTTCGATTCTATTATCTCCTATTGAGATCCTCATTTTTCTACTGCATTCCTTTTTGTCACACCTCATCACTTTAGTTTTACCTATATTTATTTTCATGTTAAAATCCCTAGTCAATACTGCCTGCATACCATTCAATACCCTTTCTAAATTCTTTTCGCTTTCTTCCAATATAGCTATATCGTCGGCGAATCTCAGCATATATATTTTCTCTCCCTGTACATTCACACCTACACTATACTCTTCTTTTACTTTGTTTATTGCATCTTCTATATATAGATTAAATAATAACGGTGAGAGTGTACATCCCTGCCGAACTCCCTTCCCTATTTTTGCTACCTCTTCTTCCCCCTCAATTCTAACTAAGGCAGTTTGGTGTTTATATAAATTAAAAATTATTCTCCTATCCTTATAATCTGTACCCGTTTCTTTTAAAATTCTAAACATTATGTCCCAATCTACATTATCAAATGCCTTTTCTAAGTCTACAAAAGCTATGCAAGTTACCTTTCCTACCCTATTTCTTTTTTCTACTACCGTTCTTAGTGCTAGAATCGCCTCTCTCGTCCCTCTGTTTTTCCTAAAACCAAACTGATCTTCTCCTAGCCTTTCCTCTACTTTATTTTCTAATCTCCTATAAATAATCTTTAACAATATCTTCGATGCATGTGATAGTAGGCTAATGGTCCTGTAGTTCTCACACAAATTAGCTCCTATTTTCTTCGGCATTGTTACTATTCTACTACGCTGCAAATCCTGTGGTACTTCTCCCTTCTCATATATTTTACAAACTAACCTGTATAATCGCTCCTGCATTTTTTCCCCTGCGTGTTTTATTAATTCGGCTGGTATCATATCAATCCCCGCTGCTTTGTTATTCCGAAAATCATGTAATGCTCTATGAAACTCTGACCTAAGTATGCTAGGACCTAAGTCATCCTCATCTATCTGTTCCACACTATCTAGCTCCTCCATGTCCAGCCTACCTTTATATAAATCTTCAAGATACTCCTTCCATCTTCTAGCTTTTTCCTTATTTTCTGTGAGTTCCTTACCCTGCTTATCACATATAATGTTACCCTTTGGTTTTACTTTAGAAAAATGTGACTTAATTTTCCTGTAGCCCAAATCTACTTTACCTCTTCTCATATCCTCCTCAATATCCTCACAGTTTCCTTTTATCCACTCTTCTTTCGCTAGCTTGCATTTCCTATTAATTAAGTTCCTTAGTTCCTTATATTTTTTCTGTCCTGCTTCTGTGTTTCCTATTTTAATTTTCCTTCTTGCTTCTATCATTTCAACTATTTCTTCCGTGATCCATTCCCTCCTACCTGCCCTTTTCTTTGTGCCTAATACTTCATTTGCTGCTGTAGTTAACCCATTTCTGATTTCCCTCCATTCGCAATCTATGTCGCTCCTAGATGTTCCATTAGCCATGATTTCTACTTTCTGCTTGTACTTTTCACATACATCAGCTAATTTTAACCTATCGACATCTACTCTGACCTGTTTGGACTTCTGTAATTTCTTGAATTTGACCTCTGAGTCCAGGACTACTAAATTATGGTCACTATCAATATCTGCTCCAGGGTAACTCTTACAATTCTTAATCTGGTTCCTAAACCTCTCTTTAACCAGTATGTAATCTATCTGATACCTCCCTATATCTCCTGGCATTTTCCACGTATATATCCTGCGCTTGTGATTCTGAAAAAGCGTGTTTGCTACCACTAGCTTATTCCTAATACAAAACTCTACCAATCTATCCCCTCTATCATTACGTGTTCCTATTCCATATTCTCCTACTATTGAAACTTCCTTGCCCTTACCTACTACGGCATTCCAATCTCCGATTACAATTAGATTATCCTGTCCTTTAACGTTTGCTAACCTAGATTCAATCTCCTCATAAATGGATTCTACCTCCTCATCATCGTGACTTGAAGTTGGCATATATACTTGCACTATAACTGTGTCCGTTGGCTTCGTGTCTAATCTAATAGTTATAATTCTATCACTAACTTGGCAATAACTCTTTATTCTACATCCCAACTTTCTATTCATTATAAAACCTACAACGGGTATGCCCATTATCTGATGCTGTGGTTATTAATCTGTATTCTCCTGACCACGTATCTACTTGATCTTTCCTCCTAACTTCACTAATGCCTACAATATCCAGTTTAAGTCTCTCCATTTCTAATTTCAAATTCTCTAACTTTCCTATCCTATTCATACTGCGTATATTCCACGCTCCGACTCGTAGAATTCCCGACGAAATCGATCTCTTGCCCTCCCCAGAAACCGAGGGCTTGCCTGCTACCGAAGTAGCAGGGTGAGATTCTGAGCCATTGGCTCTACTCACCTGGGGTAATATATTTGAGATAATCGACATTTCATGTGTAAACTTGAGAAAGGTACAGTGCTGGTTTCTCCTTGCCTTGCACCGACCAATGAGTGCATATTTTAGCCGTCGCCCCACCGATTCAGCCTAATCCCCCTAATACCGTGGGTTAGCCTGAATCTTTCCTATAGACCGGGATCCCTGTATAGGGACCGCTCTATAGGCCAGAGCGTCGTTGCCCATGTCTTGCCCCTAGGAGGCATATGCAGTGCATTGGCACACTATTGACATCCTGTATATAAAATTAACCCCGAATACATTTTAGCGAAATTTTATATAAAAACTAAACTAATAAATTCAAGAAAATAATAATAATGCCAGAGTTTTATTATTATTTTTTAATAAAATAAAATAAAATAAAATAAAATAAAAGACTCTTCCATATCTTTTACCAAGTTGCTCATTTGATGCAGATTTTTTTAAATTCTTAAAATTCTCTAAGATTCTTATATTTTCGTTTTTTCATGAACGTTTCAAAAATTCCTCCAAATAAAACTTCCCAGTTGTTCTCGTCATTTCTCCGATACAGCGTTCATTTTTAACTAGCGAATTATCGGTTTTGAAACATTTCGAAATTAATTTGATGCAACTATCTGATCTTTTAATCTCTGGCGTAAAAATTGACGCTTTTCTCGCACTTCTTACAAAGATTGATTTTATAACTTACCGAAAAGTCATATATAGTATTTTTAATGGATGAAAAATCGATATTAAACTAAAGTCAGTCACCTAACGTATTTTTTTTAAACTCTGACGTGAAACTGATCTTTTAATCTCTGGCGTAAAAATTGAAAAATTAAAAATTGACGCTTTTCTCGCACTTCTTACAAAGATTGATTTTATAACTTACCGAAAAGTCATATAAAGTATTTTTAATGGATGAAAAATCGATATTAAACTAAAGTCAGTCACCTAACGTATTTTTTTTAAACTCTGACGTGACACTGATGTTTTAATCTCTGGCGTAAAAATTGAAAAATTAAAAATTGACGCTTTTTTCGCACTTCTTACAAAGATTGGTTTTATAACTTACCGAAAAGTCATATATAGTATTTTTAATGGATGAAAAATCGATATTAAACTAAAGCCAGTCACCTAACGTATTTTTTTTAAACTCTGACGTGAAACTGATCTTTTAATCTCTGGCGTAAAAATTGAAAAATTAAAAATTGACGCTTTTCTCGCACTTCTTACAAAGATTGATTTTATAAACTCACCGAAAAGTCATATATAGTATTTTTAAAGAATGACAAATCGATATTAAACTAACGTCAGCCATCTGACGTAAAAAAAATATTTTTAGCCATTTTCAATCACATTTTACAGTCACTAGAATCAGTTATACCGCAATTAGATTAGGCAACTTTTTATACATTTACTTAAGAACACAAAACAAACACACGCAATTACACACCATACTAGATTCAAATTATTCCCAGCACGGCTTTAACAATGACAAATTGTCAACACTGTATCATGATAACGTGCCCCTTGTTGGAACACATAGACAATAATTGTTCTATCTCTATATACACGTAAGCCATCAACCCTGTCTATAACGCGATGTTGTACTATTTCCCCTTAAAGCGCGCCCTGTTAGGGCCCTATTTCACCACCACGCTGTGTAGACTTTTTTCCACCCGCGAAGTGGAAAAATAATATTGTAATTTTTAAATCCGCTTTAATAATGACTCGAAAAATACCGATAATGAGTTTTGTCAATGGAAACGACATGCGTGAGTAAATGAACATACGTCGTACGAACATTTCGAGTGATCCACCCCTCCTTAGAATAAAAAAATAAATATATATATATATATAAATGTTTAATTATCTTTCGCAATAAATCGGGGCATCCGATATAGGCAACTTAATGTACAATCGCATCGCATCCCGATATTATCGAGTTGAGAATAGCGAAGCATTAGGCGTTCCTTCTGCTCCCATGGGTGGAGGGAAGGAAGCTGCAGACAGCTAAGGCGGAGGATGCGGTAGTACATACAAGAGTACATGACGTGCCATTGTCTAATGGGAGTAGTGTGCTAATATCTAAGGAGGTCCCGAAGGAACCAGGGAAATCGTGCGGGAGAAGGAAGTCGAAAGAGGTCCTGGAAATTTGTACTTTGGTGATGACAGGTCTCTCAAGAGAAGTGTTTAGCAAAAGTACTAAATTGAGATTTGAAATTTATTGAAAAAATATATATATTTTTTTATAGTCAAACATAAAAAGTTTGATTATTTATCTTGAAATAATCAAATTTTAAACATTTGATTCAATCTCCATCGAAAATATTTATAAAAATTAATGCACTCAAAAGTTGTTTACGTGCGAACAATTCTTCATATGCGTAATTTTTAATTTTCAACAGTTTTATTAACGTTTCTCCTTTTATTAAATTAATACAAATCTTACGAAATAAACTCGCAAATCTTTCGAATTGGTAAAAGTATGTGATTTTGTTGGACGATGAAATCAAACAAAAATGATTTAGAAAATATTTTACGTCCAGTTTCGAAAAAAAAATTTTTTTGTTGAGCAAAAACTGAATTACTTGAATCTAAAAATTTGTCTAAACTTCGTTTATTTATAGAATATTGAAGAAAAAAATAAAGACTATTTCTTAAAAAAATACACTCGTCAAATATTCGATTAATTTGTAGCAGTCTGAGGGGAACTCTTCAGAAAATGCCTTAAAAAATACTTAGTGCAACGTTAGAAAAAAAAATAATTTCTGTTAGATAGTTTTAATTCTTTTCGATGACAATTATTGTAATTTAAAAATTTTTGCGCTTCAATTATTTTATCGACTCTCTCAAACAAATTTTAATAATATTAACGAAATCGTAAAAAAAAATTATTTAAATTTGCAGAGGCTAATATAATGGAGGAAGAAAAAGTAGCCATTGGCCGCCGTAAAAATCAGATTAATTAATTTGCAAAAAATCCAGCAAAAAAACGAATTATGTGAAATATTAAAATACTATTATTTAACACCGTAGTGATAATTTTTTAAATTAAAATAGACCTAAATTCGAATTTTTATTTTTATTCTCAATAAAGAGATTTATCGTACAGAATTAGAACTTGTAGTCTATACAAAAAAAATGATTTTTAGTAAAAAAAAATCGTTGTAAAAAAAAAATTTTTTAATACCTCTGCCGAGATATCTACTATTTATTTTGTTACTTTTCTTTAAACTCAAGTTGCTGACGTCTAAAAGGAAAAATAAGAAAACGCTGAGGTTTTTAAAGGATTTTTCTTTTAAAGGACATTTAGCGTTGGGGAATTATTTCCATTATTCAAAATATAATTAAACTTAATTAAATTTAATATAAGAGTCAATCTAAATATTTGCACGTATCGTCGGATGTTAATTCCCAATTTAATTTCCGGATTTTGCGCATATTATAATCACTCGGTAGTGGAAATTAGCCTTCTGCTAAAACCACAGATACAGCAGGCCTAGGCAAATTACAAATGAGGCTTTAAAAACAGACAGCAGAATTAAATAAAATCTAATTTATATTACTTATGTTTATTTTTCGAAAATCTGAATATGAGATAAAAAGTCTTCGTAAATAAAAATTTAAAAAATCGTAAATAAAAAAATATACGTTTGAGAGATGGGAAATTTAAAAAAATCGATTCAAAATCAGTAGAGTAATTAAATAATTAATTAAATTAATGTACACATTATAATGGGCCGCATAAAGAGCTCAGCGGATATGTTGGACAGGCCTGATATATACTACAGCATAGTACATATCTGTACCTTGGTACAAAAATGGACAATATCCAACATTATAATGGAAAATGGAGTTTTTAAACATTTTCGTAATGGTTTTTATAAAATAATTTTTCAACGTTTTTTTGTTTTAATTATTTGTATTATTCGGTGAATTAACATCCGAAAAAAAATGTATTTAAGTACGAAAAGTAAATTTCCAAAAAAATAATTTAATTACACAGGGTGGTCCAGTTTCACAAAGTACACATCAAATTTTAATTGTCACTCCTTCTGTCGTAACAATTTTTTTTTTAGCGACATCTACAAGCTTCTTTGAAAAGTGCTATACCAACAATATTTAAAGTTATAACGTACTGAAACTTTGCTATTTCATTAATAAATAGTCGATCTTAGTACCTACCACGCTAAAGAGATATAATTTGATACAGGGTGTTTGCTATGATGCTGCAATTTTTTTATAATGTAATTTAACATATTCCTTTAATGGAACACTCTATATATTATTGATAAACCTAGTTGACAATTAATTTATGATTCACAAACAAAAATAAATAAAAAGAAGCAAGAAAATAGTTATAGAAAAAAAAATTATTAATTAAGTAATTTAATTAATATATTCTTAGTTTGTTTAAAAAATTATTAAATCTCAAATTATGGCATACTTTAGCAACTAGTTGATTTTGCAACCGCAATTATATTTGCCACATATATTTTCAGTGCGTATTTTATTACGTAGTCATTGTTATGAGGCCATTAAATATAATGGCCTTCGTAAAGGTACTGTACATTCATAAATCAAACAGATTTTAGTTTTTCTCTTTAGAAAATGGATTCACTCTTTAAATCCAGAGTAAGATACAAGTGGAATGTACACATGGGGACAGGAATATTGGCAGAAACGCACTAATGGATAGCAAAATATTTCTGGAGATCGATTTTATAGTAAAAATAATATTTATTGCGGTTGTTAAGGGGATGGTTTGGTAGCAACTGATGATAAAGTATTTTTAGCGCGTATTTGATCATAGATGCAGCTAAGCGCCATCTGTGTTTCAATAGCTCAATCATGAATTTATGATTTCTATATTACGACCCCTAGTTAAAAATTTTAAATTCCGAGTCAATTTTTTGATAAACAAAGTGCATTGATGTCATTTTTTCACTCAACTGTTCCAACATAGATATTAAAGCCTTGGAAAATATTTCCAATGATTTGTTCGTTTTTGGCAGTCATAAAGTTTTTAAAAAAACTACAAAATGAAGTTCAATTTTCAGATTTTTTCAAAAAGTAACGAATATAGCCAATACAGAAGTCAGAATCTGTCATCGTCTAAACTAAACTTTGCTTAATATATGTTAAAAATATTTCGTCCTTACGACTTTCTGTAAAAAAAAATCTAAAATCGAAATAATATACTTCCGTTTCTAATACACAATTGAAATGGTTTTAAAACCGTAGCCTTAAATATAATAAGATTTTTTTTTAAATAACATGTAATATTACTATTACATTTCAATATCGTGTATATTTAGTTGCATAACTACATTCTTCCCTATATTATTGATTATAAAGGAAAAAATTTAAATCAAAATTTGTCATCATCTAATATAAACCTTTCTTGATGTGTGTTAAAAATATTTCGTAATTACGACTTTCCTGTAAAAAAAAATTCTAAAATGAAAATAATATACTTCCGTTTCTTATACACAATTGAAATGGTATTAAAACCGCATCCTTAAATATAATACGATTTTGTTTTAAATAACATGTAATATTACCGTGTATATTTAGTTGCATAACTACATTCTTCCCTTAAAGACCATTACTTAAAAGACATACTAATCTAATAACGTATCTTAATTAGTAACGTACATGTTCATTGTCTCCGAGTGTACATATATACAGAGTTCTCCAGAATGTGCGCCTATTACGGATATTATTACAAGCATTATTATAAAGGGATAAATGGAAAACGGCAGCCTTGCACCACCATTAGAATAACAATGAACAAAATGGCCGAGGTACGCCATTATATATACCTTTCGAATAGGTATGAATATATTTTTCATCGGATTGTTATTTCGTGCACAAAGATAAGCGATTTTTCGAAAAATACTGTAATTGAAAATAAAATTTTATTACAGAAATTATTATCGAAAATTAATTTCGTAGTTTAATCGTAAGTTTTTAACAACTCATTACTTTTTATTTGTTTCAAGTATTAAATTTGCATAATTTATTGAATTTCTTAGTATTAATTTCAGTTTACTTTCTTTAAAATAAGCGCGACGCAATTTATTTTTAAAAATACAACTCTGTTCGAAATACGCAACTTTAAAACAGCAACAAAATTGCGACTATACAAAAAATACAAAACTGAAAATATTTATTACCCAGTACAAAATGCGTTTTTCTGCACAAATCTGGGATATCAGTTACGTAGGTTAGCTGCATAACATATAGCTAGCTTCCGAGTCATTCGAGTGAGGGGGAATAAAATTTATTTTGAGGTTATTGTCGCGCCATTTGATGCCACAGCGAACGGAAAATGGGAATTGCTGATATATTCACTATCATATATGTGCTCTTTTGATCCGTATAGTGGACACTACCATGGACTTCATACAAAGCCGTTTAAATACAGGGACAATCGAAAGTCAAGGCATTTGTTGAGGTTTTAGCCTCAGATAAGAGATAAGTTGAGTTCGATTTTGAATTTTTGCAAAAAAAAAGATCAAATAACACAGTCGCTGTAATATTTATAAAGCAAGCGAAGTATAAAAATTAGTTCGAAAAATCTCTTTTTCTAAACAGGGTGTAAATGAAAGTCGAGTAGTGACCATTCCGATAGTTTTCGTTGTTCAAATATTTTCACGCGTCTTTCGATCTAGTACTTCAATTAGTCAATCACGAATTTAATTTTTTTTTAATCATAAATCATGGATTTACGATTTCTAACGATTCTTGGTCAAATATTTTATGTTATATATGTCAAATTTTCCAATTTTAACTCGAAAGTGTTTTGTAATTTCTGAATTAAGAATTTTTTTTTGATAAACATAGTGCAGTGATGTAAATTTGACGATCAGCTGTTCAAAATGTTCCAATTCAGATATTAAGGCTTGGGCAAATTTGTCTGATGGTGTATTAGTTTTTGGCATGGTCTCAAAAGTAGAATATTAAATTTAAATCAAAAAATTATTATATAATAATTAAAGAACATTTAAAAGCATGAATGGTATAAATATTTAAATTCGAACATGGTGAAAAATAGCATTGCTACAAAAGTCAATTGTACGAACACAAGTGAAAAATAAATCGTCACTAGATTTTTTTTAATATCTATTTTTTCAATATTATTCACTATTTATTTTCAAATCTTCGTTTTTATGATTTTTTTAAACGCAGATAAATTGCAACGTAGCATTTAATCAATGTCAAACGTACTTGGATCTACGCGCCATCTGTTTTTCTATAAGGCAATCACGAATTTATGATTTCTATCAAATATTTGATGCAAATGCATCAAAACGTATACAATTTTCATATTTTCTTCAAATATGTTTTGTGATTTATGAGTCAAGAAATTTTTTGATAAACATAGTGGCAGTGATGTAAATTTGACACTCTGCAGTTCCAAATATTCCAATTTAGGTATTAATGGTGCGACAAATTTTTTTGATGGTGTGCTAATTTATGGCCGAGTCTCAAAGTAGAAAAAAATGCACTAATTTTTTTTTAAGTAACTAATATATCTAACACCGTCAGAATCTGTAAGTACCTAAATCTTTATTAAATGATGTTGAAAATATTACACGCTTACGATCTATCTTTTTTTTTAAATGTTCTTGACTCAACTATACCATAAAAGTTTATAAATATTATTTATAACGAAAAAATCTATCACCTTCACTGCGCGTTTTTTCTGCGCGTCTTTTACATATTTCACGTTAGAACAAATTTTCGTTTCATCCTGTACATTACCTAGTACGAAACATCGGAATACCGATTATATAGCAATTGTTTACACTATACTATACGCATAGCTGAAGTAATATAGTTCTCTATAGCATTTAAGGCAACGATCCTAAAAATGGCCATCCAGGTCCTGTTCCGGTTCGGCCATTTACCGTTTCCGGTTTGTAACGATAGCAGCCGGGCGGCCGTGGCAGGACTATATATGACTGGCTTAGAACCAAAGGGGTACAAGTGACATTTTCTAAAAAAATGTGAAAAGTGCAGCAATAGAAACTAGATATATGCACAAAATGTTGTTGGCAGAAGAATATAACTGATTTCCTAGACAGTGGCGCACTCTATCCGACTTTTTTTGTTAAGACTTTTTTGCAAAGACTTATCTGGACCTTTTTTTTTTAACTGATTTTATTTTTATTTTACTTTAATTACACAAAAGACATTATAATAGACTAACATACATATTGAATCTGTACCTTGGTACAAAAATGGCTAATGTCCAATATTATAATGTGCCGGAAAATGGAAAATGGAGTTTTTAAATTTTCAAACATTTTCGTAATATTATAGAATATCCCCCAAATACCGTAACTTAAAGCATTAAGTAGCTAGATGCGCATTTCGAAGGCTATGCCCCCATCTTCACTAGCACAAGATAAAAACTAAATAAAATACCTCTGTCACGAATCGTGATTTACTTTACACCGTAGTAATATTTTTTTAATTTTTCGTAATGTTTTCGCATTTTCATAAAATTATATAACAATTTTCATAAAATAGTTTTTCAAAATTATTGATGTTATTTGGTGAATTAACAGCGTGAAATATACTTTTTATTTTTTTGAATTCTCATGCACTCTTGCTCCATATTTTAGATATTGGTACAGAAGATTCCAAGGTATAGAAATATTAAAACAATAAAATTATTGTATATTACAATAAATATATTAAATATATATAAAAATATATTAAATATATATTACAATAAATTGAATATAACAAAAAAAAACTTTAACAGTGATTTAATCGGAACTGCAAATATGTCACCCCTTTGGTTCTAAATACTCCCTATATTGTATTGTACGTACGCCAATGTATAATGGCTGACATAACCTATATCTCAGTTTTACATTGTATCCATTGCAGATATACAGCAGCCATGTTAAGAACGCACTTATAGATTTAATGGAATATAGTTGATTTATGTACAATTTTTATTTTTCGTTTGACCCATTCTTCAACGTTTTTTAATTTTTTTTTTTAAATAAAAAATATTAAAATTCTTCGATTCAGCGTTTATTTTTGTACCAAGTAAAAAGAATTGTTTTTGCGTCCAACTTTTTGTCTTTGACAAAGTTCGTTTGCAGTAAATTAGTTTATATATGATCATAATAACAAGCAATAGTAAATTTGTGATCATGTAAAAATTATGTTACATGTTTTTTTAAGATTAAAAAAATTGTTATAGGCTATCTATAATATAAAAAATATATAGTAGAATGGTATACTATAATTTTTAGATTTAATTTAATTTATTATCCTGTGTATCCTATATACAGGGTGTTACATCATCAGACGTCACACAACAAATTCCTTGGTTCATGTTTATCTGTTGAAATTTTGTCTTCCATAATTAATTATCGACAAAATACAAAATAGAAAAGATTTAGTATTTTCAAATCGCCATTCAAAAATCCCAGTTTCGTTTCTATAGCTTCAGTCGTTTTCGAGAGAATTGAATAAGAGTGTCGTCTAGACAGAGTGATATTATAAGACTATGGCAAGAAAGACAAAATATCACAATTCAACATGCGTCATTTTGACAATATTAATGTCAGAATAAACTGACAAGAGAATACAGTTGTCAACGTGACAGTTGTTAAATTCAATTGTCTCGTTTTATATAATTAAATAATATTAAATAAAAATCACTTAATATTTGGTGAAAATCTTTTTTAAGAAATTTAGATATTTATACGTTTCTAAAGAAAGAAAAAAAACTAGCAGAGTAATCTTTGCGATTTTATCGTGGATTTGGTATAGATTCGATACATATGTTTCGTATAAAAACCGTAGAGGAATAATGCCGGAATAAAAAAATATATATCCGAGTAGCCATTTCCGGTAGATTCGCTACATATTCGGCCATCGTGAAATGAAAATGTTTCTGAAGACAAAATAATAATAAAACGATTAAAAAACACTGTTGACTTTGCGATAAATAAATTTTTGTGCGACAATTTCAGTTAAAGCCACAACTAACATGCAACATGCGCATATCGACAAGTTACCCGCCAACTTCACTAATACAAAAAATACATTCACATTATTATACAAAATATAAGTAATTTCTTCAAAAACAGGATTAAAAAATAATCTATAATTCATCATGATATTTTTAATACTTAATTAATTCTGTAGTGTAATTATTTAAAAAAAAATCGGTTACTTCCAAGCACAAAGTTTACATTTTAACAGCATGTTTTAGTTTCAAATCACCGCATCAGATTTTTCCACAGTATCTTATACATAGAGCCACCCGGTATAATCATAAGACCAGTGGGATAATCCCTGGGAAAGTGGCAGACATTAATAATCCCTGGCAGATAATTTGCGCGCGCGAATTTACAGTAAATTATGCGCAAATAGAATTTGTAATCTTTTCCAGATATAATTTACGTGTTAATTTTACTACCCCCATTTGAATTACTGCATCCCCCCAGCCACCCTGAACACATAGTACATTTTGCACTATACTTTCAGCATATTATCTATCTTAATTACGCCGCCAGTATAAATATGCCATCTCTGTCTTAAATAGCCTGTGCGTACGTATTGTCCATCTCATTCTCGCCTCTATATTTAAGCAGTTAATTTTAATTAGAGCGCGCGCCGCGTGCCTGAGGAGGAATCTTCCTTGCGAGACGTAATTTATTATAGGCCCTCGTTGCGTATGGCCGAGGTGAGGCTAGATCTTGGAATTTGTATTAAATAAATTTGATAATTGGTTCTGAATGGATTAAACGGATAATAGATGGCGCTATTTGAGACGCTTGCAATGCGCAGGGTTGTCGTAAGCGCGTATCGTGAATTTGTAATAGATTATTTATTAAATATTTTACGAATAATTTATAACAATAATTTTACATAATAAATTGAATAAATAATTAGTTTTCCGCTGGACTTATTTTTTCTTTTGAAGATATATGCGTCAACTCTTAAGCGATTAAATTTTTTTTTGGCGAAAATTTTTGGACATAGCAAAATATCGATAATCCATACAATGAAGTTTCCAGAAAATTTAAAAAAAAACTCAAATGATTGCTTATTATCTTCCGCGTTTGCTTTCTTCATATTGTGAAGGCCTAATCTGTCATATTCGGAACGGTTTTTCCTAATTTTTTCTTTTTGTATTCATATTTTTTAAATTAAATATCACCTTTGTAATAAGGTTGAATATTATTGTTTTTTTCCTTTCATGTATTTATATAACCTTACTTTACCCAATAAGGTAAATTTATTATTATATAATTTTAGCAAATTTTGCATAACAACTTATAATTTCTTTTAATCATAAAACTTCCAAATTAAATTTTGAGTTGTTTTGGAACATTTTAAGATTGCAATAAAACTTAAAATCGATGACAATTTAATGTCAAATCTTTCAAATGTCTCAAATCGTAGTTCAAAGCAAGATGCATTTTTTCCAAATACAAAAAAGACGGTACCTTCTTATCGCCTATTAAAAAATATATATAAAAATTTTAAAATCTAACAAATGTCATTTGCTACGATAAAAAGATTGCTTTAAACTAATTTATAAAAGAATTAATTGGCAAATTCATTAATTTTTCATCAAAGTTTTTAATTTTTTTTTTTTTGTATAATTGTTAACGGCAATGTAATTTTCCTTCGTATTTTTGCAGTTTAAACAAAATTATGTTTCCAATATCATCTATAATATGGGACTTACCAAAATATAAAGAAGCGAAGATACAAAAAAGTACAAATTGCGTCATTGTTCTTGTATATTTGAAACTCACCTGAAACAATAGAAAAAGAAAAATGTAATAATCGTTGAAATTTAAATAAACTATTGAATATGAAGAGATTTAAGAACGTGAAATCGCTACATGATTAATAAAATATTTTTTTAACCCACTTTAGATATTTTATTATTATTATACAATGATAATTTCGCTATATTTGATTTTATTCATTTTCTAGTTTTGGTTTGATGATGAGTTAATCTCCGTCAAAAAAACCACCGTCATTCTTTGTGACATAATTATCTTCTACAATAATTTTTTCATTTTGTATGTATTGTTTTTTTTCTTTTTTTTATGTTATTTTCAATTTTTGTATTTTCTGGTACATATATTAATATATTTATTTTATTTATATATTTCTGTCAGAATAAAGATTTTATTATTATTATTCTTATTATTATTTCACGTTTTATGTTCTTATAATGGTATAAATTTTTAATTTTGATTTTTTTTTGAACGAGTTGTTGCTTACATGATTTTTTATTTTTTTTGAATGGCACAGGAATTACAAGAAAACAAAATGTCACCCCTTAAGTCGGGGGCTGACATTGTACCAATATTCAATAAGAATAGCATTGGAAATGGAGAGAATGGCCTAATTTCTTGTCTATTTATTTCTATCTTGTAAATTTCCTTTTCTTTATCTTGTCTATTTAATTTGTTCACTGACGGCTAATTTTTTTTTTTTTTAAGTTTGGCTATCCCACAAATATTGTTATTATTTGTTTACGTTGATAATTCCATTTTCTATCGTTTAAAACTGTATGGGTCATATTTTATTTGACAAAGATAAAAAAATATAATTAATCACGTTTTATGCGTGACAGAGGTATTTTATTTCGTTTTTATCTTGCGCTACTGAAGATGGGGGCATAGCCTTCGAAATGCGCATATAACAATTAATAAATGCTTTTATATAGTCGATATTCTATACAATACTTTTTCACAATCAGCTGATTTTAACGCTCCTTTCTAGTCGCTAGTGATTCACATATTTGCCGCGGCCTGTATAACAAACACATGTCGCTAATACGGTTATAATCCGCACGATGGCGCTGTAGTTGGTCTGTCCGATGCGCAGAATTTAAATGCATTTAATTTGAGACATCGTTGCACAGAATGGGATTTCCTCGGGCGATGGAATTAATATATACTCCGTTGTTGATATCCGCTGCTCAAGAAGATTGCTATAGAGCGCCCTCTATGCTCATATACTAACTATACTCACACCATAACACAGGGGACTAGATTGTGGTTACCACTGAGCATGGTACAATGTATGTACAAGATACGTTCGTATTTAAATATACAAGGTGTTGGTTTTAATGTGTGCACGGGTATTTTGATGTATTAAGGGGATGCCGTGCCTTTTAGGAATATATGTGTGTGTGTGCGCGTGTGTGTGCTGGCTATGTCAGCGAGGTACAGTTTTATTTACAACAACATACGCTGGACTTGTGAAAATGGTTACGAAAGTAAATCATTTTATTCCGCATACAAATACAGAAAATCAATCGAATTGTAATTTTTTCTTGTAACTTGACAATTAAATTTTGACTGCTTCTCTTTGTACGTCGATGTGTTATATATACAGAATTGCATCTATCGAATATGGGCTTAATTAAGCCGTGAAAACGAAATCTGCTATATTTGATGCAGCGACATCTATGCAAGATTCGTCTGTACTAGTCAGATGTTTACGTACCATATTAGTTGGCACGGCTAATAATAGATGGGGTTGAGCGATGCAATAAATTTAATCGCTGCAACCAAAGTGGGGTATCCCCTTAAGTAAAAAAAAAATATCAATTTAATTTACCACGCAACCATTACGATTAATGATATTACGAAAAGTAATTATATATTATAGCACGGCCCTGTAGATAATGGCACATTCCCAAAATAGCTCCATATCAGCACATATTATGCGTAGGTATGCACTTAACCCGTTGCGAGACAACATATATAGACTATTATAACATACGATACGTCTATATAGTAGACTAAAAGACAACTAACTCGTACAAAACATTTAATAAAATGAATTTATGCAACTTACCGTACAACAGAGTAACTAAAATAATGTGAGTGGTGGCGTGAAAAGGACGTTGTTTCATTTTTAAAGCGTATATTTTGTTATAATTGTGATACGAACATCTTCGTAGACCGTGAGTGTACCTAGGACGTACTTACATTGTATCATAGAACATCAAATGGAATTGTTTAATATAAATTCGTCTGCTAAGTGATTAATACATGGGAAGATAATGGACGCTACACCTGTAGCAGACATTAAACAGTGTGTATATGTACAGTAAGCTAACTATAGGGACACAAGTCTAATTTTTAAGGAGATTAAATAGAAGAGTATGTACGAAAATTACAAAGATCGTTTTGTATGATATTAGCTGCGATTTGTATGTTATAGAAAATATGGAATCAGGCTGTGATATTATTTTATTATTATACTGTAGAACAGGGGTGGCCAACCTTTTTGAAAGCATGTGCATTAGCGATGTATATATACAATATTACATCGAGTTTCCTATTTCGTTCCGTTCAACCAACACACTTTATCACTAAATAAATGTTAGTACTGTATATGTAATGTATACTATACTGCATCGTTTACGACTCGCTGTGATTCATAAACGGTTTAGTACACCACAGGTTCGGGACCTAGTACAAGTATAAAAATGTACATTTAAAAAATGTTAAAAAATACTTTTTACAGCGGGCGGTTTGAAGACCAATCGCGGGCGCACATGCGCCTGCGGGCGCGGTGTTGGCCACCCTTGCTCTAGAATAAATGTATCACATTTGAGATACGTCGCTGGCTTTCTATATAAATATTTTATGAGTATACTTCTTTATATTTGCATTTTTGTGGGGATGTAAAATATAAAATATCAAGACCTGGGATAAATAATGTTTCGCTGTATGGTGTAAAACGGCTCTTAGGATGACCAAAGCACAGTATCAGGACGCGATGGGTCTACGCGGGTGCACCTACCATCCACCACCACCCATACATTACATGCGCGATGGGAAATCCGAGGAAACATTACACCATCTGTCAGATGTGTTTATTCCCTGTGTAAAATATTGCCTGAACGACTATCCAGCCTATACTCTAAAAGTCTAAACTAAAGCACATTGTTGTGCATGACCGTGGTGCGGTATATACAGAGTGAGCACCTTAATACAGTGCAACCTGAATGCTTTTTGCAAGTCTTGCAATGAATTTTTATCGTTGACTGTAGCGATGGCAAACTGTAGGTCACTTTGAGGAACTAGTTCGTAGTTCGTGGTTCATTTCAATGTACCGTTCACGAACTATAGGTCGTGAACTAGTAACATCTTTTAAAAATGAACTAGTTCACCACCTATATGACCAAATTAGTAGGGCATATTCTTAGGCATGGGGGGATTATGCAATTGATCATAGAAGGTAGAGTGGAGGGAAAGAGAGGGGTAGGTAGGCCTAGATTGGAGTATGTGAGTCAGATAGCTGAAGACGTTGAGATGAATAGCTATAGAGAGATGAAGGGATTAGCTCAGGATAGATCGGCATGGCGTGCTGTTTCCAACCAATCTTTAGGATTGCGGACTGTTTAACTTAAAACTAAAGTGATGAGGTGTGACAAAAAGGAATGCAGTAGAAAAATGAGGATCTCAATAGGAGATAATAGAATCGAAGAAGTGTCAGATTTTTGTTATTTAGGCAGTAGAATCACAAAAGATAATCGAAGCAAGGTAGATATAAAGTGTAGGATAGCACAGGGTAGGAAGGCATTCGTAGAAAAGGAACAGATTTTAAGATCAAATATTGACTTGGGTATTAGAAAAAGATTACTGAAGGTATATGTTTGGAGTGTAGCACTGTACGGGTGTGAGGCGTGGACTATAGGAAAGGAAGAGAAGCGTAGATTAGAAGCACTTGAAATGTGGTGCTATAGGAGGATGATGAGGATTGGTTGGGAAGATAAAGTAACAAATGAAGCTGTACTAGAGTTAGTAGGGGAGAAGAGAAGTATCTGGAGAGTGTTACAGCGTAGGAGAGACAGATTAGTAGGGCATATTCTTAGGCATGGGGGGATTATGCAATTGATCATAGAAGGTAGAGTGGAGGGAAAGAGAGGGGTAGGTAGGCCTAGATTGGAGTATGTGAGTCAGATAGTTGAAGACGTTGAGATGAATAGCTATAGGGAGATGAAGGGATTAGCTCAGGATAGATCGGCATGGCGTGCTGTTTCCAACCAATCTTTAGGATTGCGGACTCTCTAACTAACTATGACCAAATACATGCACATACTGATAATGAAATCTTTTTTTCTCAATATAAAAATATTAAATGCTAAAAAAAAGAAATAAATTGAAATATTACAATACTTATTTTGAATTAAGAATGAGGAAGAAAAAACAATAATGTTTATAATTTATACAAAACATATATATAAGGAAATATAATTTCATTCTGTACACCAACACACTTTATCACTAAATAAATGCCAGTACTGTATATGTAATGTATACTATACTTCAAGTATATATATAGTACAAGTAAATGAATACGTAGACCGTGCACCATGTAGTTTATAGTTCACGAACTAGTGCATAGTGATCTATAGTTCGTTGCAAAACATCGTCACAGTACGCCCGTCATTTGATTGAACCGTTCAGAGTGAACGGTTCAATCGCGAGTGAACTACACATCGCTAGTTGACTGGTCGCTTAAAAAAAATATATATAATATAACATGCTTTTCTCCGTCCCTGTCGAAACATTTGCGAATCATTATTCGTGTGCCGCCCCTGGACGGACTACAGCGATTTTATTATCACCCTAGCCAAGCTGTTTTTCAATTGAGACCGAATGGTACCCAGTTTCTCGAAAATTCGCGAAATTAAACTTGTCGCTCTTAATTTCCTTTCATCCTGACAGAAAAGTATAATTTGGGCGAAAAGTGTCACATTATACTATTTGAATCGGACTAGCACTGCGAGGGTCGCCGGTTCGAACCCGTGTCATGCTAAAAAGTTTTTCTGCAAGAATTCCCACTGAATTTATTAGAAACGATAAAGTTGTAAGTACACTGTGCGCATATCTTAAGTCAAGGAAGCGATTATATTTCCTTTTTGCTTGCTTTTTTTTGTTCAACTGAACATTTACTGAGTCGAAATTTTTTCAAGGTAGTATATTGTATATTGTACTTTTTTAGGTACAATTATATCGTTACCTTAATAAGTGACACAAGTGAAATAGTTGTTTAATTGCTGTATTACTGATGATGGAAGTTTAACTTACGAAATGAACATTTAAAAACGCATATATATATATATATATAATATTTTCATGTATAGTAGTATTTTATTTTCCCGGCTAGTATTTATTATATATTACAAAATTGCAAATTTCGCTTTACAGCTGGCAGCGATTAATTTGAACACTTGACATTTGGTGGTTTCCGATTTATATTACATACAAATGTATTATGCGTGTTTCTCCCTAAAATACTACCTTGGGGGGGAAATTTTTTATTTTACGATTTACGGGGATTTAAACGAAATTAAGTATTGCGAACACGCTGTATAGTAGGAGGAATATGTAGTGTGCGCTGGAAAATGGCAAACATGTGAATCCCGAAACAAAGACATGTTATGTGGAGCATTGGAGCGAGTCCGGATTAGATAGATTAGTGTAAATGGCTCATTTTTGTATTTATTACGTAATTTCCAACGGATAAAGCAAAGATAGTTTTTACACTATACTATAAAAGTATAACGTATTTGATTTTTGTATTGATTTTTATTCAACTAAATTCATCAATCGTTAATCTTTAGTTTTAAAAAACTTATTCTATAAATATTTTCGTTTATAATGTAATAATAAGTATATTACTCGAATTATTAAATTAGAATATATTGGTCTTTAGATTTCATTTTTTAATGACTTTCAATAGCAAATGACAGCATTTAAATTTTTTACATTTTAATTTATAAGTTATTTTAAGTCCTTTAGTTAAAAAAAAATTTTTAATCAAACGAAAGCCCAAAAAATCTCCTTAAGACAAATTTCGAATATACCGGGTGTTATGTTTAAAAAATATATCGTATTTTTTAATTTAAAATGTCCAAATGTTAACTATTTTTATTAACGGTCCTGTATAAAATATGGGTAAGCTAATACATTGGTAAAATATATTTTAAGGTTTCATGATGTTATAAAAAAATGTTTTGTTGGTATGGCCGATTTTTTTTGCAAAATAAGTAATTAAAAAAAAAAGAATGTACTTAAGTACTAATCGTTGTAAAGCTAAATTCAAGCAGAATTAAGTAAGATAGAAAAAAATTGTATCGTTCCATTTAAAATAAAGTTTCAATGCACATATAAAAAATTAAACACCCTGTATGGCAGAAAACATGTTTATAATTGTAGGTAATAAAAATTATGATATTTCTATCTTTATTAATTTTGACAGCAAATTTCGAAGCCTTTTTTTAACCTTTATGCTAATATTAAAAAATATATATCAAATATAACTTAAAAAAAAAATTTCAAACTGCATATCCATTATATATTACCACTCAAATAAGCTGGAAACTTTTAGTTGCAAAAGAAGCAGATTTTTTTGTTCTAATAAAAGTGGGGAAAAAAACATTAACTTCATAAGGTGCATATAGTTCATGGTCTGTGCCCTTACCCTTATATTAGAGTGGTTGGTTCGACCGGACCCCGGAAGAGGACGTGCGTGTGAAAGGAGATTTTCACCGGAAACTGCCGGATGGAAATAAATATCGTCCCCGGGATTTTCCCCGGGGACGATATTTCTATTTGTTTTCATAGCGGAGACAAATTCGTTTTTTTTTTAACTGATTAAATTATATTGTAATGACAATAGGAAATAAGAAGTTTGGGCGTCGATTTTTTATTTTTATTTTTAATTGACCATTATATTTTTATAAAACAGTGGCAACGTCGCAACGTGGAAAATTAATTATATCACTTGGAAATTTTTTAATAATTTATTTTAAAATTAAACCCGAAGTGTAAATTATTTTTTAAAAAAGCACTTTAAGGTACAGTTTCCTATGTTCGTTTTTCCTTAAAAACAAACATAGTATGTTTTGAGATAAGAATATTTTTTACAGAAAAGTTGTAAGGACGTAATAATATTTTTAACATACATTAAGCAAGGTTTAGATTAGATGATGACAGATTCTGACGTTATTATCCAAATTAGTTGCTTTTTTTAGAAAAAATCCAAAATTGAACTTTATTTTTGTATTTTTATTTATTTTGTAACTTTATTTACTTTTATCTAAATTGGAATATATGGAACAGCTGATTGTCAAATTTACATTACTGCACTATGTTTATCAAAAAAAAATTTATATACAAAAGTCATAAAGACGTAATATTTTAAAAACAAACTAAGAAAGATTTGGATTAGGCAATGTCAGATTCTGACGGGTCTAGCTGTGTTAGTTACTTTTATCAAAAAATCTCAAAATTGAGCTTCTTTTTGTAAATTTTTATCCTACTTTGAGACCCTGCCAAAAACTAATACACCATCAGAAAAATTTGCCCAAGCCTTAATATCTAAATTGGAACATTTTGAACAGCTGATTGTCAAATTTACATCACTGCACTATGTTTATCAAAAAAATTCTCGACTCAGAAATAACAAAACATATTTGAAGAAAATACGAGACTTTTATACGTTTTCATACATTTGCATCAAATATTTGATAGAAATCATAAATTCATGATTGCCTTATAGAAAAACAGATGGCGCTTAGATCCAAGTATGTTTGACATTGATCAAATGCTGCGTTGCAATTTATCTGCGTTTAAAAAATTCATAAAAACGAAGATTTAAAAATAAATTGTGGATAATATTGAAAAAATATATATTAAAAAAAATCTAGTGACGATTTATTTTTCACTTATGTTCGTACAATTGACTTTTGAAGCAATGCTATTTTTCATCATGTTCGAATTTAAATATTTATACCATTAATGCTTTTAAAAGTTCTTTAATTATAATTAGTTCTTTAATTAGTTATAAAATATTTTTTAAATTTAAATTTAATATCCTACGTTGAGACCACGCCAAAAACTAACACACCATCAGAAAAATTTGCCCAAGCCTTAATATCTAAATTGGAATATTTTGAACAGCTGAGTGTCAAATTTACACCACTGCACTATGTTTATCAAAAAGAAATCTTAATTTAGAAAGTACAAAACACTTTCGAGTTAAAATTGGAAAATTTGACATTTGATATTTGTGAATTTTCTACATATTGTACAAATTTTTCAATACAACAAAGCCTGAATACTCCAGAATTCTATACGAAATTCGACTCCAAATTAATTTACTTTTTTAATTGTTTAAAAATCGAGCGATTTATACGTCAAGAAATTTCAAATAAATTCGACTAACATAAATTATCTAATTTAACAATTTCTTTAATGATCAGAGAAATATAAAATATAACTAAAAGCGAATTAAAAATATACGACACTAAACATGGATAAGTGTCATGTGACATTATATGCAAAATTATTTAATATCTGCACAGTAAATATTTGAATAATAATTGAATTAATATATATACGAAACTTGTTCAATAAATAAAATACAAAAATAATTGAAAAATTGTACATACCTCAGTTTGCGCGGTGTGTAATAACGGGTCTGTCTATACTACCTTCATAATTTACCATTTACACTTTTATCGTACCAAGTTTTTAAATGTACCTTTTCTATATTTCTCCCAGCTAACAAGTCCAAGTTATCCATTATCGAATTAATTGTTTATATTCATTACTAATCACTTGTTCCGTGCTGTACGAAAAGTCAAAGCGCATTTCTGCACGTCACAATTCGATAAAACAAAACGTACTGCGCACGCAACTACATCGGCGCTGCAATTATGAATCAGCTGTTCGTCAACTTGACACTTCGAACGATAGAAAAGGTACAAATCATCTGATTACCGCACGAACGGACAACATGCCAACTCGAGATCCCGCGAGTTACTGAATTGCATTAGATAGAACGAGGCGACTATCAACACTCACTAAAGCTATCATTATCTTACCCATTGGCATGATAGGCTGTCACCGAGTGATTGATTGTGTCATATAAGTGCCACTCATATGAATTTAATATAACTAATTACGAAAGGTAAAAAATAAATTAATTAAAAACAATCGATGCGCCTTGTGTGATACAGGAATATTGTAGAGGGATATTTTTTGAACATCGGGATAGTTTCGGAATTTTGATAGATGGTATATTAACAA
Organism: Leptodirus hochenwartii; assembly: GCA_947310635.1. NCBI lineage: Eukaryota > Metazoa > Arthropoda > Insecta > Coleoptera > Leiodidae > Leptodirus > Leptodirus hochenwartii. The sequence goes on from OX371181.1 coordinate 4,467,194, forward strand.
TAATATAGCGATTTGAAGTTGGTTGCATAAGAATTAATGGTATTTGTTTGTGTGGATTTTTGCTATTTTTGGGATGATTTCGAGGGGTAGGGGTTTAAAATAATTAAAAGCAATAGAAACAAGTGCTCAGGTAAATATAGCAGGGCGGTATCGTACTTTTAGCTCAAAATGATTGCAATAATGACAAAAATCGATCAGCTGTTTGTTACACGAATTCTCTTATATTGTACATGAAATAATTTCAGCCCAAAGACTTTTTTTGCTACAATCATTGACACATTACTCAAGACGATGCATGATTAAAAACAATCGATACGTCTTGTATTGTACAGGAATATTGTACAGGGATATTTTTTGAACTTTGGGATAATTTCGGAATTTTAATAGATGCTGTATTAAAGATGATATAGTGATGTGAAGTTGGTTGCATAAAAATTACTATGGTTTGTTTATGTGTAGATTTTTGCTATTTTGGGGGTGATTTCGAGGGGTACAGGTTTAAAATTATTAAAAATCAATAGAAACAAGTGCTCAGGCAAATATAGCAGGGCAGTTTCATACTTTTAGCTCAAAATGATTGCATTAAATACAAAAAATCGATCAGCTGTTTGTTACACGAATTCTCATTTATTTATATTGTACATTGAAATAATTTCAGTGCAAAGACTTTTTTTACTACAATCATTGACACATTACTCAAGACGATGCATGATTAAAAACAATCGATACGTCTTGTATTGTACAGGAATATTGTACAGGGATATTTTTTGAACTTCGGGGTAATTTCGGAATTTTAATAAATGCTGTATTAAAGATGATATAGTGATGTGAAGTTGGTTGCATAAAAATTACTGTGGTTTGTTTATGTTTAGATTTTTGCTATTTTGGGGGTGATTTCGGGGGGAACACGTTTAAAATTATTAAAAATCAATAGAAACAAGTGCTCAGGCAAATATAGCAGGGCAGTTTCATACTTTTAGCTCAAAATGATTGCATTAAATACAAAAAATCGATCAGCTGTTTGTTACACGAATTCTCATTTATTTATATTGTACATTGAAATAATTTCAGCCCAAAGACTTTTTTTGATACAATCATTGACACACTCAAGACGATGCATGTCTATATTAAAAGTAGCAACTTTTACATCAACACGAAAAATTGACGATATGGTACTCTACGAATTTGTTTTCGGTGCTTAAAAAATAGATTGAGAAACAACTGAATATAAATACTTGCATATGGAATGGACGTTCTTAAAATGGAGTATTTGAAGAGTATTACAGCGCAGGAGAGATAGACTAGTACGAGTCACATTCTTAGACATGGAGGTATTATGTAATTAGTTATAGAAGGTAGAGTAGAGGGAAAGAAAGGGGTAAGTTATAAAGAGATGAAGTAATTAGTTGAGGAGAGATCGAACAGATGGCGTGCTGTTTCTTACCGATGTCTGTTAAGAAACTGAAGGTTGGTTGAGGAGAGATGCAATAGATGGCGTGCTGCTTCGAACCAACCCCTAGGACTGAGGACTATCTAACTAAACATTTAAAATTCGAATCATATGAACTAGTACATAAATTATGTGAAATGTAAATATTTGTAATATACCATCAATAATTATTTTAGCGCACGCGTTGTCAAAAATGAAAGGTTCTTTGCGAAAGTGTCCAATAAAATCTATCGAGATGAGTGGTGGATTTTCGAAGAAATAATTTTTGTTATACTTGTTATTTTTGTTATTCTCAATAAATCAGTGTATATTTCTGTATGTTGGCGCCCGAGTATGTTCGGGATTGGTCGGCACAGATCAGCACAAAAAAAATATTGTTTTTAAAATAAAAAATGTGGAAAATCGGAAAGTTTTGTAGAAATGTATCGATATATTTTTAGAAAATCTGCGAATCTCATTACGACTGATTATGTGTGTTTTTTATAATATATATATAAGAAGAGCTTTATTGGGTGCTGGAAAATTACAACAAAAATAAATATGTTACAATAATTTTATAATATAAAATAAAGTAAGGTAGTTCAGCTCCATTCCCAATTGACCATCGACTAATGGTCCTTCGGCCAATTTTAAAATTTATATATACATTTTTTATTTTGTTATATATAAAAGCGTAGCTTGTAATATATTAAATATGTTTACTTGCTATAAAAAATACATAATTCTAATTTACAAAAAAAAAACACCTCAATTTCGTATATTTAACAATTATAGTTAAATAGAAACAAATAAAAAAATTTTTTGAGGTGAATATAACTCAGCCAACCCTGTTCTCTATACACACAAGAAAAAGACAGTATGCAATTGAAAAATAACGGGCAAAATCAAATTCATCGACCATAAAAACGACATAAAGCAAACTTTTATCGGAAAATCTGTTCATCGTTTTGTTTTCATTTCTTTCTTTGCACTGTAGCAGATATGTGACTGCCGCGGAAAAATAAGAACATGGCGGCAATTTCCGGTTGAACATGGCGGCACAAATGCAAAGTGTGTGTATTACAATTCGCGCAAATTGCATACATCGTCACCGAGTTTACTTATTCATTCGTTCCGCATTCGGATGATGTTCGGAAACAATTCTTCTTACAAACGCACCTCTTCCCCAACACATATATACGAAGTGGCAACTATCAAATCGCGACATAGGGAAACATACAGGTGCCTGGAAGCGATGCAAAAAATATCAGACCAACAGAAAAATTAGAATTTCTTTTTTAAATAGTTTAAATGGTTAATAGTTAAAAATAGTTTAAATGGAAGAAAGTTAAAAATTTCGTATCCAATATCCAATATCCAATTTGACCAAAATAACTCATATCTTGTGTAATACAACGAAAAGTGCAGAAAAAATGCAAAGAAATTCATCAATTCTCATAAAATTGCGAACAAAAACAAAACGTAACAAGAAAATTTTGTAAAAATTAAATAAAGTCCTGTAGATATTTCGCTGTGTTTAATTTGGAAAGTTGCGGCATGTTTTGTAATATACAAAAGAAACGACGTAGAAGAAAGGGCATAACCGCAATGGGATAATAGACTGGGTATATCATATATACACAGTGAAAATAAATATATATATAAAACAAGTAGTTTTGAAAGAAAAAATAATTGCAAATTGATTGCTTGAGATAATAATATATTTTAAAATCATTTTGGTTTGTTCGCAAAATTTTTCATCATAATAAATTTTGACTTCTTAATTTGTCGACTTATATTCGATGTATTTATATCAGTATTGTAAATAATACAACAAGATGATTGAAAATTCAACAATTTAACTTGTTTGTGTTTTTTTTTTAATTTTAAATGCAAATTGAGTATAATATTATACGGCTGAGAGATGTGGACATATATTTAAATGAGATTGGAAATATATTAGGTGAGATTCGTTAAAAAATGAATTCCTTTTTTAGGTCAAAAATGGTTTTGCTATTTTCTTTTATATATTGATTAAAAAATCGGTATAGAAGGTAGAGGAGAAGGTAGAAGGAAATGTACAGAATAGTTGGCTAGGTATTGTAGCTTGGGTGTACAGGGTGAATCGTAATAGCAGTTTGATCAAGAGAATACAAGGTGAAGTGAAATTAAAGCAATGAAATAATTGTAAATAATAAATACATTAATAATAATTATAAAAATATTTGAAAAACTAAAATCTGCAGAACCACTTAGCTTAGAAGAAATCCGACGTGACCTGACCTAGAAAAAAAAAATGGAATCAAAACACATGGAAAAAATCGAAACAACTTTTTCCTAATTTAAATTAAACGAAAAGTCACATTCATAATATGTTTCGAGCAACTTGATCTGACCTGACCTGATCTGACTTAAATTTGCTTGAGACTAAATGATGTCAAAACAAATCTTTGGTCACGAAATTTAATTAAAATAAACACTCGAGCTGGCAAGTTTTTTGAAGTACTTGACCTGACCTCAAAAAAGGTCAATACAAAGATACAACACTTTTTCGGTGTAATTTTGTATTGTACAACAGATATTTTTAATATGCGAAATTCTTTGCAGGACTTTCACCAACAAATCACACGGTATAGTGAAATTTACATACCCACAGCTTATTTACCATAACTATACATTTACAGCTTCACCCGGTATATAATAGCTACTCGTATTGAAGTATCCTTTTCCCCATCTTCGCTTAAGAAGAAGCGATTTTCTAAATTTCGCAGAAACTGCACAATTTTCTTTCACAAAGTCGCTCTATTTTCTCACAAAGATCCGCATTTTAGAATAGTTCAAAATGAGGAGGCAGTATATAATTTTCTACTTATATAGCAAATGGTAACTGCAAGAACATTTCCCAAACTTTATTTCAAACCACATTCGAAATTGTTATTCGCTTTGCAATAGCGAAAAATAAGCGACCAAAGAACAGTTTTAACGGTCAATATTTATTATTAATTTGACCCGACTAAAAATTTTTATATTTGATTATTTAAGAAGAATAGACATCAATAAAATATTACCCAAAATATAGCCAAAAATATTACAAAAAAAAAATACACTGCACAATTCGGTCATAAGCAAAACATCTGGAAACTCTTCAAGTTTTGCAGCACTATGGGCAAAGTTTGATTCAAAGAGTTTTTGCGAAACTTTCGACGGGCGCGTTGGTTCGATATTCGGCCGTATATCGGATGGCAGCACCGTACCAACGGATATAAATATATAACGGCTATATATTTTCATGAATACAAAAGGAAACTGTAACTATAACTTTTGAAGAAGCCAACGAATAGAAGTTTTTAGATGGAAAAGTACAAAAATGTTGGGGGGCCAATATACAGCCTGTCCCACAATTTATTGGTACTAAAATGTCTGAAAATATTTTACTGTGGCTGGGATTCGAACCCACCGACTATTAGTTTTTATTAAAATCTATTTATAGATTTAAAAAATTAAAATCGTTACATTTGCTTTAAGCTGTGGTATATACAAGGTGTTCCGTTAATAAATTTCTGGTTAAAAATGATTGTTTTAATAAAGTATTGATAATTCACATTTTACTGTGCGTTTTTTTTTCGTAATAAAAAGTTTTTTAAAGCCCAATATTGCAGGTTCGATTTAATAAACATCTCATAATCATATTTTATGTGTGTTTTAACTATTTTTAGTATTTTGGAAAAATTCGAAAACCGGTTTTTAAAGTTTAAAATCGCATTCTACCAAAAAAAAAGTAATACCGATCCGCGCTCTATTTATATTTTGTAAGAATTTTTTACTTGTCTTTTACTTGTTAATTTTTTATTTATTTGGAATATATTTTATGCTATTTTCATATTTTTGTACGATCAAAAATATATACATACTTTGCAATAATTATTTTTTAACCATATTTTTGGAAAAATTCGAAAACCAGTTTTTAAAATTTAAAAGCGCATTCTACCACCAGTAAATAAAAAAAAAAAAAAAAAACGTATTACCGATCCGCGCTCTATTTATATTTTGTAAGAATTTTTGACTTGTCTTATACTTGTTAATTTTTTTATTAATTTTGAATATATTTTATGCTATTTTCATATTTTTGTACGATCAAAAATTGATTACAGATAACAGATTATTGATTTTAATTGGGACACTGTGTGTATAAATTGATGGTGGTTTTCGAATCCTGATTCATGCGATTCGTTATTAAGTTATGCAACTAAATTCACAGTACATTAGTGGAGATGTTCTCTCGCAGCTAAAACTCAACGCAAATAGATATTTGACGAGATATTTGAACGCTAATGGTTTCCAATTTTACATTGAATTCACTGGAGGAAACTGGATCGGAATACACACACAGATTATGTTATGTAATTTCTCATTTCGCGCAATTTTCGCAGATTGTTGATATGATCAATTCATATTTACAAAACGAACAAGTAAACTTAATAAGTATTTTAACTACTCACTATTTTATTAACGAAAATTTAATTTTTGATTTTATAACCCAAAAAAGTCCCGCGCAATATTAAAATTTTCAAGAAGATATTTTTTTAAATGCTCGAATTTATTCCGAATTTTAACAAAATTTTCACAAAAAAGAGTAAATATTATTTTCACAAGATGTTTAGAAATAATTTGTGAACAAATTAAAGCATTTTTTTTTTTAATACGGTACGCGTTCTGGCAATTTGTCATCTTTAAGAGTTTTTAATTTTTTTTTTAATTTAAACAATTTGACAAAATAAAATAAGGGAGAGATTTGTTAAGCAAATTTTGCTAGTTTTTTTATAGTATTTTTAAAAGTTGTACAGCTATATGTATAGTTAAAATAAATTGAGATTAGAATGTCTATATTTTCTCAAATATATTTTTTCAAAAATTAGAATGTCTATATTTTCTTAAAATTTAAATAGTTCAATTTAATTATTTGCACTTGTAAGAAAAACCTATATTTTTTATTTATCGCCATTACTTTTGGTCTTAATATGCATCAATTTTTTATCTCTGACGTCAATTTATGAAGCATATACAAAATTTTTCTAAAAAATTACAAGTATCGTATTTATTTTTCTTAGCATTAATTATTTCGTTAATTACTTCATTAATTATATAAAGAAATCTTTGCCTACTCTCCTTTTATTATGCACATACTATATTATTGCTTAAACAACAAGATTTACGTAGTATTACCTACGAGAGTAACAAAATGCAGTATCTCTATAATCAAAATATTTTTTATGGATCAAAAATTCAACTAATGGGAATTGAAATAATATTTATATTTATTTTTATCAGCGACGATGGTAATTTATGGATATATTTACAAGAGCTACCCTTTCATAATACTTTTTTAGTAATTAAAAAAATTAAATTATTTATTAACAAGACAATATATCGAAAATATATAAAAAAAGAAAACTAGTACAAAAAACTGGGTTAGGTACCAAAAAACTACATTATTTTCATTTTATATCACTCAGATATAATAGAAAATATTAATAAATATAATAATAAATATAATTGTAAAAAAAAGAAAACGTTGAAAGTTTATTATAAATAATTCATTATTATAAATAATTCAAATAGACATATGAAAAATAATAGCAATATAATACAGGTACATTACAATAGATGGCGTTAATATTTTTTTATAAGGTTCCAATAAATGGTCACCTAATTATAATGTACATCAAAATAGGATTGAATCTTTATGCTCTTATCACCCCTTATGCTTTTCACCCCCTCATAAGTAAGCGCGCACACACACGCCATTATAGAGCTACGAGTTTATTATCAGAGATGGCGTCTTTGTGGGTTAGATCCGGGGCGCTTTCCGGCGCTCCGCTCCGGACCCGACACGGCGCGTAACGAACTTTGTCAAGAGACGCTTTGATGCTAAATTACAGTGAATTGATCTAATTCGTGGTGCTGCCAACAACTGGCACGCCATTGATAATGCATTCAACGTGTATAATAAGTTGCATATATATGAGCATCGTGCACATCTTTAACGTCTTCGGTTACGGCTAGAGTTTGTCAGTTGTTTTTGATTTAAATATGTAAAATTCGAAAACCGGTTTTTAAAGTTTAAAAGCGCATTCTACCAACATTCTATATAAAAAAAAAAAAACCTATTACCGATCCACACTCTATTTATATTTTGTAAGAATTTTTGACTTGTCTTTTACTTGTTAATTTTTTATTTATTTGGAATATATTTAATGCTATTTTCGTTTTTTTGTACGATCAAAAATATATAGATATTTTGAAATAATAATTTTTTAACTATATTTTTTTTTGTAAAAATTCGAAATTTTCATATTTTTGTACGATCAAAAATATATACATATGTATGTATTTTGAAATAATAATTTTTTAACTATATTTTTTGTAAAAATTCGAATTTTTCATATTTTTGTACGATCAAAAATATATACATATTTTGAAATAATTATTTTTTAACTATATTTTTTGTAAAAATTCGAGAACTGTTTTTTTGGAAATGCTGGAATTCGAAAACCGGTTTTTCAAATGTTGGTTTTTGTAAAAATCCTAGTTACGACTGCACAATATCCCTCGTAAAGCAATACACGTTCTATATATATTTGTAAATTTAACTGTAACTAAAAAAGATGTTCTAAAAATGTTTTTCAGTACAAAATAATATAAAATTACAAAAATAAGTAGCAGAAATCTGAAAAATTGATTTTAAACGCATTCCTTGTTTATTGTCCACGCCTCACACTTGTAAAAATTACCAAAACCTATACGAATATCGAAAAATCTAGTTTGTATAAACATTGTATAAATAAACATTATATTGAAAATATGTTGGCAAATTATTTCTTTAAATATAATTTTCATATTTAATAAATATAAGATTTTCTATATAAAACATATTTTTTCCTTTACTAAAATTCCTTTACTAAACCCCTTTATTAAAATTATTTTTTATAAAGTTTTTTTTTTATTTAATTTAAAAAGTGTGTGTTAAATTGTCGACTGTCATCATATAATAATAATAGAATCTCAATTTGAATTTAGAATTTAATTTCAAAAGCTGTATGCTAAATATATAAATATAAATGTTTGACACATTTTCGTTTCAGTATTTTTTTTTCTAATACTCAAGTCAATGTTTGACTTCAAATTTGTTCATTTCGTTCTATTTTTTTATCAAATAATTATGATAACATAACGCACGTTCAAAAGATATTCGTAAATTTAACTGTTGCTAAAAATGATTTTTAAATATTGTTCAGTACAAAATAATATAAAAATTACAAAAATTACTAGCAGAGTTCTCAAATTTTTATTTTAAACGCATTTCTTGTGTATTGTCCACGCCTCACACCCATAAAATGTTCTAAAACATGTACGAATAACGAATAGTCTTGTTATAACGAATAGGCAACTATATAAACATTAAAGATTTGTTGGCAGGTATTTAAATACGCAGGGTACATGCCACGTAAAATTGTCGGCTGTCATATAATAATAATAAATCTCAATTGGAATTTAGAATTTAATTTCTTATGCTAAATATATAGTGTCAATAGTGTGCCAATGCACTGCATATGCCTCCTAGGGGCAAGACATGGGCAACGACGCTCTGGCCTATAGAGCGGTCCCTATACAGGGATCCCGGTCTATAGGAAAGATTCAGGCTAACCCACGGTATTAGGGGGATTGGGCTGAATCGGTGGGGCGACGGCTAAAATATGCACTCATTGGTCGGTGCAAGGCAAGGAGAAACCAGCACTGTACCTTTCTCAAGATTACAGTATGAAAATGTCGATTATCTCAAATATAATACCCCAGATGAGTAGAGCCAATGGCTCAGAATCTCATCCTGCTACTTCGGTAGCAGGCAAGCCTTCGGATTCTGGGGCGGGCAAGAGATCGATTGCGTCGAGAATTCTACGAGTCGGAGCGTGGAATATACGCAGTATGAATAGGATAGGAAAGTTAGAGAATTTGAAATTAGAAATGGAGAGACTTAAACTGGATATTGTAGGGATTAGTGAAGTTAGGAGGAAAGATCAAGTAGATACGTGGTCAGGAGAATACAGATTAATAATCACAGCATCAGATAATGGGCATACCGGTGTAGGTTTTATAATGAATAGAAAGTTGGGATGTAGAGTAAAGAGTTATTGCCAAGTTAGTGATAGAATTATAACTATTAGATTAGACACGAAGCCAACGGACACAGTTATAGTGCAAGTATATATGCCAACTTCAAGTCACGATGATGAGGAGGTAGAATCCATTTATGAGGAGATTGAATCTAGGTTAGCAAACGTTAAAGGACAGGATAATCTAATTGTAATCGGAGATTGGAATGCCGTAGTAGGTAAGGGAAAGGAAGTTTCAATAGTAGGAGAATATGGAATAGGAACACGTAATGATAGAGGGGATAGATTGGTAGAGTTTTGTATTAGGAATAAGCTAGTGGTAGCAAACACGCTTTTTCAGAATCACAAGCGCAGGATATATACGTGGAAAATGCCAGGAGATATAGGGAGGTATCAGATAGATTACATACTGGTTAAAGAGAGGTTTAGGAACCAGATTAAGAATTGTAAGAGTTACCCTGGAGCAGATATTGATAGTGACCATAATTTAGTAGTCCTGGACTCAGAGGTCAAATTCAAGAAATTACAGAAGTCTAAACAGGTCAGAGTAGATGTCGATAGGTTAAAATTAGCTGATGTATGTGAAAAGTACAAGCAGAAAGTAGAAATCATGGCTAATGGAACATCTAGGAACGACATAGATTGCGAATGGAGGGAAATCAGAAATGGGTTAACTACAGCAGCAAATGAAGTATTAGGCACAAAGAAAAGGGCAGGTAGGAGGGAATGGATCACGGAAGAAATAGTTAAAATGATAGAAGCAAGAAGGAAAATTAAAATTGGAAACACAGAAGCAGGACAGAAAAAATATAAGGAACTAAGGAACTTAATTAATAGGAAATGCAAGCTAGCGAAAGAAGAGTGGATAAAAGGAAATTGTGAGGATATTGAGGAGGATATGAGAAGAGGTAAAGTAGATTTGGGCTACAGGAAAATTAAGTCACATTTTTCTAAAGTAAAACCAAAGGGTAACATTATATGTGATAAGCAGGGTAAGGAACTCACAGAAAATAAGGAAAAAGCTAGAAGATGGAAGGAGTATCTTGAAGATTTATATAAAGGTAGGCAGGACATGGAGGAGCTAGAAACCTAGCATACTTAGGTCAGAGTTTCATAGAGCATTAAATGATTTACGGAATAACAAAGCAGCGGGGATTGATATGATACCAGCCGAATTAATAAAACACGCAGGGGGGAAAATGCAGGAGCGATTATACAGGTTAGTTTGTAAAATATATGAGAAGGGAGAAGTACCACAGGATTTTCAGCGTAGTAGAATAGTAACAATGCCGAAGAAAATAGGAGCTAATTTGTGTGAGAACTATAGGACCATTAGCCTACTATCACATGCATCGAAGATATTGTTAAAGATTATTTATAGGAGATTAGAAAATAAAGTAGAGGAAAGGCTAGGAGAAGATCAGTTTGGTTTTAGGAAAAACAGAGGGACGAGAGAGGCGATTCTAGCACTAAGAACGGTAGTAGAAAAAAGAAAGAGGGTAGGAAAGGTAACTTGCATAGCTTTTGTAGACTTAGAAAAGGCATTTGATAATGTAGATTGGGACATAATGTTTAGAATTTTAAAAGAAACGGGTATAGATTATAAGGATAGGAGAATAATTTTTAATTTATATAAACACCAAACTGCCTTAGTTAGAATTGAGGGGGAAGAAGAGGTAGCAAAAATAGGGAAGGGAGTTCGGCAGGGATGTACACTTTCACCGTTATTATTTAATCTATATATAGAAGATGCAATAAACAAAGTAAAAGAAGAATATAGTGTAGGTGTGAATGTACAGGGAGAGAAAATATATATGTTGAGATTCGCCGACGATATAGCTATATTGGAAGAAAGCGAAAAGAATTTAGAAAGGGTATTGAATGGTATGCAGGCAGTATTGACTAGGGATTTTAACATGAAAATAAATATAGGTAAAACTAAAGTGATGAGGTGTGACAAAAAGGAATGCAGTAGAAAAATGAGGATCACAATAGGAGATAATAGAATCGAAGAAGTGTCAGATTTTTGTTATTTAGGCAGTAGAATCACAAAAGATAATCGAAGCAAGGTAGATATAAAGTGTAGGATAGCACAGGGTAGGAAGGCATTCGTAGAAAAGGAACAGATTTTAAGATCAAATATTGACTTGGGTATTAGAAAAAGATTACTGAAGGTATATGTTTGGAGTGTAGCACTGTACGGGTGTGAGGCGTGGACTATAGGAAAGGAAGAGAAGCGTAGATTACAAGCATTCGAAATGTGGTGTTATAGGAGGATGATGAGGATTGGTTGGGAAGATAAAGTAACAAATGAAGCTGTACTAGAGTTAGTAGGGGAGAAGAGAAGTATTTGGAGAGTGTTACAGCGTAGGAGAGACAGATTAGTAGGGCATATTCTTAGGCATGGGGGGATTATGCAATTGATCATAGAAGGTAGAGTGGAGGGAAAGAGAGGGGTAGGTAGGCCTAGATTGGAGTATGTGAGTCAGATAGTTGAAGACGTTGAGATGAATAGCTATAGGGAGATGAAGGGATTAGCTCAGGATAGATCGGCATGGCGTGCTGTTTCCAACCAATCTTTAGGATTGCGGACTCTTTAACTAATGCTAAATATATAAATATAAATGTTTAACATAATTTAGTTTTAGTCAATTTTTTTAATGCATTCTCAAGTCAAATTTATTCATTAAAAAAAAAAATTGACTACGCAGATTAATATACCTATGTAGTATGCAGAGGGTTAGTTCGAGTGTAACCATGAGTAAAATTAGGTTTAAAAATTTAGATTGACGCTGCGTCATGCAGCGCGCGAATGTTATGAAATATGAACATGTTAGTTAGTGGTGTGACACATACCACCTATCTACTTCGAACTTTTAATGCGTTGTGAGATGTTTTGAACATGCGAAATGAATCTAAAATCACTTTGACGTAATCTGACATTTTTCGAATTGTCGGAAGTTAGAAGGTATTGTCACTTCACCGATGATCGTCAGTGATGTGACACATACCTCCTATCTACTTTGAACTTTGAATGCGTTGTGAGATGTTTTGAAAATTAATCTAAAATCACTTTGACGTAATCTGACATTTTTCGAATTGTCGTAAGATAGGGGGTGTTGTCACTTCACCGATGGTCGTCAGTGATGTGACAATACCACCTATCTACTTTGAACTTATAATGAGTTAGGAGATGTTTTGAACATGCGCAATGAATCTATGAATCACTTTGACGTAATCTGACATTTTTCGAATGTTTGTAAGATAGGAGGTATTGTCACTTCGCAGATGATTGTTGGGTAGTTCAGTTGTTCAGTAAATGTTCCACAGCCACCCGACATTGTATGTGGACGTAACGGGGCTGTGTGTGGTGTGACGACAAATCGTCCTGGTACACAGGCAGCCACCCCTGTCATATAAGGGTTAGTTGGCTGCTTGATAATAGAGGGGTGGTTGCGGAGAGAGAAATTGCCAGTGTTTCTTTTTGGTAGTTTTTATTTTTTTTAATGAATATAAAGAAATGGAAAGTACACAAATTTTTCGTTTGTTATTTTGTTTTTTACACTTTTCACATGTATGTATTTATTTTTTTATTTTTTTATTGATGTCTAATAAGTTTCTTCAGAAGATCAAATGTAATTAAATAAATAATAACAATTTATTTACCAGTAATTAATTCACTAAACGCCTTAAATGTGTCATTATTTCTATTCATATGAACCTACTGCACGTTCACTTCATATACAAGGATATATGCGAGGACCTATATAATTATATATAATAATTTAAACCGCAGCATAAAAACTCCAATTACACTGATTATTGCAATTTTCCAAATCGAATCAATTAAAAAAATAATTTTTTTTACATCAAAAATTTACTTAAAATAAATTGCAATGGAAATTACGCACAAGTCATTGAGCAAATTTTGTAATAAAAAAATTATTTAAAGAAATATACTGCAGAGGAGATATATTTCAATCATGGATAGGGTGTAACAATTAAAATTGATATACTGTATCCATGATTTCGTATTCTATTTATATCTATCATTGATAAAGTATATCACTTAAAAATGATATACTCTATCCAGCATTTTATACTCATTTACCGTGGATAGAGTATATCATTTAAACTTGATATACCCTAGCCACAATTTTTAATATAATTCAAAATAATTACGTTTTCTTAACTCTTTAATTTCAATATCACTATATTTTTTGTTTTTGTTTTAACATACTTGACTCAATTAAAGAATAAAATTTTATAATAATTAAAAAGATATATATACTGGAAAATAATTTTAATTCATTTAGTTTTTTTTTTTGGTTAATTTGTAAATTATAATAATTATTTTTTGCTAATTTAAACAAATAAAATTTTATAAGTAATAAATGTAGTTCTCCATCGGTTTATAGCGATTTACTGCTTTTTAAATAAAGTGTAATGAAAGCATTGCTCCTACCATAATACTATTGAAAAGGCATTAAGATCCCCAACATACGTGTTTAAAAAAAATATTTTATTAAAAATTATGGTATTTGAATACGATAAATTTTGTCTAAAATATATTTTTAACTCACAGCACCATACGCACACATTTTGCCTACATTAAATATTTTCGGCTGTAATCGTACCATACTTGGTATTGCATTTTTCGATAACTATAATAGTCTACATAATCCCCCCCCGGTGGTGTCGAATCACTCTTAACGGGGTGCATATATTATCCGATAATGGTAAAACTTTCCCCTTCTTCTAAAGATTGCGCAACATGGCGAATAAGTGAGGTTAAGTCCATAATAAATAACTAGAGACGTCGACAGTTGTGGTATACAAGAATTTAAAAAAATAAAAAAAATTTCACACACATTAAATTGTTTTATGTGATATGGGTTGCATATATAATATCAAAAAAAACCACGTATATGTTTGTTCATAATTCCGGAGTGTTGGCAAAATTTATCGTTCGAAATAAAAATAGTTTTACGTGCGAATATTCTAAATATAGCTTGAGATGGCTCTCTAGCATCGGCAGAGCGTCACGTCGGTTGCCTATAGGGGCAGAATATGGAATATAAACTGCTGAAGAATATTCGAGTTTTGTGCTGGTATATCTCATTTTAATTTTCCACGGCGGTGAATTTTATGGAATTATGCCTTGAGGGAATTTGTCTATGTTACCCCCGACACCACTGCCACACAGGCGTGGCCAAAATACACAATAAAATCCAGTTTATTTTAAACTGTTTCGGTTCTTAGAAAAAATTGTCCATTTTTTTTTATAATAATAAGGGGAGAAAAACAACCCTGCGTTGAACTATTTTTTGACATATGCTGATAGTTTGAAAGATATTTGACGGTTAGTTCAAATTAAATTCTGATAAATATACAGGATAAATATATTTTAATTACACTCGAGTATTTTGATTAAGGAAATATCTGAAATCAAGAAAAAAAACAATCTGCTGTAATTTTGTAATCCCCTTGATGCTTGATGATTTTCCAATATAAAAAAATATCATTAAGTTCGCAAAAAATATTTGCCATGTCTTTAAACCGGAATAATTTTTAATTTTTTACTTATTTGGTTGAAAAAATTACATATGCAATAAATGATATTATGCAGTTTTGAGTATTATTGAAAAAAAAATTCTTTAAATTAAACAATGTCGCCCAAAAAAAAAATTTTTCCGTTTCCTATCATTAAATATTTTGGTTTTCATATACTTAGAGACATGACGATTATTTTTACAATTAACCAATTATTTTTTGTATTTAACCAAACCAACTAAATTGTAAACGAAAATAAAATTACTACTGAAAAGTTCCTGAAAAATATTTCTTTATTTGTAGATTTCGAGTAGAATTTGTGGATTTGGTTTTTGGACACGCGCAGATGTTTATGATCCTTGTCTATATGGTATTTCGGCAATAACATAGTCATAAGGGAGTCTGTCTGGCATCAGGACTCAGGACTCAGGACTCAGGAGCATCGCTTTAGATCGTTCACTGCACTATCAAATACAATATCGACTCGTAGAGATGAAACAAAATACTATCTATGCCAAAAATAAAATAAAAAAATAAATATATACACACCCATAGTCTCAAAATAGAATAAATTGTCATATTTGAAGATAGTAAATTTTTTGTATAAAAAGATTGCAAATTCGAATTTTTGTTTTGATATTATAAAATATGGTCTATTACAAAATAGAAGATATTTTTAGATTTTTAGAATTTTTTTTTAAGTTTGTTTATTGTTTGGGCAGTTGTATTTATACGCTGAAATTTTTTATATACCTGGAGCAAGAAGTAATGGTTTAGGAAATGAATAACCATCACTTAAATAATGCATAAATAAATACATATTTTTCATTTTTAGAACTGAAAATTAGCATCTGCTTATCCAAAGAATTTTTCTTATTGCGCATGTGACGTACAAAGTTAAAAATTTACATATTTCTCAAAAATTCTTTTTCAATAACGCACCGTGTCAACAAATTTTTAAATTTATTTAAATCACATACCATTTATTTAAATCGCATTGTATAAACGATATAATTAACAAATCTCAATTAACATTTACCAAAGCTATTTTTAATGTGCCATCGTTTTCTCCACAACAAGTGAGCCATATTAAATGGCCATCTTGACACTTTCTAATATAATAGCGCAGCTTCGTCTGTGAAGACTTCTCGATAGACTCCACAGGAAAGTGAATTCTCTTCGTTATTTAATGCAAACACATGTTTCTATAAAACTTTTTAAATCAAGTGGAGAGAACTACTAAAGTATGCTAATATATTGTCCGTGTGCACGAAAAAAGGGACGCAACACAAAGTACATATTCATTTTGTGCGAATTTTGCAATAATCGGACTTAAGTGCCATCTGTATTTCAATTCGTCAATCGTGAATTCACGATTTCTATCCCTCGGTTAAATATTTGATGAAATATATGTCAAAAAGTATAAATTTTTCATTTTTAACAGGTTGCTCGCACCTGTTGATAAATTGTTTTGACTCCATCTATTGGTCAATTAGCCAACCGTGAGTTTACGATTTCTATTTTACCATCTTGGCAAAATAATTCCCGAAATACATCTCAAAAAGCATAAAAATATTATTTTTAACTGTTTAACTAATTTAAAAATTGTTTTGTAATTTCTGAGTCAAGGTTTTTTTTTTATAAACATAGTGCAGTGATGTAAATTTGACATTCTGTTGTCAAAATATATTCCAATTTAGGTATTTATGGTTCGACAAATTTTTTCCATGGCGTGTTAGTTTTTGGCAACGTCTTAAAGTATAAAAACATTTGACAAAAAAGCTCCATTTTGAGATTTTTCTAAAAAACGAACATAATATCATTATTTATATTAATATGATATTAATATCATTAATATCAAATCTGTCATTAAAATGCCTAAAAATAAAATCTCGTTCAGGGGCATATGAAAAATTAGTTACGGACCTGAGTGACTTAAATAAAATTAATTCAGGTTCAGCAAATTTTTCAAATGATTAGTTTTTGAAAGAGTAAAAAATGATTTTAACAAAAACGAAGCTTAATTTCGAGATTTTTAAAAAGTAATATATAATAATAATCAGAATCTGTCATTATCTAATCTAAACCTTTCGTAATGTATGTGAGAAATATTATATCTTTACGACCTTTCTATTAAAATTAATTCTTGACTGAAAACATACTTATTAAAAACGCATATAGGAAACAGTCGCTGTAAAAGATATTTTTTTAAATTTAAATATATTTCTTGCACATCCCCATCTCCAATTCGATCATTCCCACGCAACATCTCTACATTACACACCACATACTTCAAAACTGACAAGATAGAAAACACCATAACCAAGTTGCAACTTGCCAAGTTGAAACATTCTCATGTAAACTTATTATTCCGCTTGATAGAGCACAGAGAGCGCTGCCTGCGCCGTTATACAGCGCCATCTCTCGGCTCCTTCAGATCGACGCACAGCTTGCCGCTATTTTATATGAAGGATAATGTCTTAAGAATCCACGGCCGCCTTCGTAACTACAAAAGCATTCCAAACGTATCAGCTGGAAGCGAATTCCCATACTATTTGTCCTAACTATACCTACATATAGTCAGTGTATGTAAAGGCTAGTATACACTAAGTGCGCGGAAAGTTTATATCGAATTATATCGGGAAATATTAGGTGTAGAAAAAAATGCTGAACATAAAAGTTGTAGAGAATGAAGAAATCTATAATTTATTTTTAATTAATTTTTTAATTTTTTTCTTGCAAATAATTTTTTATTTACAAATAATGTACCAAAAATTAATCAACTGTTGAAATTATCAGGTTATATATTTGATCGGTGTGTATCTATTAAGATATTTACTCAGAAAACGGAAAATTTTAATTTTGAAAAGTATTTAATATACAGGATGCATAATTTAACCAACAGAATCTCGCTTAAAATTAACAGAATCAAAACACTACAATTTTTATTTAGTCTAAAATACAATTTAGTAAAATTAAAAATGAAGCTGAGTTATTGTTCCTAACTAAATAAATGTGTAGTACTATAAGTCAAAAACATGATATGTACAGTGTTGCATTTGGAATTTTTTAGATATAAATAATAGATTAATATTTTTGTACATGTTTTAAAATTATCCTCAAAAAAAATCGTTTGAAAGTTTCTGGCGCTGGAACTAACACCCTGTATAAAATAAATCCTGTTAAATACGGTGGATCTACATATTATGAATGAAATAAAAAAGTTTCAAGTCATTTGAACAATTTTTTTGTAGTTTGAAATATTTTACGAAACCCTTATATTTATATTCTTCGTGTCGTTTTTTTTTTAAATAATAATTTTCCAGGGAACCAGAAATCAAAAGTGTCGCTGTAAACCTACTTTTATGTAGTATGATATGAATTCGAAAAATAAATTATTTTAAATGATTTGCTATATGTTTTGCATACCAAAATAGTTTCAAATATTTAAAAAAAAAAATAGAAAAAATATATTGCGTAATAATTAAAAATAAAAAGTCAACGTACGCATTATGAAAATGGAACACCCAGTGTAGTAGTAAATATTTTGATATTGCAAACATCTTAGTTTTTTTTTAACATCCAATTTGTGCAAATTCTTTCTTTATTAGTTTTTAGAGCGTTCATTATTTGACCAGTGTTTTACCCTGTATAGGTATAGTGTAACTAGCGCACAATTTCTAGTTATCTCCATTTCCTTATACTTCCTTCCATACGTGTTTATCTCAAGTGTCTTCTATTATAATGTAAATATCATGGAACACGTCAAATTGTTGTGCAAATTCATGCAGATTTTATACATATGTGTAAAATGAAAGGCTCGTCAAATCCTCTAGAGCAGTGGTTCCTAACCTAAAATGTATGGAGCATAAATCCCTAGGGATCTGGTATCGATGGCCTGAATGGATATTTGAAGAAAGAAAAAAAAACGAAAGGCTATTTTGTGAGATATTTCGTTGATGAATAAATTAGAAAAATTCCAAAAAATATATTTTTTTTATGCCAATAATTTTTATTTTCTTGTAGGATAAGCAACGGTAAAAACGATGTCTTATTTTGAGAAAAAAATACCCCAAAAAAATTGAAATAACTTAATTTTTCATTTGTTTTTATAAAATAGAATAGATGTAACAATAATTTTAATTTTTTATATTGAAATTAAATTACTTCTTTCGGGGGTTAAAAATTAAAATATTTCTGCTGGAGAATTTTCCATTACACATTTTATACTCTAGAAAAATTTCGAAGAAAATTCATTTATAAAGTTTCATATTCGATTTTATAATGCTATTTTTTATAAAGAATATTTAAAAAACTCGTCGACCATTTATTTATTAACAAAAATACGCAAGTGTTAAATAAACAAATGGCAGTCGAGGCCCATGACTCGTGGGTACCAACCAACACTGGACCCGGCTCTGTGCATACGAGAAAAACGGCGATTTAGTTCCAACTTAAATCAACCTCCGCACCAGAGCTAAATGATTCATAGAGTAGTGAAAATCGCATTTTAATAGCCATGGCCAACTAAATTTACTCAGATATGGAAGAGCGATCAGCACAGTGGCGACTCGTCAATAGAAATTTCTATTTTTATGTCATTACATAAAGACCAGTTGCAAAAAAGATAAAAATAAAATTTATGAAGTATTTTCTTTTAATTGTAAATGAAAATTACGTAAAAGTTTTGAAGATGTTAGATCATAAGACCATGTGTTCGAATTTTTCGAAAAAAAAAATTAAAAATAGTCACCTGAAAAAAATGCAAGCCAATCTGCAGAAATTGAATAAATTCTATCTAATGTGCTAATTAAAAAAAAATAGTTTATTTAATTTTTGATTTATCAGATTTTTTTTGGAGAAAATTGAGGTACAGGGTAGGAAAATATTTGTAGGAAAAAAGAAATTTTAAGGTCAAACAAAATGTCAATTGTTATTTCAAAAATAGGCGGACATTTAAAAAGGCGAAAAGGCATTTGTAAGGTGATGTAACATTGTACGTCTGTGAGAGGTGGACAATAGAAAATTATTATTAAAAGTTTATTTAATTTTTGATTTACCAGATTTTTCTTTTTGAAGAAAATGATAGTACAGAGTAGGAAAATATTTGTAGGAAGAAAAGAAATTTTAAGTTTAAACAAAATTTCACTTGTTATTTCAAAAATAGGCGAAGACATTTAATAAATCATTTGTAAGGTGATGTAACATAGTACGTCTGTGAGGGGTGGACAACAAAAAAATAATATTAAACGTTTATTTAATTTTTGGTTTACCAGATTTTTCTTTTTGAAGAAAATGATAGTACAGGGTAGAAAAATATTTGTAGGAAGAAAAGAAATTTTAAGTTCAAACAAAATGTCACTTGTTATTTGAAATTAGGCAGACATTTAAAAAAGGCATATGTAAGGTGATGTAGCATTGTACGTTTGAGAGGGGTGGCCAACAGAAAATTGATATAAACCTCAAATATAATAAAACACTTTAAATGGAATGATTGAAAAAAAGTCAATATGTTTTATATCACTAATGGACGTTCCGCCACTGTCTCTGCAGCACCGTAGCATCACAGAGGGCGGCGGCGGCATGGCTGCCAACCCTAATTTTGGCTAAGTAATATTTACCGCCGCCGGGTAATAGTTTAATGCACTTCACGCGTGCCAACGTAACACTAAAATATATATTTTCTATTTGCCCCCCCCCATCAAACCCCGCTTACCCCCCACCCAACCGACCTCGAAAACTAACCTTAAAGGCAAAGGAGTCGGCAATAGTACGGAGGCTAAAGTTTGCTACCTAAATTTACAGCACCGTACCAATAAGAATTATATTTGATTAAACTACTCTTTTTTATAGATTGAAAAAATTGTTGTTTTTAATAAGAACTCGGTAAAAACAAATTCGGTTTTGTTATTTGTTGTAATAATTAAATTATTATAATTATAATTATTATAAATAAGTAATTTTGTTGTACAAATAATTTAAAAAAAAATTATAAAGTATTTGATAGAAAAAAAAAGTATGTAATACATATGTATGTAAATCATTATACTGTTCGTACGTGTATAAGATATTTGAAAGCCGGTCCTGTATTCCAAACAACGTATTATTATAGAAAGTATAAGACAAAGTGTAATTTTGCGCGCTGAGCTCTTTACTATGGAGGCACAACCTAACTTTTCGCGACATATTTCTTCCGATAGTTTTATCGAGTTGTTGCCGCTGCAGCGCCCCCTACAATATGCACTTTCTAGTTCAGAAATGCTCCGTATATAGGCAGAGCAATCGCTATTTTATATCTCTATTAATGTGGACAGGTTGCAGTTTTAAGGGTATGTACAAAAGTTAATAGAAGAGACAGCGATTTTATTTCGTTAAAAAGTTCATAATAGAAACTATATTAAGCTTCAGTAAAAATAGCAATGAATTTTATTTATTAATGAAAAGAGAAATTCATTTATAGCCCTAAACAATTTCCAAAGGAATTATTACAATTGATTTTTCTTGTTTTCTTTTTGTCGTGTTGATGAGAAATAATGAAAGATTTCGATTTTTCACGTTAAACAGCATTGCCAATTAGCATATATATTTAAATTCGATTAGAGTTCCAAAAATATTTGGAATTAATTTTATCCCTAGTTAAATTTACCGTTTGTTTTAAAGAATGTTTAATTTAAATTTTAAAAACTATCACTACGGTGGTAAATAATAGTATATAATATCACCCAATACCGTAACTTAGCTAGATGCGCATTTCGAAGGCTATGCCCCCATCTTCACTAGCACAAGATAAAAGCTAAATGAAATACGAATCGAAAAAAAAAAAATCACGAAAGCTAATTAATGCTTTAAGTTAAAGTATTTACTTTAAATATTGCAATTTTTCGAGGAATAGATAAATTGCAACACCGCAAATATGTGCAAATTTATTTTTAAAGAATTAAAAATAAAAATTCTAAAATGTATCCTTATGCTAAAATCCTGTAGTGATAAAAACACAAAAATTCGCAAAAATCAACTGAGACGAAAAAATATTTTTTTACTTTATATAGGTACAGCGAATTTTTAAATAAAAATATTTTTTTAAATCTTCAATATAAATTGTTCTAAATAACCATTCAGATTTATTATACAATTAACACGAAGCGGGCAAACAATAATCCCTTTTCAAAATCCTGCGAGTTTCAAATTTCTTTTTACGATTTCGCGTGTGTAAATTGTTTCACCTTTTGTTTTATGGAGTGCAGATTCTGTATCCATTATCCATTTCCCCGCGTAACCATTGAGACGCACGATTCGCACAGAACAGGACAATAAAAAAAATTTAAAAAAGTTATGCCGACTGGAAACATTCGAGATAAGTCTTTTAATTCGCGAGAATGGTAATAATGAAAATGCTCGAATTTATATAATATAATATGTTATATTAAATGGCGAAATGGGTTAGGAAATTATATGGCATATTTGATAAAATTTTCTGATATTGGAAAAATGAATTTTTTTCCATGTGTTAAGTGGCAACAAAAAAAAATTTCTTTCATCTGAATTCGCTTTTTGTGGTTTTTAACAAAAACATCTGTTTAATTAATGTACAATTTTTTAACTTTGTACAAATTTAGCTTAGCGAAAAAACTCATGGACAGAGAAATAGATTTAAATTACTATAATATATTTTAATTTATAAAATGTAATATAAAAAAAAAATTTCTTTAATTAGAATTAATAGGCAGTTCGAAAATTTACGACGTTTCGTTAGTTTAATGTTTCTTTACGGCATCTTATATGCGAAAAAAAAATGGGATAAAGTGGAAATAGTTTAAGAAGTGACGAGAAAGTAATATAATAAAATGGTCGTTTGCAGAAAAATTACAAAATATGATGGAAAGTATATTTTGTTATGTAAGATTTACAAATATATGTTTTTCTTGTACTTTAAAATTTTTGTTTAAATAGTTAAGGGGATACCGTACAGTTGAGGATCATATGTGATACGAAATATCATTTTACTCCAAAATAACAGGAGCTAGACCTGTAAAAAATGGTGCCATAAAAAAAAATATATTTCCCATAAAAATACAGCGAGATTTTTGATCTAGATTAAAATCCACAATCGATTTATATACATACATAAACATAATCCTATATATAATGGAATTTACATCAATTTTAAATAACTTGGAAATTAATTTTTAATTTTTTTCTTTGTAGTTCGATATGTTATATATACAGAATTGCATTGACCAAATATGGGCTTATTTTATCGCTTAATTAAGTCGTAGTTTGGTTTAATCTAATTCGGTGCAGCGATATAGCGACATCTATACAAGATTTGCATGTACTAGCCAGATGTTTACGTACCTCAAAGTGTCATTTTATCAGACACAACTAACAATAGATGGGGTTGAGCGTTACAATAATTTTTTTCATCGCTACTCTAAATAAAAGTACGGTATCCCCTTAACTTATTACATCCCGGTTTTTAAAGATTTAAAATAACCTATTTTTAAGACAATTTGTTATTCTTATAGTAGTGCATTTTGTGAGGTTCGAATATTTTGAACGGCACAAAAATTTGTTTCTTTACGACACTTTGTGAATTTTATATTTGACACTTTTGATCATTCATTTCCCTGATGAAATATCAAAAATAAATACTTGTATAATAATACAAATTACTATGTATCATTTTTGAGTTTTTTGTAATTTTTTTATTTTAAAAAAAGATACACCAACGTCTGTTTGAATGGCAAAATTATGAAAAATATTTTTAATGATCAAACAAGAATATTAAAAGTAGCAAAACTTTGGATGTCATTGCAACGGCCCTGTATATAGTATTAACCCATGGGTGAAGATATATATATATATATATATATAAGGATCGCTTTTGCACAGCCCACTATTGTCTTGGCACACTATAATTTTATTTTATCGTTCTTTAATGGCAGTACATCCGAGCTCAATTCAGTGCTTTCTTCTTTCTAAATCTTTTGTCTATCGCTTTTCCTTTATACGACCTCTTCAGCTACGCGCCTTAGTCCATAGACAATACATACAGGCTGATTTAAACAACGATATGAAAATTTACGACTAAATTCTATACAAGCTTTTATGAGTGATACAAATTTTATGAGTAACTAGAAAAATTCATATAAATATATGAATTTTTAAAAAAATTTAAAAAATATTATATTTTAATTTATTGACAAATGAAACCATTGATTATTTTTTGATATTAATTTTTTTTTGTGGTTCGGCAACTATTTTTTTTATATTAAAGAAATTAATTTCGTACTCAAACGACTAAGATTATTTTTCTATTGACTAAATTAATTGTACTAATTTTTTATTTATTAAAAAAATCCAAATTCAATTTTTTAATGAAATATTATGAGTTTATAAAATCATGTCAATATATGCAAAATACAGCAGATCCTCAAATAACAATATTTAAAAAAAAACAGTAGATACGCTCAGATTTAATTTTTAATTGAACCACGCTATATATAAATGACGGAATAGGTTTGCTGATTAACCAGAAAATAAACGGTTCGCCACTAAAGCGCAAAAAGTGAGGAAATTTTTCATATACAGGGTGTGTAATTAGTTTTAAAATTGTGCCGTAAATAAAAATTACACTATTTGAAAAAATGATTGTAATAAATATAGTAAATGTGTGAAAATAAAAACGTTTCTTCCGCGGGATGTAAAATGAAACTTCGATATTTACTTCAGATTATGTGACACATTTTTCTTTTTGTCGTATAGAAATTTATGTTTTACGCGGGCCATGATAATTTTCGAAAGAAAAAAAACAAGGTATAATTTAAATCAAGCAAAAAGGTTTTAAATCATTAATAAGGGTTTAGATTAGATAATGACAAATTCTGATGGTATTTGCTATGTTAGTTACGCTTTTAAAAAATTACAAAATTGAAATTTATTTTTCTCAAATATTTGTTCTACTTTACAATTGTGTTCAAAACTAACACATCATCGGAAAAATTTGTCCAACCCTTAATACCTAAGATGGAATATTTTTGACAGCTGAGTGTCAAATTTACACTATATTTACACATGATTCAGACATTAAAAACACTTTGTGAAGTTAAAAATGATATTTTATAATGTTTACCAAAATTGTACATCAAATATTTGACCAAGAGTCGTTAGATAGAAATCCTAAATACACGCTTGACTAATTCAAGTACAGATAGCGCAGAAAACATTTTATCAACAGTAACTTGTTTTTACCGCGCACAGAATAAACGATATTTCGCATTTTACGTTATACTCTGTATATTCGTTGTCTTTATGTTTTCGTCATCTATTTTCCTGTTGTCCTCTTAGTAGCTGCAACCAGCATAGCAATAGTGGATTATTTCCAAATAAATGGACTACAGCCCGACAACGGACTACAGAGGCAACACTGTAACAAACGCTATCGCCAATTTCACACCCAACTTTCTAAGATTAAGCGCCAATCTATTTATAGGAAAAACAATTGTATTCAGCAACGTAATGGAAGTGTAAATAGAATCCATTGAATCGAACATCCCATTTAACTTCTTGTTCTTTTTTTTATGAAGATAACTTCAGTTGATTCGATGTTTTCGTTACATTGTTTTTTTTTGTTTGGAAATAAACGTTTGGAAGCCCATTTTTTTTGGGATAAATATTTTTTAAAATCAAAAGTTGAAAATATTCAGGGTTTCTTCGTATTATGAAGAAAAACGGTCAAATTCTCAAAACAAACATTATCTCAAAAAATATCTCAAAACAAGTTGCAATTTTTCACTTGATAAAAAAATACGAAAGATAATCATAAATCAAATAATTTCATGTTTTTATGTTGAATTAAATGCTGGATTTCATGGGTTTACTAATGTTAGCCCAACTATTGAACAAAAGCAAATTAAATTACACTATTTTTACTGATTGTAGACAATATGGCCAGCTATGGAACGGTCAAACTTTTTTCTAAAATTTTCACTAGCTTCCTCGATCAAACAACGTCTAAAAAATCGTCCTTTTTTTTATGAAAGTAGCGATTTTTTATCCACATGTTATTAAAAATTTAAAAATATAAGAAGTATATAGTTCAAAAGCCCCAACATTTAGGAACATTCCCTAAAAATATTGTACAAAAAGAATCCAAATTTCGGAAATGCTAGACACGCTGCTGAACCCTTAGAGTTTCGATTGCAAGGGTTTGCTAACGCTCGCACAACTATTAAACAAAAGCAATTTAAATTACACTATTTTTACTAATTGTAGACGAGATGTTCAGCTACGGAACGGTCAAACTTTTTTCTAAAATTTTCACTAGCTTCCTCAATCAAATAACGTCTAAAAAATCGTCCTTTTTT
The DNA here is from genome assembly GCA_947310635.1 of Leptodirus hochenwartii. Lineage (NCBI taxonomy): Eukaryota > Metazoa > Arthropoda > Insecta > Coleoptera > Leiodidae > Leptodirus > Leptodirus hochenwartii. The sequence goes on from OX371181.1 coordinate 4,493,713, forward strand.
TATGAAAGTTGAGATTTTTTTTCGACATGTTATTAAAAATTTAAAAATATAAGAAGTATATAGTTCAAAAGCCCCAACATTTAGGAACATTCCCTAAAAATATTGTACAAAAAGAATCCAAATTTCGGAAATGCTAGACACGCTGCTGAACCCTTAGAGTTTCGATTGCAAGGGTTTGCTAACGCTCGCATAACTATTAAACAAAAGCAATTTAAATTACACTATTTTTACTAATTGTAGACGAGATGTTCAGCTACGGAACGGTCAAACTTTTTTCTAAAATTTTCACTAGCTTCCTCAATCAAATAACGTCTAAAAAATCGTCCTTTTTTTATGAAAGTTGTGATTTTTTTTCGACATGTTATTAAAATTTTAAAAATATAAGAAGTATATAGTTCAAAAGCCCCAACATTTAGGAACATTCCCTAAAAATATTGTACAAAAAGAATCCAAATTTCGGAAATGCTAGACACGCTGCTGAACCCTTAGAGTTTCGATTGCAAGGGTTTGCTAACGCTCGCACAACTATTAAACAAAAGCAATTTAAATTACACTATTTTTACTAATTGTAGACGAGATGTTCAGCTACGGAACGGTCAAACTTTTTTCTAAAATTTTCACTAGCTTCCTCAATCAAATAACGTCTAAAAAATCGTCCTTTTTTATGAAAGTTGAGATTTTTTTTCGACATGTGATTAAAAATTTAAAAATATAAGAAGTATATAGTTCAAAAGCCCCAACATTTAGGAACATTCCCTAAAAATATTGTACAAAAAGAATCCAAATTTCGGAAATGCTAGACACGCTGCTGAACCCTTAGAGTTTCGATTGCAAGGGTTTGCTAACGCTCGCACAACTATTAAACAAAAGCAATTTAAATTACACTATTTTTACTAATTGTAGACGAGATGTTCAGCTACGGAACGGTCAAACTTTTTTCTAAAATTTTCACTAGCTTCCTCAATCAAATAACGTCTAAAAAATCGTCCTTTTTTTATGAAAGTTGTGATTTTTTTTCGACATGTTATTAAAATTTTAAAAATATAAGAAGTATATAGTTCAAAAGCCCCAACATTTAGGAACATTCCCTAAAAATATTGTACAAAAAGAATCCAAATTTCGGAAATGCTAGACACGCTGCTGAACCCTTAGAGTTTCGATTGCAAGGGTTTGCTAACGCTCGCACAACTATTAAACAAAAGCAATTTAAATTACACTATTTTTTCTAATTGTAGACGAGATGTTCAGCTACGGAACGGTCAAACTTTTTTCTAAAATTTTCACTAGCTTCCTCAATTAAATAACGTCTAAAAAATCGTCCTTTTTTATGAAAGTTGTGATTTTTTATCGACATGTTATTAAAAATTTAAAAATATAATAAGTATATAGTTCAAAAGCCCCAACATTTAGGAACATTCCCTAAAAATATTGTACAAAAAGAATCCAAATTTCGGAAATGCTAGACACGCTGCTTAACCCTTAGAGTTTCGATTGCAAGGGTTTGCTAACGCTCGCACAACTATTAAACAAAAGCAATTTAAATTACACTATTTTTACTAATTGTAGACAAGATGTTCAGCTACGGAACGGTCAAACTTTTTTCTAAAATTTTCACTAGCTTCCTCAATTAAATAACGTCTAAAAAATCGTCCTTTTTTTATGAAAGTTGTGATTTTTTTTCGACATGTTATTAAAAATTTAAAAATATAAGAAGTATATAGTTCAAAAGCCCCAACATTTAGGAACATTCCCTAAAAATATTGTACAAAAAGAATCCAAATTTCGGAAATGCTAGACACGCTGCTGAACCCTTAGAGTTTCGATTGCAAGGGTTTGCTAACGTTCGCACAACTATTAAACAAAAGCAATTTAAATTACACTATTTTTACTAATTGTAGACAAGATGTTCAGCTACGGAACGGTCAAACTTTTTTCTAAAATTTTCACTAGCTTCCTCAATCAAATAACGTCTAAAAAATCGTCCTTTTTTTATGAAAGTTGTGATTTTTTTTCGACATGTTATTAAAAATTTTAAAATATAGGGTATATGTTATTCAAAGGCCGCATCCTTTAGGAACATTTTTTTTTAAATATTGTACAAAAATAGTCCAAATTTCGGAAATCCTGAATCTTTTCGTATCTTAAGGATATATCATTTGCGGGCATTTAAGTAATCATTGCGCACGATTTTAGCTTTATATGTAACAGCCAAAATCTCTAGACAAAAAAAAACAGACGCTTATAAATGTATGAAAAGAATAATAATTAATTCAACAGCCAAAAATTGATAAAAAAAACTTTTTAGAATTTTTTTCGCAATAATAAAAATGCAGAACAGCTCGAATGGAGATTAAGTAATAAAATTTCAATTGTCACGTGAAACAGTTTAAAAATAATATCAAAAATTAACACATCACATAATATATAAAACTATATACTTCCCTCAATACGCATATCGATGAAAATTTACATTTTATGACGTATGAATCGTAAAATAAATATACGATTCATAAAACAGCCCTTTTCCGCATTATAGCCTACAAAATCAATGTCAGATACATATACAGAGTGTTTCGTTTTATATAATTTTCGTTCGTGCAACAAAAGGTATAAATAAATAGTATTCTTTCTCGTAGATACGTTTCAAATTTAAATTTAAACTTTCATTTGAGCACCGCGTTTATATATCGAATTACTTTTGGGGTGGCTGTGCCTGGATCGGCCCTGCACGGAATGGGATGTATTTTATACTCTACTTTCCGTAGGTGAAATGTCGTTGGGTGAAACCATTATAAATTAGATGGTTGGCAATATAACATATGAAATATTCCTCTAAGAAAACTATAAAAAAATGAAATAAAAACTTCAGAAGAAAGTGGTGTAAATAAAATATGTATTACGTAAAAAGTATTTTTTTTTTGTTCTTTTCTTATTTAGCGTATTATTGTTTAAAAATTGAAAATTTAATACCACGGACCAACTAAATTAAATTCTTAACGTATTTAAAACAAACAAAACACATGATTTTTTTTACAAACTCAAGTCATTTAATATTACATCTCTTTCGGGAGTTCTATCCTCCCACCTGCCTCCTCTCCCGACTATCTACACCGTACTATTTTAGAGGATACGCAGCCTTGTGGTTAGTTCCACGGCCTACCGCGATAGTTACTATATATAGCTATGCATCGAGCAGAAGAAGTAGAGGAGCAAGCAGCCAGTATGAGCAACGTGGATGTCTCCAGGGAAATCGAAGACACATGGGGAAATACCACATCAGATTCGGTGTGGAAAGGAAGGATCGCGTGAGCTGGGAGTGTACAGAGAGATATTGTATCGTAATATACCGGGTGTACCAAATAAATATGGTTTCTATGATTATTTCAGAATTTTATATATATATTTTTATATATTTCGAAATTTTTAAATGGATTGAAATTATAAATTTCTATTATATACAAAACAAGACAAATTATATATACTCCAAAAATTTATAATACTTTTTTAAAAATAGCAGAAGACTAAGAATATTTTTTAATCTTCAAAAAGGCGCAGAAATCTTTGAAATATTATGATTCTTTAATTATGGTTATTTCAAAATTTTATATTTCAAAATTTTTAAATGGAATCAAATTATAAAATTCTAGTATATACAAAAAAAGACAAATTATATATACCTCCAAAATTTATAATACTTTTGTAAAAATAGCAGAAGACTAAGAATATTTTTTAATCTTCAAAAAGGCGCAGAAATCTTTGAAATATTATCATTCTTTAATTGTGATTATTTCAAAATTTTATATATTTCGAAATGATTAAGTATATACAAAAAAAAGACAAATATATATACCTCAAAAATTTATAATACTTTTGTAAAAATAGCAGAAAACTAAGAATATTTTTTGATCTTCAAAAAGGCGCAGAAATCTTTGAAATATTATGATTCTTTAATTATGGTTATTTCAAAATTTTATATATTTCGTAATTTTTAAATGGATTCAAATTATAAAATTCTAGTATATATAAAAAAAGACAAATTATATATACCCCAAAAATTTATAATACTTTTTTAAAAATAGCAGATGACTAAGAATATTTTTTAATCTTCAAAAAGGCGCAGAAATCTTTGAAATATTATCATTCTTTAATTGTGATTATTTCAAAATTTGATATATTTCGAAATGTTTAAGTATATGCAAAAAAAAAGACAAATATATATACCTCAAAAATTTATAATACTTTTGTAAAAATAGCAGAAGACAAAGAATATTTTTTAATCTTCAAAAAGGCGCAGAAATCTTTGAAATATTATGATTCTTTAATTATGGTTATTTCAAAATTTTATATATTTCGTAATTTTTAAATGGATTCAAATTATAAAATTCTAGTATATATAAAAAAAGACAAATTATATATACCTCCAAAATTTATAATACTTTTGTAAAAATAGCAGAAGACTAAGAATATTTTTTAATGTTCAAAAAGGCGCAGAAATCTTTGAAATATTATCATTCTTTAATTGTGATTATTTCAAAATTTGATATATTTCGAAATGTTTAAGTATATACAAAAAAAAGACAAATATATATACCTCAAAAATTTATAATACTTTTGTAAAAATAGCAGAAGACTAAGAATATTTTTTAATCTTCAAAAAGGTGCAGAAATCTTTGAAATATTATCATTCTTTAATTGTGATTATATCAAAATTTGATATATTTCGAAATGTTTAAGTATATGCAAAAAAAAGACAAATATATATACCTCAAAAATTTATAATACTTTTGTAAAAATAGCAGTAGACTAAGAATATTTTTTAATGTTCAAAAAGGCGCAGAAATCTTTGAAATATTATCATTCTTTAATTGTGATTATTTCAAAATTTGATATATTTCGAAATGTTTAAGTATATGCAAAAAAAGACAAATATATATACCTCAAAAATTTATAATACTTTTGTAAAAATAGCAGAAGACTAAGAATATTTTTTAATCTTCAAAAGGCGCAGAAATCTTTGAAATATTATGATTCTTTAATTATGGTTATTTCAAAATTTTATATATTTCGTAATTTTTAAATGGATTCAAATTATAAAATTCTAGTATATATAAAAAAAGACAAATTATATATACCCCAAAAATTTATAATACTTTTGTAAAAATAGCAGAAGACTAAGAATATTTTTTAATCTTCAATAAGTCGCAGAAATCTTTGAAATATTATCATTCTTTAATTGTGATTATTTCAAAATTTGATATATTACGAAATGTTTAAGTATATGCAAAAAAAAGACAAATATATATACCTCAAAAATTTATAATACTTTTGTAAAAATAGCTGAAGACTAAGAATATTTTTTAATCTTCAATAAGTCGCAGAAATCTTTGAAATATTATCATTCTTTAATTATGGTTATTTCAAAATTTGATATATTTCGTAATTTTTAAATGGATTCAAATTATAAAATTCTAGTATATACAAAAAAAGACAAATTATATATACCTCCAAAATTTATAATACTTTTGTAAAAATAGTAGAAGACTAAGGATTTTTTTTAATCTTCAAAAAGGCGCAGAAATCTTTGAAATATTATCATTCTTTAATTATGATTATATCCTTATGATTATGGATATCCTTGGCGCAGTTATAAAAGATTTTTTTTTATTTCATAAATATAAAGCTTTATCAACTATTTACAATGTTCCATCATTGCCTTCAACTACGTTTTTAAAATAACATTAACAAAAGTTCGAAAAATATTTTGCACAACATTTGCAGCAATTTACTAACAAACGCCAAACAATTACTACATCTCCCCTAATCCTTCAATCATCCAATCTTCTTCTTCTTAGCCTAAATACCATAAAACAGAACCGTTTACGTCGTCTTAAACTATAATATCGTTTCGCCTTTACCAGCACCTTATTTCATAAAAAGTCCCCGAACACATACACAAAAACCGATGGGGGAAAATCTGTTGTCAAACATTGAAAGAAAAACGTCGTCGCTTGCTTGTTCTTCACCTTTGTAACAGCATCATTGCGTTTTTTGCTTGTGTGTGTAGGTTTACCTGAGAGACTGTTTCTGCAAGAGACTATGTTAAAACCGATTTGAAATGAGATTTATTATCGAAATTTTTATAAATAAAATTTTAAATAGGAAATTTTTTTGTTTAGAGGGCAATTTGATATGTTCGTTTTTCATAAAGAAAATAAACGTGATATATTTTGAGTCACGAAATTGTTTTACGGAAAGTTCGTAAGGACGTTGTATTTTTGAGAAACATTAAAAAGGTTTTTTTACAAAAATTCAAAGTAGAGATTCTTTTTTGTTAGATTTTTTTTTGCTACTTCAACGCACCATCAAAAAAAATGTGCCCAAATCTAAATTGGAACATTTTGAACAGCTGATTGTCGAATTTACATCACTGCACATCTTTATCAAAAAATTTCTTGACTCAGAAATCACAAAACATATATGAAGAAAATATGAAACTTTTATACGTTTTGATACATTTGCATCAAATATTTGATAGAAATCATAAATTCACGATTTCCTTATAGAAAAACAGATGGCGCCTAGATCCAAGTATGTTTGACATTGATCAAATGCTGCGTTGCAACTTATCTGCGTTTAAAAAATTCATGAAAGCGAAGATTTAAAAATAAATTGTGAATAATATTGAAAAAATATATATTTAAAAAAATCTAGTAACGATTTATTTTTCACTTATATTCATACAATTGACTTTAGCAGCAATGCTATTTTTCACCATGTTCGAATTTAAATATTTATACCATTAATGCTTTTAAAAGTTCTTTAATTATTATAAAATATTTTTTAAATTTAAATTTAATATCCTACTTTGAGACCATGCCAAAAAGTAAGACACCGTCAGAAAAATTTCCCCAAGCCTTAATATCTAAATTGGAATATTTTGAACAGCTGAGTGTCAAATTTACACCACTGCACTATGTTTATCAAAAAAATATCTTAATTTAGAAATTACAAAACACTTTCGAGTTAAAATTGGAAAATTTGACATATATAAAATAAAATATTTGACCAAGAATCGTTAGAAATCGTAAATCCATGATTTATGATATAATATTTTTATATTATATTATATTATATTATATTAAAAAAAAAAACACTTTCGACGTCATTTTCAAAGTACCTGTCATCGTGAGTAAAAAAAAATCTCGAGTCAAAAATTACAAAACATTTTCGAAGTTGGACTTGAAAATGTATTAGGTTTCAATACATTTTGCAACATTGCTCTTGATTTTTGCACTTGGGTCAAAAGAACCTACCCAGGCGATCGTACAAATAAAAATCAACACAATATCACAAATTTTTTGATAAAAAAATTTTTTTGTTCGCTTTTTTCACGATTGCGATATTTCTTTCTTTTCGCAAACCAAAAAAAAATCGAAAGCGGTTACAGGAACAGGTTAAATTGCTGTCGTTTCACGAAGCGATCTAATGACGTAGACGCTGCACGACAATTGCAATGTCGCTGGCATTTGTTCTCCAGATCAAACCTGCCAAAGCCCTCTGTGTGTGGAAAATTGGCGGTTGTATTTGTTTTTGCCGGCGAGGTTTTCGTCAATTTATTTTCTTTCTTCCGCCACATTGAATCAAATGGACGGCCAAACAATTGAAGTTATACTAACAACCACCGACAAAGCCCCCATTCGTAAAATAAAAATATTTATAAAAAAATAATTGGCTGAGAAAATTACGTGCTTTTTTTTAAGTAATTTGTTAGTACTTGTAAAATATTATTGTATTACAAAATAGCTTCGGCAATAGTACTAGATAATATGATTAAAGAATTTTAAAATAGAAAAAAAAAATGCATATATCAAAAAAAATGTAATTTTGTATCTATCAAAAATGACTCGTATATATTTTCGAAAAAAAAATTTCAAGAAAATGATACCAATTTTTAAACTAGAAAAAAAATGTATATATCAAGAAATTTGTATATTTTATATGTTTTTTTATATATATCAAAAATTAAAAAAATTGGATAAGATGTACGAAAGATATAAAAAAAAATTTTTTAATAGAAATGAACATTACAGCAATTAATAATTAACGAAAAAAAAATTTGCATTTTTTGCCAATAAAATTTTATTTAAAAAAATCGTTGCAATTTTCAATATATATTTTTTAATATACATATATCTAAATATAACTGCAGAGATATTTAGCGACATTTTTTGATATGCAGAAAAATAATGATGTATCCATTTTATCATGAATTAATGCTTTTGTGGAAGAACCAGAAATGTCTTTATTTTTTAAAAATTCTTACAATTTTTCAGTATGTTTTAAATAAAAATATAAAAAATTGGCTGTGAAATGACGTGCTTTTTTAACTAATTTGTTATTTCTTATAATATATTATTATATTGTAAAAGAGTTCGGCACTAGTACTAGATAAAATGATACCAATTTTTTAATTAGAAAAAAAAATTATATATATCAAAAATTTTGTATATTTTGTATATATCAAAAATGAGTTGTATATATTTTGAAAAATATATAAAAAAATTGATTAAGATGTACGAAGGATATAAAAAAAATATTTTTAAGACAAATAAATATTATAGCAATTAATAATTAAGGAAAAAACAAATTTAGCATTTTTTGCCAATGAAATTTTTATTTAAAAAATCGTAGACAATTTTCATTTTTATTTATTTTTTTAAATAATATCTAAACATAACTACAGGGATGGATAGCGACATATTTTAATATGCAGAAAAATAATGGTGTATTCGTTTTATCATCTTTATGTTTATTATGAATTAACGTATTTATTATTTTTTTAATTATTTTAATTTTTCAGTAATTTTCTGTTTTTAGAAATCTATGTTTGCGCTTAAAATCAATTATAAAATTAAAAAATTAATAAATTTATTTGGAAAAATGCTAAATATCTTTTTTACGGCCAAATTTGTGAAAATAATCGAAAAAGATACGTTCATATTTACGTGTTTACAAATTTTATAGATATCTTCACTCAGCGCCCTCTATACGTAAATGCATGCTCTTAACCATTTGCTGATTTGCAAAATCACACCACTGAAAGATATTAAATCTATATATCACCGCAGCTGGTACTATTTTCATTGGCGTAGGCAGAAAATACGAACAAAACTTTTTTTTCAAATTCGCCAAGTACAAAAAGAAAAGCCAACTTAAATTCGAATTTTTGGACGATCCGATCAATTACGATGCTTTAAAATTTTGATATAAAATTAAAGTCATGTGGTGACCACATCGGAATATCACTAATGGCTTTTTGTAGTTACAAATTGAAAAGAAAATCAGTTAGAAAGAAGTGAAAATTTTTTTTAATACTTTGTTGCTGTCTGCATTTTTGAAAAATAAATTTAGTTTTTTTTAGTAATTATTTTATGATTAGCGGCCTATACAGCGCTGCCAAAGTAGGCAATTTTTTTTTAATTAAGAACATTAAAAATGCCATTATTTAAGTCTATACATTTTGTTTCGTTCATTTTCGTTCATGCAAGAAAATGGTACATTTAAAATTATTAAATTTTTAAATAGAAGGGTCATGAGGATGTAATATTTTTATCACAAATTAAGAAAGGTTTAGATTAAATAATGGCAGAATCTGGCTAAATTAGCTATGTTAGTTAATTTTAAAAAAACTTTTGCGGGTTTTTCTATTTGACGCTCTTCCAAAATCGTAAAAAAACGTGATATGTTTAGAGTCTCGAATTTTTCTTACAGGAAATTGGTAAGGGCGTAATATTTTTGACAAACATTCAGACAGGCTTAGATTAACTAATGACCAATTCTGACATTATTATCTGTAATAGCTACTTTTTGAGAAAAATTCAAAGTTGAGCTTCTTTTGTGTTAAATGTTTTTGCTACTTTGAGACTAACGCATCATCAAAAAAATTTGCCGAAGCCTTAATACCTAACTTAGAACATTCTGAACAGCTGAGTGTCAAATTTACGTCACTGCACTTCGTTTGTCCAAAAAAAATCTTAATTAAAAAATTAGAAAACACTTTTGAGTTAAGAATGCAAATTATATAATTTTTGTACATCAATTTTCAATTGGTAGAAAACATAAACTCTAATTTTACTTGTAAAAATATAGATGGCGCAAGCACCAATTATATTTGACATTGATAAATGCTGCGTTGCAATTCTTCAGCAAATAACAAATTCTTAAAAACGAAGATGTAAAAATAAATTATGTTTAAGATTTAAAAATATATATTAATAAAATCTAACGACGATTCGTTTTTTTTTCATTTTCTGTGGTTCAAATTGACTTTTCAATCCGTATTATTTTTACCATATTTCAATTGTTATGCTATTTATAAGTTTTTTATAGCCATTTAAAATATATTTTGCATTATTTTTTATATTAAGCAGTATGGTTTTTTTTTAATCTTACAAAATATTTTTTAAATATTTGCTAATTAGGACAATAATAAAAACTCATCAACTCTGCATATTATAAATAATTCATTACATTAATCGCATTATTGCCAATTATTAATGGCTTTTTCTAGAGACAAATTGTGAAGAAAGTCAATTAGTAAATGAAATTTTTTTTTTTATAACTTAGGGTGTATTTGCGTTTTCAAAAAAAAATGAAAAACAAATTAAAGAATTATTTTATGATTAGCGACCTATACAGCGCTGCCAAAGTAGGCTATATAGAAACAAAAAAAAATTTGAAAAGTATAAATTACAAAATGGCAACAGCAAAATATCTTAAATTTGGCGTAATTTTCAATTAAAAAAAATAATTACGTTAAATCTAAATTATCAATATTAAAATATCTATTTAAAATTTAATTCAAATTTTTTTTCTTTCAAAAATTCAAGCTCACAACAACCAAAACTCATATCTTGGCTTGTGGCACTTTTTAATATATCGAACTCTTTAGCTTATAAACAAATCCCTAAGGCTACGTTACTGCCACTTGACGGCAGGTAACTCAACGTGCGCCTACCCTATTTTCATTTTTTTTTCATTAAGGTCCTCCTCACACTTTCCCCAATCCCGTAGAAACAAACTTTTCAACTTAGCCGCTGTACAAAGTAGCCCATTAACACTTTGCAGCACCTCAAGCCCGCCCTGAGAGGAACAACTTCAAACTTCAAACATGGTGCAGATGCCCACGCTCCATTTAGGATCGCAATAGCCATTAAAAATCCGTCAATTGTCTTCTGCAAGTCGAATTTTTACAAATACATTCATAATTTTGTAATTCCAAAAAAGGACTCATTTGGTGTCCATTGCGATCGTGAATGGGGTATATAATGATTTTTTTTTGTAATTATAAAATTTGCCGTTTTATTTTATACATTTAGAGCATTCTCAAAAAAAACAAAAAATGTTAAAATAACAGTCGTAAATGAAAAATGAAAATATTTTGAAAAAAAAAAATTTTTTCACGAAATAGAAAATGGCAGCACTAAACAAGGACATTTGAAAACAGACGAATTGGAGTGCATTTCTTTAGTGTTGCGGTGGCATCGCTTAGGAGAGTGGAATAGAAATTGCTGCGAGGAAGAATTTGCCGAGACAAAGGGAAAGTTGCCAAATTAGTTTAAATTAGTTTCGATTTAAGGAGAATGTATTTATTTCCAAAGTGCAGATTGAGTTTATGAACTAAACTAAATATGAAGGATGAAGGAAATTTGATTGGGATCATTAAAAAAATTAATAAATTTGAAGGATTAGAAAAATGGTTGCAAAAATCAAATTAGTGCAAATCGATGAAATTTGCAATCAAAAATAGTTGTTTTTTTATTAGACGAGTTTTTGTTGAAAAAAATTGACGATTATTTATATATTATCTAAGACAATTGTAGAATATGATCACTTTAATTAATAATTCGAAAATGTGATGAGTTATTTTAATTAATCAAAAAAATTTTTTTTTTTCACAACGTAATAATAATAATTTAATGCTAGCTGGTCTTTTCTGCTTTAAATCGTGATTAGTTTTATAATATCACTAAAGATTTTTATTTGTGTTTATTACTAAACAAAGTCGCCAGAAAAAATATCTGTCAAAGTGACACGATATTGACAATTATCGAATTTAGATTTTTTGTTTTTCTGTCTGGATCAAACTATTTTTTAATTATCTTGAAAACCACTAAAGCTATAAAAATGAAACAAATAATAATAAATTCATAATTCAAACCTCTAAATATATTCTATTTAGTATTTTCTTGTAAACTAATTAGGATAGCCAATATTTAAACATTTTGAAATCAACATGCGTTTCCAACGTAACACCCGGTAAATAAAGATTAGCAGTTTTTTAATCTTAAAAAAATATATTCCACAATTTAAATTATTTTGCCAAAATTGTAAATCTACGTGCTGCATTAAAAAAATTAATAAATCCGAAGGACTAGAAAAATTGTAGCAATTGTAAAAATTGTAAAAATTGTAAAAATTAAATTCGTTGTCGATGAAATTTGCAATCAAAAATATTTGTTATTTTTGAAGAGTTTTTGTTGAAAGAATGTGTAAATTAATGGACGTTTATTTATATATTATCTAAGACACTTTTAGAATATATGATCATTTTAATATAATAATTTGAAAATGTGATGAAATTTATTTTAATTAATCAAAAAATATATATATTTTCAGAACGTAATAATAATAATTTAATGCTGGCTTAAATATTACGTCTTTTTTGCTTTAAAATCGTGATTAGTTTTATAATATCACTAAATATTGTTATTTGTGTTTATTATTGAACAAAATAGCCAGAAAAAATATCTGTCAAAGTGACACGATATTGGTAATTATCCATTTAGACTTTTTGTTTTTCTGCCGTAGTCTGTCTTGACCAAACTCTTTTTTAATTATCTTGAAAACCACTAATGCTATAGAACTGAAACAAAAATAAATAAATTCGTAATTCATAACTCCAAATCTTATCTATTTAGTATTTTGTTGTAAACTAATTAGGAAAGCCTATATTTGTACATAGATATTGACAGATATTCTCACTTAGTGAATTATAATATTTTGTTTCTGATATTTATATTTTATGACACGCGCTTCCGACGTAACACCCGGTATATAAAGAGTATCAGTTTCTTAATCTTAAACAAATATATTCCACAATTTACATCATTTTGCCAAAATTGTAAATGTACGTGCTGCATTTTACCTCACCAACTCATATCGGCATATCTCCTTGTATAAGTCCTCGAACAACAACTTTTAAAGCAGTAAAGCGCAAACTATTTCACTGTCCTTCAATTTTCGCCCAAAGCAAATTATTCAATCGAAAAATCCCAAAACTATTATTTACGACTAGTTTTGTTCTTTAAAAAAAAATTTCCTGTAAGAAATTTCTATATCATTTTTAAGAAAAAAAAATTTTTCTCTATACATAAATATATCTTAAAAACACACAAAAGACATTTTATAGAATCGATATCATCCAACAATAAAATAAATCCCAATTCAAGATGGATGTTTTGTATTCACCATTTCGCACGTTTTAGAGGTTATGTTTCCTATATCTATACATTCCTTTATCGCAAATAAATCGATGGCAATATATCACATTGAATTCAACCAATTTTAAGGTTATATACAACTCCGCCGAAATATATCTTTCTCCCTGCACACCCCCACAACAAACAGGCCCGGATTAAAAGTTATTCTTACTTTATCAACACACACACACACAAAAAAGATTCGTCCAAAAAAAAAAACACTTTGTTCATTTCTTGAGTTTTTTCATAACACGTTTAAAAAAAAAATCGGAATTTATACAATAATTTTAAAAAAATTCATTTTTGAAACGAAAGTGTTTAAATATGAATTTTTATAGCTGCAATGAAGTTTTTATGATTAAATTGTTTTTTTTTTTAATTATTGTAGGTGCTAGTTCGGTTCTGGACTTTAGAAAAGAGTGAATGGTTGATTCAAATATAAAATGTTTTATTTTTTTTCCACGTTTATTATTTTTTTTTTTTATAGTTCTTGCCTACTCGATCGATATGAACAAAATAAAGTTTTAAATTAAATTTGAAAAAAAATAAAAAATTTAAATTTTACAAAATGTGTCGGAAAAAAAAATCATGTACCAGCCATATTTAGTTATACTACAATAAGTAGCAATAAAAGAAAAGGAAAAATTATATAAAAATTTTTCGGAAGACAAAAGGGAATTTTTTTAACCAACGTGGAAATTTCCGATTTTTTTTTTTATAAAAAATAAAATCAAATAAAGGATGTTAGTGCATCGACACTGACTCGGCCCTGTATATTAGGTCCATAGATAAATAAAATAGGTAATCAAAAACACGGCTTTTGTTCGCACATGCAAATTCTATAACCACTATTAGAATAAATAAATGCGTAAATGACATTTATCGGATCATATTTGTTTAATAATAGATTCGCGCTGTATAAATAACTGGAATGATTCGGTTTATATACCTGATGAAGAGCGCCATCTATATATTTGCACTTCATAAATCTGCAATTAATCGCTGGATTTAATCGAAATTCAATAAATGAGAATGGAACGTCGAAAATTTACATACAAATCGAATGTTTATTTATTTTTAAGTATATTAATTATACTGATATTAATTAATAATTATAGACGTATATCGAATTATAAATTGGTTTAATATAAATGAATTGTTAATAGTTGGCGCATAAAAAAAATTATAATTTTATAATTAATGCGAATAAGTTTATATTTGGTAAGATAAAAAGAAATTTGATATGAGACAACATGAAGAGGTATTTTTTTAAATAATTACTTCATTTTGGAATACAAAAATTAGTATATTTTTAGTAATTAGTAATTGGAATGATGCAGCTTAATTTTTTTTCTTAAGATTAAGAAACTGCTACTCTTTATATACCGAGTGTTGCGTCAGCAAGCGCAATACGTTAGCAATTAATATGTTTGTTTCTGTATGTACAAATATTGGCTTCCCTAATTAGTTTACAACAAAATACTAAATAGAAAAGATTTGGACTTTTCAATTACGAATTTACCATTTTTTGTTTCAGTACTATAGCTTTAGTAGTTTTCGAGATAATTAGAAAAGAGTTTGGTCAAGACAGACTAAGGCAGAAGAACAAAAAATCATAATTCACTAATTGACAATATCTGTCAGTTTAGGTATGTACAAATATTGGCTTCCCTAATTAGTTTACAACAAAATACTAAATAGAAAAGATTTGGACTTTTCAATTACGAATTTACCATTTTTTGTTTCAGTACTATAGCTTTAGTAGTTTTCGAGATAATTAGAAAAGAGTTTGGTCAAGACAGACTAAGGCAGAAGAACAAAAAATCATAATTCACTAATTGACAATATCTGTCAGTTTAGGTATGTACAAATATTGGCTTCCCTAATTAGTTTACAACAAAATACTAAATAGAAAAGATTTGGAGTTTTCAATTACGAATTAAACCATTTTTTGTTTCAGTACTATAGCTTTAGTAGTTTTCGAGATAATTAAAAAATAGTTTGGTCACGACAGACTAAGGCAGAAGAACAAAAAATCATAATTCACTAATTGACAATATCTGTCAGTTTAGGTATGTACAAATATTGGCTTCCCTAATTAGTTTACAACAAAATACTAAATAGAAAAGATTTGGACTTTTCAATTACGAATTTACCATTTTTTGTTTCAGTACTATAGCTTTAGTAGTTTTCGAGATAATTAAAAAATAGTTTGGTTACGACAGACTAAGGCAGAAGAACAAAAAATCATAATTCACTAATTGACAATATCTGTCAGTTTAGGTATGTACAAATATTGGCTTCCCTAATTAGTTTACAACAAAATACTAAATAGAAAAGATTTGGACTTTTCAATTACGAATTTACCATTTTTTGTTTCAGTACTATAGCTTTAGTAGTTTTCGAGATAATTAGAAAAGAGTTTGGTCAAGACAGACTAAGGCAGAAGAACAAAAAATCATAATTCACTAATTGACAATATCTGTCAGTTTAGGTATGTACAAATATTGGCTTCCCTAATTAGTTTACAACAAAATACTAAATAGAAAAGATTTGGACTTTTCAATTACGAATTTACCATTTTTTGTTTCAGTACTATAGCTTTAGTAGTTTTCGAGATAATTAGAAAAGAGTTTGGTCAAGACAGACTAAGGCAGAAGAACAAAAAATCATAATTCACTAATTGACAATATCTGTCAGTTTAGGTATGTACAAATATTGGCTTCCCTAATTAGTTTACAACAAAATACTAAATAGAAAAGATTTGGACTTTTCAATTACGAATTTACCATTTTTTGTTTCAGTACTATAGCTTTAGTAGTTTTCGAGATAATTAGAAAAGAGTTTGGTCAAGACAGACTAAGGCAGAAGAACAAAAAATCATAATTCACTAATTGACAATATCTGTCAGTTTAGGTATGTACAAATATTGGCTTCCCTAATTAGTTTACAACAAAATACTAAATAGAAAAGATTTGGAGTTTTCAATTACGAATTAAACCATTTTTTGTTTCAGTACTATAGCTTTAGTAGTTTTCGAGATAATTAAAAAATAGTTTGGTCACGACAGACTAAGGCAGAAGAACAAAAAATCATAATTCACTAATTGACAATATCTGTCAGTTTAGGTATGTACAAATATTGGCTTCCCTAATTAGTTTACAACAAAATACTAAATAGAAAAGATTTGGACTTTTCAATTACGAATTTACCATTTTTTGTTTCAGTACTATAGCTTTAGTAGTTTTCGAGATAATTAAAAAATAGTTTGGTTACGACAGACTAAGGCAGAAGAACAAAAAATCATAATTCACTAATTGACAATATCTGTCAGTTTAGGTATGTACAAATATTGGCTTCCCTAATTA
This sequence comes from Leptodirus hochenwartii, assembly GCA_947310635.1. Taxonomy (NCBI): domain Eukaryota; kingdom Metazoa; phylum Arthropoda; class Insecta; order Coleoptera; family Leiodidae; genus Leptodirus; species Leptodirus hochenwartii. The sequence goes on from OX371181.1 coordinate 4,510,622, forward strand.
GTTTACAACAAAATACTAAATAGAAAAGATTTGGACTTTTCAATTACGAATTAAACCATTTTTTGTTTCAGTACTATAGCTTTAGTAGTTTTCGAGATAATTAGAAAAGAGTTTGGTCAAGACAGACTAAGGCAGAAGAACAAAAAATCATAATTCACTAATTGACAATATCTGTCAGTTTAGGTATGTACAAATATTGGCTTCCCTAATTAGTTTACAACAAAATACTAAATAGAAAAGATTTGGACTTTTCAATTACGAATTTACCATTTTTTGTTTCAGTACTATAGCTTTAGTAGTTTTCGAGATAATTAGAAAAGAGTTTGGTCAAGACAGACTAAGGCAGAAGAACAAAAAATCATAATTCACTAATTGACAATATCTGTCAGTTTAGGTATGTACAAATATTGGCTTCCCTAATTAGTTTACAACAAAATACTAAATAGAAAAGATTTGGACTTTTCAATTACGAATTTACCATTTTTTGTTTCAGTACTATAGCTTTAGTAGTTTTCGAGATAATTAAAAAATAGTTTGGTTACGACAGACTAAGGCAGAAGAACAAAAAATCATAATTCACTAATTGACAATATCTGTCAGTTTAGGTATATACAAATATTGGCTTCCCTAATTAGTTTACAACAAAATACTAAATAGAAAAGATTTGGAGTTTTCAATTACGAATTAAACCATTTTTTGTTTCAGTACTATAGCTTTAGTAGTTTTCGAGATAATTAAAAAATAGTTTGGTCACGACAGACTAAGGCAGAAGAACAAAAAATCATAATTCACTAATTGACAATATCTGTCAGTTTAGGTATGTACAAATATTGGCTTCCCTAATTAGTTTACAACAAAATACTAAATAGAAAAGATTTGGACTTTTCAATTACGAATTTACCATTTTTTGTTTCAGTACTATAGCTTTAGTAGTTTTCGAGATAATTAAAAAATAGTTTGGTCACGACAGACTAAGGCAGAAGAACAAAAAATCATAATTCACTAATTGACAATATCTGTCAGTTTAGGTATGTACAAATATTGGCTTCCCTAATTAGTTTACAACAAAATACTAAATAGAAAAGATTTGGACTTTTCAATTACGAATTTACCATTTTTTGTTTCAGTACTATAGCTTTAGTAGTTTTCGAGATAATTAAAAAATAGTTTGGTTACGACAGACTAAGGCAGAAGAACAAAAAATCATAATTCACTAATTGACAATATCTGTCAGTTTAGGTATATACAAATATTGGCTTCCCTAATTAGTTTACAACAAAATACTAAATAGAAAAGATTTGGAGTTTTCAATTACGAATTAAACCATTTTTTGTTTCAGTACTATAGCTTTAGTAGTTTTCGAGATAATTAAAAAATAGTTTGGTCACGACAGACTAAGGCAGAAGAACAAAAAATCATAATTCACTAATTGACAATATCTGTCAGTTTAGGTATGTACAAATATTGGCTTCCCTAATTAGTTTACAACAAAATACTAAATAGAAAAGATTTGGACTTTTCAATTACGAATTTACCATTTTTTGTTTCAGTACTATAGCTTTAGTAGTTTTCGAGATAATTAGAAAAGAGTTTGGTCAAGACAGACTAAGGCAGAAGAACAAAAAATCATAATTCACTAATTGACAATATCTGTCAGTTTAGGTATGTACAAATATTGGCTTCCCTAATTAGTTTACAACAAAATACTAAATAGAAAAGATTTGGACTTTTCAATTACGAATTTACCATTTTTTGTTTCAGTACTATAGCTTTAGTAGTTTTCGAGATAATTAGAAAAGAGTTTGGTCAAGACAGACTAAGGCAGAAGAACAAAAAATCATAATTCACTAATTGACAATATCTGTCAGTTTAGGTATGTACAAATATTGGCTTCCCTAATTAGTTTACAACAAAATACTAAATAGAAAAGATTTGGACTTTTCAATTACGAATTTACCATTTTTTGTTTCAGTACTATAGCTTTAGTAGTTTTCGAGATAATTAAAAAATAGTTTGGTTACGACAGACTAAGGCAGAAGAACAAAAAATCATAATTCACTAATTGACAATATCTGTCAGTTTAGGTATATACAAATATTGGCTTCCCTAATTAGTTTACAACAAAATACTAAATAGAAAAGATTTGGAGTTTTCAATTACGAATTAAACCATTTTTTGTTTCAGTACTATAGCTTTAGTAGTTTTCGAGATAATTAAAAAATAGTTTGGTCACGACAGACTAAGGCAGAAGAACAAAAAATCATAATTCACTAATTGACAATATCTGTCAGTTTAGGTATGTACAAATATTGGCTTCCCTAATTAGTTTACAACAAAATACTAAATAGAAAAGATTTGGACTTTTCAATTACGAATTTACTATTTTTTGTTTCAGTTCTATAGCTTTAGTAGTTTTCGAGATAATTAAAAAATAGTTTGGTCACGACAGACTAAGGCAGAAGAACAAAAAATCATAATTCACTAATTGACAATATCTGTCAGTTTAGGTATGTACAAATATTGGCTTCCCTAATTAGTTTACAACAAAATACTAAATAGAAAAGATTTGGAGTTTTCAATTACGAATTTATTTATTTTAGATTTAGTTCAATAGCTTCAGTCGTTTTCGAGATAATTAAAAAAGAGTTTGGTCAAGACAGAGCGATATTATTACAATGACTAAGGCAGTGAAACAAAATATCATAATTCAATAATTGTCAATGTCTGTCAGTTTGAAAAATATTATCTCTGGCTATTAAAAAACATAAATAAAAATATTTAGTTATATTATAAAACTAATTCGTGACTTTGGGAATAAAAAAAATGATTACTGGATTTGTAATTTCGCCAAATGTTTGGTTTATTCCAAAAAAAAAAATGGTGAGATATAAAACAGCCTTTCAAAATGACATATTGGTATTAGCAATTTTGGAATTATGATATTTTGATTTTGATTTGTTTTTTTAATTTAATTAAATCGATTTACCCTGAATACATATTTTTTTAACACTGCATTTTTTACATAAAAATTAAATATTTTTACATATAAAAATGTGAATGCTCAAATTTTGTAACGGATATTATGGCACACCCTATATAATTTCCAACATAAATTTGATTATTAAAACCTCCTATAATTTTTTTTATACGACTATTAATTACATTATAAGTCATAATAAATATCTTTGTTATTTCTGTCTATATATACAGGGTGTTGTATCAACAAACGCAACATAACAAATCATATAATAGTTTCAACTTGTTGCATTTATTGGCGCTTCTAATCGTTTTGTAATAAAATATAAAAAATAAAAGATATTTTATTTAGCACTTGCTTTTTTTTGGTTATGTTTATTCTTTTTAACAAAATAGCCAGAGAAAAATATCTGTGAAACTTTTTGACCACACTCTTTTTCAATTATCTAGAAAACCACCAAAGCTATGGAAATGAGACAAACATTTTTACATTCATAATTCAAAACTTTAAATCTTTTCTATTTAGTATTTTTTGTAAACTAGTCAGGATAGCCAATATTTGAATAAATCAAAAACTTGAATTTGTATTCACATACAAAACACGCAGTATATATATAATCCATTGTCTAAAAAGATTTTCAAGCTTCTACTTTAGAGATTTAAGTGAAAAGTATCTTAGAAGGTAAGATATATAGTTCTATGGCTTTTAGTTGAGAAAATAGAGAAAAATCCGACTATTTTGAATACATTCTTATGATGGAGTCGTCTCAGAAGATGCTCTTCCTATCAGATTTATCAATCTCTTTCACAGAATGTATATGAAAAACTAAAACTGAGAGATAAGAGCTATTTCATATATATACTCCTTACCAGTGGTGGCGCTTACCATCATTTTATTTAGAGGTGCCAAAAATTTGCTAAATTCTCAAACATTTTTCGAGACAATTTAAAAATTAACAAAGAACTCTGTCGAAAATAATTTTGAAATTTAAAAAAATTATTGCAAACCAGTTATCTCAATTACGTACATTTCCATTTTTTCATTTTTCCATTTCACTTCGAAAGGGAAATTATTATTTTTTTTTCGAAATTCAAAATTATTGTGATAAATTTGTTGCACAAAAATTACTATAAATTATTTATGAATGGGATTTTTCGTTATTGGACGTTCGATGCTGAATGCTATATATCAGGTCCGTAATTCGGCACTTTTAGTTGTATATAAACGTCGAACGTAGATTCATTTATCATTCTTTTTCTGAAACTGTGTTTTTGTAAAATTCGTGCATATGCACAGAACAAATTTTATATAGACTCTTTCTACTAGAACTAAAAATTTCGAGAATGTCATTTTATGTTCGAATTATTTCCTCTTCAAAAGATTATTTATTTCCACGTCAATTCCCAAATATAGTTCACTAAAACTAGGCCTATACAAGGACTTAATTTGACATAATAGTATTCGCACTTTTTATTTCTGAATTTCTAAATAATTGATGCTTATAAAAATTCTCTATAAAACTTGTCCAAATTGTCCAAAATATTACAAATAAAAATAAGCAATAACAATTTCTATTACGCAAGGCATAAAAAGAAAATTAGTATGTATGAAAAAAAAAAAAACTCTCCTGTCCAAATATATATATTTTTTATAATAACTTGTGAAGGCATGAAAATAAATACTACAGTGCCGAATTAAGTATGATTTATGTGAGACGCTGTTCGAGTAAGGAATAAAAACTGTTTGAAGTTTTTTTTTCGAAAAAAAAGCTTGGAAGTACACGCTAAAGTACATTTTCTTTTGAATTTTCTTAAAAAATAATAATAAAACAAAGACTGTACGTATATAAGTAACTATAAATGTTATATATCAATCCTTTCAACATTAACTTTTATATTATTTTCGAGGATTTTACCAAAACTCGCAAACATAATAAAAATCCAAACAGAAGATTCCGTTATGCGGGGATTAGTTCCATAAGGACCATTCCAACAGAGCCGTACTTATATAATAATCATCAACTAGTCGCTCTAGTGTCGGGGAGATCACTTTTAGAAAATTGCTGCGAAGATCAAATTCAATACGATATCTATTGCACCGCTCAGCGCCATCTATCGTTCGTTGTGTCAAATAATTTGACATGCGTACACATCTGACTAGTACAAGCGAATCTTGTATAGATGTCGCTATGATTAAGCGAAGAAATAAGCCCATATTTGGTAGATGCAATTCTGTACATCGAAGTACAACGAGAAAAAATTCAAATTTAATTTTTTAGTTACTAAAAATTTGTGAAAAACCGTCTAGATTCACGTGGAACTTGATAATGTACCAAATTTCAAAGGTCTAGCTTGGGAGTAAAACTGTACCTCGTTAACATTGCCCTAAAATATGTTGTATCGTCTTAAATAATTATTATAAAAACAAAAAATCGTATTTGCAAGCTTGAATGAGTTAAGTGCGCATTTCTGAATTTAAGCCACCTTCATTAGAAAAATATTTTAATATTTTTTTACTACGTATTATAATAAAAGACAGAAAAATTGGTACTACATTATTTTTATACAAATTGAGAAATAGTTTAAAAAGAATACCCATCCAGGATTTTTGTTGTTATTACAGGGCAGGATTAGTTTTTATTCAGCCGTTTCCTCTTTCCACATTTACAACATCTATCTTGCGTCTGTCTGTTTGTCCATACAGGGTTACAGTAGCGCAGCAATTGAGAAACTTTTCGATGAGTTCTTTTATATGATCTAAGTTTCTCGTGTTTATCTAGTTATATATTTTATATACAGCGTGTTCCATACATTTAAAAAATAACGTCACGAAATACGCAATATTCTGAAAAAAATATTATTATAATTCTCAATTTTTTATTAAATTATTTGATTAAATTTTATAAAAAAAAATAAAAAACGTTCAACAGAAATCATAGACTGTTATCCCCATATTTCCCATATTCGATACAATTAAGGGCACCAAGAGATTTGGAGACACCCTGTATATATGTGTATCGAATACATCGATATAATGTGTGTTGAAGAGGAGCATATTTTGTGATGTTCTTCTGTTTGGTGCGAGATGGTGGCAACAGAAGAAGATGGCTGTGTTCGTTCATGGCAACGAAGCACGTGATATGGTCATTGTAAACTTTTTTCGCGGCATAAAAGTTGCCTATATATAAACGGATAATACACTTACATAAACAAAAGGAAATCGTAGTAATAACTGGCAATAGAAAAGAAAGTTTTCCTAAAGAAGAAACGATGCAGTGAAAGATAAATTGAGTGGATTTTTTAATGTCAAAAGTGACAAAAAGAATTTATACATGAATTAACAAATTTTATTATATATTATAGATCTAACTATTATCGAAATTGTTCAGATTTTTTTTTAAGAGTGAACATTTTACAGGCATACATTTTATTTAACAAATGCCCAATTTTGGAATTTAAACGAAAATCTATTTTACATTTTTTTTTTTAATAAAAACAGGAGAAAAAAATATAGTAGAGAATATCACCCAAATACCGTAACTTAAATAAATAAATAAATAAATAAGAGAAAATAAATCAACGCAAAAAACGTTAGTTAGAAAAAAAAACGTAGAAAACTATTTTTCGAAAAGACGTTTCTACAAAACGTAGAAAACAAATTTTCGAAAAAACGTTTCTACCAAATGAAGAAAAAACGTTTCTACCAAATGAAGAAAACAAATTTTCGAAAAGACGTTTCTACCAAATGAAGAAAACAATTTTTCGAAAAAATGCTTCGACCAAATGAAGAAACAATTTTTCAAAAAAAAGTTTCTACCAAATGAAGAAAAAACGTTTCTACCAAATGAAGACCACAAATTTTCAAAAAAAAAACGTTTCTACCAAATGAAGAAAACATTTTCGAAAAAACCGTTTCTACAAAACGTAGAAAACTAATTTTCAAAAAAAACGTTTCTACCAAATGAAGAAAACAAATTAAAAGAAAAACATTCGTACCAAATGAAGAAAAAATGTTTCTACTAAATGAAGAAAACAAATTTTCGAAAAAACGTTTCTACAAAACGTAGAAAACAAATTTTCGAAAAAACGTTTCTTCCAAATGAAGAAATAACGTTTCTACCAAATGAAGAAAACAAATTTTCGAAGAAACGTTTCTACAAACCGTAGAAAATAAATTTTCGAAAAAACTTTCAATGAAAAAAAAAATTGGGAATGGCCATAGAGAAATGGGTAATAATTTTTAATGGCAATGTATCCTGCTGGTTCTTTGCCATCATCTAACTAGAGCAGTGTTGAAATCTGCTGAATGGCGCAAAACTGTCTTTTACTGTTCCAAAGACAACTAAAACTTCCGAATGGAAAAGTAGTACATAACACCTAGGCGTGTACACCATCGGAAATTTGTGGTGAAAAAAATAAAATGTTTTTTTTAGAAATATCTTTCAATATTCAAATTGCATTGCTTATCATCCTGTAGAGAATTAATTCGTTACTGGACTTGTATAAAAAAATACTAAAATTGATAGTTACTTAATTTAATGGTCAGTATTTATTTTTACATAATCATAAGATTATGACTCGGCCATTTTGAGAATGGATGAATATTATGTAATATTTAAAAAAATATTATAAATATACAGGATTCTTGACCCAAGAATTTTTTTTCATGAAGATCAAAAGAACGTTAGGAAATGTTTAGATTAATTAATTTTTTTTTAAATATCAAAATTGAGCTTCGTTTGGTTAAAAAAAAAATCACTTTGGTCAAAAACTAACGCATCATAGAAAAAGTTTGCCGAACCCTTATCACATAAATTGCAATATTTGGTACAGCTGAGTATCAAATTTACAACACTGTACTATATTTATCAAAAAAAAATTCATTACCAAGAAATTACAATTCTTTTGAAGTTTAAAAATGAAAAATTTGCACGTTTTGACGCTTCAAAAATCGTAAATTAACTAGTAAAAATACAGATAAGTCCAAGTATGTTTCATGTTAACCAAATGCTGCGTTGCAATTTATCAGCAATTAAAAAATCCGTATAGACAAAGATTTATAAATTGATAAAATATAGATTAAAAAATCTGGCAAGTTACATTTTTATATTTTGTGAAGAAAATATACGATTTTATAAAATCATTCAAATGACATCTGTCGTTGATCACACTATGTGACAACATCGCTATATCAATATTTCCATTAAAAAAAAATTGTGTAAAATATTTAAATAAAACAAAAGTAGAAACCTTCACCTGCGTAATATCGTGAAAATATAATTGAGTACAATTACTGCCGATGATTTTTGAACGTGTGTACACACGCTATTGTAGTGTACATATCCAGTGAAGAGAATGAGAAATCTGAACGTTGGAAATCAATTGGAAAGGGTTTGGAAGCGAATATAGTCTCTGGATTGTAAGGGAAAATATTGGCGCACGTTCTCTCTCTGTTTATAGTTATTTGAGTTTACTATCTCCATTTGCACAGATGTATAGGATGTAACAAAAGCATCCACGGCAAAATATATTAAGCCAACAATACAAAATACCCCCATGCCTCAGAATAATCTTAAATACGCAAATCTCCTGCAAATGAAAATAGTCCTAGAAAATAATTATTTCGTGATCATTTAAATTTTTTTAAATACTTCCGCGTAGGTATTGCTAATGATGATATGTCATATTAATCAAATTTCGTACTAAATTGTTGCAATAAAATTATTGAATCAATTGGTCAATTTTAGTACAGAAATGTGTTCTAATTAATTTATATTCTGAGATAAAGTAACGAGTTAATGTATAGAACACCGTGTATATACTGCAGGTACACGCGCACTTGCTTCTAGTGTTAAATTAACAGAATTCCGTAGATTCAATGGATTCGAGGTTGCCTAATACAAACTTTTGTAGGCTGTATTGGCAGATTTACTATTCGGAGAGGAAAAACAAACAATCGAAAATAATTTTGCACGCAATTAGATGGTGGACATGTATACCGGGTGTTGCGTCGGCAAACAAAAATGTATTAGCATCTATGTTGATACGTTCAAATATTGGCTATGCTAGAAAATACAAAAAAAAAGATTTCGAGTTTTAAAACTGAATTAAAAAAAAAAATTTTTTAGCTTTACAGAAGAAATATATATAATTCGTCAAGTTTGTATGTTGCTTTTCTATTCGTATTGATTTTTTGGCACGAACTAGTCGTAAATAATAATTTTTGGATTTTTTGATTGAATAATTTGTGTTGGGCGAAAATTGGAGGTAGCGATATAGTTTTTGATTTACTGCTTTAAAAGTTGTTGTTCGAGGACTTATACATGGAGATATGCCGATATGAGTTGGTGAGGTAAAATGCAGCACGTACATTTACAATTTTGGCAAAATGATGTAAATTGTGGAATATATTTTTTTAAGATTAAGAAACTGATACTCTTTATATACCGAGTGTTACGTCCGAAACGCATATCTTAAAATATAAATATCAGAAACAAAATATTATAATTCACCAAGTGACAATATCTGTCAATATCTATGTACAAATATTGGCTTCCCTAATTAGTTTACAACAAAATACTAAATAGAAAAGATTTGGAGTTATGAATTACGAATTTATTTATTTTTGTTTCAGTTCTATAGCATTAGTGGTTTTCAAGATAATTAAAAAAGAGTTTGGTCAAGACAGACTACGGCAGAAAAACAAAAAGTCTAAATGGATAATTACCAATATCGTGTCACTTTGACAGATATTTTTTCTGGCTATTTTGTTCAATAATAAACACAAATAACAATATTTAGTGATATTATAAAACTAATCACGATTTTAAAGCAAAAAAGACGTAATATTTAAGCCAGCATTAAATTATTATAATTACGTTCTGAAAAAATCTATATTTTTTGATTAATTAAAATAAATTTCATCACATTTTCAAATGATTATATATTCTAAAAGTGTCTTAGATAATATATAAATAAACGTCCATTAATTTACACATTTTTTCAACAAAAACTCTTAAAACAAATATTTTTGATTGCAAATTTCATCGACAACGAATTTAATTTTTACTGCAATTTTTCTAGTCCTTCGGATTTATTAATTTTTTTAATGTATCACAATCAAATTTCATTTATAGTTTACTAGAACTAAGGCGGAAGAACAAAATATTTAAACACAATAATTGTCAATATCTGTCACTTTCTTTGGCTATTTTGATCTAAAAATAAATATAACACAGAAATCACATGCTAAAATATCTTTTATTTCTAGTGTTTTGTTTCAAAACAATTAGAAGCGCCATTAATTGCAACAAGTCAAAATTACTATATAATGCAGCACCCTGTATAAATAAAAAAATATCATTATTATAAAATATAATTCAATTAATAGTCACATATCAAAAATATTTATGAGCTTTTTATAAATATATTTATGTTGGAAATTCCATAGGGTGTGGCATAAGATTAATTATAAAAATTGATGATACATATTTTTAGTGTAAAAAACACAGTGTTTGAGATTGTAACAAATATTATGCTACACCTGGTAAATAGCCAGAAACATATATACAGGGTAAAGCTATATAATTGTATTTTTTAAATGCAAAATCATGCATTATTTTTTTTTTAATAAAATAACATATTTATAAATAATAAAATAACATTTTTTCAGTTTATATGTCAATAATTCATTGCAATTTTCAAATAAGTTGAAAAACTGACATTTTTAAAATACCTATTTATTTTATAATTTGCGCTCACATTTTTTTCTACATTTTGTTATAAAAAATCACGAATGATTTTGACTTTATATTAAAGCCATTCTATATTATATTATGCAGTTTTATTATAAACTTAATTTTCTTTGCGAAATTAGTTAAATATAAAAAATTAATATGAACGAATACTTAAATACTTAAATTCCATTACTTTAAATATTAGTGACGTAGATAAGTTCTATTAAAGTAAACACAATTTTTTTTAAAATACAATTTTTTATTATATTTAACATAATTTATCGATGTTTTTTAAATATCAAAAATAAGTCAAAAAATTATATAAATACTTCCTTGAAAATACAAATTATTAACCAATAAATTTTCGTAGTTTCGCAGAAATGTATTTTTTGTGTCATTTAACTGAAATAAAATTTTATCTTCAAGTCTCTAATGCTTTCTTTTAGCGGATAAACGAACGTAATTTTTTTTTCTCTTCTACTAAAATTATTACTAGTCCTTAAAAAATATTATGTTAAAAAAAAAGTTATTTTAAAATTCCACTAACGCCTTTTCATTTATTAAATTAATAAGAAAAAAAAGAAAACAAAAATAAACGTCAAATTGTATTGAACATTCGACGGAATTTCCCAATCATTTTGGGGCAGGCTGTGTGGCCAATATATCGATCCGGAATATCCCCAACAAATTCAATTATTAAATGGACGATTTCGATTTGTTTTTATTAGTTTCCGATACGAGGACCATTGCTTTGTAATGCACTAACTCCAGCGATAAAAGAGCATATACAGAGTGATCCCCCGAATTCTATTGAAATCCTTCTTCTATAAAACAATGCAGTCGAGAATTGACCAATCGTAAATTGCATTCAATTCGATTCTAAATTACAATAAATGCGATCGATTTTTTAAAATTAATTTTTGTAATTTCTTGTAAATTCCATCAAAATTAATTAAGATGACATTTAAATTTTTTATAATATAATTAAGACGTTAAATTGATCAATATTAAATATAGAAGCATTTATAATCCGCCATGTTTTTTTTAAGACATCCATTTTGAATATTTAATATATTCTCTCTCATATGCCATTTATAGTAATAAAAATTGATGTTTAACATAAAATTAAAGCACGAAACATTTTAAATTAAACGCTTGCATGACTCACAGGGTATATGTACCCTGTGACAATATAAAGTAATAATCGCCAGGTCCGTATCGATTGTAATAAGCGCAAACATGTATATAGAAACAAAAAAAAACGAACTAAAGTATCGTAGAGGTTTGATTCTGCTGAGTGAGTGGCTTTTGTTTGTTCCAGTTTTCCGCGGATATGCAATTAGAAAAAAAAACAGCCGCATATACCGCGTGACGCATGAAAAAAATGGAATATTAAAAAATATATTTAAATTTTCTTAAATTGTTAGATATATGAGAAAAATTGATTTTGTTCGGTGGTGTATTGTATGGTTGCGAGGCGTGGGCAATAGCAAATGCTAATAAGAACTGTTGAAATGTTTTGATATATAAAAAAATGCTTGAAAAACAACATCGCAAAACTGATTTTTTCTGGGTTTGCGTTTTGCATTTGGCACACAGTATGTGTGTATTATATAGGGTGGTTGTGATGCATTCGTGTTTTTTTTTTTAGATTGATATTCGGAGTAATGGCGGAAATATAAACGAGGTAGCAAAAAAAAAAAAAATGGCAGCCATGAAGTAGATTAAATTGTTTGTATGTTCGTATATCAATGGCGTGCAAAAATGGCGGGGGATTAATTTGCAAGACTCGTTGGTTGGTTCGATAAGTTGGCTGGATTTTTTTTTTCAATACGCGTATTTTATAAATTTATATACATTAATCATACGTTTATTCAGTTATTTTTTAATAAAGCCTGTTTACGATAGCGTCCCGAATAAAAAATATTCGTGTATAATGTAGAAATATTTTTAAATATAATTTTTTGTTTAAAAAAAAATTCAGTACAAATATTAGCTTGGTTTTTATAAAGGCTGAAGTATTTTCTTCAATATGAGATCAACAAAAGTATTTATAACTTTTTTTATATTATAATTTTATATAATGAAACGTATGTTCATTGCAAATATTAACTGATTTTTTTAAGTATGAAAACAATAAAATCATTTTTATTCATATGTTATTTTTGAAAAATCATTTTTAAATATTATTTGGCTATTTTAAATTTGGTTATTTAGATTGCAATAAATATATTTTATAAACTTATATATATACATCACATTTTTTAATACTCTTTTTAAGAAAGCTTGTCTACGATAGAGTCCCAATACTGACATAATTAATAATATAACATGATATATTTATATATAAAAAATTATATATATCTTAAGAAATTAGTTTAATTTTATTTACCAGTTGAAGTTTACTAATTAATATACAAAGTCAACGAAAATATTTTATATATTTTGTTAATATATTTTTTTATTTCAAAAAATGTTGATTTTAATTGCAAAGTTTAATTGAATTCTTGAAGGTACGTTTTTTTTTAGTAAGAAGACAATAAAAATGTCATAAATTTCATAAATATTTTAAATCTATTATAATACATAATAAATATTTAAAAAAAAAATTTTTAATCACTTAAAAAATGTATTAGTTATTTTTTTCATAATTTAAAATTTTAAATATTAATTGAATTATTGAAGGTATGTTTTTTTTTAATAAGAAGACAATAAAAATGTCATCAATTTCATAAATATTTTTAATATATTATAATATATAAAAAAAAATTCAACAAAAAATTTTTAATCAATAAAAAATGTATTAGTTATTTTTTCATAATGTAAGATTTTTGAAACATTTTGGAGTGCAATAAAATTGATAGATATTTTTTACCATCATAATAAAAATATTTTACTAAGAATTTTTCAAATATAATTTACTTAAAAATATATATAATGCATATTAATAATCTATATAACTTGCCTAAAATTTTTTATAATATCCAGCAATATATCGCAAATAAGTTTTTTATATAATTCATTATATTTTAAAAAATCATTGCAAATATAATTGTATATTTTTTATAGCTGAATTTTTTCAATATAAAATTGCAATATCCATATTTTGTTATTTTTCAAAAAAAAAATCGTGCATTCAAAAACATATGTTCGTATTTTCATTAAAAATATTATTCAAAATATATATTTTTTAATTATTACTAATTAAATTTATTAATTTTTTTTTGAACAAACCAAATCGAATCTTTGTACTAAATTGTAGACATATTTTGCTTATTATTTTTAAAACACGTAATTTTTATCGTTCTAAAAATATATATCGAATATATTAAACCCAAAATTCCTTTCAAACGTAAAAATAACTTCACACACAATTTGTACGTCTTGCTTGAGCCAGTGGTAACTTAAGATTAAAATAAACGAGTGTCGGTGACAAATGTTCCTATATAATGTCCTTCGATATACAGGCTTGTATAAAAGTATATTATTATATTCGTTTCTGGCTTATTATTTATAATAATCGCAAAATTTCGTTGAAAAAATGTAATAAATAACATTTTAAATAAATGTTTCCAACGTATATATATTTTTTTAAACTTATATCATGAACAAAAAATTAAACAAAAAAATTTATCACTTAAAATAACATGTTTGTTTTGTTATTTGTTAATTTCTATTGTTCAAAATTTTATAGGTCATGTTTTATTTGAAAAATTCTGTCTTGTTGTTTGGTCGTGATTTTTTTTAATTAATAGTTAGTGACAGAGGTATTTTATTTAGCTCTTATCTTGTGCTAGTGAAGATGGGAGCTTAGCCTTCGAAATGCGCATATAGCTTTGATTTAAAAAATTATACGATTTTGTTGATAATACAAATTTATATCTATATTAAATTAATTTTATTAAAAATAAATACGAAAAAATATATACCGAAGATAACATGAAATCGTTAAACATTGTGTAAATTAATTTTAAAAAATCACCTATGGAAATGTGAAAAAAAATATATATTTTTTTTGTATACAGCCTGTATATTTACGTAGTTAATTCGATGCAGCTTGCGCTGGAAAAGAAAAGAAACGCGTGCGTTATTCACTTGTCGTTGGTGAAATACGCAAAAATAAATAAAGGAGAAATTGGAGGTGAGTTTTTTTTTTTTTGCAATAAACGACATATGCGGAAGGTGCATTATAATTAAACATCTGCTGTAATTTTGCTGAATGTCATTACCTGCAGCCCAATATACACGATGTGAACGTAATTATATGCAAATTTAATAAGAAAAATAATGCGTTCTATTCTTGTGGCAATTGAAAAATGTATTGTTGCAGTTATATAAAAGATATTTAAGTGAGTGTATGCGAAAAATATAAATGGTTATTCTTTTTTAATTGTGTAGAGTGTATTTAAAAAAATTAAACGAACAACATTTTCTGCCATTAAATTTCTAGAATTTAAAGAAATTAAGTAAATTATTCTTTTATGTAAAATGTAAAATTCTTTTCACGTGTGTTTTATTTTTGCCGACTAAAGATTATTATTATATTTACTTCTTATTGTATTAATAGGCGGAGAAAAAAATACACACTTGGATGTACAAATAAATTAAGAAAAGAAAAGAGGTTTTTTGCTTTTCCTGAAATTTTTAGAATTCGTGACTCATGTGGTTTCTGATGAAATCGATTCAATTCTACGAAAATTTAAAATAACAAAAGATATCAACAAATATTTCGATGAAATCTCAAGTACTTAAAAAAACTGATTTATTTTGCATCATTTTTATAATTTTTTATTCTTGTTGTTTCATTCATTGTATATCTTATAACAATCATTATTGTAACAGAAAAACACTTCAGTTTTTTTACTAGAAACTACTCTAGTTTATATTATAAAAAAATCACTATATCATTATATCCATTGTAAGTTTTTTTCTTCTATCCATTGTAAGTATTTTCTTTTTAATTCTGTCCATTGAAAGTTCATGTTCTCGTTTTTTTAAATTCTGGCTATTGTATGCATTTTTTCTTCGTTTTATTAAAAATTCTATCAATTACAAGTGTATTTTTGTTCGTTTCTTAAATTCTATCCGTTGTAAGTCTTTTTTTTTTTTTTTTTTTAATTCTATCCATTATGAGTGTATTTTTTTAATTCTATCCATTATGGGTATATTTTTTCGTTTTTATTTCTATCCATTATAAGTGTAATTTTTGTTTTTAAATTATATCCATTGTAAGTATTTTTTTAATTCTGTCCCTTGAAAGTCTATCTTTTCGTTGTTTTTTAAATTCTGTCCATTGTGGCTCTTTTTTCTTCGTTTTTTTTTTTAAATTCTATCCATTGTAAGTGTATTTTTGTTCATTTCTTAAATTCTATCCGTTGTAAGTCTAGTACTTTTCCGATTTTTTTAAATTATATCCATTATAAGTATTTTTCGTATTTTTTAATTCTATCCATTGTAAGTGTATTTTTTCCGTTTTTAAATTCTATCCGTTGTAGGTATTTATTTTAAGTCTATTTTTGTTTTTTTAATTCCATCCATTGTAAGTCCATTTTTTAATGGTTTTTTAAATTCTATCCATTGTAAGTGTATTTTATTTCGCATTATGACATTACGTTCAAATTGTTCACAATTCGCTCTTAATATCATCAAATTTTCTCACCTTATATATCTGTACCTTGGAACAAAAATGGCCAATGCCATGAAAATTCCAAAAAAAAATATTTACACTGTTAATTCACCAATTAACATGAATAATTAAATCAAAAAACTTTTGAAAAACAATTAAAACAAAGGGGCAAAAAAAAATGCATTTGTCTGTCACTATCAAGTTCACGTAACAAATAAAAAATAATAAAATAAGAAAAACAATTTTATGAAAATTGTTATTTAATATTATGGAAATGCGAAAATGTTTACAAATTTAAAAACTCTATTTTCCATTTTCCAGCACACTATAATATTGCACATTTTTGTACCGAGGTACATATATATAAACAAATAACTATATCGCGCAATTAAAGAAACGTATCATCTCCCAGAGGTGACACTTAAACTAACTGTACAGCCAACATTCTACGCTATAAATCTCGAATGTAATTTAGTTTCTTAATTTAACAATCGTATTATTTTCACGCCACTAAACCAATATACTCGCATCAAAATGCCTTTCTATTAAACGCTACAAAGTAACTACACCTTCACAAGGAGAACTGGCGAAACGAACGTTGTTATATTTCACGTTTATCACCCCATTGCACATTCCGAAAGCTCCATTTTCAACACCTTATATATTCCGAGGTCGGTATACACCTCCCACGTGAATTGTCATACACGATGCCGAAGAAGAGAAGGAAGGCAAAAAAGAAAAAGGCACCGCGAAAAGAATCAAATTTGATACTCACTTGGGTATTACAAAAAAAATGACTGAGCGGCATTATACGGGTGTGAGGTGTGGCATTGAAGGAAAGAAGAGAAACTCTGAATTGTCACACGATGCCGAAGAAGAGAAGGAAGGCAGTCTCACCGAAAAAATAGGCAAATTTGATATTCGCTTGGGTTTAAAAAAAAATTGACTGAGCGGCATTATACGGGTGTGAGGTGTGGCAGTGAAGAAAAGAAGAGAAACGCTGAATTGTCACACACGATGCCGAAGAAGAGGAGCAAGGCAGGCAAAGAAGCAAATTTGATATTCACTTGGGCATTAGAAAAAAAAAAACTGAGCGGCATTATACGGGTGTGAGGTGTGGCATTGAAGGAAAGAAGAGAAACGCTGTATTGTCACACACGATGCCTAAGAAGAGGAGCAAGGCAGGCAAAGATGCAAATTTGATATTCACTTGGGTATTACAAAAAAAATTACTGAGCGGCATTATACGGGTGTGAGGTGTGGCATTGAAGGAAAGAAGAGAAACGCTGTATTGTCACACACGATGCCGAAGAAGAGGAGCAAGGCAGGCAAAGATGCAAATTTGATATTCACTTGGGTATTACAAAAAAAATGACTGAGCGGCATTATACGGGTGTGAGGTGTGGCATTGAAGGTAAGAAGAGAAACGCTGAATTGTCACACGATGCCGAAGAAGAGAAGGGAGGCAGTCTCACCGAAAAAATAGGCAAATTTGATATTCACTTGGGTTTTAAAAAAAAAATTACTGAGCGGCATTATACGGGTGTGAGGTGTGGCATTGAAGGAAAGAAGAGAAACGCTGTATTGTCACACACGATGCCGAAGAAGAGGAGCAAGGCAGGCAAAGAAGCAAATTTGATATTCACTTGGGTATTACAAAAAAAAATGACTGAGCGGCATTATACGGGTGTGAGGTGTGGCAGTGAAGAAAAGAAGAGAAACGCTGAATTGTCACACACGATGCCGAAGAAGAGGTGCAAGGCAGGCAAAGATGCAAATTTGATATTCACTTGGGTATTACAAAAAAAATGACTGAGCGGCATTATACGGGTGTGAGGTGTGGCATTGAAGGAAAGAAGAGAAACGCTGTATTGTCACACACGATGCCGAAGAAGAGGAGCAAGGCAGGCAAAGAAGCAAATTTGATATTCACTTGGGCATTACAATAAAAATGACTGAGCGGCATTATACGGGTGTGAGGTGTAGCAGGGAAGGAAAGAAGAGAAACGCTGAATTGTCACACGATGCCGAAGAAGAGAAGGAAGGCAGTCTCACCGAAAAAATAGGCAAATTTGATATTCACTTGGGTTTAAAAAAAAAATGACTGAGCGGCATTATACGGGTGTGGGGCGTGGCATTGAAGGAAAGAATAGAAAGGCTGCATTGTCTCACACGATGCCGAAGAAGAGAAGGAAGGCATTCCCATCGAAAAGAAGCAAATTTCATATTCACTTGGGTATTAGAGAAAAAAATGACTGAGCGGCATTATACGGGTATGAGGCGTGGCATTGAAGGAAAGAAGAGCTGAATTGAATTATAGTTTTGAAATATGGTGCTACAGGATGATTGGTTGGGAAGATTGTAGGTAGTATTCTTAAACACGGGGGTATTATGCATTTAGTTATAGAAGGTAGAGAAAAAAAATCGACAGATGGCGTGTTGTTTCCAACCAATCCCTAGGATTAAGGATTGTCTAACTAACACATTTGAACAAATTTATATTCTCTCTGAATATAAATATTCTATTAATTTTTTTGTAAAGTCCTTTTAGTATTTAGTAGCATTGCAAATTCGAATCTATAGAATATTTATTTATTCGCTACATTAATGTATGAAATGGTACGAAAATCGCAAATTTTGACAATATTTTGTATTATTAAATAAAATAATTTACGTTAATTTACAACTTATATATATTGACCAAGATAATAGGAGGAAATAATTTAAAAATGAAGTGCGGTTTAGCAAAAATTCTCATATATGTATATGAAATTAATTTTAAAAAAATATTCGTTTTTTTAATTTGGTCAATTGTTAAAAATGAAGTGCGGTTTAGCAAAAATTCTCATATATTACGAAATTAATTTAAAAAAATTATTGGTTTTTTAATTTGGTCGATTGTACGGTTTTTTTTTAGGTTCAATTTTTGTAAAATATATTTCGCGATATCGTAAAAAGTCAGGTCGAATAACTTCGCCAACCAACAGTTCTAAAGGCATGTACACGCGGTCTTAAGTCACTTACGAAAGATTCTTGTGTGTAATTCCTGCAGGAACATAAAATACAATTTATAAACATATACCAACATAACACGTAAATGCTCTGTATTGTCACGGACTTGCAGCTAACTTCAGAATGATTTCACAATTACGGAAACGGCCGAATAAAAACGATGTTGCCTTCTACACTTATTATATAAGTACTTTGCAATTAACGATTTTACATACATTCTTCAAATGTTTCACCATAAATCTTTGTAATTGATTAATTATCGGCTGTATGATTATTTAAACCAGGGGTTCTCAAATTGTTCCATGCACCGCTTAAAAAAAATATTTTTCTTGGTTGTTGTAAAACTATTTTTTGATTTTTTAATTCTATACATTGTAAGTCTATTTTAACCGTTTTTTTTTTTAATTCTATCCATTGTAAGTCTATTTTTTTCGTTTTTTTTTAATTCTATCCATTGTAAGTATTTTTTCTTTTGTTTTTTATAATTCTGTCCATTGCAGGTCTTTTTACCTGTTTCTTAAATTCTATCCATTGTAAGACTTTTTTTGTTTTTAAATTCCATCCATTGTAAGTCCATTTTTTAATTGTTTTTTTTAATTCTATTCATTGTAAGTATTTTTTTCCCGTTTTTTAAATTCTATCCATTGTAAGTATTTTTTTTTCGTTTTTTTAAATAATTCTGTCCATTGTAAGCCTTTTTGCTTGTTTCTTAAATTCTATCCATTGTAGGACTTTTTTTTCCAATTATATCCATTGTAAGTCTGCTTTTTAAATTCTATCCATTGTAAGTCTATTTTAATATTTAAAAAATATTTAAAAAATATATTTTTCTTAGTCGATTCGGTTAAAAATTTTCTGGGACATTTCCCATTATATCAGGCTGATTATTTAAAAAAATAATAATAATTTAGAATTCCGCGAATTAAAAAGTTTAATCAAACATTAGAATTATTGCAAAAAAAAATCGAACGCGGTAGTTTGATTTGCGGGGCATTTGATAGTTTCCTATATTCAAAATATTTAGGTTAGGTCCATATATAAGCAACTAACAATGAACATTGATATATTTGGTCTATCCATCCATCCAGATAGGTAGGTAATTAAATAAACACGCGTACACATCACGAGCAACACCGTATCTGTCCTGTCAATGTCATTGTGTTCATATAGCAATTGTCCGCTGGCAGCAGCACCTGTAGTTAATGGTCCGAACCCAATTGTTCTTTCTAACCTGTCACCGACTAGTGTGAAAATGACACATAACTTGCGAAAGTTTCATATGACCGGTCACGTAGCACGAGGCTAATGAAAATATTGTTGTGTACTATTCAAAATTAAATTTTTAAATAGCTAGTAGTTTTTTTTTTTTTAACTTTTGACGTTTTTTGTCTAAGAAATAAAGCAGCGACCAAAAAAAAATTGAGAGGAAAAATTTCAACAAAACATTCTGTATATAATTTTATTGTTAATTTCAAATTAACTTTAAACGTAAAAAATGACTACAAACAAAAATATTTTTTTAAATATCAAGTTTTATTTTATACGAATTTTTGTGGCACTAATTTAATTAAATTTACAGCAAAAAAAAATTCTAGGAGTTTTAAAAAAATCTTTAATTACGTGATATGCTGTATAATACCAAGTGCAATCGACAAGTGGTAATTTAAACAATTTTTTAAATCTAGACTTTTGACATTTATTGTCTAAGAAATAAAGCAGCGACCAAAAAAATTTAAGGAAAAATTTCAACAAAACATTCTGTATATAATTTTATTGTTAATTTCAAATTAACGTTAAAAGTAAAAAATTACTACGAACAAAAATAAATTTTTCAATATCATTTTTTTTTGTGGCACAAATTTATTTAAAATTACAGCCAAAAAAAATATCCTACGAGTTTTTAAAAAAATCTTTAATAACGTGACACGCTGTATAATACGAAGTGCAATCGACAAGTGGTAATTTGATGGATGTACAAATCCACCCTTTTTCTGCACCCTTATAAACAGAATAGAATCAAGCGGAAACAGGACGCTAATGGGGGGAGTGCCAGGACGAGGTCGTCATTGCAAGAGTGACCAGACAAAAAATGCTATATACAGTGCCGTACTTATCCTCATTAAAGCCCTGATGACTTTAGCCAAATCAACCAAAAAATATATATTATAAAATCCGAATAAGCTACAATCATTTTTGCAAGTAATTTTTTTTCGCCCACCAAATGGTATATCTAGTTGAATACGGCTCTGACTATATATACCAGGTTGGTAAATTAAAGTATAGTAGCAAAAAAAAATATTTTTTATAATAAAAAACGGATTTTATCTTCTTGAAAACAATTTTCTTCACCAAAACATTTAAATTAAATAAGAAAGGAAAAAACTTTTGTCGTTTTAACTCGTTCAGGTCAGGTCAGGTCTTTAGCCAAATAACAAAAAATTTATTATAAAATGCGAATAAGTTACAGTCATTTTTGCAAGGTAATTTTTTTTTGGTCAACCAAATGATTATATCTAGTTGAATACGGCTCTGAGTATATATACCAGGTTGGTAAATTAAAGTATAGTAGGAAAAAAAATTTTTTTTAATAAAAAAACGGAATTTGTCTTCTGAAAAACAAATTTCTTCACCAAGCCATTTAAATTAAATAAGAAAGGAAAAAACTTCTGTCGTTTTAACTCGTTCAGGTCAGGTCAGGTCTTTAGCCAAATAACAAAAAATTAATTATAAAATGCGAATAAGCTACAGTCATTTTTGCAAGGTAATTTTTTTTTTGTCAACCAAATGATTATATCTAGTTGAATACGGTTCTGAGTATATATACCAGGTTGGTAAATTAAAGTATACTAGCAAAAAAAAAACTTTAGGATAGAAAAATAATAATTTAATAAAAAAAAATACGGTTTTTGTCTTCTTAAAAAGCAATTCTCTTCACCAAACCATTTAAATTAAATAAGAACAGAAAAAAAATCTCTCGTTTTAATTCGTTCGGAATTCGCACCCTTCAGACGGAACGGACATAACCGCATTTATTCGTTCGTTCGTTCTTTTGTCTCGTGTCTCTTTGATGTACAGCGATTTATACAAGTAATTAAAGCGCATAAAGACTACCTTATTAAACAGGAAAAAAGGCGAATCCCCGCTGTTGTTTCGCGCAGATTTTATCCCCCAAATGCATCCCCTCAGGCAACGATGCGCTACTGGAGGGTGCCATAGATTGGGAATATATTAAGAGAAGAAACTAATGTTGTAGGAAAATTATAGCAGCGAATATATTGAACGAATATTTTTCTAGCTCAATTGGGAAATTTTGGAAATTCAAAAACCACTGTGAAAAATGGATTAGAAACGAATACAAAAATTAAACCGAAATTTCAAATGCAGTTTTTTATAATAATAATAATTTATAAAAACAAAAAATACCAGAAGAAAAGTAACGAAACACCCAAAAATCACTACTTTCTGTTTAAACGTCAATAAAAATTAAAATATATATATTAAGAATAATTTCTTAAATAATTGCTGATCTTCTATATCTACATAACCTAAAAATTAAAAATTCTGGTAGAGAAAAAATATTCTTGATATTTCTAAAAATATATTATACTATTATTATTTATTTTTGATTTACTTGACATTTTTTTAATAATTATTTTTATAATTATTAATAAGATTTTTCTTCTTCTAATATGGTGGTACATCTGTGCTGATACAGATAAAGTGGAAACGAAGCGAACAAATTTCAAACGCTCAATTATTAAACCGTCTTCTTGTTAACTGACTGGCCATAAGATAAACCAGTGGTCCATAATCAATGCCCTCGCGACCATTGGCCAATAATAGGGCCCCTAACCTATATACAAAAAAAATTAGAAAAACAAAGTCCAATTTCAAAGTTTTGTTTTTTTTTTTAATGGAAGTTTCAACTCCGATCTAACCTACAAAATTATGAAAGGTACACGAAAATTCCAAAAATTTAGCTACAACAATTTTTTTTGCAAATTCGGACAAGTAAATATAACGTGACCTGACCTGACTTAATCTAACCTACCTGACCTACTCAAAAAAAGAAAAGTACGTAAACAATTTAGCTAGACAAAATTTCAAAAAAGTAAATATGACGTAACCTGACCTACCTGACCTACACAAAAAAAAGAAAAGTACGTGAACAATTTAGGTAGAAGAACATTCTCCAAATGCGGACAATAAGTAAATATGACCAGACCTGACCTGTTCTTTACACGTCAACAAAAAACAATCAGTACATAAAAATCTAAAGAAAAAATTCAAAGAAATTTCTTAAAATTTCACATGGAATTAAATATGACCTGACCTGACGTGACCGGCCTGACCTGATCTTTACACGTCAACAAAAAACAATCAGTACATAAAAATCTAAAGAAAAATCTAATAAATTTCTTAAAATTCCACTTGGAATTAAATATGACCTGACCTGACCTGACCTGACCTGATTTGACATTACTTTGCGCGTTTACAAAAATCAAAACTACATAAAAATATCAACATTTTGCCATAAGACGTTCTTCCAAATTCGAAACATAAAAATAGTAAAAAAGAAAAACTATTTATTCAACGAGTTGCCACAAATTTCAACCGACATAAAATATTAACTGACCTGACTTAATCTGGCTTGACCCGACCTTTACAACCATAAAAAAATGATACGTACATTCCAAAAATTTTAATGAGAGAATTTCACCGGAAGTAAAGATTCTTTTTGCAAATATTTTTTTGGAAAAAAACAGCAAAGAAAATCAATATCTACAGGATGCAAAAAATACCGACTTATAAAAATAGTAAAAATACATTTTAATACGCATCTGGAAAAATGCAGTATTTGCTGACGTCTAAACTCACTGACGGAATTAACAAAAATACTCCCTATAGACAGAAAAAAAATGGGGAATATTTTTTTGTCACGGGTCACAATTTTGATACTGCTGAATTTAGACCCGATGAATAATACCATCTGGGACACTAATCAGGCTATTTATTTTGCTTTAATTGCTAGTAGGCAACCAAAGCAACGCAAAAAGAGAAAGTTCCTCTGCTCCAGGACAAACGGATTTATTTTTATTGTCCTTTATTGTTAAAGGACTAAACCGAGGCAAGGACGAGCTATAGCTGTTGTTTTCAAAAGAGATTTTGAGGCCTGCAGAAATTCAGCAAGCTCTAAATAGAGATATTTTAATCACTTGCGTTCAAATAATGACAAAGGTAGTGTATATAAAATTATAAATTATCTTTTTTTGGTTCACCTTGTACATAGTATATCCCAACAACAATAACAACAAACAGCAATTACGCAAAATAAATAAACACTCGTCCTCTAGACGCAGAATATCGGACATATAATGAGTTTTGCGTGCGATCTCTTTGCTTCTGCATGCGCATGCACGGGTAGTTTGCTCCCTTGCAAGTTACCACAGGGATGTAATTAAAAAGTAAAGCCTTTTGCAGTCTTATTAATCCCCGTGGCCAAATATCCCTGCAATTCATTTTAACGTCGCAGCGTATGATAGGACAATGTATTTAAATAATACTGTAGTAAAAGAGTGGACGGGGTGTGCAAAGGTATGGAAATGTAAGATAATAATGGACTGGACGTGCAGATAAGGGTATTTAGGGGGTGGTAGCACGAAGGGCGTGTGTAAGGTATATGTGCAATTGCTTTTGCCGTAAGGGTGTGTGGAAAATATAATTGAAACAAATATTGTAAGTTTCTTGTGAAAAATATTTTTTTTTTTAAGCTTCAATGTTAAGACAATTTAAGAAAAACTAATTGTGTTTATTAATCACGGAAATGATTAAGTGATTATATATATGGTGTTCCATTTATACCTACATGAATGTCTAAAAATAACATTTTTGAAAACTTCTATCAATCAACTTAAAAAAAGTATTTATTTCAAAATTTAATTTTATAGTTATTATTTTTTATCTATTAAAGATACTTTGAAAATAATTTTTTTTTTTTAATTTGCACTTTTCTATGTTAAAGGAATATCATATAAAGCGTTCCATTTAAACATTGAAATATTTGTACGAAAATTTGCATTTTGAAAAATTTTAAGTGCAGAATTTTTTTTAACAAAACAAAAAATGGTAAATTATTTAGAAATCTAATTTAATAATCGTTTGACATGCATTTATTATTTTTTTAATATGTCAATACTTTCTTAATAATCTTCAGAACAATTTTACAAAAGAAAATTGTCCAACTTTTACATACAATTATTTTTCTACAATTTTTCAAACACTCGAGTTTAAAAGAGCAGAAAATAAATTGGAAGGAAAAATTTTTTTTGGGGGAAAATTTGATTATTAAATAATTTCATAGTCCGTCAAAGTGACAGAAATTTATAATTGGATAATTTAAAGTGCAACTTTTTAATTTAAAAAACAAAAATAATAATATATTGGAAAATCTAATTTTATAGTTTTAATTAAACAAAAAAATGCATCGATCGTGTTAAAACATGATTTAAATATTTAAAAATTATGTATTTTGTAAAATTTTTAAATATTTTTTTAATATTTAAAAATACATCCTCATGTCTTCATAACGATTTCTTTTTATTGTCCAACTTTTATGATATTATTTTCCAATAGGCAATCCAAATAACTTTTATCAAAAAAAATTTTTACCATACAAATAATCAAGCTCATAAGAACAGAAGTTGCTAAAAAAAATGAAAATTTTTATTAAGCGTCTAAAATTATTTTAGCTAAATTCAAAATTGTATGGAATAATTTTTTTTTTATAAAATGTCGTTGGCGAAGTAGGTGTAATTATCTACAGGGTGCTCCATTTAATAAATATGAAATATTTATAATTTCGAAAACATCAAGCGACATATTTTATTATCTAAAACAAAAAGTAATAATTTATTTAAAAATCTAATTTTATAGTTATTATTATTTTTAAATAAATATTCCAAATTTTACCACCAATTTTACCAAAATAAAAATTGTACGTATCCAACTTTTATACTACTATTATTTATCCACCCGATAAAATATCTTTTCTTAAAATTCTGCACAAAATGGAATAATATACGGGGTGTTCCATGCAATAAATACGAAATATTTGCAGGTTTTTAAAAATCCACAAATCAAACTATTTTTTGTTTATAAATATATTTTTAGTTTCTTATATTTTTTGATAGATATCCATCCGATTTTTTTCGTATTTTTTTATAAGCATATCTTCAAAACGATTTTTTTTTAATTCAACACTTTTATGCTATTTTATTTTGTTAGATAAACAACCCAAACAACTTCTAAGAACAGTAATTAGTCTTCTACGATTCATAGAAAAACGCTCAACCCCATACAAGAAAAAAAAAAAAATTCTTGATCAATTGGCACCCCTGCATTTTACATTGCATGGCTAATTGGCACTAAGTAGTTTTTCATGTTTATAGGCCTACTTAGCCACACGTACATAATATTTACATAGTTATTGTAGAGTGGAGGAGCAACGCCACTCGCTCATTCAATGTGGATAATGAGTTAATAGGTGGCGCTCACCATATACAGGGTGAACCTAAAGGCACATGTTGAAATTTAGAAAAATAAATACATACAGCCAAAAGATATTCAAAGCAACGAACGAATCGGAGTTGACCAGTTTTTTTTTTAATACACTATGTATATAAATATACCGGGTGTGTATATTTTGCAATATAAAATTTTTAAATATAAAATTCGATTGATGTAATTATTAGCTGTACGTAAAAATAAAAATTCAAAACTAGAACAGATAAAAAAATATATTGTAAGTTCTTGCTTCGACAGTTTTCTTAGAAAATGGAAAAACTACAAACAAAATAATGAATTAAAATAAAATTGCTTCGAAAAAAATCAATTCTGCCTACATCTTTTGCAAAATATGTAATTATTCGAATTAAGAGGTATTTGTTTTGATCACCTGGTATAGTGCATATACAGTATGATAGGTATATTACAAGTGTGGGGTTGAAGGGTTGCTTAATCAGCAGGTAGCGAGGGTTGGGGTTTGGGTAATAAAGGATATGAAGTGGTGATGATAAAGAGAATGAGTGGAAAAAATATTATGATATATTTAAGCAGTTTAGAAATGCGATTTTGTAGAAGGGACTTAAATAATTTAATAGAACGATGGAAATTTTTGGAATGGCTAAAAATATTTGTGTTTTGAGTTTAGAAATATATTCGCAAAATTATATAAGTATATAATTTTTTTTTTATCTTACCAAAATCAAATGGATGATGAAAATGTGTAGAAGTTTCATTGTGCTCTTACCTGAAAAGATAGAAGAAAAAAGTTATTAAAAATTACAATTAATTTGCTCATACACTAAAAAATATATATAAAACTTTTTATGATTATTTTATTTTAATGCCGAAGAAAATAGGAGCTAATTTGTGTGAGAACTATAGGACCATTAGCCTACTATCACATGCATCGAAGATATTATTAAAGATTATTTATAGGAGATTAGAAAATAAAGTAGAGGAAAGGCTAGGAGAAGATCAGTTTGGTTTTAGGAAAAACAGAGGGACGAGGGAGGCGATTCTAGCACTAAGAACGGTAGTAGAAAAAAGAAAGCGGGTAGGAAAGGTAACTTGCATAGCTTTTGTAGACTTAGAAAAGGCATTTGATAATGTAGATTGGGACATAATGTTTAGAATTTTAAAAGAAACGGGTATAGATTATAAGGATAGGAGAATAATTTTTAATTTATATAAACACCAAACTGCCTTAGTTAGAATTGAGGGGGCAGAAGAGGTAGCAAAAATAGGGAAGGGAGTTCGGCAGGGATGTACACTTTCACCGTTATTATTTAATCTATATATAGAAGATGCAATAAACAAAGTAAAAGAAGAGTATAGTGTAGGTGTGAATGTACAGGGAGAGAAAATATATATGTTGAGATTCGCCGACGATATAGCTATATTGGAAGAAAGCGAAAAGAATTTAGAAAGGGTATTGAATGGTATGCAGGCAGTATTGACTAGGGATTTTAACATGAAAATAAATATAGGTAAAACTAAAGTGATGAGGTGTGACAAAAAGGAATGCAGTAGAAAAATGAGGATCACAATAGGAGATAATAGAATCGAAGAAGTGTCAGATTTTTGTTATTTAGGCAGTAGAATCACAAAAGATAATCGAAGCAAGGTAGATATAAAGTGTAGGATAGCACAGGGTAGGAAGGCATTCGTAGAAAAAGAACAGATTTTAAGATCAAATATTGACTTGGGTATTAGAAAAAGATTACTGAAGGTATATGTTTGGAGTGTAGCACTGTACGGGTGTGAGGCGTGGACTATAGGAAAGGAAGAGAAGCGTAGATTAGAAGCACTTGAAATGTGGTGTTATAGGAGGATGATGAGGATTGGTTGGGAAGATAAAGTAACAAATGAAGCTGTACTAGAGTTAGTAGGGGAGAAGAGAAGTATTTGGAGAGTGTTACAGCGTAGGAGAGACAGATTAGTAGGGCATATTCTTAGGCATGGGGGGATTATGCAATTGATCATAGAAGGTAGAGTGGAGGGAAAGAGAGGGGTAGGTAGGCCTAGATTGGAGTATGTGAGTCAGATAGTTGAAGACGTTGAGATGAATAGCTATAGGGAGATGAAGGGATTAGCTCAGGATAGATCGGCATGGCGTGCTGTTTCCAACCAATCTTTAGGATTGCGGACTCTTTAACTAACTAAATTAATTTAGAATCAGTTAGAAAAGTTAGACCAAGAAGAAAGAATATATGCTAAATGAGATTTAATAACGGAAAATCATAGTTTATTAAAGAAAAAAAAAGTTTTTCCAAAATCAAAATATTTTTAAAAATTGCAACATAGATACGTAAAAGAAAGTTAAACTCTTTTACGTCGCGCTCTCGCTAGAAATAAAAAAATTCTCTTTACAACTTGACTGTACAATTGAAGAGTGTATCTAATTAACTAAGACCAAAGTTGAAATTAAATACTAGAAAATAATAATTTAATTAATACAAGCTGTATATATATACAGGGTCGTCCCACTTAATACTCCTGCAAAAATTAACACGATAATGTATGTACATATATACCTTCTTTCGAAAAAAAATATATATTTCGACCTTCTTTCGAAAAAAAAATATATTTCGACCTTCTTTCGAAAAAAAAAAAATTTCTACAGGTATATACCTTCTTTCGAAATAAATAAAAACAAAACGAAAAAATATATATATATTTCGACAGGTATATACATATTAAAATATATACGAATTTGTAATATATTCAAACTACAAAAATTATTCGAAAATCGTTTAAGAGACTTATTAATTTTTGCGCAATTTTTGAATGTTTATGTTCGTTAGCAACTACGTGCCTTGGCAATAGTTCAAAATCAAATATTCAGCAGATATGACAGCTATAAATGTAAATTGTCTTCATTAATACCATACAGCCATACATCTATACCAAGTCCAGCAATAAGTTGCCGCAATCAGCCATCATAAATTCGTGTTATTAGTTTTAGTTTTGTTAACCATAAATTTCGGCAATTTACGCTATAGCACCACATTTCACATGTTTCTTTATAAGTGTGCTTTTCACATATAGATAAGCGGTGGCGAATTAAACATAGCCACAGTATACAAATACGTACATATATAGAATGGCGTATTCGGAACAAATGTGTGAAGCTTTAGGAAAGAGTAAGTAATTAACGTTACCGTTAGAGGGCGCGCATAAACGATGCAGATACAGCAGACGACACATCATTAAAACTGACAACGCTGGAAAATAACGTAACGTTAGTAAATTGTGTACGCAGACGTTGTATGGTGAAGTGTAACAAATACTGTCATGTCGTAATGTCAGAAAGAGGTGGTATGTCAATGTGAAGTCGTTGTGGCTGGACCATAAGTCATTGTAATAGGTATACTGGGTGGGCGAACGCAACATATGAGCAAATTGTATGTTCGTTTCGATTTGTTCGAATATTAACTCGCGTAATTATTTTACAACAAAATGCCAAATAGAAAATATTTAGAGTATTCAATTCTGTATTCAAAAATCTTTGCCTCATTTCTATAGCATTAGTCGTTTTTAGGATAATTGACAAAGAGTTTGATCAAGACAAAGTGATATTGTAAGAATACGACAATAAAAAATAAACCATTTTAAAGTCAATATTGGTTCAGGTTGGTAAATATTTTCTTCGGCTATTTCATTTAAAATACACAATTAATTAATGAAATTAATTACAAATCCAGTAATAACATTTTTATTGTTGAAATCGTGATTAGTTTTACAATGTCGAAAAATATATGTATTTATGTTTATTATTGAACAAAATAGCTAGGATAGAGAAAATATTTAGTTTCGATTTGTTCAAATATTAGCACCCGTAATTATTTTACAACAAAATGCTAAATAGAAAATATTTAGAGCGTTCAATTCTGTATTCAAAAATCGTTGCCTCATTTCTATAGCTTTAGTCGTTTTTAAGATAATTGACAAAGAGTTTGGTCAAGACAAAGTGATATTGTAAGACTACGACAAAAAACAAATCATTTTAAATCCAATATTTGTTCACGTTGGTATTTTTTTTTCTTGGCTGTTTCATTTAAAATAAACAATTAATTAATTAACGAAATTACAAATCCACTAGTAACATTTTTATTGCTGAAATCGTGATTGGTTTTACAATGTCGAAAAATATATGTATTTATGTTTATTATTGAACAAAATAGCTAGGATAGAGAAAATATTTAGTTTCGATTTGTTCAAATATTCACTCCCCTAATTATTTTACAACAAAATGCTAAATAGAAAATATTTAGAGCATTCAAATCTGTATTCAAAAATCGTTGCTTCATTTCTATAGCTTGATTTGTTTCTAGGATAATTGACAAATAGTTTGGTCAAGACAAAGTGATATTTTAATACTACGACAAAAAACAAATCATTTTAAATCCAATATTTGTTCACGTTGGTATTTTTTTTTCTTGGCTGTTTCATTTAAAATAAACAATTAATTAATTAACGAAATTACAAATCCACTAGTAACATTTTTATTGCTGAAATCGTGATTGGTTTTATAATGTCGAAAAATATTTGTTTATTATTGAACAAAATAGCTAGGATAGAGAAAATATTTAGTTTCGATTTGTTGAAATATTCACTCCCCTAATTATTTTACAACAAAATGCTAAATAGAAAATATTTAGAGCGTTCAATTCTGTATTCAAAAATCTTTGCTTCATTTCTATAGCTTTAGTGGTTTTCGAGATAATATAAAAAGAATTTGGTAAAGTCAGAGTGATATTATAAGACTACGACAAAAAACAAAACATTCCACATTAACATTCACATATCATTTAAAATTTCCATTTGGAAGCGTGTATAAAAAGACACGTGTACTTCCACCAGAAGAGCTGACGTGGTGTTTATTTACCAATCGTGCGTTCGTAATTTTCTTGAATTAACGCTTGTCAGTTGGCAACAGTCAGATGGGTTGTCTTCGCGGAAACGTAAGGTTAATTGGGTAGTCTTAAAAATAACTCCCAGTACAAAACATTAGTTGCATATAAACTAGACAATAAAAAAAAAAGATTTGTGAAATTTTTGAATATTTTTATTTATCGATGCGTTTTATTTTGGTAGTTTTGCAATAAAAACATGTGAAATTAAATTTATTAGTTTTAATTTATAAGAAATTGTTTTAATCAATATATAGGTTGTTTCATTTAAAATTAGTTCAAATATTTAATTTTTTAATTAAGGTAATGATGTCCAATTTAAAAAATATAAATAAAATTCTGAGCGCTATTAATTAAAAATTTTACTAAATTTATATATTTTTCAATTTTGCAAACAATTACAATTGTATTTTTTTTTGTATTTATAACATTTAATATTCACAATCAAAAATATACATTGTTGAGAAAAATTCGGTTTTTCCTTTTTAAATGGATAATTCACAGAAATATACAGGATGTTCCACTGAAATTTTAAAGCAAGCGCATACATAAATATATGTACCAGTAAAAATACAGAAATATATAGAATGTTCTAATTAAAGTAATAAACTATAATTTCTGTATATACAGGGTAGCGTATTTAAGACAGCACAGAATTCCCTGCAGAAACAAATACAGCCAGAAACCTAAAAACTATTCATTTAATAAAAATAAAAATGGGAAAATAATTCATTACTGGGAAAACTAGAAATTCAAAATAAATAACGACACATCGTTGTAAAGCTACTTTGATGTTCTAAAATCACAATATAATATATTATATAATTTTTATCTTTATTGTCAATTATTTGCGGTTTAATTTATGAGCATTTTTTTACAATTTTTATTAATTTTCTGAATTGCTCTTCAGAAATTTTTTTATTATTAAAAACATCATCCCTCATTAATAAATCCTTATTGAATAAGACAAATATTATGTCAATGTAAATGACAAAAAAATTAAATAAAAAGTAAACAATAAACCCATTACAACTACGAAAAAATATCGAAATATTAAAATATATATATTATAATATATTTATAAATATTTACGAGAACTAAAGCTATTTATGACCATCAAATTCACTAATTTAGTGGTACGAAAATATCGAATTTAATTCTGCTTTGGTTTTACGCAAATTGTGCGAATTTAACAGGATCTTTAAGGACATTATAAAATTGAGCTTTAGCTAATTATTTGTATATATAATAAAATGATGCTGTTAAAGAGCTGCAATTATAATCAAACTATTAATAAAAATAATATAATTTTGAACAAAACAGTATTTTTTTTTTAGTAAGCATGTGATTATAAGTATTGAAAAATTTATTTAAAAAACGATATACAACTTAAAATGCAATAAAATCTTGCTAATACTATATAGGGTACTCCACTTTCTTTATAATCACTGAAATATTTGCTATTTGATTGAAAATAAATAAATATTAAAAACAGAATATTTGCTATTTGATTGAAAATTAATTTCATATCCTTATAAACATTATCTCCACTTCTTTTAAGATTCTAAACATTATGTCCCAATCAAATGCCTTTTTTTACTTTTTTTTTCTACTACCCTTCTTTAAACAAGCCTCCCTTTTCTCCACTAGCCTTTCTTCTACTTTATTTTTTAATCTCCTAAAAATAATCCTTAATAAGTACATACTGAAAAATGGCACGAGTTTATTCCTTTGAACAATCAATTGTGACTCACGCGGTATAATCAATTAAGGCTATAACAGACTACATTAGGTGTTATTAAATCCCTCGTTATTATAACTTTCGAAATTGGACCATTTGTGTTTTATTACACTGAAAGCTGTAACGTAATGGCCGTACTATTCCTCCATGGTTCAAGAGTGTCCCTAAAAACGCCTCCGTCCACCAGGAACTTTATATATATATATATATATATATATATATATATATATATATATATATATATATATATATATATATTGTTGGAAATCAATTCAAGAAAGTGCATCAATCATAACACCAACGTACTGGGCGCAACAATCGATTTTCCCATTATTTTTACTGCACGACAAAATAAAACACTTGTTTCAAAACATGTGATTTTTTTATATATTGCACGAGATCGTTTCGAAAGAATATCACCCGTCGCCTCCCAGACACCCCCGCCAATGGATGAACAAAAAATATTTACGTTAGACTTAACGCTGTTTCGGCTAATGCCAAAAAAGAACGTCCGCAACGATCTTTGAACGCTGAAAGTAAACATTTCCCAAATAAAACATTTTATTGGCGAAGGTTTTTTAAAATAATCGGAATTAGTTTTTTAATTGTTTACGCAAGGTGCGAAAAATAAAAAAGAAGTTTGGTTATGTTTGTGCCGCTGTGTGATAGTGAAATTTTTCGAAAAAAAAATTAAATAATGTCCAGGAAGACGTTTAGTCTGACCGATGATATTTTTAATATAATTCACCAAACATTAAAGCATAAAAAGTAATTTATTAATGGGGGGGGCTCGGTTAATGGGAGCCTCAAAATCGAGTAAAAAATATATAAGATTTTCTTTATTTTTCCAACCAATCCTTAGGATTGAGGAGTATTTAACTTACCATAAATCAATTTTGAAAAAAAGTAATAAAAAAAGAACAGCAATGTACAAATATTTTTTTTAAACTGTATTAGTTTGCCGCCACATAACAAATGCATAATAAAGTGTCACGATCCTATACGAACTAGCCCGAACACACTACTGCTTATAGAATCGAATACACTGGCGGGAAATTCAAATTTGAAACACTAAATAGCGGGAAATCAAATGAAAATGTATGCTTGTTTAATAAATGGAATTTGTATAATAATTTATTTCTGTTTTTCCAAATTTTAATGTGCAACTAAAAAGAGGAATGGTTTTATAGATTACTAATCCGCTGCTATCTTTTTTTTTCTGTGAATTTATCTCAAAATTCAGTGGATCGATCAATTGAACGATTTTTTCTTAATTTTCTTAATTCTTAAAACCACGGACATTTTTTGAATTTTACTTTATATTTTTAATGGAAAACTTCTTATAGAAGTAAATTATGTTTATATGTCTATTTCTACTTCTATTTCTATTTCTATTTCTATTTCTATTTGTATTTGTATAAATAATTTTGATTTGGAATAAAATAAATCCTGACTGTTTAGAAAAAAAATTTAAATCGTTTAAAAAAATTTAATCGATTTAAATGATAACAGACAAACAATCGGAATTTTGATTAATTAGTTTAGAGAGTAATTTGAATTTGTATTTTGACGACAAAGATGGTAAATATAAAATACTGCGTATATTACAATTTAGTTTCATAATTTAATTAACCCGTTTAGTACGAATTGCAACATATTATTAAAAACGCCCGTACATCTTTCTAAAGGTCCGAAGAAAAAGAAAACCTAAATGTTCGTCCAGTTAAATATACTAGTTATGATCACTTAAAAAATACGCAAAATTAGTTCGATTACTCTAGAATCTTTTTTAAACTACAATATTTTAAAACAACGCAAATGATTAAAAACAAAAACTTATTATACGACTTTAATAAATTTATTTTTATCGCTAGTCCAGAATTCACATGTTACAACATATTAACGACTGAGCGTACATTCAATTTTACAACATCCTGTATATGGCGCTATAAGACGAGCTTATTTCTGTCTTATACAAACTGTTTTTAGTACACATTATATATGCAACAGGATATACATACAATTAACAAAACCATAAAAATAAAAGAGCAAACACCATGTATAAATATATATAACCTAAACTACATATTTCTAGCTACATGCTTCAGAAGCTAAAATAACAACTTGTAGGTTGCAATTATTTAGTTATAAAAGGTAGTGTTTGGGGAAAAAGTAGGTATTTTTAAAGTATATAATTATAATATATAATATAATATAATATTATAATTTATATATTTCTATTTCTATTTATATTTATATTTATATTTGTATTTATCTTTGCATTTATCTTTATATTTATATTTATATTTATCTTTGCATTTATATTTATATTTATCTTTGCATTTATCTTTATGTTTATCTTTATATTTATCTTTATATTTATATATTTATCTTTATATTTATATATTTATCTTTATATTTATATATTTATCTTTATATTTATATATTTATCTTTATATTTATATATTTATCTTTATATTTATATATTTATCTTTATATTTATATATTTATCTTTATATTTATATATTTATCTTTATATTTATATATTTATCTTTATATTTATATATTTATCTTTATATTTATATATTTATCTTTATATTTATATATTTATCTTTATATTTATATATTTATCTTTATATTTATATATTTATCTTTATATTTATATATTTATCTTTATATTTATATATTTATCTTTATATTTATATATTTATCTTTATATTTATATATTTATCTTTATATTTATATATTTATCTTTATATTTATATATTTATCTTTATATTTATATATTTATCTTTATATTTATATATTTATCTTTATATTTATATATTTATCTTTATATTTATATATTTATCTTTATATTTATATATTTATATTTATATTTATATTTATATTTATATATTTATCTTTATATTTATATATTTATCTTTATATATTTATATTTATATTTATATTTTATATTTATATTTATATTTATATTTATATTTATATTTATATTTATATATTTATATATTTATATTTTATATTTATATTTATATTTATATTTATATTTATATTTATATTTATATTTATATTTATATTTATATTTATATTTATATATTTATATTTATATTTATATATTTATATTTATATTTATATATTTATATTTATATTTATATTTATATTTATATTTTATATTTATATTTATATTTATATTTATATTTATATTTATATTTATATTTATATTTGTAAACGAATCGTAAGAAAGAAAAATTAAATAATTTTGATTTAGGGATAAAATGAACCCTGACAGTTGTAAAATTGTAGAAAAATAATTTAAATCGTTTAAAAAAATTAAATCCATTTAAATGATAAAAGGCAAACAACCGGAATTTTGATTAATTAGTTTAAAGAGTAATTTGAATTGCTTTATAAAAAAAAAAGCTTAATATATTAATACTTTATGAGGCGAAATTTGAAAAGGTCCTAAAAAAATGAAAAATAATATGTATAAAAGGATAATGTGAATTTTGCAGTCGTTTTATTTAAAAATAATTTAAAGGCTTCTTAAAAAAAACATAATATCGCAAAAAAAAAATATGTAAGTGATTTCAAAAAATCGATTTATTTTACGACAATTGCTGAATTTATATATTTATATACTGAATGTATATATTTATGCACATTTAATAATAAAATAATGTATATTTTGTTTACTAATATTTTTAATAATATTTGAGCCTCAATTTTAATATTATGATTAATGAATGTATATATTTGGATGATACAAAATTAATTAAATGATTTTAAATTTTTATATTTATTTTATAATCGTCACTGAATTTATAGTAATGTGTGTGTATATTTTACTATTTTTTTTACTATATTTAATTAATATTATATAAAAAGTTTACTTGCTTGAATATATTTAGTCCGTTGATTTTTACTAACAATATTTTAACTAAACTTAATTATTATCGAAAATGATTGAAAATGTACGTTAAAGACTATTTTATTAATTATAAAATTTCTTTTTAAAATAATAATAATAGAAAAAATTGAAAATGCTTATTTGAAAAAAATAACCTCAATTTGATATTTCATATCTGCAGCACAAAATGAATCAATACTTTTAAAAAATTTAAAAACAAAAACAAAATTAACAATTATACTTTTAAACCAATACTAAAAATTTCCATATGGCGTGCATTTCCAACCAGCCTTGTTTCTAATTTTTTTTTGCTATTTTGTATGTAAACTTTTTATCCCTGCCTGTTTATTAGTCCCGCATAGTAAACTAGCAGTTTTTAGTACCAAAAATAACATTCAAATTGTTTACTGCAGCAGCTTTTAACATGCGTACCCTTTTCCAGTCTCATGGTAAATATAAATAACTAATTATGTAGTTAACAAATTTACATAGTTCGTGTTTTTATCTATCAGAAATTTCCACCGCTGTCGGGGGACAAAAAAAAACTAATTTCGCTTCGTCCAAAATATTTTTTCTATAAAAAAAAAAATATTTAACACACGCCCCTTAAAATTTGTTGAATTTAAATATTATTTGTACAATTATATAAAAAAAGTGATATTATAATGACAATTAATGCTATTTAACTGTCACTTTGACATGTATTGTAAAAATTATTAGAATATAAATAAATAAATAAAAACGGACGAAAGATATTTTTGCCGAAAACATTTCGTTGCTGAAAATTTCAATTTTAACATTTTAGATAAGCAAATACATAATTATATACATATAAATAATTATATAAATAGATTATATACATAAATATATAACGCGTTTTTAAAAAAATCAATTTATAAGAATATATATTTTAAAATACCGCAAATTTGTCAAAAAAAAATTTTTTTAACAGTAGATTGTCACGTCACGATTTTTTTAAAGCACTAGGTTTTTTTTCGTTTTTCTTATGTTTAAAAAAAAAAAGATTTACAAGTTGCGGTTTATTTTTGCAGCAAATGATGCATTTCATTTCACTTTAGTTCATTCAGGTGCATGAAAATTGCACAAAGGTCGTCATCCCCTCATTTCTGAGCACGGCCTATTCTATAGTCAATACATTTGTCGTGAACCATACTATTGATGAGAAACGCATTGAACTGAGGTATGTTTAGATATGGACTGTTGGTATGTTTGATCATCAAAAAGCAACTTTATGGTTCTTTTGAGGGTCCGGCGGTTAATGGAGGGTGAAAAAGGCAAATGGAGCCTTCGGTTTGAGCAATCTACTGTAAAAACGATTGTTCAAGTTTCTAAATGATCTTCGGTGCGTCAGCTGGAGATTTCAAATTGTGGAAATAATTTGAATTTATGTGTTTGAGCAGAACGAACAAAAGAAACGATTTTTTTTTTAGTTGGCAAAAGAACAAAATGATTGATATATTACATGTTTATTTATATATAATTGATATCAATCGAAAGGTAGTAGATTTTTTTCGGAATTTTAAAAGCTGATAAATAAGATTTTTAAGAATTAAAAAGAATGCAAATTTTCTAAATCGAAAATTTGAACAAATAAAGTAGAATATATTAAATATTCCAATAGAAAAATTAAATATATTTTATATTCTATTTTCTATTAATTTCGATTTTATTTCAGTGCTGACAATTGTTAAAAAAAACTTTTATTTCTATCAAATTACTAAACAAGAATTTCTATAATGCTATAATTCTATAGATTCTTATAATCTCGTTTTAAGTATTTAATATTATTAGGAAAGAAGAAGGAAAATTAAAATTGGAAACACAGAAGCAGGACAGAAAAAATATAAGGAACTAAGGAACTTAATTAATAGGAAATGCAAGCTAGCGAAAGAAGAGTGGATAAAAGGAAACTGTGAGGATATTGAGGAGGATATGAGAAGAGGTAAAGTAGATTTGGGCTACAGGAAAATTAAGTCACATTTTTCTAAAGTAAAACCAAAGGGTAACATTATATTTGATAAGCAGGGTAAGGAACTCACTGAAAATAAGGAAAAAGCTAGAAGATGGAAGGAGCATCTTGAAGATTTATATAAAGGTAGGCAGGACATGGAGGAGCTAGAAAGTGTGGAACAGATAGATGAGGATGACTTAGGTCCTAGCATACTTAGGTCAGAGTTTCATAGAGCATTAAATGATTTACGGAATAACAAAGCAGCGGGGATTGATATGATACCAGCCGAATTAATAAAACACGCAGGGGAAAAAATGCAGGAGCGATTATACAGGTTAGTTTGTATAATATATGAGAAGGGAGAAGTACCACAGGATTTTCAGCGTAGTAGAATAGTAACAATGCCGAAGAAAATAGGAGCTAATTTGTGTGAGAACTATAGGACCTTTAGCCTACTATCACATGCATCTAAGATATTGTTAAAGATTATTTATAGGAGATTAGAAAATAAAGTAGAGGAAAGGCTAGGAGAAGATCAGTTTGGTTTTAGGAAAAACAGAGGGACGAGAGAGGCGATTCTAGCACTAAGAACGGTAGTAGAAAAAAGAAAGAGAGTAGGAAAGGTAACTTGCATAGCTTTTGTAGATTTAGAAAAGGCATTTGATAATGTAGATTGGGACATAATGTTTAGAATTTTAAAAGAAACGGGTATAGATTATAAGGATAGGAGAATAATTTTTAATTTATATAAACACCAAACTGCCTTAGTTAGAATTGAGGGGGAAGAAGAGGTAGCAAAAATAGGGAATGGAGTTCGGCAGGGATGTACACTCTCACCGTTATTATTTAATCTATATATAGAAGATGCAATAAACAAAGTAAAAGAAGAGTATAGTGTAGGTGTGAATGTACAGGGAGAGAAAATATATATGTTGAGATTCGCCAACGATATAGCTATATTGGAAGAAAGCGAAAAGAATTTAGAAAGGGTATTGAATGGTATGCAGGCAGTATTGACTAGGGATTTTAACATCAAAATAAATATAGGTAAAACTAAAGTGATGAGGTGTGACAAAAAGGAATGCAGTAGAAAAATGAGGATCACAATAGGAGATAATAGAATCGAAGAAGTGTCAGATTTTTGTTATTTAGGCAGTAGAATCACAAAAGATAATCGAAGCAAGGTAGATATAAAGTGTAGGATAGCACAGGGTAGGAAGGCATTCGTAGAAAAGGAACAGATTTTAAGATCAAATATTGACTTGGGTATTAGAAAAAGATTACTGAAGGTATATGTTTGGAGTGTAGCACTGTACAGGTGTAAGG
The DNA here is from genome assembly GCA_947310635.1 of Leptodirus hochenwartii. Classification (NCBI taxonomy): domain Eukaryota; kingdom Metazoa; phylum Arthropoda; class Insecta; order Coleoptera; family Leiodidae; genus Leptodirus; species Leptodirus hochenwartii. The sequence goes on from OX371181.1 coordinate 4,551,394, forward strand.
CGTGGACTATAGGAAAGGAAGAGAAGCGTAGATTAGAAGCACTTGAAATGTGGTGTTATAGGAGGATGATGAGGATTGGTTGGGAAGATAAAGTAACAAATGAAGCTGTACTAGAGTTAGTAGGGGAGAAGAGAAGTATTTGGAGAGTGTTACAGCGTAGGAGAGACAGATAAGTAGGGCATATCCTTAGGCATGGGGGCATTATGCAATTGATCATAGAAGGTAGAGTGGAGGGAAAGAGAGGGGTAGGTAGGCCTAGATTGGAGTATGTGAGTCAGATAGTTGAAGACGTTGAGATGAATAGCTATAGGGAGATGAAGGGATTAGCTCAGGATAGATCGGCATGGCGTGCTGTTTCCAACCAATCTTTAGGATTGCGGACTTTTTAACTAACTAATATTATTAAAAAAATTGTTAAATATTAATTTATAAAAAAAATGCTAAATGCATTGGAACGATTTGGAATGAAAAATTTCAGTGCTAACAATTGATAAAAAATACTCTAGAGATTATATCAGAAATTTTTATTTGTATCAAATTACTAATCAAGAAATTCTATAAAATTCTACAAAAAATTCTCAAATTCTATAATTCTATAATTCGATAGATTCTTATAATCTCGTTTTAAGTATTGAATATTATTTTTAAAAAATGTTAAATATTAATTTATGAAAGAAATGATAAATGCAATCTGGCTTCCTTTAAAAATTTCAGTGCTGACAATTGAAAAAAAACTAGATATTATATCATAAATTTTTATTTCTATCAAATTACTAACTAGAAATTTTACAAAAAATTCTCAAATTCTATAATTCTAAAGATTCTTATAATCTCGTTTTAAGTATTTAATATTATTTAAAAAATTGTTAAATATTAATTTATGAAAAAAATAATAAATGCAATTGGGACGATTGAAATCTTTCATTAAAAATTATAAAAAAATAATTTTAAATAAGCAGACATTTTTTCTGCATTTGCATTTTTGAGGCAGCAACTTTTTAATATACTAAAAAAAAAAAATTAGCTACTTTTATATAAAAAAAAAAAAGTACTATAGAATATACAAATACGATAAAATAGAACGAAGAAAAATTACAAACTTACATATTGCATACGAAAACTATAATAAATCAAACCTGCTGACGTATCTATCAAACTATAGACATAAAACAATTGATTACCAATACAATGTATACAGGGTACAACGATATATGCGCATATAAACGCATACTCGTCCTCATTTCCTTGAATATTTATTGTCCAAACATTGGCTTTATATTCAAATAAGTTTTCCCCAAAGTATTATACATGTCTTATTTATGTACTTGGATGACTGTGTAGTTTATATACAGGGTACCGTATATACATACGTGTCCATATATACGGCGCGGCCTGTCGAATATTATTAAAATTTATTCGGAATACATTACGAAAGCTCACACGTTATTCTCTTGTTTCAGAGAATTTGCGTAGAGGGGCATAGCTCCAAATTCATTATGGCTTAAGCCATATAACCATAAAAAAAATATTTCGTACAGTTGGGAAATTTTTTTCTATTTTTTTAATATTACACGTGTGGCGAAATAAAGCGAATTTTTACACGAAAGAAACTAACCGAAGAAATGTACTTTTCGTCGAGATATTGTCGAGCTTTTCTTAAAATTTTGCACGCTTCAGTCAATTTGCAAAAACATCCAATTTATTTTACAATTAAATTTACAAAATTACGTTTATTTTGCATTTAAATTGATATTTTACATATCTGCAAACTAAATTTGGAGATTTTCGAGTAACTTTTGAAGATATGAAAATTCAATTAATCGATTATCGATCAAGTTCCGTATATATAAATTTCTTTATATATTGAAAAAAAAAATTGTCGATTTAATCTTTTATTGGGTGTTCTAAAAAATAATACAGAACAGGAAAAATTATGACAACTTGAAATGATCTCGGAAATTTTTTGTTGTTAAAAAAATTAGCCAATGATATATTATACACTTTATTCCTTATATAAGCTTGATTGTTATAAAGGAAAATAGAATAACAGATGAATCTAGTTCGATATGACTAAAAGTGCCGAACTACGGACCTGATATTTCGCATCGAATGTACAATAACGAAAAATCTCATTCATAATAAATTTACACGACAAAATTTAAGATAATTTAAAAATTCTTCTTTATGAACGTCTATATTAATTTGTCTCAATAAAATTTTTAAATAATTATTTTCCCCTATTAAAAACTCGATATTCGTCTTCCGTTTTAAATTCGTCCTTTTCACACCTCAGGATTATTTAAATCACATTTTTTCACATACCAAAAAAAAAATTCATTCGAGTTGCGTCCCTCTTCTACAGGCAGGATCAATATCTAGCTTCTCTACTCAGTTCAACACGTAAATTCAGATTTATCGCTTCAAATATCAAATTATACAGAAATGTGGCCATGTTTATACAATATTGCGTATATATGTACATACATACATACATTCCCATTTTTTTTTATAGTTATCAAAACCGATAGCAGCTGGCGCGCTGAAAAAGCAAAAAAAAAAATGCCAAACATATTTGCCCAGTTTTATTTACACACCTGTTGTATGTTCCGTTTTCAATGGGGTTGTATTTTATTTTATTTTATTTTATACACGACTATTGTAATTTTTTTTACGAAAATTACGGGTAGTAAAAATGTGTTTGGAGAAAGGAACTTAATTATAACACCACTTAATTTTTTTTTTATTCAATCAATGAATTTGCAAAGATATGATATGTCCAAATTTCTTTGGCATATGCTAAGTACTATTTTATATATAGACAAGTACTTCATCAATTTAAAAACTGGGCAAAATTGCAGTTTTAAATGTCTGTAGAATTTAGTCCGGTAGTTTACACTGCAGGGCAGTGAAATAGGGTCCTTAGAAAAGCGACAAGAACAACTCAAAGTCGATTTGGAGATAATTTGAAATGTTGTATAATTAAACGAAATTAGTTATTAGAATTATTGCCAAATTGATATAAATACAGGCAACCCCCGTATAACACGGTTTGATTCTAACATGGTTACTACTATAGTTACTTATAAAAAAAAAGATTTTTTTAAATTATTTTTAAAGTTTATCTTTATCTTTGTTTTTTTTATACAAAAAAGTAATTTTAATTTTTTTTTATGCTAAAAAAATATATATAGGGTAGCTATATATATATAAATAATTCGCGCGGAATCTCCACGTCACATACGTTATAAAATAAATTGAAATGAGCAAAACCAACATAATATCTAAAATGAGATCTAAATCCCACTTTAGTCTAAAGTGCTAATTATGTTTTCATCTAATATTCTTAAGTTGAGTCTATACGATGTAGTTAAAGTCATCAGAGCCTAACTAATATTTCACACCTGTACTAAAGATTGGTTGCTGGCTGAAAGCCCATATATATATATATATATACAGGGACAAACATTTCATCTCTCCTTGTCGCGCAAAAGCCCAAAACTTGTGCAAGAGAACGAAGTTTATTGTACGGTTTAGATTATAACGAGTGATTCAAATAAATTTACAAAACAAAATTAAATGTTTGTTAAGATTTAACAATTTTTGCAATAAATCTATATAGTAATATGTGCAGATTATAAATTAGTTAAGTGAGAACTTTTGAAAATTTGTGTTTTTAGTTTTAAAATGAGTTTAAAAAAAAATTGTAGCGGCAAATGTGAAATAAATGCAAAATTATTTTCGGTAGTGCTTTTTTTGATATTTTGAGCAGCCTGTATATATTGCATGTACAAGAAAGTGCTAGCAAAGAGCATAATAATGTGTTACGTTATTATAAGTTTTGCGAAACTAAAATACAATGAATTAAGTATATTTGAAATTATACTAAGTGCTGTGCAAATTTATAAACAATTTTGAAGAAAATTGTTCATATAAACCAACGTTTAACAATATTTTTTAACTCAATTCGTCAAATTGATGTTGACTCGAAAATTAGTTTCTATTTTTATTTAAATTTTACAAACCGATTTTAAACCAACCAATTTGAATATTTAAAAAAATTATTAGGAAAAATTAAGAACGATCAAAAAAAAACTTCGTCAATAAAAAGTTTTGTTGAATAAATAAAATAAAATTGGTGATTTATTGATAGAATCTGTCGAAAAAAAAAAGTAGTATCAATATTAATTTATGTTCACAAAAAATTACAAAACTTATTTTTCTCCAAATATCAACAGTAACTATTTTGAAGTCCTTCCCGCAAAACAACTGTCTTTTAAATACATGAATATATACGGGGCGTTAATTTTATAGCGGAAATGAAAAAATTAAATGGTTAACGAGGACTTTTGCCTTCAAAAAAGCCTTCACATTGTATTTTCTTTTTTAATAATTCTTTTGAACTTATTTATTGAGCGATTTTTGTCAATTTTTTCGCGCAATTTTTATCAATAATTTATTTTATTTTATTATACAATTGGTATTTCTTTTCGAATAATTCTTCAATATATCTCTCACGAGCCGCCCCTGACTGCAGTATATATAAATGCCCGTTTAACTATACATATGTTTCATTTACTGAAGAGTAAACTCTAAAACTCAACATCTGCTTATGCCACCCCCACCCTCATCAACCCTTATGCCACCCCCACCCTCATCCTTCTTGGCGTTCCCTTCCCTTACCACTTTCAAGAGATAAACTCTTGAAATCCGCAAATGTAAATGATAATTACTTATTATACGAAACGTCGTACGTTTGCATTATGCATACAGGGTGATTGAATAAAAAATAGTTCGAGGAATCAACTGTTTAAAAAAGAGAGAAGTGTGTAATATAAAATTTTCGAAAATTTTAAATTTTAGATTTAAAAAAAAATCTTGTTCTTAATTTATTTAAATTTAAACCAGTGTTTGTTTTTTTTTAGAATCGCAAGAAATTGCGTTTTTGTATAATAAAACTAAATAATTTTCTATAAAAACTAAAAATAAAAAGATTTTCTATTATTAATATTATATTTTATTTTATTGATACGTCTTGACGTTGCAATCAATAAAATACTAAAAAAAAAAAATTTTAATCACACTTTAGATTCTACTAATATTTTAAAAAACTAAACTGATTTTTTAATTATAAAGAAAATTTCTAACCTTGCAAAAATATATGTAATTTTAACCATTACATTTCAATTAAGATATTTTAAACATATTTAATTCTTCCCGATGTTAACAATCTATACGATCATATATGGAACACCCTGTATATACTATATACACAATATAATTTAAGCGGGAGTATTTTTCTATAACAAATAAAAATAGAAAGATTTTCTATTATTAATATTATATTTTTTGGATACGTCTTGACGTCGCAATCAATAAAAAACTAGCTAAAAAATTTTTTTTATGGCAATTCAGATTCTACTAATATATAAAAAATAATAATTAAAACTAAAATGATTTTTAAATTAATAAAAACAATTTTCTACTGCCAACCTTGCAAAAATATATACATTTTTAACCATTACATTTCAATTAATTTAAACATATTTAATTCTCCCTAGTGTTAATAATCCATACGATCATATATGGAACACCCTGTATATACTATATACATAATATAATTTAAGCGGGAGCCAAATGTCAGTTCGCCTGCTTGTGGAAACTTCAATTAAGTTTTCACTTTCGCTGTATTATATATCCAAGATAGGCAACCGTAAGTACGCACATGTATGCAACAAGCAGCGTATGTATACAGTCGATGGGTGTGCAGCAACTTGTTTGAAGAAGGGAAAGGTGCAGGGCTGGCTCGGTTTGTAAAAAGCCAAAAAAATAATAATAAAAGGGATTGTATGAAGAAAATTTTGTAGGTTATATATGCACAAGTTGTAAGGGATATATTCTGCAAACGAATATTTTTTACGGCAAAATTGTGGCAAAGTAGTTCAAATGATTTTTAGATGTAGCTAGTCCACAGGTCTGAAAAAATTAGTTTTCCACATAACAATTTATTATGTCAAGTATGTCTGCAAAATAGTTCAAATGTTGTTTTCATACGGCTAATATATTTGAGCAAAAAATATATAGATATTCCGTTTAGATATGTCAAATTTTCCTCAAAAGTAGTTCAAAAATTCTTTTGAATTAGTTGATGCGTCCAAAATGTTTTGGATTTTTATTAATTATTAAATTTATTAATTAATTAAATCGTTTAATTGTCAATAATTTTAATGTTTTTTTTCAATATACATTAAATTTAAAACTTTGAAAATTTGATTCTTCTAATGGCGATGACTAAAACTAAGAACTAGCACATAAAACCGGTTCTGCAAATTAAGCCAGAGGGAGAGGAATTTTTGCTTTTTCCCTATAAAGACTAAAGCATATTTTGTTGCTGTATTTTGTAATATCTGTATTATTTAATGTCATATATATACTGGGTGTACCATTTAAGAAGAGCCTGAAATTTCTTGACTATATTATAGACAAAATATAAAATTAATAATAACGAAAAACGAAAATGTTTGATTGTTTGCATGTCAAATCTAAAAAAAATTATCAACTAATTTTTTTTCTAGTCAAGAAATTTTTTGATAAGCACAGGTGCGGTGATGTAAATTTGACACTCGGTTGTTCCAAATATTCCAACTTAAATATTAAGGCTTCGGCAAATTTTTACCATGGTTTGCTAAATTTTGACAGAGTCTCAAAATAGAAAAAAAAATATGCGAAAAAAGGAAGCTTCATTTTGAGATTTGAAAGAAAAAAATTAGCATAGCTAATATTATCAGAATCTGGCATTACCTAATCTAAATGTGTATAAAAAATATTACGTCTTTACCACTTCTCTGTAAAAAAAATTCTGTCATCTCAAAATATAAGAAAAAACAATTAATACAAGAAACTGCACTTTTAAAAAGAGTTTCTTTGTTAGTTTTGTTGGAAGTTTCTGAACAAAAAAAATATATATACGCGAAATAATCTAGTTGTCCACGCTGTGTATATTCATTCCTAAGTGGTCCGTATAAAGCAGATAATGAATAATGCAGAACTAGAAATGGTTTCAACTGCGAAATTTGAGTTATTGTGACAACGTCAGGATATATTACCTGCTTTAAATTATGTAGAAAAGATTCCGTCTTATTAAAAAGAAAATACTATCTGCCAAAAGTTCAAGTGCAAAAATATCAACAATACGATTTAGGAAAGAAAATAGAAAATAGAAAGAAGAAAATATCAAATTTTGCAATAGTAATGAATAGTTTTTTGACTTTTTAGATCTTTTTTTGTTGTTTTGTAAAAAGCCCACTTAAACATACAGAAAAAATATATTCAGAAAAAAAATGCATAAAGATTTTTCATTTGCTATAAAAAAAAACTGTACAACATGACTAAAAAATTTTTTTTATAAAAAATCTGATGCAAATAACGTGTAAATATCATTTTACATATGATTAAAATGCTTAGCATAAATACTGGATATTAACTATACATTATATCTACGACTTGGCGCAAAAATAGTTCAAGTCTTTTTTATCATTTTTACGTCCAACTAATTCGATACTTTTTAAATAATTAAAATGTTATAATAATAGTCGATATAATACATTTTATTGTACACGTACATACAAATTTAGCAATAGTTTAAAAATAAAATTGAATTGCATTTGCTTTAATAAGTAATACAAATTTTACTAGAACACGGACTTGAGTCTATTTCACCTTAACGTCGACAATATACTTCGGAATTATTATGATGATGGTGGGTTTATAAGATACGGGCGCTTTTATGAGCTTTTATAAAACTGGACCAAATTGTTTACTTGTATGTAATTATATACAGGCTGCTGTTAAAATACTGACGGCATTTAAATCGATAATTCAGGCAGAAAATAAGGAAACATTGTATAAGAAAATTTGCCAAAGAAATTGTACGTATTTAAAAACAGAAAATTTGTCGTTAGCACTTGATAAAATTGCATGTATTGTATAGACTAGCACCCAAATACCGTAACTCAAAACCATATGCGCTTTTCGCAAGCGATGCCATCTTCAGTAGCACATGATCAAATCTAATCTCTAACAGCTAAGTGACAGATATATAAAAATGCCAAAATAATCAAAATATTTCAATTTAACGTTTCATTGAACGACTGTAAAAAATTCCGTGTGACCTGTATGTAGATTGCTTCGAATGAGTACTTCCAAGGTGAATACCTCAGTCTATAAAAGGTCAAATAAGATAGGTTAGGTACTATGCATACAAGCGGTACTGCATTCTGAAGACAGATACGAAATGTATATGTATTATAGGCGCACGCATACAGGCTGAGTCATACTAAAAATTCACCATGTACGATTTTTGTTCTGACCAACTTTCGCGATCATTCTGAGAATGTTGCTGAACATTTTACAAGTGAGAAATTTTTATTTTAAAAATACAATCTAAGGCATTTAGTAAATATATGCGCATTTTGAAGGCGATGCCACCCATCTTCAGTAGCACAAACCTAAAGGTTTTTTAATTTAAAAAATATATTTGTAGTAAGCCACAAAGGAGTTTTCGTTTTCAAAAGATTGGGTAAATTTTCGTCCGAATTAATCAATTAATAAGACATTGTATTTAATTGGTGATTAATTAACTACAAAGTTAATTAATCACATAATTAATTAAACAATTTTTTTCCTTTTTTCCAAAATATGTAAATTGCTCATCATTTTGAGATATTATAAAATCTGTAGTATTAAAAATTGGAAAAAAATTAAGAAGTTTATTTTTTATCAAATTGTCTATGGTCTAGATATATTCCATTTTTTTTTAATGCAAACTAAACGTGCATGAAAATTATGTAATAATTTATAAATACTTAAAAACTGGTGAAAATTCTTTTGCATCATCAAAATTAATCGAAATGACAATAACAATTTTATAATAGCCGTTTAATTAGTTTTTAAATCTGTTTCCCATAAAAAAAAAGTGCTAGCATATAATAAAATTGATATGTTACCTCTACAAAACAAAACCTAAATAAAATATGATTAAAGTCTGGAAAACCATAAAGAAGTTCTCACGTTCATTTTTACGATTGCGTTACAGATGTGGATTCAGATGTATTTTGCAGTGGAATTTATATTATACAGGACGTTCGGCAATTTGTAATACAAAAAATTTAAGATAATATTTGTTGATTCAATAATTATCACGTTATTGTCTTGTATAAATTTTGATTTCTTTTATTTAAAATCATCGTTTTATACTTTAAAGATTTTGCAACAAAAAAATCAGTTCGAAATTGATTGCACCGTTCAACGCCATCTATTGTTAGTTGTGTCAAATTGTATGGTACTTTCAGGTATGACTAGTATAGGCAAATCTTGTATAGATGTCGCTGCGCCAAATAAAGCTAATTTACTGCTTAATTAAGCGATAAAATAAGCCAATATTTGGTAGACGCTATTCTGCATATATAACACATCGAAGTGCAAAGAGAAAAATATAAAAATATTTTTTTAAGTTACTGAAAAATGTGTATGAATCGAGATATTTTTTTTTTTGTAAAACTGAACCTTCTTAACATTGATGGCGTACATGCTCCTAAAATAAGTCGTACCCCAATTAAAGTGAAAATACAACATGCATATTTTTTTAATCCGGAATATAAATTTTAACCAGAAATTAAACAAAAATATCCTACCTTACCATTATATGAAATTTCCATTTTTATCATAAAAAAAAATATCATACATTTTTTTATTGGAGTATTAATATCAACGTAAAAAATAAGTTTGAAGTTAAACTATGAAAAACAATTTGATTGGAAAACATCACATATGAATTTAGCGATTTTCCGAACATCCGCTAGATATAAAAATGCTTTCTTAAAACGTACTGCAAGTATTTATAGAATAAAAGGTAAAATAATTGTATATATAAGAGTCTAGTAGCGAAACAAATGAAATAATCATGAAACAAAAGTAATAAACTTACATTCCAAAATAAACACAATCTGTTTTCAGTATTATTATTGTTAATAAAAATATTATTCGTGGAATATAAATAATGGAGTTTTTATCATAAAAATTGAGCAAAATGTACAATGAAGTATAATAAAACTAGTTGATTTTTTTTATAGAGATATGAAGATATAAGTAAATGCATTTTTTCTTCAGGATTTGAAAAAAGAATGTGTAATTTATATAAAAATTATTTTAAATTATGATAATGAGAAAAGGACGTCAAAATGGCGATGCCAATTTATTATTAATATACGAAATATGATTGAATCTAAATAAAACAATTTTCCTCCAAGCTTTTGTTTTTCAATAATGTGAATGAATATTAATATATAACTATATTTATAAAATCAATGAAACAAAATATATACGTAGAAATATAAATATCATCGACAAAAAAAAAATCAACGGATATTAAAAATAAAAAATTATATAACATTTCATAATTTTTCTCTGCGTCTATTTAACTGAATTTTTATATCTAAAAATTCAATTACTTATATTCCACGAATATTTTTTATTATACATTTATTGGCAATTATAAAATCCATATACATATCTTAGATAATTAAAAAAAAATTCAAGTCAAACAATATTTTTGGCCCATCCTGTATACATTGCATGTAATATTCACAATGGCTGTTTTAATGTTCTTGAGGAAATAAAATAAAATCAAGTAATTTGAAGCATCGAAGATCAGATGGTAGATTCAATTTGAGCCGCTGAAGAGTTTTGTTCGTTATAATGGAAATAATTCATGTTGATCGCATTAATGGAAATATAACGAAAAATAAATTACCATAGCACTTAGGTGTATAAAATATTGAGGAAATTTTATAGAAACTAACGTGAATATTTTTATGAAACTAATAGTTTGAGAAGTCAAGAAAGGGAATTATAAAATGGTCGTTTTATTAATCTTTAGTAATGTGGAATAAATTTGTAATCTTTGAAGAAAATTAAATGTTTTTGATGACATGTCCACTATATTGCTAATTAACTTAATCTGCTCACCAAATGTAAAAAAATACACGCAATTAGATTGATTTTGTGTTGTTTATTTAAGTTTTTTCAAACAAGTGTCAATTTTTAAAGTGAAATTATAAATTTGTCTTTTAGATTGATTTTTTTGCACTTTTTAAAAGCGTATTTTTTAAGTAATCCTGACATAATTAAAAAGAACAGATTTTCCTACTTTAAAATAAAAAAGATCTAAACTTACAAAAAAAATACTGCCCATATGGAAAAGGTATTTTGAAAAGATCTTTTTTTTAATATCATGGCGCTTTAAATTTAATATATTTTTAAATTCTTACTTAAAAAAAAAACGTAATTTTAAATTAATTGTGCTCACCAAAAGTAAAAAAATACACGCAATTAGATTGATTTTGTTGTTTATTTAAGTTTTTTTCAAACAAGGTCAATTTTTTAAGTAAAATTATAAATTTCTCTTTTAGATTGATTTTTTTACACTTTTTAAAAGCGTATTTTTTAAGTAATCCGGACATAATTAAAAAGAACAGATTTTCCTACTTTAAAATAAAAAAGATCTAAACTTACAAAAAAAATACTGCTCATGTGGAAAAGGTATTTTGAAAAGATCTTTTTTTTATTATCATGGCGCTTTAAATTTAATATATTTTTTAAATTCTTATTTAAAAAAAAACGTAATTTCAAATTATTTTTTTATTTAGATAACAAAAAAAAATGCGTACTTTTTAAAAACTAAATCTTCTAAAAAAGTTATGTAATTTTTAATCGTTGAAACTTTTTAAAATTTCTTTCAATGAAATTATTTAAAATAATTAATTTCGATAAATTGTAATTATAAAAATATATACCAAGAAAAGTATACGAACGAAAGTTTAAATTTGTCTTGTAATTTTTCGATTTTCACACAAAAACTTGCGTTTGTATATTTTTTATATCAATATTTTTATATTCATAGATAAAAGATAAAAAAAATATTGTCATATAAAAAATATTATAGTTTATCCAGAAAAGTTCTGCAAAATTCTCAACGTTGAAGCTTTTTGTACAATTTCAACCAAATATTGACATAAATTTTAAATAAAAATTTCAGTTTTCGATATAAAAATGTATCTACACATTTTTAGATTTGCTAATTTCTTATTCATATTTTTATAATTGATTTCTTCATATTTCCTACAGATATTTTTTTAATAAAAATCGCTTTTAACCAAAAAAAAATGTAATAAAGTAATATTTCGTGTAAAAAAAAATTTTTTTTATTCTGCTTTTGTTTTCCTCGTTTAATTTTAAACATTCGATTAAAACTACATAAAAAAGTTATATTTACCAAACGTTTGTAAAAGTGCAATAAAAAAATTACGAACAGAGATAAATATTTCGAATAAAAATTTCTAAATACGCTAATAAATACTATTATTAAATATATTCCGCAGTAATTTTTAAGACGTTTCACTCACTGTCTAAACTCATCTTCAACAAAAGAACAAAACAAAAAAAACTAAAGAACATTCTCCAACAAGCCAATCTAAGTTCCCTAACTAATAATTTCCAAGATAATTTTTTATTCGCAATTCTCGAGCTTTCTTCTCAGACTTCCCCCACATCAACAGACGATCTTCGAGCACGTTCTACCTTACCATTAAGCCAATCAAGAGCACCACCGAAAGAGCGAACATGACTGATTAGCCATCGACAGCTTTTATCAAAACTAAACCGTACAACATCTCGTCTATCTATCTATCTATCTATCATGATTAGATTATGGCACTTGCCCTTCCAGCCAAATCCAACCAGAACTGTCTTTATTGCAACACTGGAAAAGTTTTATTACACCCGTCGTGTACCGTTCTTGTGATTAGGCGGAAGTCGAGTACAAGAACGGAAAAATGTTGCCATAAAAAAAGAAGATAATTCGAATTCATTTCATGGTAGAAAATTGTGTTTTATTCAATTTTTTTTTATTACAAAAAAAAATCGGAAAATTACAATCAAATTCGCAGGTGTCTATTTTAATAACAGATATTTGTATGATTTTTTTAAGGCGTGAAAATGTTGCCTTGAAAAAGAAAATTATTCCAATTTATTTGATGGTAGAAAATTTTGTTTTTTCAATTTTTTTTGGTTACTAAAAAAAGGTGCAAATTAGAATCAAATTCGCAAGGTGTTTATTTTAATAACAGGTAATTGTAAGAGTAGTAAATAAAAAAAATTGTAATATAATTCGACTTTGAAAAAGTTTTTCCAGAAATTATCAAAGAATTTTAAGAAAATGGTGTCTAAAAATGTTTTTAAGAAAATGTCAATTATACAAGATATATAGGATGTTTCCATAAAGTGTATGTGAATTTTTCTTTAAAACAATTTATTGTTAAAAAATATACCAGTGTTGCAAATGTCAAAATAAACATTTATGTTCCTCATCGAAATCAACGTTAAATTGAAAATATAAAAACTCACCCAGTATTAATATATTTCCAATTGAAAAATTATTTTAGGATAGGACAAGAAGTCATATAAACCTAAAAAATCACGAATTAGTTTGATTTTAATAATATTTCTTTACTATTATTTCAAATAAAAACTTCGATAAAAAATTTGTGCGAGTATTTTTCAGGGTTGTACTCTTGGCCTGACTCGTTTTGTGTTTCAGTACATCTTCATATCAAGGGAGAGGGAGAACCTGAGATAACGCACTAGCAGTTGTGTAGATTGTTACATAGGGTGTGGCAACATTTGCAGCTAAATTTAATTGTACAATAATTTTGCTTTTAGATAAAAGAGAATTAAAAAAATATATATATAAAAAAAGTAAAATCTAAAAAAATTCAGTCAGGCCAAGCCGAGTCACTATTTTAAATTTTAGATCATTTTTAGCGACAAACTTTATATTTAAGAAAAATTCGAAAATTGACCAAATTTTATAATACTCTATAATAGAGTATAATTGTAGAAAAAAATGTATCAACAGAATTTAAAATATGTAGTTAAAATTTATTTTTTATTTGTCCCAATTTATAGGAATCGTAAAAACCCAAATCCTGTTAATTATTCAGATCCATTAAAAGAATTTTATCCTAATAATTCTAATAACAGTTAATGCCCAAGTAAAAAATCCTGGAAGAAGTAAAAAGGATTTTTTTTGTCGAACACCCTGTAGCTATTGTTACGGCAGCACAGCCTGCTTAGTTGGGTCTAACGATATCAAATAAAGACATTCGTCAATAAGGATTCGGTATGACGTGGCACAGGATCTAGAGCAGGATGTATGTATATATGGTAGCTTCACTAGTTCATATGATGTACAGTGGGTTGCCTATCATTCGAACTAGCCTTGTTTATAAGGTATAAATAAAGGACAATCCAAATACGATAGATAAAAATATATAGGATAGCGCAAAATTCGAGAATAAAGCAAATTTTCAGATACAATTAAATTAGAAATATAGATTAGAGTACTTTGAAATGTGGTGCTTTGTATAGGAAAAGAATGAAGATTGGGTGGGTAGAATAGTGACTTTGTCAACAATCAACCATTCAAAAAAATTAAACAAATCACAGATTTAAAAAGGAAACAATAAGTCTAAAAATCTAAATGGAAAGAAATTTAAAAAAGGAATAAAAATATTGTCAAGAAATTAAGATGTGGTCACTCATGACACAATATTATATATAAATATTTCTTTTAGTAAAATTTCTCGTCTTCCTTTAAAAAAATCTTCTAAAAAAGTTATGTAATTTTTAATCGGTGAAACTTTTTTAAAATTATTTCGATTATTTAAAATAATTAATTTCAATAAATTGTATTTATAAAAATATATACTAAAGAAAAGAATACGAAAGGAAGTTTAAATATTTTTTGTAATTTTTCGATTTTCACACAAAAACTTGCGTTTGTATATTTTTATATGAATATCATTACCATATTTTTGCATCATAATTATGATAAAAGATAAAAAATATTGTCATATAAAAAATATTATCGTTTTTCCAGAAATTCTCAACGTTGAGGCTTTTTATATTTTTTCAACAAAACATTGACATCAATTTTAAATAAAAATTTCAGTTTTTGATATAAAAATTTATTATTTGCAGCAAATTCAAGCACGCAAAAGAAACACGTATACACAATATTGCGTGGGTGAACGTCATGTGGTGACCACAACGCAATTCCTTTACCAATATTTTTATTCCACTTCAAAACAGATCTCCTTCCATTTCGATCTTTTTAGACTTTCTTTAATTAAATCGTTGATTTCTTTTAGAATTCCGCTCTTAATTCGGATAATCGGCACGCTGCTGTATACAGCGGTTCGTACTCCGTACATGTCTCACTGACATAGAAGAATTGACGTGAAGATAGCCGTCAGAGATGGTATAATAAATCGTGGAAAGGGAACTTTCAGGTAACTCTAAAGTTCATATAAACTGGGATGTCATGTCAATGAACAATATTGTACACGAGTTGAAGAAGAATGTGATGATCACAGACCTAGTCATAGACGCGTATTATGTAGTGAAGAATACAAGTTTTTTTTTAATGAAACATAAACAACGAAGAAAATTAATAGCGTCAATAGAAAATTCGAATAATATTTATAAAAAAAATATTTTATAAAAACTTTTATATTGTATTTCCAAACAAAATCGTACTTTTCAAATATTTTTTATAAATTTTACTATTTATATTATTCCCTAATATTTTGGGTATTTTGCCTATATATTCTATTTTCTGATATTTCCATCATTTTCTTGTATTTATCTATATTAATCGTATTTACTAATATTTTCATATATATCCAAATATTTGCCTAAATGTTTTATATTTTTATTTTTATATATTGCCAAAAACCTTCGTATTTCTCACATTTCTTGAATAAAAAATCCAGATTTTAATTAAAAACAAAACTAGTGCTTATATTAACAATTTTTGTAGTGTTGTGCAATTTTATATACACGAATTTTCAATAATCCGAAAACATTTCATATTTTACAACTAATATTTTCGGTATTTCCATGTATTTTCTAATATTTCCAAACAATAAAATTTTTTTCTTGTATATTTCTCAAGATATTTCTACTTGTAGAAAAAGATTCATGTATTTACAGTTATCTACCATTTTTTAAGATTTAAGGGATTTGTATTTTTTTCAAATACTTGTTAAAATATGTATTTGAAAAAAATAAGTATTAAAATACTTATTTCTGTATATACTAAGAATTTATTACGGTATTATCCGATATATATTTTTATTTAAATAAATTTGAATAAATTATAATAAAAAATATAATAATATTTAAATAAATTATCTTGATAGTTCAAATATTTATAAAAATTCGAAAAATAAAAATTCATTTGATATATTATCGTACTTCCATTTGAAAATATTTCACGTTATAAGCCACAATATTTTTGATATTTATTTATATATTCAGATATTTCTAAAAATTCATTATATAAGGTACATAAAAATATGTACCTTGGAACAAAAAGGGCCAATGTCCAAAATATGGAGCCAATGTGTATGAAAATTTAAAAAAAAATTAAGATTTAACAAAACAAAATATTTTACACTGTTAGTTCACTAAATAACATGAATAATTAAAACAAAAAACTATGAAAATTGTTATATAATTACATGAAAATTCGAAAACATTACGAAAATGTTTAAAAAAAATTAAAACTACATTTTCCATTTTCCGGCACATTATAATATTGGACATAGGCCATTTTTGTACTAAGGTACAACTAAATATTTCTCACATTTACTAATATTTCCATGCATTTACCAAAACTTACAATATTACCACAATTTTCTTACATCTATACAAACTATTTTTACTTGTTTTTCTCATAACTACCAATATTTGCAATTTTTCATTTTTCACATTATTTTTGGTCCTAATATTTCTCGAATTTTTTCGCCATGCCGCAATCTTTTTATTTACACCATTTTTGAAACAATATTTTCAAACGAGCATATTTTCGCATTCAAAATATTTCTCATTTTTAACGCCATTTCGAAATACTAAAATTATCACAATCAAAAAATTGCTCAAATTTAAACGCTATAATCGAAATTGCCACGCCACAATTTTTTAATTAAACAATTCTCTTCACGTTTTTATATAGAATTCTTCTCTATTATATTTTTATTCTACATATTTGAAAAATTATTTATGTCACACATTGATTTTTACTTGAAGAAATATGTAATATAAAAAAAAAAAAAAATGCAATATTTGTCTTTTCGTTGGTAAAATTAATTTTTACAGAATCACATAAATATACTTCAATTCTGTAGGTATATAAAAAAAAATTGATATATTAATTTTAAATAATTACAACAAGAAATTCGTAAACATTTGTAAACATCTTTCAGGAGCTGATAAAAATTTAGTGTGAATATATTGTAATAAATAAAATTTTAGTAAGTCTTCGCAGAACAAGAGTTTATAAATGTTCGATTCTTGTCTCGCTTCAATGGACTTGCCCGACGATTATTTGCTGGAAGATTTAATTGCGGGGGTGTCCAAAAATCTCCATAAACACTGAAGATTTATCTTCGAACACACTTTTTTTTTATCATATACAGAATATCAAAGTAACATCGTTGATTTCATTTTCATACATTTACTATATAGAAATATCTTTAAGATTTTTAGAAATTTAGCAACACTGTTTGCATTAAATAAATTGGCAACAGTGTACTTTAAAAAAGTCGTTCTGCGAACTGCTTACAAAAGCTTTTGTCTTAATATGTTGGCTAAGTTATAAATAAATATAAATTAAAATGACAATTCCTTCTTAAAAAAAATTCCAAAATCATGTTAGAAAAAACCATCTTACTATCAAACTCTTTAATTTTCCAATATCGCGTTACAAAAATTATCAACCTATTTCAATACTTTTTACAAAACACCGCCTTTTTTCCACACAACAAAGTAATTTCTACTTTGATACGGCTATTTCAGCCGTATCAAACTTTTAAATTTTCCAATATCACCTTACAAAAAAATATCAACTTATTTATATGCATTTTACAAAACGCCGCATTTTTTCCACACAACAAAGTAGAAGTAGACTATCAAACTTTTAAATTTTCCAATATCACCTCACAAAATAATATCAACTCATTTATATGCATTTTTTTAAACACCGCATTTTTTCCATACAACAAAGTAGAAATAGACTATCAAACTTTTAAATTTTCCAATATCACCTCACAAAATAATAACAACTTATTTATATGCATTTTTACAAAACACCCCTTTTTTCCATACAACAAAGTAGAAATAGACCATCAAACTTTAAAATTTTCCAATATCACCTCACAAAATAATATCAACTTATTTATATGCATTTTTTAAAACACCGCATTTTTTCCATACAACAAAGTAGAAGTAGACTATCAAACTTTTTAATTTTCCAATATCACCTCACAAAAAAATATCAACTTATTTATATGCATTTTACAAAACGCCGCATTTTTTCCACACAACAAAGTAGAAATAGCACAAGTCCAATTTAATTTATATTCTTTTCGACGAAGGAAAAGGAAAAATTAATATGCACATTGGCATTATTGGTTAGCCATGGAAGTAACGGTACTGAATACCTTCATCCGTGGATCAAGTTGGTCTTGTCTTCTTCGCTGGTCTTCTTCGTTGCTGTTGCGCCATAAATGAAAGACGTTCAAGATGCAAGAAGTGCACACTATTGACTATCATCAGCATTGGTTTAGGTATTGGCTTTAGATTATCTATGCAGAGATTTGTACCATCGCTTAGGCAAGTGATTCTTTAAAGACGTGGTTAGCTAACTTCGAGATTAATTCAAGAAAATGAAGATTGGTGAATCAGTTCTGCTGTGGAAATGTAAATCTTTCATCGAGTTTCTAAATGGGAATTTTAAATGATATATGTAACGTTGGTTGCTGACAAATGTGCCAAAATACCAACAAATGAAAGTCGAATAAATTTTTTTTGGGCACTCAACCCAACCATCAGAAATTACTGGAAGAACAGAATTGCACTAACATTTTTTTCAAGACAAATCAATCGTTTAGTATTTTGAGGGAAATAATTTACTTGCATATATTACAACAACCTTTATATACAATTAAACAAATAATAAAGAAGATTTTTAACTAAAACGACGAAAAATTTCGAGGGAAATTATTTTAAAATATGTTGCAAGCAATTTCTATTTTAACACATTTGAATAAATACCAACATTCGATCAAAGTTTGAAAGTTACGAGAATTATATATATGTAAATACGAAACAATTTCAACTCTAAATAAAACGCGCATCTAAATGCATTTTCCATGAAATATGGAAATGATGGCAAAGATAATTGTACAATCAATTTAACTTTTATGTAAATATACATTTTTTGGTATAAAAATACATTTTTTTTGTATAAAAATGTAATAAAAAATAAATCTATATTTTCTGCGTAATTGAAGATGAAGACTCAGATTGCGAAATGCGCATCTATATACTAAAAGTGAACTGAAAAACATAGCGATCCTTCTTTTGATTTGTTTTATTGGTAACTCGAGTAGTAGCTTGAAAAAAAATTTATCCCTCAGGATATCCGAAAAGAACCTTAAATACCTGCCAAAAAATGGTAAGAAAAAATCGGGATATACAATAAATATTGCGAATATGCGAAACAACAGAAACGTTCATAAAAAAAATGTATATTATAAAATAAAATGAAAAATGGGGAAAATATCAGGAATTCAATTATTAAATATATTCTAAAATACCAGGAAATAGTAAAAAATTACAATATATTTTTCCAAAATAGAGAAATGGTGTACAAATTTGTCAAATTGTCTAATACGATATAGGATTATTATTTTTTATTGTTTCGATTAACTTCTTCATCAAATCATTAAAATTCTTTTCCATTATTCTGATAACCTTTAATATCTTGTTATTTTCCAAAGTTAAATTTAAACACTATAATTTCTTTTTAACTTTTCGATATATGAATTTATTTTATTTTATTTTATTTAATATATTTCGATATAAAATCGTACAGATCCACATAATTTAATTTTTAACAACTTTCACCTAACTTTTATTGAATATTATTTGTAAAGTTAATTTTTTCAACACAAAAAAAATCAAAACTGACCTGACCTGACCTGACTTTTATTCAATATTATTTGTAAGTTAATTTTCTCAACACAAAAAAACTCAAAACTGACCTGACCTGACCTGACTTTTATTCAATATTATTTGTAAGTTAATTTTCTCAACACAATAAAACTCAAAACTGACCTGACCTGACCTGACTTTTATTCAATATTATTTGTAAAGTTAATTTTCTCAACAACAAAAAACTCAAAACTGACCTGACCTGACCTGACTTTTATTCAATATTATTTGTAATGTTAATTTTCTCAACACAAAAAAACTCAAAACTGACCTAACCTAACCTGACCTGACCTGACTTTTATCCAATATTATTTGTAAAGTTAATTTTCTCAACACAAAAAAAACTCAAAACTGATCTGACCTGACTTTTATTCAATATTATTTGTAAAGTTAATTTTCTGAACACAAAAAAAACTCAAAACTAACCTGACCACCTGACCTGACCTGAGTTTTATTCAATATTATTTGTAAAGTTAATTTTCTCAACACAAAAAACTCAAAACTGACTTGACCTGACCTGACCTGACTTTTATTCAATATTATTTGTAAAGTTAATTTTCTCAACCCAAAAAAAACTCAAAACTAAAAGTGGCATATTTATTTTTCAGTATTGTCTTCAAATTATTTTGAAGATTCCAAAACCTGTATACATTTTAAATTGTAAAAAAAAACCTTTAAAAGTCTTGTATTTAATTCGTAACACCTTTTGGAAAAATGATCATCGAGAGTCCAATTACTTCCAGAGGGAAGAAGAGGTAGCAAAAAGAGGAACGGGAATCGTCAGGCAAGGAAGTACACTAACAAGAAAATCCAAAAAATATTGAAAAAATAAAACGAAACAAATTTCCAAATTGGAAATGTAATTGGAATCAAAATTTAACATCGCTGTATTTATGACACCTCCATAGCAGTTTCCTTGAAATACAATAAATCTTAATTTGCGGTCGTCAAATTTACGATGTCATAAAATTTCCGTCCATTCCCTGATGACTCGATAACAATCAAACGCAGAGAACTCTTGATTTGATCGGTAGTTGTTTTATAGAGTCTATAGTTCGTAATCTGTAGTATATGTTTGTTGTCGACTACCCAAAAATATTGTTGATGATTGTCCTGTTGCCAATCATAAAGCTAAATCGTTTGTCTTATGAAAATTAAGATCGATTCAGGATTAAAAGTTTGTTGTCGAATAAATAAAGTCGCTCCGTTTCAAAATATTGAAGTAGTGTAAAAAATTACAGTAAATTTTTTTTTTGTTAAAATACGAAATTTATATCAATCAAAGATTACGAACAAAAAAAAGTCTCGTAAAGAAATTATTATTTTTTCATTATAAATAGTAATTTAAATTTTTGTTATTAAAAACAAATGTCTAAAAAAAAAAACAGAAGTATATATTATATGCAGTGTCGGTCGTGATACCTTGGGGTTTATATTACTATCAAAGCGATGGTTCATTTATTTTGCGCCACTATCGTGAATGTAATATTATAAAAATAAAATAATTACAACATTTCTATTAGTTTCCATAGAATGATTGAAATTTGTAGATTGGAACATTAAAAACAAAATGTATACAAAACTGTGTTTAGCATTTTCAAAAAATGAATTTGTATATATCGGGTGTTGCATTTGCTGACGTCACATGGCATGTTTATTATGACTTGTTCAGGTCAACATAAAATATTGACCCCTTTAATTTTGGAAGATACCAAAAAAAAAATGCAAACAAAATCTTTTGATCTTAAAAAAAAACACATTTGAAACTGGCAGATAATGACAGTTTATTGATGTACGAAGTTTGTTTTTCTACCTTAGTCTTATATCAATCAAATTTCGTCAAAGTATTCTTCAATTCAATTTTCGAAATAAAAACGAAAAATACGAAAAATACAAAAAAAATACGAAACGTAATTATAACTTTCGTAGTTTTCAAGAAAATTGAGTGAATGAAAAAATTTATGAAAAAATGAAAAAATAAAAAGAAAATTGAAATTGAATGAAAAAAAAATAAAAAAATGAATGTTTCATTCACTTAAATCTGCAAACTTCGTATATATATATATATACATATATATAATTATAATCTAATTAGGCTAGATAATATTAGAGAACAGATCCAAAATTAACCTAGGATTTTTTGACACCCGGTATATTTTTTATTTCGTAACCAAAAAAAACCACGAATCGTCAAGTTCTTAATGGCCAATCAGCCTAGCATAATTATAAAAAATATTTAATCAATCACTCGAGTAATTAATATTAAGCTAACATCACTTTAAAAAAAAATCTGAAATACGATTTAAACTTTAGGAAACTTAAGATAATTCCATCGAAAATATTAACACCAGTCTGTATTGTATAGAAAATCCAGCCAAAATACCGTAACTCATTGCTCGATGCGTATTTCGGAGGCTACGCTTCTATCTTCAGTAGCAAAAGATAAAAACTACATAAAATACGTGCGTCGTCACGAACTAATTAGCTAATAAATCACTAACTAGCCAATAATTAGTGATTTTACATAGTTCTACTGACGACGGGGGACATTTCCTCCGAAGTGCGCATATGGCTATTATTAAAAGCTGATTAGTTAAAGAGTCCGCAATCCCAAAGATTGGTTGGAAACAGCACGCCATGCCGATCTATCCTGAGCTAATCCCTTCATCTCCCTATAGCTATTCATCTCAACGTCTTCAACTATCTGACTCACATACTCCAATCTAGGCCTACCTACCCCTCTCTTTCCCTCCACTCTACCTTCTATGATCAGTTGCATAATCCCCCCATGCCTAAGAATATGCCCTACTAATCTGTCTCTCCTACGCTGTAACACTCTCCAGATACTTCTCTTCTCCCCTACTAACTCTAGTACAGCTTCATTTGTTACTTTATCTTCCCAACCAATCCTCATCATCCTCCTATAACACCACATTTCGAATGCTTGTAATCTACGCTTCTCTTCCTTTCCTATAGTCCACGCCTCACACCCGTACAGTGCTACACTCCAAACATATACGTTCAGTAATCTTTTTCTAATACCCAAGTCAATATTTGATCTTAAAATCTGTTCTTTTTCTACGAATGCCTTCCTACCTTGTGCTATCCTACACTTTATATCTACCTTGCTTCGATTATCTTTTGTGATTCTACTGCCTAAATAACAAAAATCTGACACTTCTTCGATTCTATTATCTCCTATTGAGATCCTCATTTTTCTACTGCATTCCTTTTTGTCACACCTCATCACTTTAGTTTTACCTATATTTATTTTCATGTTAAAATCCCTAGTTAATACTGCCTGCATACCATTCAATACCCTTTCTAAATTCTTTTCGCTTTCTTCCAATATAGCTATATCGTCGGCGAATCTCAACATATATATTTTCTCTCCCTGTACATTCACACCTACACTATACTCTTCTTTTACTTTGTTTATTGCATCTTCTATATATAGATTAAATAATAACGGTGAAAGTGTACATCCCTGCCGAACTCCCTTCCCTATTTTTGCTACCTCTTCTTCCCCCTCAATTCTAACTAAGGCAATTTGGTGTTTATATAAATTAAAAATTATTCTCTTATCCTTATAATCTATACCCGTTTCTTTTAAAATTCTAAACATTATGTCCCAATCTACATTATCAAATGCCTTTTCTAAATCTACAAAAGCTATGCAAGTTACCTTTCCTACGCTCATTCTTTTTTCTACTACCGTTCTTAGTGCTAGAATCGCCTCCCTCGTCCCTCTGTTTTTCCTAAAACCAAACTGATCTTCTCCTAGCCTTTCCTCTACTTTATTTTCTAATCTCCTATAAATAATCTTTAGCAATATCTTCGATGCATGTGATAGTAGACTAATGGTCCTATAGTTCTCACACAAATTAGCTCCTATTTTCTTCGGCATTGTTACTATTCTACTACGCTGAAAATCCTGTGGTACTTCTCCCTTCTCATATATTTTACAAACTAACCTGTATAATCGCTCCTGCATTTTTTCCCCTGCGTGTTTTATTAATTCGGTTGGTATCATATCAATCCCCGCTGCTTTGTTATTCCGTAAATCATTTAATGCTGTATGAAACTCTGACCTAAGTATGCTAGGACCTAAGTCATCCTCATCTATTTGTTCCACACTTTCTAGCTCCTCCATGTCCTGCCTACCTTTATATAAATCTTCAAGATACTCCTTCCATCTTCTAGCTTTTTCCTTATTTTCTGTGAGTTCCTTACCCTGCTTATCACATATAATGTTACCCTTTGGTTTTACTTTAGAAAAATGTGACTTAATTTTCCTGTAGCCCAAATAGCCAAAAAAGCTGATATTTGGATGATATTCTATACAGTTATATAATTCAATGTAGAGGTAGTGACAAATTAAAAACCTATGGGTAGTGAGAGAATGTTATTCGAATGTCATTCAGCGGCATAAATCAACGGTGTTAATTGATAATAAATCTCGGGGACAAATGACTGCTACTGCTGCTGCTGCTAGATGCTTAAGAGTTACGCGTTCCTCGATTGTTTATCACTTTAAATCCCAGCCACAATAAATATAATGTCGCTCTGTGACTGGGCCGGATCAATTAAAGAATTATTTACGCCAGAATCGTTCATAAAATATCAATAATAGTTCGAACGTAAATAGTTCAAACGCACTAGCGGTACGACATCGTTGTGAATTCTTTAGGGTCGACTTATGGACGGGTACATAAATGATGGGGAATTCAAAATGTATAGAAGTAGAGAGAAATGTGATAGAAAAACTTGATAAATGATTAAAAGTCGCGTGGGAGATCGTTTTGTGGCAATAAAAAAAATTAAAAATTATTAATGCGTGATTGCGGTCGTTGATTGAAATCATGCGCTTAAAAATTATAGACAAGGATTTTGTGTTTTTGAGAATTTTCTTACCGCACGATACGTAGCTTTGTGAGGGGTAGACCACTAAGAAATATAGGGTACCAAAAGGTGTAAATATAGGGGATGATTAATAAATGCAGGAAATAAAAGAGTAAATGTCATTCAATGTGGGAAATTTTGGTAAATATGGCAAATATCGATTAAAAGAAATATCGGAACGATATATTAAAAATATCAGCGAATACCAGGAAATATTGGGAAAATGATAAATATCAGAAAATATTGGAAATATAGAAATGAATATGTACAAGAAATATTTAGAAATATCAATTACTACAAGGAATTGTGAGCAATCAGTAAATACGACAAGGAATTGTGGAAACATTGCAAAAAGAGAAATGCCGGAAATATAAAAAAAGTGGAAATATTAATTAGCATAAGAAATGTTGAAAATATGAGTAAATGTGAAAAAGTATCTGAAATATTTGGAAAATAAGAGAAAATATAGAAAATCCGAGAAATATATAAGGAAATATTGGATAAATACTGGGAAATGAGATCAGTAAATGTGAAAATTAAAAAAGAATGAGAAATGCTGAAAATATTTGTAAATATCGCAAGTATTAATGAAGCTACAAAATATTGGAGATACAAGTAAATGTGAAGAAACACCTTGAATATATGAGGGGAATATATGAGGATATATGGAAAATACGAGAAATAATTGAATATTTGTGTAGTTTGTGTGGTTCACTCTGAACGGTTCAATCAAATGACGGGCGTACTGTGACGATGTTTTGCAACGACCTATAGGTCACTATGACCTAGTTCGTGAACTATGAACTACATGGTGCACGGTGTACGTATTGATGTACTTGTACTAGGGCCTGAACCCGTCGTGTACTAAACCGTTCATGAATCACAACGGCTCGTAAACGATGCAGTATAATATACATTACATATACAGTACTAACATTTATTTAGTGATAAAGTGTGTTGGTGAACGGAACGAAATAGGAAATTCGATGCAATATTGCAACAGCAGCATTGCCGAGCTGAGTCACAATTTATATATTGGTATCAGATTTCATTTGGAATAATATAATAAATATATTCGCAAGATTAAATATGTTCTTAAATATGTCATGCCATAGCAAATTTTTGCAATAATGCAAAAATGAACATCTAAATCTTATAGTTCTTCTATTTCATACTGAGTGCAATGCAATCACTTAATATCAAATCAAAGCTTTGAAGTTTAAACAGAGAAGATGCGGAATAGAAAATATAAATTATAACGCCAAACAAAACGATTCTATCTAGTTCATTTTATTATAGTTTGTACATTTCATTTTCAAGTGATAGTAAAGTAGTAAACATTTTCATCAGTAACTACCAATTAGTATTTTAGAACTTCATATAAATAATCGTGAGTACCTAGAGAAGATTATATTTCCTTATATATATGTTTTGTATAAATTAGAAACATTGTTGTCTTTTCTTCCTCATTCCCAATTCAAAATAAGTATTGTAATATTTCAATTTATTTATTTTTTACCATTTAATATTTTTATATTGAGAAAAAAAGAGTTATTTTCAGTATGTGCATGTATTTGGTCATATAGGTCGTGAACTAGTTCATTTTTAAAAGATGTAGTAGTTCACGACCTATAGTTCGTGAACGGTACATTGAAATGAACTGCCATCTACGAACTAGGTCCTCAAAGTGACTTACAATTTGTCATCGCTACAGTAAATACAAAAAAGGGGAGATTTCTTTGGAAATATTGTATGCATCGCTGAATATTGGAAAAATCAGCGCAAAGAATGAAATTACAGTAAATACGAAAATATAACAAAAAAAAATAAAAATAACGTGACGTATTTTTGATGTGAAAAACTTTGAGAGTGAAATTTTGTAGTGGTCCACCCCTCGGAGATCAGTAGCTAAAAATTTCATTTTTATCGTTGTCACATAAGTTTTGGAAAAAAGCAGGATTTATTAATTATTGCAATATTAAATATTAATATTTATTTTAGTAGTATTTCTCAAGTTTTTCCACACGTAATAGTTAAAATTAAAAAAACAAATTGTTTGATGATTACAGCATTGTAATAGCTATTTCGAAAATGCCGCCTCAAGATAGGTCAAGTCAGGTCAATCAAGTCAATCAATCAAGTCAATCAAATCAAATCAAATTTGGAAAATCTATAAATCAATTTTTTTAAACAGAATTATAGATTGCTAATATATTAAAAAAATATATTGGTACGTTTTATATTTGTTTTCTTTACCCCACAGGGTATCCCGAATAGCCATATATTTAAAAGCGGAAATTAATTTCAAGCAATACATTCAAAATCTGAAACACATGTTCAAAAAAAAAAATTATTTTACATCATAATATGTTTCGATCGATTTCTTTCAACAATTAATTTCGTGCAAATAAATTTTCGATAATATTTAACAAAACAAAAACCGTTTCCCATAAGTGTAATAAATCGTCTTTTAAAATCAACGATTCGTTTACTGCTAATCGAATATGCCGTGCATTAGATATAGCTTTTGTTTTGTCATATTGCCGGCCTGTCACATTATTTATGACAGCATGTGACTGATGTGACAATACCTCCTATCTGTTTTGAACTTTTAATGAGTTGGGAGATGTTTTGAACATGCGCAATAAACCTAAGAATCTGTTTGACGTAATCTGTCAATTTTCGATTTTTTGTAAGATAGGTGGTAAGTGTCCTATCGCTGACGATATGTGGAAGCATCGATGAATGAGTAATTGTATTAAGAAGACAATATATGGCGTAATTAGGTTCGAAGTGATAAAGAATGGAATGTCGATATGTTGGAGGTTAAGGAAGAGGTCAACCAATGCAATGATTGATGATTTTACAAATTTAGACTAGAATAGCGATAAGATTGTCTTTGAGTTGAGTATAATGAAAAAAAAAAAGAACAGATTCACTTGTGAATAATAATTTCCAACGGAAGAATAGATTGATTACTGCGAGATGTTTATTATGTTAGATGTCTTGTGTGGAACATGACATTATTTGTGTAAACTTTGTGTCTTTTCGGTGTGGAGGGATGTTAAAAGAGATGCCTCCGGGCGATGAAATATTTACGGGTCTTGTAAGACAGTGCGTCACGCTACTAGATCAACAAACAATGGTGAGGCTCGTTGAGGGAGTTAGAGTAATTGGTAATGTTAAGTCATTGGTTAAGAAATAATTAGAATGTTGCCTCTTTTTTTCTTTTAAGTAATGAAAGTTTCTACAGCTGGAATGCATTAAAATAAGAATATTAGCAAAAAAACACACGGATAATATTGAAATTAAATATTCTTAAGGTATAAATTGTTGAATAATATAAAATATGACCAAGGACATACAAAATAAAAACTATAGTTGAGGGATAGTCAAACCAAAAGTTACAAAAAGTTAGTTTTTAATGAATTAATTAATAAGACAAGATGAAATTGGACCTGAATTTAAATGCATTCAAACAATTAGAATGTTGCCTTTTTTTTTTAAGAAATGAAGCTTCTACAGCTGGAATGCAATAAAATAAGATTAGCAAAAAAACATAATTAAAACGGAAAAAGAATGAAATTAAATATTCTTAGGGTATAAATTGTTGAATAATATAAAATATGACCAAGGACATAAATAAATAAAAACAATAGTTGAGGGATAGTCAAACCAAATTAACCAAATGGTACAAAAATTAGTTTTTAATAAATTAATTAATAAGACAACATGAAATTGAACCTATACTAAAATATACTTTCATAAGCATATAAGTCGGAATAATTCACAACACTTTTAAGTAATTTAAGTGAACTAATTTGAATAGGATGACCTGAGTTAGTCAAAAACATGCTCGGTTACAGCACTTTTATCTTTTCTAGAATTGAAATGAGCTGAAATAGACGAGATTATAGTTATATATATAAATAGGATTAATATTCCTCTAATTATTATTAAAAAATATATATAAGCATATCAAAAATTAGTTAAAATTAAACCTGTAATTATTGAAAAAGAAATTGATTGGATTAAAAGCCTTATAGCTAAGGCTAGAGGGTGGGAAAGTATAAGGGAGTATACTCTAATTTGTTTAGAAATAAATAATAAAGATATAATTTCAGAAAATAGTTTTAAAAAGATTTTAATTCTGGAGATTAAAGATAAAAGGTAGTTTTTTTTCTGATGTTTACAAATTTACAATGTAAGGTTAAAAAAAGTTAAATTTGAATAGGATGACCTGATTCAAAAACATGCTCGGCTACAGCACTTTTATGTTTTCTATTTAATCTGAAATGAGCTAAATGCTCCTTAAATCTAGTTTCAAGGGGTCTACGTGTTTGTCTTCTATATATACCTTAGTTCGGTAACTAGAACTAGATATTTCATAAATTCCAGGAGTTTTTTGTTCGAAACAATCATCAAGTCACTTCCTATTTACTATAAAGCGTTTAATAGCTAGATGCGCATTTCGAGGGCTATGCCCCCATCTTTAGTAGCACAAGATAAAAACGAAATAAAATACCTCTGTCACGAATCGTGATTGATATACTATTAAATAAATAAATAAGTCAACGTGACAGAAGTATTTCAAAAATGGCATATAATATGACCTTTTAAAACAATATAAATTAATAATTAACGAAACTGACAAGTAACAACAATAAACATTGGTTTGTCAAACCTAAAATAAATAAAAATAGTTCTTATTAACCCGCGAGAGGTCGCACGGGGTATATAATGACCCAGTCACGTGAATGTGTAGATATTTTTACATTACTTTAAGAGGGACTCCCCACATTTTAGGTATTTTCTCCCAAGCCTTTTTACAATAACCTCTGCACGAATTCAGTTCCATTCGTTCTTTTTTTTGGCGAACAAAGCGATATATATTCCAAGGGGGGTATATACTCCATTTATCGTTACCAAATTTGTCAGTTGATTTAAAATCAAAAATAAAAATAATCTTTGCATTTGATCTTGAGGAAGGCGAAGAACCTCTCGTAAAACGTGCTAGAGGAAGATGCTTCCAAAAGCACTAGATAGAAAAACAACAAAATCTTGCTGTCTCTGCAATTATATGCTCTTTTCAGAGCACATATGCGAGAATTGCAAAGGACAAGATAATATTTCCGAATAAATTTGTATTTTCTATATGTTTAATAAATTTTGCATTTCATTTCCTGCGTATGGCGATTTTATTGCTAGGGTCAAAATATACCCCAAGCGTCCTCTAACTGTGTTTATGCATACGCGACTTCTCCCGGGATAAATAAATAAAATAAACAACATGAAATTCGGCATGAATCTAAATTCTTTAAATTTGATTTAGATTTATACTTTCATAAGCATTTAACTCGAAACACTTTTAAGTAATTTAAGTGAACTAATTTGAATAGGATGATCTGAGTTAGTCAAAAATATGCTCGGCTACAGCACTTTTATCTGTTCTATTTAATCTGAAATGAGCTAAATGTTCCTTAAATCTAGTTTCAATTGGTTACGTTTTTGTCCTCTGCCACGATTGCTATAATTTTAATTTCAAAAGTACCAACAATCACTTGCACGTGCATATCAACTCACCTGAGTTGAATATGGTTGACTGACCAACCGGATCCCATCCTGCGCCAACTTATCCCTGAGCAACATCTTCAATTGTACGCGTGGTATCTTGACCAGTTCGGCCTTGCCCTCCTCGTACTCATCCAAATACTTGGCCACATCATCACCGCTCAACATCAACACATCACCTTTATCACTGTCACCACCACCACCACCGCCGACGCCCGCCCCCGCGACCACCAGTCCCAAACCACTGCGACTGGACCGAGCACTGCTACTATTCGTCGTGGTACTACTACCAGAGTCCGTCCCCGCCAGCAGACATTCCTCGTGCACCGCCACACTCTCCTCCAGCGAGAAGTACACACTGGCCGCCCCTTCTTCGCGCAGGGTGCGCACCGAGTGCAACAACCGCGCCCGGTGCACCGGATTGAACACACCGATCGCGTCCAGGTCCGGATCCCCGACCTGCTTGCATATCTCCAGGTCGTCGTAGCCGTTGTCGATGAAACTGTCCGCGTACCGGCCCAGATGGAGGCTGCGCAGCCATTCCGTCACGATATTGGTACCGGATGACATGATCGATTACGGTTCTACAAGCTAGAAACTGTCGAATATGACGTGCGGACTGTCAGATGTGCTAGCCATTTTTTTTTTATTAAATACACTCACTAAACAAACAGCTGCTGTTTTTTATTTTACACAAAAACTGTCATTGTTTAATAATTGCTGTGATTTTTATTAGTTTTATTAATTAATTCATCTCTAAGCAAATATATTGTCAGATGAGCTCGCCATTTTTTTTTAAATTAAATACACCCACTAAACAAACAGCTGCTATTTTTTATTTTACACAACAACTATCATTGTTTAATTATAGCTGCGATTTTTTATTAGTTTTATTAATCAATTCATCTCTAAGCAAATGTGTCATTTTTTTTTAAATTAAATACACTCATTAAACAAACAGCTGTTGTTTTTTATTTTACACAAAAAAACTGTCATTGTTTAATAATAGCTGCGATTTTTTATTAGGTTTATTAGTCAATTCATCTATACAAACACTGTGTATATATTTATTTATATAAACACGTTATTTTTAAATTTCGAAATAATTCACCTGAACTAATTAATCGAAATCGATTAAAAGTTTTGATCTAACTGTCACATTACGAATGTCAGCCATTTAATTCACCTGTCAGAATGACTGTTCTCGGTAATGCAGTCACGCTGTTGTTTATAAACAAACGTGTTCAAGGCCGTCCATGGCCGGCTTACTACAGCGATTGTCCCGAAACAATTTATTATATTTACGATGACACATTGCGATAATACCAATTGGCAACATCGAACAATTATTTGTTTGTTTGGGTGATTTTGATATTTGAGTCGGCAATAAAAAAAATAATGTTACGAATAATTCGCATTGTCGTTTTATATTTATACACCAGTTGATTTTAATTTTTTTGATTAGCACTTAACACTTTTCGATTTTATTTTATTTGTTGTGACATTACAAATTACACACTTTTTGATTTATAATTGACAAATGATTATAATAAACTTTTGTTCGGTGTTTTTCTTACACCGGCGAAAAGGTTACAAAAAAATCCGCGGTACGCACATCCGATAAAAAAACAATTATTCCGAATTGTTCGTTCATTACACCGTTTAAAAAAACAACATCGTTTGATAATTCGGCCGCATTTTGTTTATAACGGCACTCTACGATCTGTCAGCCGCAATCACTGCGACAACAACGCGACCATCTTGTACGCGACTCGAACGCTGTCTGCGTGCCGAAAGCATCGCATCGCGAGAGAGACATATATATAACCCCCCACAGTATTTCGCATGTATACATCTCCGTTTAACACACGGGCATATATAGTGAAGATAGAATGTGCCGATGCGGTGTGTGGCAACGAACGTATTTGGACTCAGTGCGCTGTGAGCGCAATGTGAATATGTAAACGATGAGTTGGAGTGAGTTGAAAGCGCTGGTGGTTGTGCCGGCCGATGTGAGTCGAGTGTCGCCGAAGGTTTGGTGAGACGTGGGTTCGTTGGTATGCGAAGAGTTTGTGGGTAGTATACCGGGTGGCCGGCGTAAGAGGTGCGCTAGATGGTGATTGGAAAAATTGTTAATGTGAAATTTTTATTAATTGATGAGTTTCGTTTGTAGATGCCAAATATTCTGGCATCTCCAAAAAAATCTCCATCATTTATGCTAAAAAAAATGTTTGTTGTGGGATATTTTGTTAGTTTTTATTTGGCATATAGTCGAGTAATGTGCTCAGTAAATATTTGATTCGAGATATTTTTAACTTGAATTAAATAATATGTTTTTACCCGAAAAAAAATTATTGTATGTAATTAATATTTAAATAAAAGTATGTGAATGATTTTTAGGTTTTTTTGGAAATTTTTTTGGTTTACTTGAATTTAAAAAATGCATATATTGTATTTGTGTGATATATCTTTTTTTTTAATTAAAATTTTTTTTTTAAACTTCCAGCTTTAATATTTTACTAAATATTAGAGTCCATAAAACAATTGTGTGTCAAAATGGTAAGAAATAAAGGAACATTTTTAAATAGAATTTTTTTTGCATCATTAGAAATTTTCTTCATCTTTCTGTGAAATTCGACATATGTAAATTAATTTTTAGTCTAAAATTAATATTTTTGAGAACAATAAAAAATGTTTTTAAGTAAATCACCCGGTATATTCACTATTTATGTTCAAAAAATACGAAAAACCTTTTGCGTTATATTTTTTAACAATATTTTATTTTTTTAAGGGGACATTTTAAAACTATTATAAATTTTTTAAATAAGGTCCATTTAATTTTATTTACAATAGATATTTAAAATCATATGATTATAATGGAATTGCATATTTTTGCCTTCTTCGCTACCTTCTATGAAAATTTAATAAATAAAACTAAATTATAAATATTAAAAAAAAAACAATAGTAAATTAATTTTTAAACTACAATTCCATTTTTTTCTCTAAATCACCCTGTATATTTACTGCACCTACGTATATATTTAAAAAAATCGAAAAATACTATGAATTGTGTTTTTTATTTTTTCAAGTAGACATTTTGACATTTAAGAAAATTTACAACGAATTATATGTTAAATTACACTGAAATAATTCGAATGAAAAATTATAAAATTTTTATATAGTGTTACTTTAATACTATTTTCAATAAATATTTCAAATAACGTGATTACAATTGATTTTCACGGTTTAGCCTTCTACCTTCTATAAAATTTTTATAATATCATTGCCTAAATTTTATAAGTATAAAAATTAATCAACGGACGTACATATTAATCTTTACACTGAAATTATTTTTTTACAATATAAAATAATGCTTTTATATATCAATCACCGTGTATATTCACTGTAAACACCTATGGAACGGTCAACTATTCAGATAAGTATATGCAAAACCTAAAAACAGTAAAGTTCCTGTTTGACATATTGATAAAAAAAAAGTTAAAAACTTGAACAAATGCAAACTTTTTGCATACATTCGTTCAGTCGAACCGTACGGCTGTTGAGGTTAGGTTAGGTGAGCTCCAGTTGGGGTGATAGTCATTTATTTTTCGTTTTTCTTTCATTTTTATAAATTATTCCGCAGTATGTCCGTACATAAATAAGATCTAGTAGGAAGAAAGTTGCGGATTGTTTTATGGCTTTTTGAGATTGGGGTGCCGTGAAATAATTAGCAGTTAATTGCGGAATTTAATGCGAGCTGTGAAAACTTAGAACCAGATTTTGAAAGTTGTTATAGGGAGCGATTAAAATGAAAATTGCGAAATTATAATGATGAGTGCACAATAAATGTATTTTCGTAGATTATTTGATCGACGATTAAAGATTCGTGTTCGAAATGCGCATGTATCTCGTGAATGTTGTTCTATACTATTTAAATATGCATGTCGAAATAATTGACACAATGACTGCATTTTACAGTATGATCGTATTTTTTATCGTTTGATTTAATACGAATCTTTCAATGGGATTGAAACTGCAGTTAGTTTGGAAAATTAATTAGTATAATAATGTGCGTTTAGTTTATTTTTGTTGCTATATGAATTGTCAATATATTACTTTTTTAGGTTTAGTTTAAAGAGTCCGCAATCCTAAAGATTGGTTGGAAACAGCACGCCATGCCGATCTATCCTGAGCTAATCCCTTCATATCCCTATAGCTATTCATCTCAACGTCTTCAACTATCTGACTCACATACTCCAATCTAGGCCTACCTACCCCTCTCTTTCCCTCCACTCTACCTTCTATGATCAATTGCATAATCCCCCCATGCCTAAGAATATGCCCTACTAATCTGTCTCTCCTACGCGGTAACACTCTCCAAATACTTCTCTTCTCCCCTACTAACTCTAGTACAGCTTCATTTGTTACTTTATCTTCCCAACCAATCCTCATCATCCTCCTATAACACCACATTTCGAATGCTTGTAATCTACGCTTCTCTTCCTTTCCTATAGTCCACGCCTCACACCAGTACAGTGCTACACTCCAAACATATACCTTCAGTAATCTTTTTCTAATACCCAAGTCAATATTTGATCTTAAAATCTGTTCTTTTTCTACGAATGCCTTCCTACCCTGTGCTATCCTACACTTTATATCTACCTTGCTTCGATTATCTTTTGTGATTCTACTGCCTAAATAACAAAAATCTGACACTTCTTCGATTCTATTATCTCCTATTGTGATCCTCATTTTTCTACTGCATTCCTTTTTGTCACACCTCATCACTTTAGTTTTACCTATATTTATTTTCATGTTAAAATCCCTAGTCAATACTGCCTGCATACCATTCAATACCCTTTCTAAATTCTTTTCGCTTTCTTCCAATATAGCTATATCGTCGGCGAATCTCAACATATATATTTTCTCTCCCTGTACATTCACACCTACACTATACTCTTCTTTTACTTTGTTTATTGCATCTTCTATATATAGATTAAATAATAATGGTGAAAGTGTACATCCCTGCCGAACTCCCTTCCCTATTTTTGCTACCTCTTCTTCCCCCTCAATTCTAACTAAGGCAGTTTGGTGTTTATATAAATTAAAAATTATTCTCCTATCCTTATAATCTATACCCGTTTCTTTTAAAATTCTAAACATTATGTCCCAATCTACATTATCAAATGCCTTTTCTAAATCTACAAAAGCTATGCAAGTTACCTTTCCTACCCTCTTTCTTTTTTCTACTACCGTTCTTAGTGCTAGAATCGCCTCCCTCGTCCCTCTGTTTTTCCTAAAACCAAACTGATCTTCTCCTAGCCTTTCCTCTACTTTATTTTCTAATCTCCTATAAATAATCTTTAGCAATATCTTCGATGCATGTGATAGTAGGCTAATGGTCCTATAGTTCTCACACAAATTAGCTCCTATTTTCTTCGGCATTGTTACTATTCTACTACGCTGAAAATCCTGTGGTACTTCTCCCTTCTCATATATTTTACAAACTAGCCTGTATAATCGCTCCTGCATTTTTTCCCCTGCGTGTTTTATTAATTCGGCTGGTATCATATCAATCCCCGCTGCTTTGTTATTCCGTAAATCATTTAATGCTCTATGAAACTCTGACCTAAGTATGCTAGGACCTAAGTCATCCTCATCTATCTGTTCCACACTTTCTAGCTCCTCCATATCCTGCCTACCTTTATATAAATCTTCAAGATACTCCTTCCATCTTCTAGCTTTTTCCTTATTTTCTGTGAGTTCCTTACCCTGCTTATCACATATAATGTTACCCTTTGGTTTTACATTAGAAAAATGTGACTTACTTTTTTAGGTATGTATAAAAAAAAAATTTAAATAGCACAAAAAAGTCCTCCCCGGCGGGGAATCGAACCCCGGTCTCCCGCGTGACAGGCGGGGATACTTACCACTATACTACCGAGGACTTGTATCTAATTCATAAATAAGCCGTATTTTTATAAGTCAATTCGGTTGTACTTTTGTAATCATTTCGTATAAATAACATTTTTCATAAAATTGTTTATTACGAAAAATAATTATGTGATTATATATAATTATATCAATGAATAATAATAATAATAATACATGTACAAACTATACTTTTAACCTTTATGCTTCTTCAGCAAGGGTTCATTTCGGAAAAACTTTATAATGTGTATACATATATGATCAAATAAATTAATATGGGGTCACCTTTAAAATCGCTACAAAGATTATTGAGCCCCGTATTTCTAAGCGGTTCTAAGCGCTTAAACAAACCCACCATAAGAAGGTAATTCATCAGTTAACAGATATTCTATTAACCGCATTTTATAAATATTATTTCAGAAACAATAATGTAGCAAAGCGATTGGATTTTTCCGCAGTAAAGCAAGAAAAATATACATCCCCCATCAACAAAACAAATATATCAATTACTATTAGTGAATTTAGCAATCAAAATAGTAATGTAGATTTATTGCAAAATAAAAATAATAGTATATTAATTAATACTCCGAATAAATTGCAATTACAAAAATTCGGTTTGCAATGTTTTAACAAGATATTTATAATGGGCAAAGGAACATTTGGAACCATTGTAAAAGGAATATTTAAAGGTATTTGTGACTTATTATCTATTATTAATTATTTAAATCCACTATTACTTTAAGAAAAACCGGTGGCTGTTAAAATTATTAAAAACCAATTATGTGTGCGAGAAAAGAATGCTTTGCATTTGGACCATGAAAATATCGTAAAAATTATAGATATTATAACAGATAGAAATGAAAAGTTTGCAATAATTATTATGGAAAATGAAGAATCTTCTCAAAACTTACAGAAACTAATAGATAATGAAGATAATAGTTTACCTTTCACTAAAAGCCTGAAAATTGCTTCGGATATTTGCATGGCGATTGAATTTTGTCACAAGAATGACATTTTACATTTGGATTTAAAACCTAGCAATGTTTTAATAAATTACGTCGGAAAGGCTAAAATATGTGATTTTGGAAATTCGTATAAAATACATTGCGGAATTAAATTTAATCATTATGTAAGAGCTACTGTTATTTGCTATAAAACTGGTAGTACTTTAAAATTTATACAGGGTACAGCAATATATACTGCTCCTGAAATATTAAAGGGTGCCCAACCAACTGTAAAGTGCGACATTTATTCGTTGGGTATTATTCTATGGCAATTGGAATGTTTAAAAAATCCATTCGCCGAATTTGTTTGCAAAGAGGTCGTAATTTACAAGGTGACAGACATTTTGCAAAAATACTATACAAAACGTAAATTATTCTGTTTAAAGGTAGTCAAATATAATTTGAGACCCGAAATACCCGCAAATATGGCGGACTTGCAATATGGCTATCTATACACAAAATGTTGGCATAAAGAGCCAAAAAAAAGGCCATATATAACCACAGTGATAGAAATATTGAAGGATATTATTCAAACAAGATAATTAGTATAAATTATAGGTTTTTATAGTTTTTAATAATTTATTTTATTTATATTATATACATATCGAATGTTCTATAATACAATTATATAACGTTAATATTGATCAATTAGTCTTTAAGCTTGTCATGAAAAATATTTAATAGTAATAAACACAATAATAAAGCGACTGTTTATTTTATTTATTCACCTACTAACATTTGAGACAGAGAATTGTGATAATCGCTAATTAATTCTGCTTTCAGTTCATTCCTATCTAACCATTTGTAGTCCAAGTTTGTATTTCTAACATTACCAGTTTTATATCTTGCATAATAGATAAAGATCTATAACAAAAAATACAAGTGGCAATAAAATATTCGAAAAAATTCAATCTACTATTACTTTGGCTCCTTTAGGCCCATCTGATGATCGTACAGATTTAGGATAGTTATATTTATAAAATCCAGAGGGCGCATTCGAATATACCATAGCATCCACGTCTTCGTTATCTTTCAAAATCCGATTGGCAGTCTGAATATGTAAATCATTCCATGGATATATGTAATTTAAAATAGAGTAAATGGCTTGTTACTTGTCTTAGAGTTTCTCCTTCTTGCCATGGTGATTGGGGAAGCAGGAAGTATTCTTTTTCTCCCACTTTCTGCTTTGTTAACAGCACTAAATGTTTGTCTAGTTTTTTATTACAAGTTTTTGTGTCATTGGTTTTATCGGCCTCTGAATAGAAATTAAAATTAACTACCATAGTGTGGAGGATATTATGGTACAAAGAATGAAGAACCCATTATACCTGTCGTTTTAAGAGTAAATTTAAACTTTTGAAATTCTTCATTACTGGCATCAGCAAAATCTTGCGCTGTTTGTTGTAATGTTACTTCTACATCAATGTCTCCTTTTTTTAATAATTGGGCATGTTTTCTACAATAAAATGATTGAAATGTCTGCACAGTGAACCTGTGCTGCATTTTTTACATATCCATTTCGTGCCGAACCTCATGATCCGATTTAAAGCTCCTTTCCAATTCCATTTCAGTTAAATATTCACTGTACTTCTTCTGCATATCATTCATTTCTGGCACAATAACTGGTTTGCGCTCTATACACACTGCGGCTAAGATGTCCCACTTTTCTTGGGGGACAGTTGATAAATTACCTAAAATCGTAGTTACAAAAGATGATCTCTCCATAAAATTACGGATAAATTACCTATATACTTTCTGCATTTTATGACGTTTGTTGTTATATTCCGTAACATTTTGGGTCTGGATAAATATTACAATTATTTTTGTTACTATTTATTCTTAGGGTAACCTAGAAAAGAAACTGAGGTTATAACGAGCGTCGACAAGAAGGCTGTCATTATTGGTTGTTAAGATGTAGCAATTGCTTTTACTGTATTTAGCATTACACACATAGCTAATTAGCATACATTGCATAACATATATCGCCAATTAGCACAAATCGCGAAACAAATTCTGACAAATAGACTATGCATTACGACGCCTCGACCTCCCTTAATCGGTCATCAGCCACTGTGCGATAACTATCGAAGATATTATGAAATTATACGAAATGAATTTTTCTTAAATAAGGAGGCCACCAAGAATATTCTATTTGGCGTAATATTTTGCTATTTATTCAATTTGTTGTTACGCCCTATTGCAAGTAATGTAAATGACATAACAAGAGAAATTTGCAAATACAACATACAGGGTGATATTATATACAAATATTTAACACCGTAGTGATATTTACAACAACATACAGGGTTCGTGTTAAATTAAGGAATTTCATATTTTACTCAATTTATTTTAAGCAGCCGAATTTATTTTATAATTGAACGATAGTAGGTTCATCATAATCTAAATTTTCCAATCATTATGTGTTGGAAATTAATACTAACTATATAGTTAGTAATATAGAATATCACCCAAATACCGTAACAAGAATTAAGTAGCTAGTTGTACATTTCAAGCGCTATGCGCCCATCTTCAGTAGCACAAGTAAAACTAAATAAATACTATTAATAATAGTATATCAATCACGATTCGTGACAGGTATTTTATTTAGTTTTTATCTTGTGCTACTGAAGATGGGCGCATAGCGCTTGAAATGTACATCTAGCTACTTAATCCTTGTTACGATATTTGGGTGATATTCTATCTTATAATTTAACACCGTAGTGATAATTATTAAAATATATAGTTAGTATTCATTGATTGTGTATAATTTTAGTTGGTATAAATAGAATAGGTCAAAGTTATTATAATACAAATATTACACGCATTTATTCCAATAAATTTGATTTAAATGTACTGTATGAACTTAAGGCATAGTTTTTTTTATTGCACAGGGCAAGACATAATTTTTGTACATGTCCAATAAATTTGCAGTTCATTCGCAATATTGTAAAAAGTACATTTTCTTTCATTAATATAAATAAAATACAGGGGTGCCAGGAAGAGCCTTATATCTTATACCGAAGGCTTATTATGTGATGACATTCCCTTTGGCTGTACTTTCTTAATCTAGCATATGCCAATAAATGGATTTATTATTATTATATAATTTGCACTCGTGCATTTTGCAGCGGAGAATTCTAATTCCATTCAATAAATCTTTTAGTTCATA
The DNA here is from genome assembly GCA_947310635.1 of Leptodirus hochenwartii. Taxonomy (NCBI): domain Eukaryota; kingdom Metazoa; phylum Arthropoda; class Insecta; order Coleoptera; family Leiodidae; genus Leptodirus; species Leptodirus hochenwartii. The sequence goes on from OX371181.1 coordinate 4,592,143, forward strand.
TATCGCATTTGTACGTTTTCTCATCGGTGTGGAATGGAGTCGTTTGTTTATAACCACAGTACGCGCTCTTGTGTACCCTTTTTTAGCAGTTAGTTAAAGAGTCCGCAATCCTAAAGATTGGTTGGAAACAGCACGCCATGCCGATCTATCCTGAGCTAATCCCTTCATCTCCCTATAGCTATTCATCTCAACGTCTTCAACTATCTGACTCACATACTCCAATCTAGGCCTACCTACCCCTCTCTTTCCCTCCACTCTACCTTCTATGATCAATTGCATAATCCCCCCATGCCTAAGGATATGCCCTACTAATCTGTCTCTCCTACGCTGTAACACTCTCCAAATACTTCTCTTCTCCTCTACTAACTCTAGTACAGCTTCATTTGTTACTTTATCTTCCCAACCAATCCTCATCATCCTCCTATAACACCACATTTCGAATGCTTGTAATCTACGCTTCTCTTCCTTTCCTATAGTCCACGCCTCACACCCGTACAGTGCTACACTCCAAACATATACCTTCAGTAATCTTTTTCTAATACCCAAGTCAATATTTGATCTTAAAATCTGTTCCTTTTCTACGAATGCCTTCCTACCCTGTGCTATCCTACACTTTATATCTACCTTGCTTCGATTATCTTTTGTGATTCTACTGCCTAAATAACAAAAATCTGACACTTCTTCGATTCTATTATTTCCTATTGAGATCCTCATTTTTCTACTGCATTTCTTTTTGTCACACCTCATCACTTTAGTTTTACCTATATTTATTTTCATGTTAAAATCCCTAGTCAATACTGCCTGCATACCATTCAATACCCTTTCTAAATTCTTTTCGTTTTCTTCTAATATAGCTATATCGTCGGCGAATCTCAACATATATATTTTCTCTCCCTGTACATTCACACCTACACTATACTCTTCTTTTACTTTGTTTATTGCATCTTCTATATAGAGATTAAATAATAACGGTGAAAGTGTACATCCCTGCCGAACTCCCTTCCCTATTTTTGCTACCTCTTCTTCCCCCTCAATTCTAACTAAGGCAGTTTGGTGTTTATATAAATTTAAAATTATTCTCCTATCCTTATAATCTATACCCGTTTCTTTTAAAATTCTAAACATTATGTCCCAATCTACATTATCAAATGCCTTTTCTAAATCTACAAAAGCTATGCAAGTTACCTTTCCTACCCTCTTTCTTTTTTCTACTGCCGTTCTTAGTGCTAGAATCGCCTCCCTCGTCCCTCTGTTTTTCCTAAAACCAAACTGATCTTCTCCTAGCCTTTCCTCTACTTTATTTTCTAATCTCCTATAAATAATCTTTAACAATATCTTCGATGCATGTGATAGTAGACTAATGGTCCTATAGTTCTCACACAAATTAGCTCCTATTTTCTTCGGCATTGTTACTATTCTACTACGCTGAAAATCCTGTGGTACTTCTCCCTTCTCATATATTTTACAAACTAGCCTGTATAATCGCTCCTGCATTTTTTCCCCTGCGTGTTTTATTAATTCGGCTGGTATCATATCAATCCCCGCTGCTTTGTTATTCCGTAAATCATTTAATGCTCTATGAAACTCTGACCTAAGTATGCTAGGACCTAAGTCATCCTCATCTATCTGTTCCACACTTTCTAGCTCCTCCATGTCCTGCCTACCTTTATATAAATCTTCAAGATACTCCTTCCATCTTCTAGCTTTTTCCTTATTTTCTGTGAGTTCCTTACCCTGCTTATCACATATAATGTTACCCTTTGGTTTTACTTTAGAAAAATGTGACTTAATTTTCCTGTAGCCCAAATCTACTTTACCTCTTCTCATATCCTCCTCAATATCCTCACAGTTTCCTTTTATCCACTCTTCTTTCGCTAGCTTGCATTTCCTATTAATTAAGTTCCTTAGTTCCTTATATTTTTTCTGTCCTGCTTCTGTGTTTCCTATTTTAATTTTCCTTCTTGCTTCTATCATTTCCACTATTTCTTCCGTGATCCATTCCCTCCTACCTGCCCTTTTCTTTGTGCCTAATACTTCATTTGCTGCTGTAGTTAACCCATTTCTGATTTCCCTCCATTCGCAATCTATGTCGTTCCTAGATGTTCCATTAGCCATGATTTCTACTTTCTGCTTGTACTTTTCACATACATCAGCTAATTTTAACCTATCGACATCTACTCTGACCTGTTTAGACTTCTGTAATTTCTTGAATTTGACCTCTGAGTCCAGGACTACTAAATTATGGTCACTATCAATATCTGCTCCAGGGTAACTCTTACAATTCTTAATTTGGTTCCTAAACCTCTCTTTAACCAGTATGTAATCTATCTGATACCTCCCTATATCTCCTGGCATTTTCCACGTATATATCCTGCGCTTGTGATTCTGAAAAAGCTTTTTAGCAGATGCAATATTAATATGTTCGTTTCCTGGGCTTTTCCTCTGTGTATTTACATTTGTGTAGAGCCACACCAACACATCATATAAATCGTTCTTGGCAGATATTACATCATTATGATTTCGTATCTATATGAACGCGTTTATGTTTAGTTATCGCAATTATCTGTTTAAATTTGCTACGGCATGATTCGAATTCAAATGGTCTTCCTCCTGTATGGACGCGCAGATGTGCTTTTAGATGCGCCTTTGTACTAGTTCGTTTAAGGCAAATGTAACATCCATGCGGCTTTTCCTTCGTATGTACGCGCTTATGTTGAGTCAAACTATTCGGCTGCTTAAATCGTAAAGCGCAAATATCACATTTGCACGGCCTATCGTCGCCATGAATGCGTTTGTGTTGAACTAAAATACTTGGTTGTTTAAACAGTTTGTGACATAAATCGCATTCATAAGTTCTGTCTTCTGCATGTCCGCGTAAATGTAATCTTAGCGTATCTTTGCTATCAGTACGTGTATGACAAATGCAACATTCATGTTTGCTTCTGAGATTTTTCCTTTTTATATTTGCATTTGTGCAGAACTAGTTCATCGGATTGCGTAAATCGTTTATAGCAGATATCGCATCTGCATAGTATCATATCGGTATGAACGCGTTTATGTTTAACTAAAGCACGTATCTGTTTAAACTTTGTATGGCATATATCGCACTCAAAATGTTTCTCTCCTGTATGTTCGTTCAAATGTAATTTTAGGTGCTCGATCGTTGTGGTCCGTATATGGCAGATACTACATTGAAATCGAGTTTCATTCGCATGTATGCGCATGTGTATTGCAAGGTTCTGTTTGTTATAACATCGCAAGTAGCAGATATTGCATTTATATGAGCGTGCGATTAACAAAAGCGGTTTGTTGGAATTATGTTCATGTTCATGTTCATTGGATCTGTTATTCGAGGAAGCTGGAAATTGCTCCTCTTTAATATCGATCTCCTCGGATTTGATGTTTAAGTTCATTTCCTGTTTGAACATATTTTCATCTAGTAATATTTCGCTCTTTACTAGGATCTGGTCGTAGTCCACTTTCTTAGAATCGTATGTAGTATTGGTAGTATCTTCATATTGGTGTTCCAAATGGGTCTCGTTGATGCTCTCAGCAATCGAATTTGCCATTTATTATTTGATGAACTGATCACTGTAGAAAAAGAAGAACCTCATTTATAACATTTCTGATTTCTTTTGTTTTTAATGCACCGTATTACCTTTGTTGTTTGTTATTTTGTTACCATTGTTATTACCCAGCAGTCGTACGTTGTTTACCATTTTTTTGGTTATGTAGCTAGTGTCAATCAATGCCTTGTGAATTATGTCAATGTCAATGCACTTGTTAAAAATGTATAAAACGAGGATTAGAATTATTTAATCCTCGTTTTAACATTTAACAATTGAGAAGTTATTTTAGAAAATTCAAATTAATTTAAAACATGTACTTTTGTTTTAGAGGAATTTATTTGAACCACCCACATCTTTCAAACGAAAGATGAAATAATTCACTTGTGGCATTAGACGGTTGATATTTTCTACTGATATTTTTGTACTTGATATTTCTGACTGTGATTCTAAAGAAGGTGTTTTATACTTCAAAATATGCTTCGGTATATTATTTGCATGGATTTTGAGTATGTTCTACTCGATTTTTTTTTCTTCTACCATTTCTGAAGTTATAAAATTCTGCTAAAATTTTAAAAGCACCTTTTTTGGTGTTCTTCATAAATCCGTGCGACAAAGTAACTTTGAGGTATACTTTCCTAATTTGTGGCATTGATTTAAAAAAAAAAACATCGAAAATGTATCCAATTATATAATTTACTTAAAGAGAATTTCCATTTAATGACTATCAAGATTTATTCATTCCGTGGTAAATTTGAAAAATAATACACTTCAGATTTTAAGTTTTCCTCTCTTGCAGGAATAGCAAAATAGTACACACGTGATGAATTATCAAATTATCAAATTAGAACGATGCAACTTTCATTTTCATTCGGTAAAGGGTAAAGGTATACAGGTATACTTTTAACGTTCACAAAAATATATTACACTCGAAATGTTTAATTTTTAACATTAAAAAAATAAAATGGATGTTTATTCATAACCTACCTTAATAACGATAATCATTACAAACGACTACATGTCTAAACTTAATAGTACAAATTCATTAATATACAACAATTACATACTTAATAGTTGCTTATAAATATATTTGATTCGCATTACTATAATTTATAGGCCACAAACGACAAACTTTTAAAAATACCTCTAACATGTTGATTAAATATATATATATTTTTTTAATTATCACTACGGTGGTAAATTATAATATATAATATCACCCAAATACCGTAACAAGAATTAAGAAGCTAGATGTACATTTCAAGCGCTATGCGCCCATCTTCGGTAGCACAAGTTAACTATTTGGTATTTGGGTGATATTCTATATTAAAATATAATTTCATTTTATTATTACTAAGCTATTTGCAATCAATGCAAAGCACAAACTATATTTCCAAATAGGACTAAATAATAATAGTGTGAAATAAAGGCACTGATCTTTACCTATAATTTTTTTTAATAAAGTGAGCAATTGGTTTGTGATTGCCAAATGTCTTATAAACAATGATATATATTTATTGCATAATGCATATAATTTTGTGCAATTTAGGATCTCAGCATTTCGACATATTTTCTGTAAGCTATCTTATAATATAATAATGTACACTACTAAATGGACGAATTCTGAATATTTTTGATTGTTTGTATAACATTAATTCAGCTACGTTTGAGTATACGATTGTTAATTTTATATATCATATAAGTCTTGCAAATATCATAAGCACTTATTTTCTATAAGAAAATTAAATTTTTAATACAAATAAATAATTTTGAATGGCGAATGTATTTACAACGTTATTAATTTGTATTGGCATACTAATATGGTAAGCACATAATTTTACCTAAGATAATATAGTTTTAAATGTTATTTAACGCAATTTATGTAAAAATATGTCTTATGTGTACTAGAATTTTTTGGTGTTCATTTCGTTTTAATTCATTTTTTATTCATCCTTCGTTTGTTTTAGGTAGATTTTACGTTTAATCTAAATCGAAATGATCAGTTCTTGTATATTTTTAGTTGTTGGCCTTAATTTGATAAATGTTGGCACGAATTTTTCTTTTAAACAACTAAATAGATCAAACTGTTATCGTTATAACGTATGTTAATAAGCTATAAAGTTCTCTTTACATTAGTGTAGATCTTTGAGTCATTCAGTGAATGTTTGTCGTTGACTTTCGATTAATTTCCACTGAATTACGTGGATAACTATTGATTCTGCAGCGTAGTTTCGTTGAGCGCGATGCATATTCAATTAGTAATATAAATTTATCATGATATTTTGTTCATAATTATTACGTTTTTTTTTACTTTATTTAGACTGTAAAGAAGTTAAATTGTTGCACATTTTATACGTCGACTATTTTCAGGAATTTCTTCTTTATTAAGAATGTGTTGTCGTATTAGATTGTGAATCTTCGGCTCCAGAGTTATCTTTTGGTGCCTAAATAAGAGATTACCAAATATATGTATACAATAATTTTCTTTATATAATTTAGTGAAAGAAATGTATAATCAAACACAATAATGATGAGTCAATATAAAAAATTCGTGCATTGAAAGCCATATATGGTATAATGTAATATTGCAGTGATTCCTACTCTGGCCTTTCCATTGATTACCTTCGATAACTAATTGTATAATACCCTCGTATTTAATACTAATCTATATTCTTTCCGACGCTGTACCATCTTCAAAATGCTCTTCTTTACCTCAACTAACTCTAACATGGCTTCAATTTCACTTTATCTGCCATTCCAATTCTCATCACTTACACTTCCCGCATATATCATTTAATGCAAATAGTGAATTTCCATTTCTTTTACTACGATAGCTATATCGTTAGCAAATTTTATTCATATCTAGTTACTTTCCCTGAATTTGCATACCTATACTCTTCTTTTATTTGCTATTGTACGCTAAAAATATGGCAGCGCACTTCTTATATACATTATAGCGCTATGTGTCATACTTGGAAAGCGGGTGGTGGCGTTATTGTGGGCACTTCGAGAACAGGTGGCAGCACGTTGGTCTGAAAATGGCCGGTGGTATTGCCCGCAGGCGCGTAGTGAGCCACGACCACGATCTTGCCCGATCGCGACGTTGCCATGCCGATGCCAACGTGCCGGCTGCTCACCCAAACGATCTGCGTGAAACTACCTAGAGGGCCGTTATTGAAGCGTAAAAACAATGTCTGTAATAGCAAACTAGTAGCAAATTCAACTATTTATTAGAAATGAACTGACTTATTATTAATTATTATTTATACAAAAAAATGGGACAATAATAGAAAAGCTAGACATATTGAAACTAGATTTAAAGAACATTTAGCTCGTTTCAGATTAAATGGAAATAATAAAAGTGCTGTAGCCGAGCATATTTTTGATGACATATAGATTCTGCAATCTATATGTCATATTATATATGTCCTAGATTGAAAAACTTCTATCATGTTGACTTTATTCAATTGTATAGCAATCACGGTTAATGACAGAGGTATTTTATTTAGTTTATTTTATTTAGCTACTATATAGCTATTAAATGCTTTGAGTTACGGTAATTGGGTGATATTCTATTCAACTTTGGGATATATTGAAAGAAATATATCCCAAAGTGTAATACCACTAATAATGTTAATTTTTAATGCTAGTTAAGTATTTGATAAAATCTGAGCACATTTGGGCAACTGACATTTCTTACCAGCGTTGACATTTGCGTGTTGCACGTCCGGTTCCTTGCCATAATCGTATTGTCTAACGGCATTGTACCAATATGTTGCCACTTCCTGTCCTGGAATTCAAATAAACAGGGAAAATCAATCGCCTATCAAAATACGACTCAATATAATGTTGTGAAATTGTTAAATAATAAGGTGAAAACATGCAGGCTCAATAAAAAAATGTTCTCGTAATTTCTTATCTTAGGATTTTATCTTTCTTAAAATGGCGTGACTAAAGGCTATAATAATATACAGTTGCACTGCAAACATTGATATATATCTTACATTATACAGTCGAGTTTTGCCAAGGACTATAAAAACATATTTTCCTGGAAAATAAGGACGACATTTATCTGTCAGAGTCATCTAAATAATATTGTTTGCTGGATTTTATTGCGCATTTCAATTTCAATTCTTAATATAATTCCACGGCACGCTATACATTATGATGTTAATAAACATCTTTGAAATAAACAACTTTTTACCTGTAACGTCATTTTGAAGAAAGTTCGCCGGTCGGCAAAATAAATTTTGACCAATGTCTCGATCGCTGCGATAATAAAATCGGTTTGTGTGAGCTAAATGGTTTGCCCAAGTCTGTGCAAAATGACACAACTGAAACAAAAAGGTATACTTAAAACGTGTGGGGAAAGTGCAATAAATAACGTTTAATATTATTAATGCCTTAAGGGTTAAATATCATTTTCATTATTTCAAAATAGTAACGAGAACAGGACAAATTGTAGAACAATTAAGTTAGAAATTGAAAATTAAAGATGTGGATCAATTATCACAAAAGTTAGCAATTTATTTAAGAACTGTTTTTTTAAATATCTAAGACAAAATGATTTCTTTAGCGGTGGTAACAAAATAAACACACAATACTGTGCAGTGTCGGTCGCGCTGCATGTATTACAGTCTTTCGCCCAGTAACAAAAATATTGAAACGATGGTTTTGCTAAAATAAAATATTGTGTCAAAAAATGGTATACGTTGACGTTCATTTCCTAAAATATATTTGTAAATTTTCGCAAAACCGTTTCAAAAAATTGACCATTACAGTCGGTCGTTTATAATGCGCGATGTAACTGTTATTTGAAGTTTTGAGATTTTTAGCAAAGATTATACATAGGATATCGTGTATGCAAGAATGAATAGTTTGTATTTAGTACAAGGTAATTTTTTTCCAACTGGCGAAAGTCTGCGCACCGATAACCGCTGCACAGACAGCAACAACAAATAAGATATTCCATAGAGGATGTTTATATTTGAATGATTTAGAGGCTGTGCTTACTCCACGGTTGTAAGACGAGTACGCATACTCTTGCAGCTGCGGACGTTCGCCAGTTGGAATTTTTTTACCAATATTTACCTCTGCCGACATGGTCAGTAATGGCGAGCAGTGACGTTCCCGGTAGACATTGTGCCAGCAAAGGCAATCGCTTATAAAGTCACTGTCCTGCCACGCTGTTCGTACATCTGCTAAATCTACCACCATGCTAACTGGACGGTTTGACAAAATCTAAAAAAAAATAACCTCGGATATTACTAATTGATCCAAATATCTAAATGTTGAGTTCATATTTTCATGATAAACACATCCTGTATAGAATATATATGCAGCTTCTTAGCCGTAATACAAAACTATTTTTATGCAACGCATTTAAAACTTGACCTTTCTCCTTTCTACCGACCATCTCGTGTAATTTTGACATTTCATTTTTATATTATCACATGTCTCGGTAGAAATATTTTTATTTTGATTATTACCTTATACGTATATGCTGCTTAGGGAAACAACAATTGTTATTATAGTAATAGGAATGTGGAAATTGGCTGTAAAATTGGGGTCTATGAAATTACGCTTGTTAATATGACGTCATTATCTTAGCCGAATGGATCTAACACTATTGATAAAATAAAATTCATGTCCATGGTCGGAATGAAGGATTTTATTTCTAAAGCTATATAAACCATATAATTTTAAATTAGATATTTACAAAATCAATTGAAATTTCTTCCGTGCTTCAAACAAGTTGCAAAAATTCTTATTTTTTAACGCCATTCAATTGAAAGAGTAAATTTCATTTAATTTAGAGTATTGTTCTGAAAATAAATGTAAATACGGTTCTATTATTTTTTTCACTAATTATCTTGAGAATACTAATGGAGAAATCCGTTTTACTATGATAAATGCTTTTAGCGCACGCAATTTTCCAATCAATTTCCCTTGATTTTCCTTCAAGGATTAATGCTCATGTTGTACCGGTCAAGTTGTGGTCGAATCCACATATAAAGGTTTATGGAGATGTATGAATTAAACCATATACCAATTAATTTTGATCTTTTATCACATACAATTCTGTACTTCAATGCAATGTCTTGCACAAAAAAGGTATAAATTAATTAGATCTTGCACGAGCTTGAAAGTAATATATTTTTCTAATAAAAGTGAAATATTTTTTCTAATAAAAGTGCAAAATATATTAAATATAATTGAATATATTTTTGTTACGCTTTTACTAATTTATTTCAATATCTCACTTGTAAAATAGATATATTATATATAGTTAGAAATGGTCTTTCCGTAAATTCGTTAAAGAGACTCCACTAAAAAGAATATTTTAAGTTTCAATCGTTCATTCAGCGCAAAAAAAAGATATTTTAATCTTTTTATATTATCCCAGTTTAGTCGCGTATAATATACGAGTAAATGTTTATAATACTTTAACTTTAACTTACTTTCTGCAATAATTGTGGTCGATTATCCAGCTGCTGTTGTTGGTCTATTGACGCCGCCGCCTCGCTATTACTATTAGCACCCGTTACCATAATACCCAGTGCAGCTGTCCCGTTCATTGTACCATTGGCTATAACATCCCCAATGAGCTGCAGCTGCTGTTGCGCAGCTTGTTGCTCTCTCAGTTCCTTCTGCTGCAGTTGCAACTGCAACTGATTCGGATGTATGAGCAGTTCCGGTTGCACTCGCTTGCGCAGATTAGCCATTGCCAGCGCCTCCTCACGTCTGCGGCTGGGCTGGTAACTAGAAGACGACAGCTGTGGAAAGATGTGATATTTTTATGCGTGAGCGAATGTGAAGAGATTCTTTTGTAGAATTCTTAGGGTACATTCGCAATTAATAGTTTTGGATACGTTGATAGTATAAACACAGGTTTACCTGTGGAAAGTGAGGTTCGACATTGCTCCCACTAAAACCACTACCACCACCGCCTCCGTTACTAATTGGGGTATTATTGAGAGTTATGGTAATGTTTGGTGGTGGTTGTACGGGTGTTGGATGGTTCTTGTGATTTTTGGCGTTAGCTGCTGCTTGAAGACGCTTACTAAATGGCGTTCTGGGACGGTAATCTGTCAGCAATTGAATATTCTCGGGACAGATGGACGTTTGGGATGCAATTCTTGGAAGATCCATGGTGATTGTTTAATGTTGATTTTACGGATCGATTTGAGAGAAAGTGTGGCTGGTATGATTAAATGATAGAATGCGGAAGAGAAAGTCAATCTGAAAGGAAAAAAATTAATGATAGAAGAACTGTGCTAAAATATTTAAATAAGGAATTTGCAAAACTTTAGTTGTGTCGATAGATTCTAATGGCAATTTATAAAAATAATTTGGTTTCTTCGATGCATTAACTAGGCATTCAAAGATGTATTTTTCTTAAATTTTATTCGATTTCATTATTTTATTTTATTAACTTCCTTTTTCTTATACTACGAGATCTTTCATTGATTTATGAATGCCCTATTCAAGCCGTTTTTACAAAATGCTAATATTTTCAGCGAATGTAAAATAGAATGTTACAAATTTTCACCGACAATTAAAAAAATATTTTTCTTCATACCAAATTAATTGTTTTTATTCATAAGGTTAAGATGCGTCGTTTTTATATTAAATAGAACAAAAGTTTAACGCAATATTTTATGGATTTTAGTATCTACATTACCTGTAGGAAAATTATATTACAAAAAGAAAATATTTCATCATACGCAAACATGCATATTAATATAAATTTAAGAAAAATTGAACGATATATTAATTTAAAATCAACACAGTCCTTCCTATTTTATATTCCTTCTAGAAACTTTACAAACCTTTTGTCTTTTCCTAGTTCCGTATTACCCCCTCCTTCAATTAACCGCCTGCAATGCACAGAAGTCTTCCCTCGAAGCGACTGACACACAACAAATATATTCTTTAATATAATATGATTTTTTATTTCGAGGAAGCAAGAATCAAAAAATTGAACAAGTTTAGTTAAGGGGGGAAAGTTAGAAGTCAAGTTGCGTGAAGGAATCCAGCGGAAGATAGTGAGAGAAGGGAAACTGTTGCCGGTGGAGGCCGGCGGCGTAGACGATGATGATGTCTTCGCGGCCACCTTCTCCATGTTCAGGGGTACAGCGACCGACTGACTCAATGACTGGAGCTTGGAATGCTGATGATGATGCAGCGGGCAAAACGGCGTTCTCACGTACCGCATGCGCTAGTGTAATGCGAAAATCGGTGCGATGTTCTTGGATATAGCATCATATACTACGTAGGTGGATACTAAGATTTAGGGTCTGTATTAAGGGCGGGCTCGGGCGGCTGTTTAGATCCGGAAATGTCATGTGCTTTACCGGGCTTTTTAAAATTGCTTAAATATTAAGAATTTTAAAAACCACGGCATTCTTACAATAGGTTTATATTTACAATAATTTTCCAAATAATGTAAAAAATGTGCTTTGAAATATTTGTCTCTTTGAATTATGTACTTACGGTACAAGCGTTTGCTTAGAACTACAATTTTTTAATTTTTTTTTTAAATTATCACTACGGTGTTAAATTATAATATAGAATATCACCCAAATACCGTAACAAGCATTAAGTACCCAGATGTACATTTCAAGCGCTATGCGCCCATCCCATCTCAAGATGGGCGCATAGCGCTTGAAATATACATCTAGCTACTTAATGCTTGTTACGGTATTTGGGCGATATTCTATATTATAGAATTACAATGATTTATTATAAAAATTGAAGTTTGACATGGGATTCAAAGTATACCAATGAAAACCATTAAAAAATGCAATAGAACGACTTAAAAAGTTACTTTAATTATGTTCACATCGATTGAGTTGAAAAGGGCGCTTAAACTTATATAATTTGGGTCACAGGGTAGGAGACCTAAATGTGTTTTTAATTTTATTATCTGACATTTGATAAATTTCGCGATGTCTTGACAATTGATTGTACGAATTATTCTGCAGCGGTATAAATTTGGTTATTTATTTAAAAGTTTAAAATGATGATAGAGCAAGTAGTTGAAAATTCTCAAAGCAAGTACGGCCCTCGGTCGAATTTTATTAACTGGATCGATAATAAAAGGCGCATTATGCGCAAAACTGCGGCCTTGCGTCGACGGAGGTAAATGTATTCGTGATGCAATTTCTTCATAGTGGTAAAGACAGTCGACAGGCCATAATACGATTTATGATATATCTCGTTCCCGGAACATGCGATATACAAAATTACTGAGACAGCTCGGAATTAAGAAATGTGTAGAAATAAGAAATAAAATCGAAAAGGTAGGACGTTGCAAGATGGTATACTAAATAATTTCTGAGAAACATAAATCAATTCAAAATAAGCCGTTTTTATATATTTGTTTAAAAGTTAAGTTGAAATGTTTGGTTTTACACGAAATTAACATAGTTAGCAAAAATACATTTAAAAAATATTTTCTTGCATTAATTTTAATTTATAAATTAGCTATAAATCTACATTTATTTTAACCATTACTATGTGCAATAGATTGAAATACAATTTTTTAATTTACACAAACAATGGACAGTGCAAATAAGGTATCTTATTAAAGAATGGAAGCAGTATTTATAACGGGTGTTAAATGATATGCAGAAAATGAATAACAACTTGTTGTATTTCGCAGCTTTATTCAAAACACATAATACATTTTTGAAATCTTATTTAGTAAATATAATCTATTATAAAGTTACGATCTTGGACGTTCCTTCTTTTCCTTGTACAAAGCTAGAAGTGATACGTTGGCAACCTTAACAACCTAAAAAAGGATGCAACGAAATTGAAAATATAGTTCGACAATATAACACAGTAAAGATATTATAGAACTTGTGTCTTTAGGAATGTCACTGAAAAGTTAACTGAATAATACGAAAGCATCCGATTGTTCTTGTTATAACACACTTTTCACAGAGGCAATTTCCATGAACGATATAAAATTTGTGCCACACATATCAGAGTGTCAGGGCAATCGAGATGCTCTTACAATGGTTCAGTGTGGCAGATTTACTATAGCATCATATTAAAGACTTCTTATTACATACGATTACGTAATTGAAGACTCAAAATGCCTTATAGAACAGACATTAACAATTGAATTGTTAATTGAACTCAGTACACGAGATTGAGAACAAAAAGGGCATGTTGCATATAAAACGACAATAAGGTGATTGCAAAACGAAGTTAATATTATTAACCAATAAAGTGAATTACCTTAAAACGGACACCGGGAATGTCACCGACGGCATGGCCCTTACGGCCGAAACCCGCCACTAGTACTTCGTCGTTTTCCTCGATATGGTTGAGACAGCCGTCTCGGGGTACGAACGCGGTTATCTTCTTACCATTCTTGATCAGTTGCACCCTCACACACTTACGAATAGCAGAATTAGGCTGTTTGGCTTCAACACCACTAATTGAGCAGAGAAATTAAATTTGAGAAATATTTTTTCCTCGAATTGATATATCGCACATGTATTTCTCAAGTGACACAACTCAAAAATCGGTATTTTTGAGTTATCACCATGTAGCAGTTTGCTAAAAATTCTACTAATCATAAAAATAGTGGGTTTTAAAAGCGTGCAACTGTTGGGAAACACTACTTGTTTTGTAAGTATTTTTAAACAAGTTCACAAAAACAGTTTTTTGCTTTACTTTTTACCAAAAATTTCTTTTTTTGAGTCATCATTTTAGAAATACTTGTTCGATATGGGAAATTGTGTTATAAATTGCAGTGTATTAAGAGATGTAAGCTTTACTGAAAGCATATATGTCGATCTTGTAGAATTCGTGTGAACGCCTTGCACAGAATTTTCCTGTGATCGGAATTAAAATCGCCATGCACAAAGAAAATCCTGCGCGAAGAGTCCCACCTAGCAACCATATAATAATCGTACGGCAACATTGGAGAACGATGCAGAAATAGTGACGCAATAATCTGAAAAATCTGTGCAACACATATCAGAGTGTCAGGGCAACTTATATGCTCTTACAATGGTTCAGTGTTCAATTTATTTCATATAGCACCGAATTTAATTACTTCTCGTTACGTATAATTTACATGACGGAAGGTTGATCATCCGATGCATAAAAACAAATTATGTTAAGAACCGATAAACATATACAATACATATATAGTATAGCTTTAGATACGTACACTTTTTCAAGAACGATTCCCTTGGCGTGAGAAGCACCACCGAAGGGATTGGCCTTCCAACGTGTACCTAGATGGGCTTTCTTGTAATCTTTATCAGCCCATCTTTGCTCCCGTCGATGGTTCACGTGTTTACGTGCAGTTCTCAGACCGCGGGGTTTACCTTAACCAAGAAATAATGATCGTGAACAATAATCCAGAAAATGCTCACGTATAAACATATTTTATAATATATACCACGAATGAAAGTGAATAATATTTATGGATGATTGTTTTATGAATGGGAAATATTAGATTAAAAATTTACTCCGGTTTTAAGATCAATACTAACCTGCAGTTTATAATAAATTTGTATCAATTTTATAAGCGATAAAGGCATAATGGGTCGATTTTAAGAAAGGGAATTAATTAGTGAAAGTGCTAATGAATGGCTGCTAAAATTTATTTGAGATTTTAAATGGAAATAATGAGAAATAGTCAATACTGTAACACCTACCCATGTTGTTGCTATTGATGGATGATAAAAAAGGCTGTTTATATGTCAACAGTTAAGTTAACCACATATCAACAAATGAACTACTGAAAGGATGTAGCATGTATATAATATGTTATATCGAATTCTTTTGGAAGAACTACCTCACCTTTAGGTTGATTTAGGTTAGGCAATGATTTTTTATTTAATAATTCATAACAATGTCTGTTCCGCAAAGGGCTTTGCCCCAAAGTAAAGAGGCCTTATTGAAATCATACCGTACTCGACTAAAAGACGATGTAAAAAGTATGTTAGAAAACTTCGAAGAAATTGTTAAACTAGCCAAAGGTGATAATGATTCGCAACTATCTAGAATGACTCAATGCGAACAAGATACTTATGAAATGCACGTTAGGGCTGCAAATATGGTTCGGGCAGGAGAATCCCTGATGAAACTAGTTTCGGATATCAAGCAATATCTAATATTAAATGATTTTCCGAGCGTGAACGAGGCAATTACACAGAATTCAAAATTATTCCGGTATGTTGTCGAGCAAAATTTAGTTTATTGTTATTAAGAAGTGTACTTGCAGAACCAAACAAGTAGAATGCGATCAAAAACTTATGTCTTTAAGAGACGACATGGCTGCTGATTTATATGATTTGGAGGAAGAATATTATAACAGTATCAATAAGTAAATGTATTTATTTGATTTGATTAATTCTTAATTGTACCTAGCGAATAAATGTTTATATTATCTATATTTACGTATCAATCTAAAAATATCACAAATTGGTTGAAAAAGCATCGAAATGACATATTGCACTAGTTTCGAAACATTAAATTAAGATCTGTTTATTTTCAGCTCATCCTGTTGTCCATATAAAAGGCTCCAATCTCTCCTCAACCGGCAAATACGAATTTAACGTTTCAATTTTTTCTAAAGTCTGATTTAAAATTAAATGACATTTACTCAGTTGACTAGACAGTTCTGTCACCTTTGATAACTTCTCTATATATTTGGCAATCCTCTTTTGTTTATCAGTAGTGCGACTTACTAACTTAGCGACCTCAGCATCCGTTTCTCGTATCCTCTGCGTCAAGGCATTTTGCTCTGTAGCGACAAGATTAGCACAGGCGTGATAATGCTGGTAATATCGAGTGCACAGCTTATTTAACGGGGCGGGATCCAACCATTCCAGCACTTCCGGATCCCTAGCAGCTGGCAGATTGAGAGTTGCTCGCATTATTGGCAGAAACATCGGTATTTGTTGTAAGCGCAGTATATCGGGGTCACGTTCGACATTTGGGGCTACTGTCGCGTTTTTCACGATTACAATGTTGTGGGCGGTCGATTTGGTTGGAATAGGCTTCTTAAAAGCAACCTTTCTCTTCGCTGTAGGTGGCTTCGGTACTAATTTGGGTGAATCTAAGAGTTTATTGCAATTTAGCACTACAATAAAGATTTGATATTCTACTACAATATTTGATATTCGTTCTCACCACCAATAGGTCGATTAACAGTGTAACTTATATATGGTAAATCTATATCACTGCAAACGCTGGGTCCAGGCGACGTTGATCTAGGTCTCATTTCGCCTGTATCCGTTGTAGGGCTTATTCTGCTACTTCGGAAAGTCTCTGCGGCAACTGTGTGTTGTCTTCGGAAAGTAGGAGTAAGATTTGTAGTTCCACGAGAAGAAATGTCTTCCAAACTACGCTGACGACGCAATTGAGATGATTGTTCACTTCCCATTATAGGAAACAATTATTTTTTATAAACTTGATATTTGATTTTGTTTACATTCAGAATTCGATATATCATCAGCATACGAATATAAGACATCCGTAGTTCAAATGAACAGGAATATTGAATTCGCTGAAAAAACACAACGAAATAAAATATATGAAGGAGTAAGCTAGTTTTTCAAACGTGTCTTTAAATTTCTATGGAAATACATAATATTATTCTGTTTTTTGTTTAATCGGATACATTTACACGTTTTTCCACCAGTCCTGCGCACTCGTTAGATAATCAGTTATTAGCATCCGAATATAATAAATCCGTAGTTCAAATGCATAAGAATTGTATAGAAATGCATTGTATTTATTGAACAAACACAACGAAATAAAGTAAATCAAGGCTTTTCAATTTGTTTTCACCAGTATTCCACCCGTCCTTTCAAATTTTTCAATTTTTTTAACACGTTTTGCACCAGTCCTGCGCACTCGCTAGAAAATAAGTGTTCCTTATGTCACATTGATCAGTTGCGCCATCTCTAACCGTTTTCCCTATAGCATTTCCACATTTCATACCCTATTGAAATTCTACACCCAACCAACATAGCTAGTGCTTGACGGTGATTCGACGGTGCAGTCTCGTGTTTCCTTCGCATTGGTTGGGGGATGCTATGCGGATGGTGTTGTGCTTGTGTTTGGTGTGTGAGCTTAACCTAACTTCTTTCTAAGTGTGTAGTTTCGTAAAAGAGCTTGCCCAATCCGGCAATTTATAAAACAATTGACTGACAGTGTGTGCGTTTATTACATTTATTATTGACTTTTGACATGTCGTGTTACGGTTGTTTTTGAGACATTCCTGAAGATGTTCCCTGTTGTTTACCACGGTGGGCCATGCAATAAATTGTGGTAAGAAAACCTTAATAGTGGCATTATATAAAACCCGGTCTAGTTTGCGTGACTAGCGATCATTAACGTGAATTCGTTTGGCATAAATTACTTGAACGGGGTGAGTCTGAGAGGCTATTTGATATAAACCCTCTTTGAGGTTCGGTGAGCTGCTTGCCTGCTTATACAATGCATATTATTATCTCGGGAATTATAGGAATGAACCCTGTAATCGGAGGCGCTTCAAATATAAGTATATTTATCAAAAAAAAAATGGTGAGTTTTGGAAAATAAAAAAAGCAGAAATGTATGGTAAAGAAATTTATTTTTAAATAAGATTGAAATTGAAATGCTGGGGCGAAAATAATTTCATAATATAATGTTAAATAGCGAAAACCAAAGAATAGTTGAAGGGGTTAGCGTATTTTTAACCGTATTTTAAATTTTTAACAAACGTTTTATATGTAATTAGGTGTAATATTTTTGGGTATTTAAAAATTTCAAAATGTCACTATTATATCAATTATTTTACAACTTTTCGGTTATAAAGGATAACAAATTTTTCGAACATGGATGTAAAAAATATCGTTGTATCGTGTATATATTAAGGGCACGTAAAAAAAAAAATTGATAATGTTAAATATTCACTAGATTATGGAATAAATCTTTGTGATATAATAATACATGATAAAAATCGGCATAATATATGCCATTATTATCATTGAAGGGGTTAGAATAGAAAGGGTACAAGTACTTTTTTGAAATTCTTGAGAGAAGTGTAGTTTCTGAACATTAATATACCAATTTTTTAGTGGAGAAAAGGTTCAAGTGATTTTTCATACTACGAGTGTTATTTATCGTCGAGTAGAAATATGAAGTAACTTACATCACTAATGAACTAAGAATAGACAGGGTACAAGTGAGCTTATACCCTTTCTATTCCAAAAAATATATTGTTTTTATTGAGAGCTTGTTGCGTGTAATTCTCGTATAAAACCGGTAAAACCAAAAGTTCGTGTTATTCGTGTTACCTATTAATATGGAAAGTGACGAAGGTAAGTTTTTATTTTATTATTATTATTCACGACATGACAAAAGATTGTTTTTTTTCTTTTCTACATCTGAACAGTTTGATTCAAGATCCAAAAAAAAACTCAGATAAAAAGAGCTTAAAATTTAACAGCATTATCCACTTTAAATATACGAAAAAATCAGAAGTTTATTCTGTTGAATTTAAAAGCACATTAGATATGATTTTCCATTTTCCAAATGTATTATTGCTCTTATTGCTGGTCGACCGCCAACAAAATTGAATATGGTTTTTTTCTAAGTTGTCAAATAACAGCGCCTTAAAATGTTTCAAGAAAAATGTTTCAAGAAAAATGGAGTAATCTGCAAGCATTATTGGACTATGTGCCACCGAAATTTCACAAATTTTATAAACACGTGGAGCACGGATCCAAGGATTGCAAAAAGAAGAAAATTACAGAAGACGAAAACATCATTCCTACGGCTTCTACATCTAACACTGAAACTCAAGACTCTGTTCAGGATTCGGTTGTTGAAGAGGATATATTAATAGATTCGGATTATGAAATTTAGCTTGTATATATATTTTGCATATATATTTTTCTAAATAAAACTGTTTTTGATATTGGCTCTATTTATTTTCAATGTATGTTCCATTGATTTGGAATAGTAAAGGTATAAGTGCAATTTTTTTTTAAAAATTTGTACATAATCATTTATGATGTTTGGTTTACTTATTACATAGAAATATTAGCCTTTTCAGACGCTATATGTGTAAAAATAATTTTTATTGCCTAATTCAATAATTAATAAAGTCCAGTCAACTTTCATGTCAATTATCTCAAAACTATAAAAATGTTACTTATTCTAACCCCCTCAATGGATCGCATTTATCAACTGATCGAATAATTCTTCAGTAAGGACATTTGTATATAAGAATTTAAGGGTCAAGTTCAAGAAATTTTCTATATCGGCTGTTGGGCATTGGTCTTTTTGAAGGGACGTTTCGAATCTGATTCAATTGATCCCCTTGGAAGAAACAATGATATTTAAAAAATTAATTATAATTATGTCATGTGATACCATTATTTTAATTAATATTAAATCGATTAAAATTTAGAATAATATTTATAACATCGGTGGCCATCTGACAGATTGCACATGTGCGTTAGTAAATTACTATTGGTCTCCTGTGTTTGTTAATTTATTTGGATCTTTAGTTTTTTAGCCTTCTTTTATTTGCAATAGAACAATTGTTTTTAAACATTTTTATTACAAGAATTAATAGGATATAGATCGTTTCTAAAATTTGGAAACTGACCGATTTTAATGT
Source organism: Leptodirus hochenwartii (assembly GCA_947310635.1). NCBI lineage: Eukaryota > Metazoa > Arthropoda > Insecta > Coleoptera > Leiodidae > Leptodirus > Leptodirus hochenwartii. Next base: position 4,612,360 of record OX371181.1, read on the forward strand.
ATAAAATTTGATTACTATATATATTTGATATGTTTATTTTTGATATGATACCAGCCGAATTAATAAAACACGCAGGGGAAAAAATGCAGGAGCGATTATACAGGTTAGTTTGTAAAATATATGAGAAGGGAGAAGTACCACAGGATTTTCAGCGTAGTAGAATAGTAACAATGCCGAAGAAAATAGGAGCTAATTTGTGTGAGAACTATAGGACCATTAGTCTACTATCACATGCATCGAAGATATTGTTAAAGATTATTTATAGGAGATTAGAAAATAAAGTAGAGGAAAGGCTAGGAGAAGATCAGTTTGGTTTTAGGAAAAACAGAGGGACGAGAGAGGCGATTCTAGCACTAAGAACGGTAGTAGAAAAAAGAAAGAGGGTAGGAAAGGTAACTTGCATAGCTTTTGTAGATTTAGAAAAGGCATTTGATAATGTAGATTGGGACATAATGTTTAGAATTTTAAAAGAAACGGGTATAGATTATAAGGATAGGAGAATAATTTTTAATTTATATAAACACCAAACTGCCTTAGTTAGAATTGAGGGGGAAGAAGAGGTAGCAAAAATAGGGAAGGGAGTTCGGCAGGGATGTACACTCTCACCGTTATTATTTAATCTATATATAGAAGATGCAATAAACAAAGTAAAAGAAGAGTATAGTGTAGGTGTGAATGTACAGGGAGAGAAAATATATATGTTGAGATTCGCCGACGATATAGCTATATTGGAAGAAAGCGAAAAGAATTTAGAAAGGGTATTGAATGGTATGCAGGCAGTATTGACTAGGGATTTTAACATGAAAATAAATATAGGTAAAACTAAAGTGATGAGGTGTGACAAAAAGGAATGCAGTAGAAAAATGAGGATCACAATAGGAGATAATAGAATCGAAGAAGTGTCAGATTTTTGTTATTTAGGCAGTAGAATCACAAAAGATAATCGAAGCAAGGTAGATATAAAGTGTAGGATAGCACAGGGTAGGAAGGCATTCGTAGAAAAAGAACAGATTTTAAGATCAAATATTGACTTGGGTATTAGAAAAAGATTACTGAAGGTATATGTTTGGAGTGTAGCACTGTACGGGTGTGAGGCGTGGACTATAGGAAAGGAAGAGAAGCGTAGATTAGAAGCACTTGAAATGTGGTGTTATAGGAGGATGATGAGGATTGGTTGGGAAGATAAAGTAACAAATGAAGCTGTACTAGAGTTAGTAGGGGAGAAGAGAAGTATCTGGAGAGTGTTACAGCGTAGGAGAGACAGATTAGTAGGGCATATTCTTAGGCATGGGGGGATTATGCAATTGATCATAGAAGGTAGAGTGGAGGGAAAGAGAGGGGTAGGTAGGCCTAGATTGGAGTATGTGAGTCAGATAGTTGAAGACGTTGAGATGAATAGCTATAGGGAGATGAAGGGATTAGCTCAGGATAGATCGGCATGGCGTGCTGTTTCCAACCAATCTTTAGGATTGCGGACTCTTTAACTAATGTTTATTTTGATAATATTTAGTTGCTAATGGCCACGTAAAAATGGTGTAAATTATAATGCAAGTTCCTATCATTAAGCATAAAGTTGTAAAATATAATCGCCATTTAGCATCATATAATTTGAGCACAAAAACATTCAGTAGAATCGTCTTTGGTTACAATCCTATTGGACAACTTCTCACAGATGAAAATCAATTGGTTATATTGCATAACTTTATACTCAGTGATGTACTCTTTTATAATACAAATATACAGTATCTAAAGAGCAATATTTCTCTCCCTGATTTTGTTGTGGTGCGTACTTAAATTCTAATATCGCGGTGGTACAGATATATAGCTTATCTCAAAAATTAAGGTCCGATTGCTCTAAAAGGGTCCACACAACCTTATGTATCGTATATCGTATGGGTGGTCGAGAGACATAATGCATTTGGTGAAGTTAAGCACCGACATAGTCGTAAATGTCACGTTTCCTTGTAATCTATGTTGTAGTCCTGGGCCTGGGTGGCGTAAGGATTCTAATATAGGCCATCGCCTGGAACGGCCTGGAGACCCAAGCACTTATACGTACTAACCGTTATTCAATGTATATGCAATTGTTTGTGTCTGTGCGGTGCAGAATATGTAAAAGGGGATTTAGTTTTGGGCAATATTGAAATTTGTTTGGTCGCCATGTGTTATTACTAATTACCATAAGATCTCCATCCTACAATCCAAACGTGTATGGATCAAATTAAATGAATTCAGATTCATGATCGATGTCGTCCTGTTTATTTTATTTTTTCAATAAATGCTAACTTTTCATTTTGATTGTTTAGTTTGGTCAGCCTTGAATTATTGTTATTACGCGCACGCGTATTACTCGTCGTTTTCTATCATTCAGCACTTTGGTTTATACAATAAACGTAAGAGGTCGCTTGAAGGCGGAGAACTTCTGTCATGTTGACTTTTTGTTTAATTGTATAGCGATTACGATTCGTGACACGGGTATTTTCTTTAGTTTTTATCTTGTGCTACTGAAGATATGAAATGCATAGCCTTCGAAATGTGCATCTAGCTATTAAATGCTTTATAGTAAACAAATATCTAGTTACGGTTTTTTACAACTAAATATGATGATATACAAAAGAAGGTGTCAATAGTGTGCCAATGCACTGCATATGCCTCCTAGGAGCAAGACATGGGCAACGACGCTCTGGCCTATAGAGCGGTCCCTATACAGGGATCCCGGTCTATAGGAAAGATTTCAGGCTAACCCACGGTATTAGGGGGATTAGGCTGAATCGGTGGGGCGACGGCTAAAATATGCACTCATTGGTCGGTGCAAGGCAAGGAGAAACCAGCACTGTACCTTTCTCAAGCTTACAGCAAAGTATTAGGCACAAAGAAAAGGGCAGGTAGGAGGGAATGGATCACGGAAGAAATAGTTGAAATGATAGAAGCAAGAAGGAAAATTAAAATTGGAAACACAGAAGCAGGACAGAAAAAATATAAGGAACTAAGGAACTTAATTAATAGGAAATGCAAGCTAGCGAAAGAAGAGTGGATAAAAGGAAATTGTGAGGATATTGAGGAGGATATGAGAAGAGGTAAAGTAGATTTGGGCTACAGGAAAATTAAGTCACATTTTTTTAAGTAAAACCAAAGGGTAACATTATATGTGATAAGCAGGGTAAGGAACTCACAGAAAATAAGGAAAAAGCTAGAAGATGGAAGGAGTATCTTGAAGATTTATATAAAGGTAGGCAGGACATGGAGGAGCTAGAAAGTGTGGAACAGATAGATGAGGATGACTTAGGTCCTAGCATACTTAGGTCAGAGTTTCATAGAGCATTAAATGATTTACGGAATAACAAAGCAGCGGGGATTGATATGATACCAGCCGAATTAATAAAACAAGAAGGGGAAAAAATGCAGGAGCGATTATACAGGTTAGTTTGTAAAATATATGAGAAGGGAGAAGTACCACAGGATTTTCAGCGTAGTAGAATAGTAACAATGCCGAAGAAAATAGGAGCTAATTTGTGTGAGAACTATAGGACCATTAGTCTACTATCACATGCATCGAAGATATTGTTAAAGATTAATTATAGGAGATTAGAAAATAAAGTAGAGGAAAGGCTAGGAGAAGATCAGTTTGGTTTTAGGAAAAACAGAGGGACGAGGGAGGCGATTCTAGCACTAAGAACGGTAGTAGAAAAAAGAAAGAGGGTAGGAAAGGTAACTTGCATAGCTTTTGTAGATTTAGAAAAGGCATTTGATAATGTAGATTGGGACATAATGTTTAGAATTTTAAAAGAAACTGGTATAGATTATAAGGACAGGAGAATAATTTTTAATATATATAAACACCAAACTGCCTTAGTTAGAATTGAGGGGGAAGAAGAGGTAGCAAAAATAGGGAAGGGAGTTCGGCAGGGATGTACACTTTCACCGTTATTATTTAATCTATATATAGAAGATGCAATAAACAAAGTAAAAGAAGAGTATAGTGTGGGTGTGAATGTACAGGGAGAGAAAATATATATGTTGAGATTCGCCGACGATATAGCTATATTGGAAGAAAGCGAAAAGAATTTAGAAAGGGTATTGAATGGTATGCAGGCAGTATTGACTAGGGATTTTAACATGAAAATAAATATAGGTAAAACTAAAGTGATGAGGTGTGACAAAAAGGAATGCAGTAGAAAAATGAGGATCACAATAGAAGATAATAGAATCGAAGAAGTGTCAGATTTTTGTTATTTAGGCAGTAGAATCACAAAAGATAATCGAAGCAAGGTAGATATAAAGTGTAGGATAGCACAGGGTAGGAAGGCATTCGTAGAAAAAGAACAGATTTTAAGATCAAATATTGACTTGGGTATTAGAAAAAGATTACTGAAGGTATATGTTTGGAGTGTAGCACTGTACGGGTGTGAGGCGTGGACTATAGGAAAGGAAGAGAAGCGTAGATTAGAAGCACTTGAAATGTGGTGTTATAGGAGGATGATGAGGATTGGTTGGGAAGATAAAGTAACAAATGAAGCTGTACTAGAGTTAGTAGGGGAGAAGAGAAGTATTTGGAGAGTGTTACAGCGTAGGAGAGACAGATTAGTAGGGCATATTCTTAGGCATGGGGGGATTATGCAATTGATCATAGAAGGTAGAGTGGAGGGAAAGAGAGGGGTAGGTAGGCCTAGATTGGAGTATGTGAGTCAGATAGTTGAAGACGTTGAGATGAATAGCTATAGGGAGATGAAGGGATTAGCTCAGGATAGATCGGCATGGCGTGCTGTTTCCAACCAATCTTTAGGATTGCGGACTCTTTAACTAACGATCTTATCGTAATTAATTTACGATTACTAACGGCTGTTAGTAAAATACGACATCAAATATTTTATATGATATATGTCGAAGACTATAAATATTTCATATTAAATTCGAAAGCGATTTGCAAAATTTTGTGTCAAGATATTTTTGATAAGCATGATATAAATTGTCACAATTATTCCAAATATTTTAACTTAGGTTCGGCAAATTTGGCCGATGTTAGTTTTTGGTAGAGTTTTAAAGTTGAAAATATTTTGACAAACTCAAACAACATTTCTTATCAACAAAGGCACTTATTATAGAATTTTTTGCAGTAATATCAAACAGCATGAGTAAATGAATTCTGAATTAATATTGCGTTCGAGATTTTTTACAATTCGACATATTAATATTGCTTTAATTCTCAAATAATTTCTTCAAAACTAATCGAACTATTTGAAATATTTTGCGTTCGTGAGATTTTTCCTTTTGTGAAACTAAAACGCAGTTTTCTTTTTATTTGGAAAAAAATGGTAAAAGCTTTAGAAATGCGTATTGATTACCAACAATCACCGAAGAAGGAAAAAACTTACTTGCTGACGACAGAACGATTTATAGCCTCTTCTCCATCTGCAGGTACACATATACACACTCGTTAATTTGTCGTTTATTTCTAACGCCGAAGACTATCAGTCATGCGACAGTTTCTTCGGCTGTGTATGCACACTACCATTTGGCCGATGGAAAGGAGAAAGCAGTTTTTTTCACGGTTCGTGTAATAATTTGAAGCTTCCCATGAAATTTTTTTGATAAATACGACTTTTTCTAACGGCTACAAAAAAACGGGATTATAGGGGCTTAAAAAGACGGTGGTCTAGAAAAGAAAAGTTTACGAAGTGATTATGACGTGAGCTTGTATAACTTTGTCGCACGAATTTTGAATCACAAAAATTATCAGCGGCCAAATGATGCGCAATGAATGTGGACAGTTATGTGTTCTAAGAAAATAAATTTAAAGTCATTATGTTTAAAGTTTATATCTTTAAAAGTAAGTGTTTTAATAGGTCTCGTAATGAACTGTTTTTGTGGCATTTTCGTATCATTATCTTTCTCATGTATCACATCTATGCATATTTTATACGTTGATTTATATTTGTAATAGCCTCACGACCGTATAATGCAATTTCTATATCAATCAATATTATATTTAATTTTTTTTCCAATTTTCTGCGAACGATTATATCTTCCTTGCACCATTATTAATGATATGAATTGATTTCGATTATTCTTTGGCAATGCTATTTCCTATAAATACAAAAAATCTGATACTTCATTAATTTTATCATTTCCTATTTAACCTTTACCTTTCTTCTGATCTTTTATTATTTACACCTTCATTTTTTACTCAGTTTTGATTTTACTTATCTAGATTATAATATAGCAGGTATTCCTTTTATAAATTTCTAAATTTCTGTCCTTTATTAATATCCCAAGTAACCAAAAGCTCCAGATTAGTCAAGGGATTTTTATATCTGTAGATTTTTGACAGATGTTAGTTCACGTAAAATTATAAACATTTGATATCACATCATTTTTAAGCTAAACAATATATTAACAGTATAGAATATCACCCAAATACCGTAACTTTAAGCATTAAGTATCTAAATGTACATTTCGAACGCTATGCCCCCATCTTCAGTAGCACAAGATAAAAAACTAAATAAAATACCTCTGTTACGGTATTTGGGTGATATTCTATACTATTATTTAGCACCGTAGTGATATTTTTTAAAAAATATATTAACAATCAATTTTTGTATATATTATTTACAAATTTGTAATATATAAATATTATGTTGATGTAACAAAGTTGCAAATCCTAAGGAATATTTTTTAATAGTATGATCCTAAAATAAATTGTGTAATACTTTGGTTTGCTTGAATCAAAAAAATGTAGTGATTTGATGAATAATTTTAATTTATCAACCGCGTACAATTTTGTTTTTACTGCACTATTAATTACAGAAATTTATCAAAATTTATCTTTCAGAATACTTGTTCATGAATATTTTACACTATTTTATTAACGCTTCATTCTTTTGACTATAAGTAGCTAGCTTGCTGAAAACACATCCATGTGTGAGAATGTTGATTGAATCGCTGTGTATATAATATTTAATTTGCGTGAATATCATAACAACTGATTCCGCCTATCGCCAAAAAAGTAATCTTTCAGTTTATAACGTTTTTACCGAAAATACTGTAAAAACACATTCGCACCTTCGCACGATCGTATTGTGGAATTGTAACTGTCCATATATACGCAGTGTGCTTTTTTATATAAGATATATTTATTATGATATAGGTGAAGAAACAATGCCGAAGAAAATAGGAGCTAATTTGTGTGAGAACTATAGGACCATTAGCCTACTATCACATGCATCGAAGATATTGTTAAAGATTATTTATAGGAGATTAGAAAATAAAGTAGAGGAAAGGCTAGGAGAAGATCAGTTTGGTTTTAGGAAAAACAGAGGGACGAGAGAGGCGATTCTAGCACTAAGAACGGTAGTAGAAAAAAGAAAGAGGGTAGGAAAGGTAACTTGCATAGCTTTTGTAGACTTAGAAAAGGCATTTGATAATGTAGATTGGGACATAATGTTTAGAATTTTAAAAGAAACGGGTATAGATTATAAGGATAGGAGAATAATTATTAATTTATATAAACACCAAACTGCCTTAGTTAGAATTGAGGGGGAAGAAGAGGTAGCAAAAATAGGGAAGGGAGTTCGGCAGGGATGTACACTCTCACCGTTATTATTTAATCTATATATAGAAGATGCAATAAACAAAGTAAAAGAAGAGTATAGTGTGGGTGTGAATGTACAGGGAGAGAAAATATATATGTTGAGATTCGCCGACGATATAGCTATATTGGAAGAAAGCGAAAAGAATTTAGAAAGGGTATTGAATGGTATGCAGGCAGTATTGACTAGGGATTTTAACATGAAAATAAATATAGGTAAAACTAAAGTGATGAGGTGTGACAAAAAGGAATGCAGTAGAAAAATGAGGATCACAATAGAAGATAATAGAATCGAAGAAGTGTCAGATTTTTGTTATTTAGGCAGTAGAATCACAAAAGATAATCGAAGCAAGGTAGATATAAAGTGTAGGATAGCACAGGGTAGGAAGGCATTCGTAGAAAAAGAACAGATTTTAAGATCAAATATTGACTTGGGTATTAGAAAAAGATTACTGAAGGTATATGTTTGGAGTGTAGCACTGTACGGGTGTGAGGCGTGGACTATAGGAAAGGAAGAGAAGCGTAGATTACAAGCATTTGAAATGTGGTGTTATAGGAGGATGATGAGGATTAGTTGGGAAGATAAAGTAACAAATGAAGCTGTACTAGAGTTAGTAGGGGAGAAGAGAAGTATCTGGAGAGTGTTACAGCGTAGGAGAGATAGATTAGTAGGGCATATTCTTAGGCATGGGGGGATTATGCAATTGATCATAGAAGGTAGAGTGGAGGGAAAGAGAGGGGTAGGTAGGCCTAGATTGGAGTATGTGAGTCAGATAGTTGAAGACGTTGAGATGAATAGCTATAGGGAGATGAAGGGATTAGCTCAGGATAGATCGGCATGGCGTGCTGTTTCCAACCAATCTTTAGGATTGCGGACTCTTTAACTAAGGTGAAGATAAAATATATCGGCTACATTCAATGTCGAAAATTGTGCATGTATAGTTATGTTTTAAATCTAAACAGAACTCAATTATCGCAATAGATGATTTTAACAGAGGTATTGATATTAAAAAAAAACTGCCAGAACTGTGGTGGTCTTGGTGGATTTATATACATAAAAAATCTTTCCAATTATTAGTCGTAAATCCATTTTTACCGACGCGGTCCTGAACCGAATTAATGTTCGCTAGAATATGATTGGGATTTACGTTGACGATTTATTATTTTGTTTTCAAGATTGTTGAAAATTGTTTTCAAAAATTTATTGTACTTAAGGACGTGATCTTCGGTTGCAAAATATTAGTTCAGATTTTTAGACTGTTTTGGATGACTTTGGGTTAATACTTTCCATTTATATAGAACGAATATATATTATATAATTCCTGATATTAGGGCATTGATATAATATGGATAGGAGAATTATTTTCAATCTATATAGACATCAAACTACTTTAGTAGAAGAGGTAGCAAGAATAGGAAAGGGAGTCTCGCAGGGGTGTACACTTTCGCCGTTATTGTTTAATCTATACATAGAAGATGCAATAAACAAGGTTAAAGAAGATTATAGTGTAGATGTGAAAATCCAGGGAGAGGAAATATATTATATAATTTATTGGCGCTATTTTAATATATATTTATTCTCGAAAAATGATTAAATTCTAACTTCGATAGAGTTCGTTAAATTCTATTCCCAACTTTGCTTTTGACAGATGTCATTATGACATTACACCGGAGCTGCCATTATGTCATTACACTTCAGTAGTATTCCGTTTCTCTAGCTGCACCCCATTCTCATTTATTCACCCTGTCTAACCCCCTTTCGGCCACCCCAACAGTTCTTCTACCAGCAATGCACTCACGTCAATCCCAATCGAGTAGATTCGGGCGGAAGAATGTAGATTGACTACTAGCACCTATAGTGTGTATATTGTGGACTGCGAAATGCCAAAATGTATAGTCAGCAGTGGCGGCTCTTGATATTTCTCTCGAGGAGGGCGCATTTCTTAAAAAAATAACATAATAGTAAGAAATGTAACCTAAAATCGAAGCAAAATGATTAAATTCAATTATTTCTTGAAAGTGGTATTCCGCTCTTCTATCTTTCATTGATATAAACACCCCTTGCACAAGTTTGTGATCAATTTAAAACAGGCAATGGCCTACCTAAATCTTTAATTTTTACGTTGTCCTCAAGAGAAAGCCTACAAAACTCTATTTATATAAAGAACTAACACTATTCATTTTTATTAAATATATTCTTGGTGAAACACGTGGCAAAATCGTACTTACGTAACTACACAGAACAATGCAACTGTCTTATCTGGCTATTCGATATCAATTTTCGTATTTACTATACTAGGCTTCTCTGTTGGGACGCTAAAGAATCGCAGCCCAGAATAGATTAAAATAACGATATATTCTTAGCTGTAGAAGCAGCGTCACGTCACGTTGCTATAGCAACCCGGGCCGCTAGTTTGTATGCGGACAGACGAAACAGATGATATACTGCATACGGTTGCTCTCACTAGATAGGATATATATATATATATAGCGCTTGCAATAGATAGGATGAATGAATATGTACTGAACTCATACTTGCTCGCCGGCACACCGTGTTGTGTTACATGCTATCGCAACGCAAGCTTTATCTTTTAGGAAAAATAATGCCGAGTTAAAATATCGCAATACAATTATATATCTACGGTGATGCGCTCAATGTTTCGGGGGGGCGCGCGGCCGTGCGGCCTCGAAAGAAACCGCCACTGATAGTCAGTCATTCATTTGGGCCCCACGGTGTGAAAATATCGTAATCTAGTGGTGAAATTTTGTCGTCGTCATCATGTATGCAGATGGAAATCTAAAATTCCATTTTAGGCAACGTAAAATGTAAAAGTTAATTTTCTAAATTATTTTCTATACCGGCTCTAAATTCAAATGTATCATGATTTGTATTTCATCAAGTATTTCAAGATATTTTAAGTATTGCCAGATATTTCAAATTGCAAGTATTTCTAGATATTTGAAGGGACTGCAAATTTTGCACGTGGTAACCCTTAGCTCCAATAGTACTTACGGGTTGTAGAAAAACACGTAAAAAGCCATCGGGCAAATGCTGGAGATAAAGAGATCGATTGGCTGTCCACTCTAGAATCTATAATGTGTACTCCTGCAAATTTATACTGGATGGGTAACTGTAGAGTTTAGCAAACGGTTATTCTTTGTTGTATGTAACTAATTTTATATATGGTAATTTTTTTCCAACTGGCGAACGTCCGCGGCTGCAAGGGTATGCGCACTCGTCTTACAGCCCTGGAGTAAGCACAGCCCCTAAAGCGTTCATATGTAAACATCCTCTATTGAATATCTTATTGGATAGGTGCAGTTATCGGTTCAGCAGTTATTTTGTAACTAAATATTTTTGAGACATTATTGGCCGAACTCTTAGTTTTTGAATTTTAAAATTCTAAATTTCTGCTGCGTAGAAATTGATCATCTAGAAAGCGCCGTAGACGAAATTATTTTAGAACGTATCTCTTTGAAGATACCTCGTAAAAACGCGCTTGAGACATATTTTTCATGTATCAACTTCTTTTCGGGTTTTTGACAATACTTGAAATTCAGAGATTTTTTTTTAACGGTGTACTATTATTATTGTTCGCTTATTTTGTAAAGTGCATTTTTTAGAACAGTGCCAAGTGAACAAAATGAAAGACTTGGAGATTTCTTTATTTGCATAAGATACACTATTATTATTATTATTATTATTATACATCTTATATGGACCGGTCCTTACATATATTTAAATATTTTTATTGGATGCCAAATGCAACCTCACAAATTTCGCCAAAAATACTACCACCGTGTATATCGTACAAAATACATTGAATATATGGTGCGTCCACTGATTGAGAGTGGCCCCGGGCCCCCCCCTGGGGGTCCACGCGAATAGCGGAGCACCACTGGGCACTATAGACCATACTATAGCAGGCACAGAGAGACAGAAGAGCACTCGATCACTCAACTGTGCTGACCTATTGGCCCCACAGCACCTGGGAAAATGGTTCATACATATGCTCCTTCCGATGCGATGCATTAAACCGTCTGTAATGTATACACTCATGAAGCAAATGTTGGTGGCTGTTGTAAAATATGAAGAAAATTGAAATTGACAAACTATGCAACTGATATAGCACTCGTAGTATTCACACGTCACTCGTATTCCATCCAATGATAATACGCGTAGCTGGGCATGCGTAGTCAGCACTCCATTTGCGCGGTGTTGCCAGTTGCGCATGGTTGTAGTGCAAGTGCTGTGAATTGCATAAAGTATATTCAAATTGGTATGATATGATTTAAATACAAGGATGATAATGATGGTATAATACAATTACACCATTCATTTGATATTTTAGTACATTGCTTAAATATATCTGCAAATAATGTTGAAGCGGCTTAAGAATTTGGTTTCGCTTCAAAAGTACCAAGAAGTTTGTCGTATGATAGCTCTTTGTGAACTAATCAATGATTCTATCGCAATGGAAAATTCTTTTGATTAAATAGTTGATGTATTTTTGATCGAACATTATAATATTTAAATTTTTGACTTCGAAATGTTTTTGCAATCGTTGAGTTTGCCACCCAGCCGTTCCAAAATTTTCAAGTTAAGTACGAAGTATGAAGTATGAAGAGTTCCGCATATTTTTAAGATGATGCGTTAATTTTTGGCACTGCTTCAAGAATTCTGGCAAGAATTAAAAAAAGTTGCTAACGTAGTTAATACAGTCAAAATCTGCCATTACTTAATCTCAACCTTTCTTAATGTTTAAAAATTCTTAGCTCAAAATATATCAATTTTCTTATGAAAAATTAACATGGCAATCGGCCCCCTTTAATAAAAAATTAAGTAGAAAATATTTTTGAGGGTGAACTAATATTAGGAGAGTAACATATTTTGTATATTTTCAAATAATTAAATTATAAAAGCTATAATATACCTTCATAGTAAAGCCTCATATGTTAGTGGAAGATTTATTATCTACTGTGTCATTTATTTTACACAATATTAATTTAATATTGTGTAAAATTTTAGTTAAAGAGTCCGCAATCCTAAAGATTGGTTGGAAACAGCACGCCATGCCGATCTATCCTGAGCTAATCCCTTCATCTCCCTATAGCTATTCATCTCAACGTCTTCAACTATCTGACTCACATACTCCAATCTAGGCCTACCTACCCCTCTCTTTCCCTCCACTCTACCTTCTATGATCAATTGCATAATCCCCCCATGCCTAAGAATATGCCCTACTAATCTGTCTCTCCTACGCTGTAACACTCTCCAAATACTTCTCTTCTCCCCTACTAACTCTAGTACAGCTTCATTTGTTACTTTATCTTCCCAACCAATCCTCATCATCCTCCTATAACACCACATTTCGAATGCTTGTAATCTACGCTTCTCTTCCTTTCCTATAGTCCACGCCTCACACCCGTACAGTGCTACACTCCAAACATATACCTTCAGTAATCTTTTTCTAATACCCAAGTCAATATTTGATCTTAAAATCTGTTCCTTTTCTACGAATGCCTTCCTACCCTGTGCTATCCTACACTTTATATCTACCTTGCTTCGATTATCTTTTGTGATTCTACTGCCTAAATAACAAAAATCTGACACTTCTTCGATTCTATTATCTCCTATTGTGATCCTCATTTTTCTACTGCATTCCTTTTAAAATTTATATAAACAAAACCAGATTAATTATTTTGGTTAGATTGCGCTAAGCTCATTTTTGAAAATATTAATTTGAGTAACCTTACAATGGGAAAATCCTGAAATATATAAAGAAATATAAAGAAAAATAAAGGAATATCACAATATAACGGCAAAATCTATAACCTATATAAAGAAATTATCATATTAAAAAAAAGACGCTATACTTCTAGTCATTCTAATAACGAATTCATCTCTAAATATGATAAAAATGAAAAGTGAATACAATAATTTGAACATCTTCGTAGATTTTTTACAAATTTCTTTACAAACGTACACGAATGATTCATTCTGTATTTTTAGTATCGTTTTAAATCTTATTTATGATGATGTAAGCAATTTATCGACTATTGATTTTTCATCTTAAGCTTATAAACTAATTAATTACCAGGAACTGATATTGTGAATTAAATCTTTATTTATTGCTAAATTTTGTTAAATTAGTTGATCTTCATGTAACTACCCTAATTCCAATGAAATTAATTTTAAATTTACAACCGTTAAACACAGATCCATGCAAAAACACCGCTGCGTTTTTTCCATTTAAAGAAAGTTCGGAGTGTACACAAGTGCCATTAAAGGACCCGTCAAAAGGATTTAACGAATTATCGACAACATTAATGAATACACTTGGCTCCGTTCACTTCAATTGAAAAGTATGGTTCGTATGTAATATGGTGCTGTTGGATTGGTGCAATATGAACTAATTTTTTTGCTTTTTCGCCTGATTCCGGCCGAGTAGTTTTTAAATTAATTTGGGGTGATTTTTAAATCGTATTAAATTATGCGCTGGATTGACGTAATTAACAATAAAATATTTATATAATAAGAAGAAGATAATTAATGTCAGGACAGATATATAGTATCTTTCTAATTAAGGCATCTGTATGTTGCAGATTAAGTGAGCGAAGTAGTAAAATTTAATGCAATATGAAAATATTTTATTTTGCAAGAAACAAAAATAATAAGGGAAATAATACAGAAAAAACTGCATTTATTATATATATATATAAGCAAAATGGAAGAAAGTGGACCAAAGAAGAAAAGGAACGACATTCTCGAAGGATGAAGGAAGTCTGGGAGCAAAGAAAATTGAATACAAAGAAGTATAGCCAAAGTTGATTTATCGTACCCTCCAAAAGGGTTATTCGAAAGAAGAAGAATATAAGCAAAAGTAAAACAATATTAAAGACAAAATGGGTGTTTAAATATTAGTAAGTTCGGGGATGAGGGTGCAGTAGATATCGATGCCCTTCAGGAATATGTCTACTGTCAAAAATTCGTCATGGTCGTGTAGAAGCACAGGTGTATTGTTCATAGGTGAAAATCCAAATGCTGGTATTCCCAGTTCTCGCAGATGACGAGCGTCCGTAATTCCAGGACAAATGCACGTCTTCGTGGTGATGCCCCTAATTATAAGAGAACCGATTTATATTTCACTTGGTATAGTAGTGGATTTAAGGGGGCATTAATTTAAAGTGGGATAACAAAAATTAATTTTCAGAAAATAGTCGAAATGCAGCTTTAAAATAATAATTTTGAATTAGTTGCAAAAATTTTATTGAATTGAAGAATGTCATTTTTAAAGGTGTAAATGTAAAAAAGTTAAAATATTCGATGAACACATATTTTTGATATTTTGAAATAAAATTGTGGTGATACATAAATTTATTTACTTGTAGAATACGTATTATTAAAACGTATGTTTACACAAAAAATAATGAACGAATTGTAAATTGTAAATGACCCAAGTGCCTATCAATGCAAACCTTAACTATTCTTTGTATTTTAATGTTAATATACAAATATTTGATGTTCTACTCTTCATTTTTAGAATTGGAAAATCTCGTTGTTTTATAAGAAATAAAATATGGCCTAAATACGGTTATGTAGATATTAGCGATGGCAAGCTGTAGGTCACTTTTAGGACCTAGTTCGTAGTTCATTTCAATGTACCGTTCACGAACTATAGGTCGTGAACTACTACATCTTTTAAAAATGAACTAGTTCACGACCTATATGACCAAATACATGCACATACTGAAAATAATCTCTTTTTTTGTCAATATAAAATATTAAATGTTAAAAAATAAATAAATTGAAATATTACAATACTTATTTTGAATTAGGAATGAGGAAGAAAAGACAACAATGTTTATAATTTATACAAAACATATATATAAGGAAATATAATCTTCTCTAGGTACTCATGATTATTTATATGAAGTTCTAAAATACTTATTGGTAGTTACTGATGAAAATGTTTACTACTTTACTAACACTTGAAAATTAAATGTACAAACTATAATAAAATGAACTAGATAGAATCGTTTTGTTTGGCGTTATAATTTATATTTTCTATTCCGAATCTTCTTCTCTGTTCAAACTTCAAAGCTTTGATTTGATATTAAATGATTGCATTGCACTCAGTATGAAATAGAAGAACTATAAGATTTAGATGTTTATTTTTGCATTATTGCAAAACTTTGCTATGGCATGACATATTTAAGAAAATATTTAATCTTACGAATATATTAATTATATTATTCCAACTGAAATCTGATACCAACATATAAATTGTGACTCAGCTCGGCAATGCTGCTGTTGCAATATTGCATCGAGTTTCCTATTTCATTCCCTTCACCAACACACTTTATCACTAAATAAATGTTAGTACTATATATGTAATGTATACTATACTGCATTCTTTATGAGTTGTTGTGTTTCATGAACGGTTTAGTAGACGACGTTTGCAATGTACTAATCGGAGTCATATTGTTAAAACCATCGTACTAAATTTAGTTTAATTTAATTATCAGATGCGTTAATATCGCAACAATCATCAAAGTTTTTATATGAATGAACAATTACTGTAATTTTACTCACAATTGCTTTATGGCCTTTTCGAGCGCTATGTAGTAAGGATTATCAGAGTTTAGTTTCGTACAAGGAAGTAGGGGCTCTTTTTGCACATATTCAAGGGTAACACCATCTCCAGCGTCTTTGCACCATTTGTTTAAGGTATTTTCCAAATCATTAACATCTGCAGTAACGGGAATGCGACAATCAATCATAACTGATAGTTCAGGTGGAATCACATTCGGCTGAATACCACCCTGAAAAGTGAACAAACTAGTATTTGTCAAATTTCATTTGACAAAGATTATTTTTGCAGGGTTTTAAACTTTATTTTATCTTTGATGTATATATTTATCTTTGATGTACTGCACTGGAATATTCAATGTGCCGTACGACTGACGCCACACTGTTTTGAATAGCACTACTCTGTACTGTATTGGTCAAGCCATTATACAGATCTTGATTTATGATGCGTGAACTTCTGTCACTTTCCGCCACTTTCAATAAAACGGTGTATATTTAGCAAAAAATTATAAAAATGGCTATATATATCACTATAGGAGATAATAGAATCGAAGAAGTGTCAGATTTTTGTTATTTAGGCAGTAGAATCACAAAAGATAATCGAAGCAAGGTAGATATAAAGTGTAGGATAGCACAGGGTAGGAAGGCATTCGTAGAAAAGGAACAGATTTTAAGATCAAATATTGACTTGGGTATTAGAAAAAGATTACTGAAGGTATATGTTTGGAGTGTAGCACTGTACGGGTGTGAGGCGTGGACTATAGGAAAGGAAGAGAAGCGTAGATTACAAGCATTCGAAATGTGGTGTTATAGGAGGATGATGAGGATTGGTTGGGAAGATAAAGTAACAAATGAAGATGTACTAGAGTTAGTAGGGGAGAAGAGAAGTATTTGGAGAGTGTTACAGCGTAGGAGAGACAGATTAGTAGGGCATATTCTTAGGCATGGGGGGATTATGCAATTGATCATAGAAGGTAGAGTGGAGGGAAAGAGAGGGGTAGGTAGGCCTAGATTGGAGTATGTGAGTCAGATAGTTGAAGACGTTGAGATGAATAGCTATAGGGAGATGAAGGGATTAGCTCAGGATAGATCGGCATGGCGTGCTGTTTCCAACCAATCTTTAGGATTGCGGACTCTTTAACTAATATCACTATGTTATTCTAGATAATATTAAGTCATTTTGAAACGTTAAAAGGCATTGTAATAATTTTTATAGTGACTTATAGTGTCTAAAGACTATATAATTTAATTTTATGTGTTTCTTCTTACATTCATTTGTGTTAGATTTAAAGTTAATACGTCTCCCATTGTTAGGTCTGGATTATCCTTTAATTTTTGCCGTTCTTGTTTCCTAAATTCATATATTTGATTCAAAACGTAGATTATTTTTTCGCCAGCAGTATTATCGAGAAGCAAAGATCCATGCCCTGGCTGACCAGGGCATCGAATTAGAAACTCTGCAAATGATCTGCTAGTGAAATAATTATTCGATTAGATTGTTTAAATTTTTATCGCTTACGCCATACTGCTCGTTCTCCATTGAATAACTCGAATTTTTCACTGGCACTAGCCATTCCTTCATCCAATCCACAGCCGACATTTAAATTTCGAAACTCCTGCTTGTGTACGAATGCTTTCATTCCAAAGATACCTCCTATTTCTTCATCTAATTCACAATGAAAAGGGAGCTCGTTAGAAAAAAGTTTGCTTATTGTATCACGATTTTTTATTCATTTATCTAATAAATAATAATTATTTTCACGTCGTAATTATTGATAGATATTTAAAAAATCTCGATTTTTGATTTGATTGATTTCGAATATTTTGGATCAGATTTTTGTAAACAGATTTAATACCTGGCACAAAAGATAAATGTAGGGTTCTCTTTAATTGAACATCTTTCCGTTTTAATCTCCGTATAGTTTCCAAATATTGAATACTAACTGATTTTATATCTTGCGAACCTCTGGCAAAGATTTTACCATCTTTATCTATATCGGCTGCAAATGGTTCGTGGGTCCATTTATCCTAAAAGGTAGAAAGTATAATCTCTTGATAAGAACCAAGATGAAGTTGAAACTATCAGTTATTTTAGGATCTTACAATTTTCAATAATTATACAGTACGTCCTAAAAGGTTAGTGTTACGAATTTTATGTTAACTTAAATTTACTTCGAAAACTGGAACCACATCCATGTGACTGTTTAACATTATACTTGGCAAATTTGGTTCTTCTCCAAGCCATGTTATGATAACAATTGGTTTTGTGGGTTGAATGTAGTGAACGACAATTGGAAGATCCAATCCTTTCGCTTGGTCCTTTAGAAATTTGACACATGGCTCTACAAAATAAAAATATGTTTGTACTAGCGATGGCAAACTGTAGGTCACTTTGAGGACCTTGAGGAACTATAGGTCGTGAACTACTACATCTTTTAAAAATGAACTAGTTCACGACCTATATGAAATACATGCACATACTGAAAATAATCTCTTTTTTCTCAATATAAAAATATTAA
This sequence comes from Leptodirus hochenwartii, assembly GCA_947310635.1. Classification (NCBI taxonomy): domain Eukaryota; kingdom Metazoa; phylum Arthropoda; class Insecta; order Coleoptera; family Leiodidae; genus Leptodirus; species Leptodirus hochenwartii. The sequence goes on from OX371181.1 coordinate 4,631,057, forward strand.
ATGGTAAAAAATAAATAAATTGAAATATTACAATATTTATTTGAATTAGGAACGAGGAAGAAAAGACAACAATGTTTATAATTTATACAAAACATACATATAAGGAAATATAATCTTGTCTAGGTACTCACGATTATTTATATGAAGTTCTAAAATACTTATTGTTAGTTACTGATGAAAATGTTTACTACTTTACTAACACTTGAAAATTAAATGTACAAACTATAATAAAATGAACTAGATAGAATCGTTTCGTTTGGCGTTATAATTTATATTTTCTATTCCGAATCTTCTCTGTTCAAACTTCAAAGCTTTGATTTGATATTAAGTGATTGCATTGCACTCAGTATGAAATAGAAGAACTATAAAATTTAGATGTTTATTTATGCATTATTGCAAAACTTTGCTATGGCATGACATATTTAAAAACATATTTAATCTTGCGAATATATTAATTATATTATTCCAAATGAAATCTGATACCAACATATAAATTGTGACTCGGCTCGGCAATGCTGCTGTTGCAATATCGCATCGAGTTTCCTATTTCGTTCCGTTCACCAACACACTATCACTAAATAAATGTTAGTACTGTATATGTAATGTATACTATACTGCAAGTATATATATAGTACAAGTACATCAATACGTACACACGTATATTTAGTCTCGTATCAATACGAGACTAAATATGAATATGAAAACTATTATTTCTTATTTGCTTAGCAAAATGTCTTAACGAAAATTTAATTATACTTATGACTCCAGAAACATTTCTATTTTTTTCGAATTTTGTATTTCATTCCGAAAAAAGTTTATTTTCTTGAAATTTGACACATGGGCCTATGAAATTAAACGTGTTTGTAATGATGAAATAATATACATCATTTATATAATGTGCCAAATATTTGTAAGGTGTTTAAAATCAATCTGAAAATTGTTATTTGTTATATGTTTAGTATATATATATATTTTGCACAAAAATCAATTTAGCCTATTAACTTCTGCAATATTGTAACATTTTCAATATTTCGTTTTTTATTCCATGAAGTTCTCCTTTAAGAAAATATTCGCATTAATTTCATAGACACGTTTGCGTTTTTATAAATTTGATAAAGAAAAGTATATTTCATCAAAATTATTTGCAATAAACATTCAGTTATTTTTATAATTTCTATGCACTTTTACATACCATAATCGATATTCGGATGAACACTCGGTATACGAAGATAATTTCTGAAATTTTCAATTGCTAGATCGTCTAATATTTTCTTTTGATCAACACTGAACTCCATTTCGAGACTTCTTGCACTGAGTCTTACACTAATTTGAAATCTCGAACCTACTTCATTTATATTCACTTTCCATTTATTTTATTTATTATCTAATATAATGTAAATTGACGCATGCAGTTAGTTGACATAATATACGACTTTCTAAACAGTGTACTAGTTAATTTGTTGAATATGAAAGAAGGAAATCCATAAAATATACCGAAAATAATAGTATATACATAATGAAGTATATTAATAAATAAAGAATTTTGAAACTATAGTTTCAAAATCAGTTATCAAAACACAATTTTAGAAAAAATGTTGTACAATATCTTTCTTGTTGATAATAATGTTAAATTACTCATTACAAAAAAGTTTGTTTGTTTCCTTTATGAAAATTTCTGCGCTGTATTTTATTTAATAGTTAAATTTATATTTTTATTACTTTGGAAACTGGATGTGCCTTTCATGAAAGAAAAACTTTTTTAATAAAGTTTTACAGTACTTCTGGATATTTAAAATAGCAATCAAGTTTTCACAATCTTCCTGAAAATAATGAAACTTATTTTCAAGAACGTTTCCGCTTCACAAAAGTGTGTTCATTCTTCACAAAAAAAAAGATACTGCTTTCAATTTATACATAATATTTTCTATTTATTAATAATATATGTAATTGATTTTGAAATTTATTAATTACGATTTAACTTTTATTTTGATATATATGTCATAAATTTTTGCGATATTTATATTTAGCAAATATTTCTAGAATTCTTTGCTTCACACTTACCATAATCAACATTCGGATGAACGCTCGCTATACGAAGATACTCTCTAAAATTCTCAACTGCTAGATCATCTAACATTTTCTTTTCTTCCGCAGCAAATTCCATCTTGAACAAATAAATTCTCTCAATTTTAAATAAAATTTAATTCACACTTCTAAAACTTCCACACACTTCTGTCCGATTTATTTATAATTTTATCTAATCTACTGTAAATAAGACCACGGCATATTGCAATTATCAAAACACAATTTTAGAAAAAATGTTGTACAATATCGTTCTTGTTGATAATAATGTTAAGGATCTCTGCGGAAAAATCCGGAATTAATAAAATAGTATTTTAAAACAACAACTTCAATTTGCTCAATTGCCTTAAAATGTATAATCAAGTATATTTGAAATATAAGCTTTTAAATGTACTTATATAGTTTTATAGCTAATACGGGTGAGAAGAATATTATCAAAATTTCAATCAATGTTTCCAGGATAATGTTTTATAGCTATAGAATGAGTAAATGCTGAATTAAATTTTGTCGCATAATACTATCAAATAATGTAGAATGAATAACTAACTAGTGGATAAAATATAATTCTTGTCGCATTATTATTGCACTGTAATTCGATTTAATTAATGACTTGTTAAATTTCTTACATCGAATGATTTTTATATGAAAAAAACATGCGTGAGACTCTCGCGCGGTAGAAGTGAAACTTCTTAGCTCCTAGGAAAAGTTGATTTTATGCATTGCTTTTTTTCTATATGTTAACGATTTGATTTTGATTTTTATTGATTTTGATTGATTTTGATTAACACTCTGATCATCAAAGAAAGCATTATTAACTGTAATCTCGTACAGTCTATAAAGAGGAGTTTAGATTAAATATTGTAGCCATATTTTTATAGTTCTTTTACGTACCAAACCAATTAAATAACTCGATGTGTGTATTTTTCTTCTTTTTACGTGGACATTAATACAAGATCAATGTCTCTTGGCAAATGATTCACCATCGTATTCACAGATATTGGAACATTAATAATTTGCCCATAAATCCCATGTACATGTCGTAAATGTCGAATTTGCAGAAATGGAATTCTGGGTGAAATGAACCTCTCTGACACTAAATTTAATTTTGGTAGATGACCAGGTAATTCTGGGTAGACAAAACCATTTCACTTCGATAACATTGGAATGGTATTCCGAGTGAGAGCATTTCGGCATGAATTGCACGCTATCAAATCTTCAATGATAATAGCTGGAAACGCAGTATGTAAAAGTTGCTCGTGCTTAGGATCAACAGGTTTCACATCGTTCTTAAACCATATTCGATCACATTCGATGAGCAGGTTAAAAGAATGTAAATTTTGTATATGATGCACTAGTGGGTGCATTTCTATTTGTCGATGGCTCAGCTGTATCAGATTCATTTCGTTAATCTCTCACACCGCGTGTATCTTCACGTGTAGACGGCACGCCTGAATCAGTGGCATTCAAATTCTCTACACCTACTCACTGTGTCCTCACTTAACGACGGTATCGATTCATCCAGTGTATTTGAGGTCGTTGGAAGGTTATGTTGTCCACCGTGTTTCTTTAACGCCCTTTGCCTGACTCGATACTCTCTACTTCTTTCCAAGGTACTTGTTGGCACTTTTCTTGGCGGTTTATTCGCTTTCTTCCGTTCTCTAAAGGCTCGCACTCTGTCTGTACTCGTATTTTTCTCCATTTCACTTTTAACAAAATGGAAATTGTTAGCTAAAAGATTAAGCTGTGTTTGTGTAATATATAATAAAATACGCAAGCGTCTACTGGTTGCCTTATGCTACGTATACGCACACAGTACACGCGGCGCATGCGCGTAGCGTGTTTCACTTTTCGTGACGGTCAGGCCAATTTGCCCTACCGCGCCTATAGAAGTTTCACTTCAATAAATTTTAGTAATAACGCAGAATATTTACATAAATGTACGAAAAATATTTGCAAATTTAAGAAAAATTGAGGAGGATTACTTTTTCTTTCGCATATACTAAAAATATATGTAATGCGGATCTAGATCCACCAATGAAATTAATGTATTATTAAACAAATATATTATTAAATTTATTTATTTCTTCATACATTTTTATATAATATTCCTAAGGGATTCGTATTCGTTAAATACTTTGAATATGAAGCTGCAATAATGCAGTTAGAAATACTTCAGAATATAGTGAATTCACACAACTTAAACATTAGCAATTTCTGGAATGAGAGTGGAGTAGATATCGATGCCCTTTAGGAACATTTCTACAGTTAAGAACTCGTCGTTATCGTGAAGAAGTACCGGTGTATTGTTCATGGGTGAAAATCCAAATGCCGGTATTCCCAGTTCGCGAAGAAAACGACTATCCGTACCTCCCGGAAATATACGCGGTTCGATCTTTAATCCCCTATAATAAGATTAAATAATAAATAAGCAAGAAGGAACGTAGCACATATACAATTGATATAAATTAAATAATTTGCATATCATTGGTAAACTTAAAGTTTAGTAGCTAAGTAGCTGAATGTACATTTCGAAGGCTATGCCGCCATCTTCAGTGCCCCCTATACTATTATTTAACAACGTAGTGATCATTTTAAAAATTGGTAAACTGTTTTCATTCAGGGAAAATAATGATATTCCATAATATGGGGTATAAAAAACTATGCTTTGTTTTCCATATCATGATTTATTTATTTAATTTGAAAATATGTGAATAACACAAAATTATAGTTGTGCATTCCGGAAATTCACCTAATAATTTTTATGAGATCACGGAAGAAATAGTTGAAATGATAGAAGCAAGAAGGAAAATTAAAATTGGAAACACAGAAGCAGGACAGAAAAAATATAAGGAACTAAGGAACTTAATTAATAGGAAATGCAAGCTAGCGAAAGAAGAGTGGATAAAAGGAAATTGTGAGGATATTGAGGAGGATATGAGAAGAGGTAAAGTAGATTTGGGCTACAGGAAAATTAAGTCACATTTTTCTAAAGTAAAACCAAAGGGTAACATTATATGTGATAAGCAGGGTAAGGAACTCACAGAAAATAAGGAAAAAGCTAGAAGATGGAAGGAGTATCTTGAAGATTTATATAAAGGTAGGCAGGACATGGAGGAGCTAGAAAGTGTGGAACAGATAGATGAGGATGACTTAGGTCCTAGCATACTTAGGTCAGAGTTTCATAGAGCATTAAATGATTTACGGAATAACAAAGCAGTGGGGATTGATATGATACCAGCCGAATTAATAAAACACGCAGGGGAAAAAATGCAGGAGCGATTATACAGGTTAGTTTGTAAAATATATGAGAAGGGAGAAGTACCACAGGATTTTCAGCGTAGTACAATAGTAACAATGCCGAAGAAAATAGGAGCTAATTTGTGTGAGAACTATAGGACCATTAGTCTACTATCACATGCATCGAAGATATTGTTAAAGATTATTTATAGGAGATTAGAAAATAAAGTAGAGGAAAGGCTAGGAGAAGATCAGTTTGGTTTTAGGAAAAACAGAGGGACGAGGGAGGCGATTCTAGCACTAAGAACGGTAGTAGAAAAAAGAAAGAGGGTAGGAAAGGTAACTTGCATAGCTTTTGCAGATTTAGAAAAGGCATTTGATAATGTAGATTGGGACATAATGTTTAGAATTTTAAAAGAAACGGGTATAGATTATAAGGATAGGAGAATAATTTTTAATTTATATAAACACCAAACTGCCTTAGTTAGAATTGAGGGGGAAGAAGAGGTAGCAAAAATAGGGAAGGGAGTTCGGCAGGGATGTACACTTTCACCGTTATTATTTAATCTATATATAGAAGATGCAATAAACAAAGTAAAAGAAGAGTATAGTGTAGGTGTGAATGTACAGGGAGAGAAAATATATACGTTGAGATTCGCCGACGATATAGCTATATTGGAAGAAAGCGAAAAGAATTTAGAAAGGGTATTGAATGGTATGCAGGCAGTATTGACTAGGGATTTTAACATGATAATAAATATAGGTAAAACTAAAGTGATGAGGTGTGACAAAAAGGAATGCAGTAGAAAAATGAGGATCACAATAGGAGATAATAGAATCGAAGAAGTGTCGGATTTTTGTTATTTAGGCAGTAGAATCACAAAAGATAATCGAAGCAAGGTAGATATAAAGTGTAGGATAGCACAGGGTAGGAAGGCATTCTTAGAAAAAGAACAGATTTTAAGATCAAATATTGACTTGGGTATTAGAAAAAGATTACTGAAGGTATATGTTTGGAGTGTAGCACTGTACGGGTGTGAGGCGTGGACTATAGGAAAGGAAGAGAATCGTAGATTACAAGCATTCGAAATGTGGTGTTATAGGAGGATGATGAGGATTGGTTGGGAAGATAAAGTAACAAATTAAGCTGTACTAGAGTTAGTAGGGGAGAAGAGAAGTATTTGGAGAGTGTTACAGCGTAGGAGAGACAGATTAGTAGGGCATATTCTTAGGCATGGGGGGATTATGCAATTGATCATAGAAGGTGGAGTGGAGGGAAAGAGAGGGGTAGGTAGGCCTAGATTGGAGTATGTGAGTCAGATAATAGAAGACGTTGAGATGAATAGCTATAGGGAGATGAAGGGATTAGCTCAGGATAGATCGGCATGGCGTGCTGTTTCCAACCAATCTTTAGGATTGCGGACTCTTTAAACTAACTAAAACGTTTTTAGGTTTTCTTTAAATTTGTTTCTGAACGGAAGTAGCTACACCTTTTTTACGCAATAAACGTAAATCCCATTTTCTAAGTTTCCTTTAACATTTTCTATTCTAACAAACGAAAAATATAATTTAATTTGCATTCTTGCCAAAAATGTGTATAATAATTATGCGCAAAATATCTATATCGTACATATATTTTTAAATGGCATGCAAAGTCGCATATCGAAATCACCGCAAGTGAATTTACGACGATGTATATTCTTCGTGCTCTAAGGGCCGCGTTGGCATGGGCGAAGTACGATCATTTCGTATGGAAATTAGGTTGGTATATCTTCCAGTCAATCAGTATCGCCGCTACAACATTCCGTTACACGTAACAGCAGAATTTCACTTAACCAATCATTGTATTTTCAGAACCAAAAAGTATTTCGATTTCTAGTTGTAGATTTATCTGCTCACTGCCGCTTAGGAACAAAATTGAAAAAGATTTCTGTAGTCGAGTTGTACGTGACTTACTGTTATAGTCAAATTTTCCAGGTGTAGCTTAAGTAAAACTGTACCTCATTAACATTGCCGGAATATATACTACTAACCTGTATGGTATTTTAACAACTTATTCGATATCATAATTGTAGTAGATAAACAAGCACATTACCGGACTATCGAATGATATTCAGTTTTTTAAATAAAAATTAAATTTTTGGCTGTTTAATTATTTCTATATCGTTAATTTCGAAATTGATACTATTAGAAAGTGTCAGATTCATTTGCGATATTAAAAAAAGTTATTAGCGAGACAAAATTCCGCGCCTCTCTATCAATTATTGGTTTATGAAGGTGTTGAAGCTCAATAATTTTAATTATTAAAAATTTGCAGCAAGTTTTGAATGCCAAGAGAAATAAATGTGGAACCAGTATAATTTTTTGCATGGTCAGATTTTTCCATTAAAACAAAGAAAATGTGGTTGAAGGCTCGTTCCCTTGCAATCTGAGGGGGCGCCTTTCTTAAAAAAATAACATAATAGTGAGAAATCTGACCTAAAATGGATGCAAAATGATTAAATTCAATCATTTCTTGAAAGTGAATTCCACTCTTCTATCTTTCATTGATATAAACTTTTCCAAAACTTTTTCGTTAAAATTGTAAATATCTCGCACCACATTTTTATTAATACACATCTATGCCAACGCGTTTAAACGATCATTACCCAATAGCATTTCGCAAAAAAGTCTTGATTCTTTTAAGTGTTTAAAAACAATGCTCTGATTCAGCAGTGGTCATCGGGGTTGTTAAAATAATTTTAAGTATTTTTATAGTTTCTGGGAAAGTTTCACTCAGAATATTTTGTAGCAATAATGAAAGAAAATTTGTGGCTCCAATTATTTGATCAAAATCCGGACGCGAGTAAATGATTTCTAATTCTGTTTTTAATCAGATTTTATTCAAAAATGGATATGCATGACACACGGTTTCCAAAAGGTCCACTGGAAATTGTTTAGAAAATGTTGGCATCGATTTCGTGTTAAATAACTCAGCGGCTTGTAAATGGCCACGATATGAGAATCTGTCCTTCATCTGTGTTATAATTTTTTTTGTAAATGTCTCTTGTAAAACGCCGTGTAAATGTCCGCTTTTGAGCACTCCTTGCACAAGTTTGCGATAAATTCAAATCAGGCAATGGCCTACCTAATTCTTTAATTTTTACTTTGTCCACAAGAGAAAGTCTACAAGACTCTATTTTTAATAAAGAACTAACACTATTAATTTTTATTAAATTATTTCTATTAAATATATTCTTGGAGAAACACGTGGCAAAATCGTACGTACACAGAACAAATGCTACTGTCTTATCTGGTTATTCTATATCAATCTATATACATATATACTAGACTCTGTTCTCTGAACTGTGGCTGTGGCTGTGGTTCTATGGCTGTTCGGCGCTAAAGTATCGTGGCATCAATATTTTAAAACAACTATATATTCTTAGCTTTGAAGCAGCGTGACATCACGTTGCTATGACTCATCCCAAGCCGCTGGAATGTGTGTTACATTAGTCGATATATTGCGATACGCGAACCGAAGAAACAGAAGACATACTGCATACAGTCACTCTCACTCTAGCGCTTCCCACAAATAGGATGAGATTTGACTCGTACTTGCTACCTGCCATATCGTGCATGAGTGTTAGGTATGTTCGCGGCGCAAGCGTTATCTTTTGGGAAAAATAATGCCGAGATAAAATATTGCAATACAATTATATATCTACGGTGATGCGCTCAATTTTCAGGAGGGGCGCGCGGCCTGCGGCCTGCATAAGGAACCGCCCCTGGTTGGAGGAGAATGTTCGTAACGATATAATTTAAGTTCGCGCCTATATTTCAAAACGTCAAATTTCGAACATCCCTGGAGTGGAAGTAGTGCCCACTTGAGGCCCAAGTACGCGTGATTATATCACCCTCCCTATTCTAATCGAGAATCCCTATAGCAAGGGCTTGAATTATAGTTTCAATTCAAGCAAACTTCGCATTTTTTTTGTGAAATTTCATGTGACGTTCCGAAAATCGACACTTTACTGTATGAATTCCCCATTATATCGAGTGTACCGCGAAAGTGCAATTATCCGAATTGGTTTAAGCAGGAACGTGATGCTGCAAATATGCACCCTAGTTGTTCTTGTGTTTGGATTGTACACACAGTGATCGGTTTTGGTGGCGTGTTACATTAATTTAGTTTTGCTTTACTTCCCGTTTCCAAACGTAGATTATTTTCCTATTCTATAAAATGAATGGGATTCATTAGACCCTAAATGAAGTAACATTATGTTTGGACCTAACACCATATGTTCATCAGGAGGCGGGGAAATTTGATTAAAATATAGATATTTTGAGGAAAAATTTACTAACAACCAGGAAATTCATTTCATAAGTTTTTATTGAAGAATTTACCTTGAGGCCTACGTAAAAATACTTTAATGGGATGTACTACGGCCAGATTTATTTTGCAATTATTTATTAGTTATAGCTAGGATTACCATATGCAAAAGGAGTAGCGACGTGTAGTTCACTCGCGAACCGTTCACTCTGAACGGTTCAATCAAATGACGGGCGTACTGTGACGATGTTTTGCAACGACCTATAGGTCACTATGACCTAGTTCGTGAACTATGAACTACATGGTGCACGGTGTACGTATTCATGTACTTGTACTAGGTCCTTAACCCGTCGTGTACTAAACCATTCATGACTTACAACGACTCGTAAACGATGCAGTATAGTATACATTACATATACAGTACTAACATTTATTTAGTGATAAAGTGTGTTGGTGAACGGAACGAAATAGGAAACTCGATGCAATATTTATGTTGGTATCAGATTTCATTTGGAATAATATAATTAATATATTCGCAAGATTAAATATGTTCTTAAATATGTCATGCCATATCAAATTTTTGCAATAATGCAAAAATAAACATCTAAATCTTATAGTTATTCTATTTCATACTGAGTGCAATGCAATCACTTCATATCAAATCAAAGCTTTGAAGTTTGAACAGAGAATATTCGGAATAGAAAATATAAATTATAACGCCAAACAAAACGAGTCTATCCAGTTCATTTTATTATAGTTTGCACATTTATTTTCAATTGTTAGTAAAGTAGTAAACATTTTCATCAGTAACTACCAATAAGTATTTTAGAACTTCATATAAATAATCGTGAGTACCTAGAGAAGATCATATTTCCTTATATATATGTTTTGTATAAATTATAAACATTGTTGTCTTTTCTTCCTCATTCCTAATTCAAAATAAGTATTGTAATATTTCAATTTATTAATTTTTTACCATTTAATATTTTTATATTGAGAAAAAAAGAGATTATTTTCAGTATGTGCATTTATATCATATAGGTGGTGAACTAGTTCATTTTAAAAAGATGTTAGTAGTTCACAACGTATAGTTCGTGAACGGTACATTGAAATGAACTACGAACTAGGTCCTCAAAGTGACCTACAGTTTGCCATCGCTAAAAAGGAGGTGTGCCATCCTCCCTCATTTGAAATAAAATGTTCGCCAATGTTTTTCCGCTTCGTGATTTTAGTTACTTTTCAATTTGTACTATTAAAACTGAAACTTTCGTAAATATTTCTAAACAAACTACCTAACCGTTGCAAAATAAAATGGTTAAGTTTGTTCCCGGTATAGGAGAGACTGTTGAAGTCAGTTACACCGCAAGAGGTTTTTTTGAAAACCCATTTTTCGTGGTTGCTAATTGTGCTTCCAATTTGTAACCCGTACTTTTAAGTATCTATACGCTTAGAATTTTATAGTATTCTTTTTAAATGGGATAATTTTTATTAACAATCGGTTGCACGGAAAAAGTATTTATAAGTTATTTGTCATTTCGTTTTTGTATTTCCTTGAGTAAATGCGACTACGTTTTCACTCGAATAAAAAGTTAATGTCGCATTCCTTTCGCAAAATTTTATTTTTTTTCATTTTATTTCACTACATGTGTCCTTTTTATTTTTGTATATGGTAATCCTGTAGCTGTAGGATGATTTACCACCACATTAATTATATAGGCTATTTTTTTTTAAAGTGGCGGACCCGCCCTTTCTACTGCGCGGTACAATATGCATGACCAATGATAACAAAAAAAATTGAAAATATAATGGCCGCTTGAACACCCCGAAACCTATTGCTCGTGAAGAGATGCTCGCCACTGCATTTTTGTTATTTGAGGGTGTGGTCAAAATTACCGCAATGTTGTCATATCGACAGCCAACAAATACGGAGAGTATTATATTAGCATAATTGATCAAAACAAATAATAAATAACTGGAAACTTTTTACTAAATAGTGGAATTTAATCGAAGCCGTATATATTCATACATTAAATATTCTCAATCTGAATTTTGCCATGCAGTTTACAATTTGAACACTTTGTACTGAAGTTTTTTATTCATATATGGCAACAATGGTACTGGTAGCTCAACCCTTATGCGCAGTAGAGGATGAATTAGGTCCGCTAAGATATAAAAAATGACTTATACCTCATTCGCATATTCAGTTCAAAATTCCTTCATTAAAATATATAAAATATAAATAATAAACATGCAGTTTTCAGCTGGCTTTACATTTTCAGGTATTTAAAAGTTATTTTAGTGTAGGATAGTTTAAACTAAGTTGGACATACGAGTGTTAGTTATAGTAGTTTGTGCAGAGGGAAAGACAGGCATGTTTAAGGAGAGATGATTAAATTTGGGAAAATTAAAGGATATGCTGTTCCAAATAAATTTCGATGATTAATGGCTGTGTCAATGATGATTATAATATTTGGTAATATTAATTATTTTGTAATTCTATTCACGCTAACAATGTCCATTGTTTATGAATTGTATGCTAACAAACTTGAGATTTTTTTTTCGGTTTTACCTAAGCAAATTTTAAACAGATTTTACATTTGGCGCCTATTTGGAACTAAATTTTCTATCGCATCATTTGTGAAATATTGCTTGATAATTATCTTTTTTGTGTTACTTCGATTAAATACATTTACCGTTATAATTTCTCTTTATATTATTGTTTACTTAATGTGTTGATTTTTGGTTTACACCAAATTAATCGTTCTTTATTTGCAGTTAGAAAGAGTCTCGTCCAAATTGTAAATTCTATAAAATCTTCAAATAATTTCATGTTTTTCACAGTACTCACAATTGATCCGTAGCTTTCTTGAATGCCACGTAATATAAATTATCGTCATTTAGATTTGTTATTGGGATCAAAGGTTCTTTCTGCTCATACTCCAGGTTGACACCCTCCCCAGCCTCGTGGCACCATTTATTTAAAGTTTTCTCCCATTCAACAATATCCATTGTGATAGGAATGCGACAGTCTATCATAATGGATAATTCGGGTGGGATCACGTTTGGTTGAACGCCTCCCTAAAATATAGATTTTTTTTTATCAAAAGATGTAAAATTTATTGCATCAATTACGATTTGCTTCTACCCCCTGATATATACCGGGGGTATTTTTTAGTAGATATAAAACATTTAGCATGTAAAATTTGATTGATGTAATCATTACCTCCTCTACTTATTTTAGAGAAAATTCGTTGATATAAAACATCCGAATTAAAAAATACATCGTGCCGTTTTATTGCAATGCTCTAGCTTCAGTTTGGTTTGCAGAAATCCAAACAAAAGCTTTATAGTAAAGACTAAATTTTATAGCACATTAACAATTGCATTAAATGCAGTAATCATCTAATTGGCACTAATTAAATTTACGTTTTCTTCCACTTGCCTTAACCCGATCTGAAACCTGCTGAAATCTCTTATTTAAATTTAAAAATGGATTTGCTTCAATTAATTTTGAAGTACTTACAATCATTTGTGTTAAATTCAAAGTTAGCACATCTCCAATCGTCATATCTGGGTTGTCTTTGAGTTTTTGACTTTCTTGTTTTCGTAGCAGATATATTTTGTTCAACATATAGTTGATTTTTTCTCCGGCAGTATTTTCTAGAAGCAACGATCCATGGCCTGGCTGACCGGGGCATCGAACTAAGATGTCTGCAAATGTGCAAATGAAATTTTACATAATTATTTAACGAACCTACTATTTAAATAATTAATGCCCTTAATGCCGCGTACAGAACACGAAATTAAAAAAAAATCTTTTTCTAAATTGCAACATTTTTTTTTGGAACGATTGAACGCTTAAATATAACTTAAATTAAGTATTTAGTGCAATTGGACTGCTAGTAATGCGTAAATGTGTTTAAGGATTTTTTACACAAGATTAAAATATATTAAATTAAATGTTAAATATATTATATTTTTTATTCCTCACGCCATATTGCTCGTTCTCCATAAAATAAAATAAATTCTTCAGTAGGATTGGCCAATCCTTCATCCATTGCACAGCCGACATTTAAGTCTCGAAATTCTTGTGTATCGACAAAAGCTTTCATTCCTTCAACACCTCCTATTTCTTCATCTAAAAATTCAAATAATTGTTTTTTGCAACTTATTTTTTACATAGCTAATTGTCAATAATGTTTTCTCTACTATAATGATGCCAATATCTGGAATTATTTTCTAGTAATAAAATAAAAATATTTTGGAAATAAATTTATAACACTCCTTATGTATAGGATAGAAAAGGTCAGATGTTAACAATGTATTTACATATATAAGACATTTTTTATATCTTGGTGGACCTAATTCATCTCTACTGCGCATAAGGTCTGAGCTTCCACTACCATTGTTGCCATATTAGTTAAAGAGTCCGCAATCCTAAAGATTGGTTGGAAACAGCACGCCATGCCGATCTATCCTGAGCTAATCCCTTCATCTCCCTATAGCTATTCATCTCAACGTCTTCAACTATCTGACTCACATACTCCAATCTAGGCCTACCTACCCCTCTCTTTCCCTCCACTCTACCTTCTATGATCAATTGCATAATCCCCCCATGCCTAAGGATATGCCCTACTAATCTGTCTCTCCTACGCTGTAACACTCTCCAGATACTTCTCTTCTCCCCTACTAACTCTAGTACAGCTTCATTTGTTACTTTATCTTCCCAACCAATCCTCATCATCCTCCTATAACACCACATTTCAAGTGCTTCTAATCTACGCTTCTCTTCCTTTCCTATAGTCCACGCCTCACACCCGTACAGTGCTACACTCCAAACATATACCTTCAGTAATCTTTTTCTAATACCCAAGTCAATATTTGATCTTAAAATCTGTTCTTTTTCTACGAATGCCTTCCTACCCTGTGCTATCCTACACTTTATATCTACCTTGCTTCGATTATCTTTTGTGATTCTACTGCCTAAATAACAAAAATCTGACACTTCTTCGATTCTATTATCTCCTATTGAGATCCTCATTTTTCTACTGCATTCCTTTTTGTCACACCTCATCACTTTAGTTTTACCTATATTTATTTTCATGTTAAAATCCCTAGTCAATACTGCCTGCATACCATTCAATACCCTTTCTAAATTCTTTTCGCTTTCTTCCAATATAGCTATATCGTCGGCGAATCTCAGCATATATATTTTCTCTCCCTGTACATTCACACCTACACTATACTCTTCTTTTACTTTGTTTATTGCATCTTCTATATATAGATTAAATAATAACGGTGAGAGTGTACATCCCTGCCGAACTCCCTTCCTTATTTTTGCTACCTCTTCTTCCCCCTCAATTCTAACTAAGGCAGTTTGGTGTTTATATAAATTAAAAATTATTCTCCTATCCTTATAATCTATACCCGTTTCTTTTAAAATTCTAAACATTATGTCCCAATCTACATTATCAAATGCCTTTTCTAAGTCTACAAAAGCTATGCAAGTTACCTTTCCTACCCTCTTTCTTTTTTCTACTACCGTTCTTAGTGCTAGAATCGCCTCTCTCGTCCCTCTGTTTTTCCTAAAACCAAACTGATCTTCTCCTAGCCTTTCCTCTACTTTATTTTCTAATCTCCTATAAATAATCTTTAACAATATCTTCGATGCATGTGATAGTAGGCTAATGGTCCTATAGTTCTCACACAAATTAGCTCCTATTTTCTTTGGCATTGTTACTATTCTACTACGCTGAAAATCCTGTGGTACTTCTCCCTTCTCATATATTTTACAAACTAACCTGTATAATCGCTCCTGCATTTTTTCCCCTGCGTGTTTTATTAATTCGGCTGGTATCATATCAATCCCCGCTGCTTTGTTATTCCGTAAATCATTTAATGCTCTATGAAACTCTGACCTAAGTATGCTAGGACCTAAGTCATCCTCATCTATCTGTTCCACATTTTCTAGCTCCTCCATGTCCTGCCTACCTTTATATAAATCTTCAAGATACTCCTTCCATCTTCTAGCTTTTTCCTTATTTTCTGTGAGTTCCTTACCCTGCTTATCACATATAATGTTACCCTTTGGTTTTACTTTAGAAAAATGTGACTTAATTTTCCTGTAGCCCAAATCTACTTTACCTCTTCTCATATCCTCCTCAATATCCTCACAGTTTCCTTTTATCCACTCTTCTTTCGCTAGCTTGCATTTCCTATTAATTAAGTTCCTTAGTTCCTTATATTTTTTCTGTCCTGCTTCTGTGTTTCCTATTTTAATTTTCCTTCTTGCTTCTATCATTTCCACTATTTCTTCCGTGATCCATTCCCTCCTACCTGTCCTTTTCTTTGTGCCTAATACTTCATTTGCTGCTGTAGTTAACCCATTTCTGATTTCCCTCCATTCGCAATCTATGTCGCTCCTTGATGTTCCATTAGCCATGATTTCTACTTTCTGCTTGTACTTTTCACATACATCAGCTAATTTTAACCTATCGACATCTACTCTGACCTGTTTGGACTTCTGTAATTTCTTGAATTTGACCTCTGAGTCCAGGACTACTAAATTATGGTCACTATCAATATCTGCTCCAGGGTAACTCTTACAATTCTTAATCTGGTTCCTAAACCTCTCTTTAACCAGTATGTAATCTATCTGATACCTCCCTATATCTCCTGGCATTTTCCACGTTGCCATATATGAATAAAAAACTTCAGTACCAAATGCTCAAAATGTAAACTGCATAGAAAAATTCAGATTGAGAATATTTAATGTATGAATATATACGGCTTCGATTAAAGTCCACTATTTAGTAAAAAGTTTCCAGTTATTTATTATTTGTTTTGATCAATTATGCTAATATAATACTCTCTGTATTTGTTGGCTGTCGATATGACAACATTGCAGTAATTTTGAGCACACCCTCAAATGACAAAAATGCAGTGGCGAGCATAAGGTTTCGGGTGTTGAAGCGGCCAGTATATTTTCAATTTTTTTTTGTTATCACTGGTCTTATGCATAAACTAGTCTTAATTTGTAATGCGCAGTAGGGCCCGCCACTTAAAAAAAAATAGCCTATATTTGAACTGTGTTGTGTATCAAATTTTTGCTAGAAATATCTCCTACGAATACATATTCATTCCCCAAACACCCTATATATTACTGTATGCCAATAAAAGTTACAATTTACTTGATGAAAGTAACTGACTTAAATTGTTGATTATAAAATTTGTTGACGCAAAGATTATAAGAACTTCAAAAACAAATCTAAATTTCTTAATTATAACATATGCTCTTAAAAGAATATATAGGGTGGATTGAAAAATAATGTTAATTTAAATGAAAAAAATGTTGCTAACCCGATATTTTCATTACATTGAATTGGAAAATATTTGGTGTTGGATCGATTTGACTGCATTCAAGAATATTCATTTCGCTGTCCAGATTTGTATGTTGGCTTAAGAAATTTATTTCCACAGAATTGTACAGTCAATTTTTAGCAATTCTAAAGATAGTTGTTCTATTTTTAATTTTTTTAGAGATCGATTTGTATACGGACCGTGGATATCTGCACAGTGGACCACTGTGCAGATATATCGATCGTATAGCAGGCCATTAGTCTTTCAAACCAATGTAATGGATAGCTTGTATTAGGGTTACGATACATAAGACCGTATCGGGTTATGATAAAGAGAAATTTGACTATCTGTTAAGGATCAATTTCACAATAAGAACCGGATACTCGAAAATAATGTATTACGTAAAAGCAGTTATGAAACGTAAAGTAGAAGGAAATGTTAGGTGTTAACTTAGGACATGGGGCATGTCGTCTCCAACCAATCTCTATGCTTGAGGATTGTGACGCGCATAAAATTTCATCGGTCTTTAATTTTTTACCTGGTACAAATGACAAATGTAGGGTTCTCTTCAATTGAACACTCTTCTGTTTTAGTCGCCGTACAGTTTCTAAATACTGACTTCCAACGCATTTCATATCTTGAGAACCTCTGGCAAAGATTTTACCATCTTCATCTATATCAGCTGCAAATGGTTCGTGGGTCCATTTATCCTAAAATGTAGAAAATAGAACCTATTGTAATAATCTCTTGATAAGAACCAAGATGAAGTTAAAACTATCCGTTTTTTTAGAAATATCACAATTTTTTATAATTATACAATATATCCCAAAAGGTTAGTGTTACGAATTTTATGTTAACTTAAATTTACTTCGAAAACTGGAACCACATCCATGTGACTGTTTAACATTATACTTGGCAAATTTGGTTCTTCTCCAAGCCATGTTATGATAACAATTGGTTTTGTGGGTTGAATGTAGTGAACGACAATTGGAAGATCCAATCCTTTCGCTTGTTCCTTTAGAAATTTGATACATGGCTCTACAAAATTAACATATGTTTGTACAGAAGAAATTAATATAATTACATCATTAACACAATTGGCATTGAAATATTTATTTAAAAAATTATCACTACGGTGTTAAATAATAGTATAGAAATTCATCCAAATACCGTAACTTAAAGCATTAAGTAGCTAGATGTACATTTCGAAGGCTATGCGCCCATCTTCAGTAGCACAAGATAAAAACGAAATAAAATATAGGCTATTTTTTTTAAAGTGGAAGGGGTGGGCCCTCCTTCTACTGCGCATTACAAATTAAGACTAGTTTATGCATAAGACCAATGATATTAATATACAATTCAAAAAAATTAAAAATATACTGGCCGCTTCAACACTCGCAACATTATGCTCGCCACTGAATTTTTGTCATTTGAAGGTGTGGTCAAAATTACTGCAATGTTGTCATATCGACAGCCAACAAATACAGAGAATATTATATTAGCATAATTGATCAAAACAAATAATAAATAACTGGAAACTTTTTACTAAATTTATAGTTAAAGAGTCCGCAATCCTAAAGATTGGTTGGAAACAGCACGCCATGCCGATCTATCCTGAGCTAATCCCTTCATCTCCCTATAGCTATTCATCTCAACGTCTTCAACTATCTGACTCACATACTCCAATCTAGGCCTACCTACCCCTCTCTTTCCCTCCACTCTACCTTCTATGATCAATTGCATAATCCCCCCATGCCTAAGAATATGCCCTACTAATCTGTCTCTCCTACGCTGTAACACTCTCCAAATACTTCTCTTCTCCCCTACTAACTCTAGTACAGCTTCATTTGTTACTTTATCTTCCCAACCAATCCTCATCATCCTCCTATAACACCACATTTCGAATGCTTGTAATCTACGCTTCTCTTCCTTTCCTATAGTCCACGCCTCACACCCGTACAGTGCTACACTCCAAACATATACCTTCAGTAATCTTTTTCTAATACCCAAGTCAATATTGGATCTTAAAATCTGTTCCTTTTCTAAGAATGCCTTCCTACCCTGTGCTATCCTACACTTTATATCTACCTTGCTTCGATTATCTTTTGTGATTCTACTGCCTAAATAACAAAAATCTGACACTTCTTCGATTCTATTATCTCCTATTGTGATCCTCATTTTTCTACTGCATTCCTTTTTGTCACACCTCATCACTTTAGTTTTACCTATATTTATTTTCATGTTAAAATCCCTAGTCAATACTGCCTGCATACCATTCAATACCCTTTCTAAATTCTTTTCGCTTTCTTCCAATATAGCTATATCGTCGGCGAATCTCAACATATATATTTTCTCTCCCTGTACATTCACACCTACACTATACTCTTCTTTTACTTTGTTTATTGCATCTTCTATATATAGATTAAATAATAACGGTGAAAGTGTACATCCCTGCCGAACTCCCTTCCCTATTTTTGCTACATCTTCTTCCCCCTCAATTCTAACTAAGGCAGTTTGGTGTTTATATAAATTAAAAATTATTCTCCTATCCTTATAATCTATACCCGTTTCTTTTAAAATTCTAAATATTATGTCCCAATCTACATTATCATATGCCTTTTCTAAATCTACAAAAACTATGCAAGTTACCTTTTCTACCCTCTTTCTTTTTTCTACTACCGTTCTTAGTGCTAGAATCGCCTCCCTCGTCCCTCTGTTTTTCCTAAAACCAAACTGATCTTCTCCTAGCCTTTCCTCTACTTTATTTTCTAATCTCCTATAAATAATCTTTAACAATATCTTCGATGCATGTGATAGTAGACTAATGGTCCTATAGTTCTCACACAAATTAGCTCCTATTTTCTTCGGCATTGTTACTATTCTACTACGCTGAAAATCCTGTGGTACTTCTCCCTTCTCATATATTTTACAAACTAACCTGTATAATCGCTCCTGCATTTTTTACAAAATAGTGGACTTTAATCGAAGCCGTATATATTCATACATTAAATATTCGCAATCTGAATTTTGCTATGCAGTTTACAATTTGAACACTTTGTAATGAAGTTTTTTATTCATATATGGCAACAATGGTACTGGTAGCTCAACCCTTATGCGCAGTAGAGGATGAATTAGGTCCGCAAAGATTAAAAAAATAATTTTTATACTTCTGTCACGAATCGTGATTGATATACTATTAAATATACTACTGAAGATGGGGGCATAGCCTTCGAAATGTACATCTAGCTACTTAATGCTTTGAGTTACGGTATTTGGGTGATATTCTATACTATTAAAATGTTTGTTAGCTATTGTTGTAGAGATTAAATATGAATATGTAAACTAGTATTTCTTATTTGTTTAGAAAATTCTCTAAAAAAAAAATATTTATCTTTATAACTGTTGAAATATTTTTTTAACGATTTCGTCTTTCATCACAAAAAAAGTTTATTTACTTTATGAAAATTTCTGCGCTGTATTTTATTTAATAGTTAATTTATATTTTTATTACTTTCGAAAATGGATGTGCCTTTATGAAAGAAAAACTTTTTTAATAAAGTTTTACAGTACTTCTGGATATTTAAAATAGCAATCAAGTTTTCACAATCTTCCTGAAAATAATGAAATTTTCAAGAACGTTCCGCTTCACAAAAATCTCTTCATTCTTCACAAAAAAAAGTTTCATCTGGATACTGTTCGCAATTTATACATAATATTTTCTCTTTTATTAATAATATATATAATTGATTAGGAAATTTATTAATTACGAAGAATTTAACTTTTATTTTGATATATATTTCATAATTTATTGCGATATTTAAATTTACAAAATATTTCTATTATTACTTACCATAATCAACATTCGGATGAACGCTCGCTATACGAAGATACTCTCTAAAATTCTCAACTGCTAGATCATCTAACATTTTCTTTTCTTCCGCAGCAAATTCCATCTTGAACAAATAAATTCTCTCAATTTTAAATAAAATTTAATTCACACTTCTAAAACTTCCACACACTTCTGTCCAGTTTATTTATAATTTTATCTAATCTATTGTAAATAAGACCGCGGCATATTGCAACAAGCAGAAGCAGCTGACATTATGCGACGTTATAAACAATAGAACCGGTTCATTTATTGAGGCATTTTAAAGTTTAAACAATTGACGAGCAAGTAGTTTGTTGTGTGATATTTTAGTAGACTCTCTAGATTGTTATTGTCATACTTATGCACGACTAATCTAAACGAGTAAATGCTACTAGCTATATATTATATAAAGCTAATTCTGGACGATTATGCAATATTTTTATAGCTGTGTCTATATACAGAGCGTATTTTAAATCACCGTAGGTGTTTTAAAGAACTAGCAATGTATTATTTCAAAAATATAGTTAAATATTGATTACTAATAAAATAATTGACTACATTCACAAATACTATGCTAAATTGCTAATTTAAATGGCGCTTTAAAAAATAACGATTTCTTATATAATTTAAAAGTAGCATAATATAGGGTAGAAACGTATTTGTAAAATTTTTGTCAATTTCGTTAATAAATATCAATTTAAAAGTAGTTATACTTATCACTATCAAGTATCAAATTATTGAAAAAATATACAATAAGTTCTATAGAAATTTGTTAGTTTTAACAAAAAATGCAACTTTTTCAATTTATACGGTGTTGTATTTTTGTCTAATATTTTAATCAAAATAAAAAAATTAAATAATCACTATCTTTTTATTTCTTTTTTATTATCAATAATATTTTCAATAATATTTAATTTATTAAACATACTGTATTTAATTCCATTATTATTTAATTCGGCGATTCTGAACGGATATTTCTTATGAACTAAATGCAACAATATTTATTATCAGTTTATCACCCGTGTTTATTTTTTATTTCGACACCAAAATCGATCAATATAGACCAATATTTTTTACACAAGTAGATTCAGAAATAAATATTAAAAAATGTCACAAAAAACTACAATAGCTTTTCAATCCTTCATTACATTGTATATACTAAATGTAAGAAAACCGGATATTATTATTGCAAGTGTACTACGTGCGATTTACAGAAATTACATACTTTACATGAATTGTTATCTTAAATTTATTTACATTTCGTTGATAAGAAAATAAAACAATAATTTCGCAAGGCAACTGTGCAATTTATCGAACGAGCGGTGCAAAATAAATTTGTATAGGTACCTACCTATTTGTTTGTATATTTGGAAGTTGACAAATTTAATTCATCCAAGAATTTATCCCCCCCCCCCTAAAATCATTAATTTATTTATTTAAAATTACCAGAAATATGATATATTCTTTTGAAAAAATAATTTCGCAATATACACAGTTTTATTTTTCAGACTAATAAGAATAATTTTTATAAATATTTGTGTGTATGATGATAAACATTTTAGAATTATAATTTGATCGTGATTTTTGTTTATTTAATTAACTGATATATTTATTCAAATTTCCACTGTAAAAAATTTACACTTCAATATCTATACCGCATTTTATTAAAGTAAAACTTTCATTATATTTACAAACCAAAAAAATATAGCATTAACTAACAATTACATTTTTTAAATAACTCTTCCTTCTAATTCTTCAGTTTGAAAGATTTTATTAGCCGATGATATAATTCAGGCTTAAAATAAAATCGTAAATATCTCTTAACATATTTTAACTATAGAGGTATTCTTTTAAGAGTTGTTTACTTACATCGAAAATATAAAATTTTTGTAAATAAATGTTTTATGCTTTCATATAATTTTTCGTATTATTTAATGCTAGCCGATTGCATATATAATGACGTGACTTCCGCTTTTCATTTTCGAGATTGCTGAGTTCACGATTCAAGATAGACAGGAAGCGGTAAATCTGTTCCTGGTGCCATTGCCTGGTATCATATTCTAAATTAATCCCGGATCTAGCACCTACCATAAACTTAAATGCAATTGTATTCACGATACTGATTCGTTTACACTGTGGAATAGTCACGAGGTCAAATTATATGAATCTTCCGCATGTATATAGGTTATGGAAATTTCGAATGAATGTTACCTGGCCATCTTTTACCGCGAGTTCTTCGCTCGAGATCTGATTCTTCAAATCGCCATTCAACGTAGCAATAGAACTAAATCCGAATAGACACACTGCTTAGTTATGTGGATATAACCTTCACTGCGCTGTTGCCATTTTAAGGATTATGTTGGTACTTGAATTTGCCATGTTCAAATTGTGCTAGATGTGCATTTTGCAAGCCAAGTCGCATGTCCAACTGAGGAACCTAAAGAAGAAAATATCAAATCCGAAAACGTTGAAATTCGAATTTGCAGTATTCGAAACAACAAAAAAAGAAAAAAAAATTAGACATATTATTTGAAGCGTTGAAAACAAGCTCAATAGCCAGTGAGCGAGTATTTTCTATTTCTGGCAACTTTGTGACAAAAATAAGAACAAGATTAAGTGGATGTTTTATGTTTTTGAAGTCATATTTCCTAAAAACGAAATAAATAAAACTTAATAATTTATATTTTGTAAGAAAAATTGAATTGTCTTTTACTTGTTAATTTTTGATTTATTTGGAATATATTTTATGTTATTTTCATATTTTTGTACGACCAAACATATTTTGAAATAATTATAATTATTTTGACTAGATTTTTTGTAAATATTCAAAAACCGTTTTTTTTGGAATGCTGGAATTCGAAAACCAGTTTTTGTATAAATCCTAGTTTGTACTGACTGATGTTTGGGCGGGTCGGTTGGTTTGTACACTGTTGGTCGGCAACCCGCACAACGCAAGCTGCATCTGAAGAAGAATTTACATACAAAACGGATTTAAGATGATAAGTCAAAGAAAATATATGCATAATAAGCGAGTTATATTACTTTAACAGGTGATGCATTGCAATACTGTTCAAGATACAGGAGGAAATTCATTGTGGACGTAAAAATATTACGTTTAACTTTACAAGGTTTTTGTAAACAGAGCGGTATATTATTTCTGAAGGTATAACGGATACCATATGGCTATAACAACACGAAATATAACGGATCCGAGTAAATACGAAGATATTTACAAAAAATCTCATTTGAATTTATGAAGTAGATAGGATTTTAGATCGATTCAAATTTCTCTTTTCCAAATAACAGAACTATTTTTTAAAAAAAGCTCGCGCCATTTCACTCTGCCAATTGCTAATCGCGATCGTTCCAATAGAATTTTAGAAATTAAAAAAAATATATATATATACGAGTATATATATTTTTTAAATATAAGTAAGTATTTTATTTACACAAATTTAACCATTGCGATTCAATTGCCACTCAAGATTGCGATTTTTAAATCATTTCTTTTGTTAAATGACACAACTACTCAATATGTTTGTCCACTTTTTTTCCAATTATAATTGTTAATGCGCCGCACTTCACCTTTTCAGTATTGATTCTGTTTATATTTGTACTGGTACTTGATACCAATACGTTTCTGAATACCTTACTGAAAGGTTGACAAAAAAGTAGAAGAAAATTATAGCTAATGTATATACAACAAATACAATAAATAAATAATCATAAAAAATATTTCATATGAACTAGCGATGTGTAGTTCACTCGCGAACCGTTCACTCTGAACGGTTCAATCAAATGACTGTGACGATGTTTTGCAACGACTTATAGGTCACTATGACCTAGTTCGTGAACTATGAACTACATGACGCACGGTGTACGTATTGATGTACTTGTACTAGGTCCTCAACCCGTCGTGTAATAAACCGTTCATGAATCACAACGGCTCGTACACATTCGTTTAGGGTAAATTAAACGATTTCAATTCGGCACTATGTGGGAGTTGTGACCTGAGCTACGACCAGTTAGTGAAACGCACTGTACATACGTTAACAATGGTTTTGGTAAGGAAAGAGGTGATATAGTTTTGCCCGCGGCTCCAAGGCGGATATATTAAAGAAGATACATCGTTGTGTGTGTACGATATAGCGATGTGTAGATCACTCGCGAACCGTTCACTTTGAACGGTTCAATCAAATGACCGGCGTAGCGTGACGATGTTTTGCAACGACCTATAGGTCACTATGACCTAGTTTGTGAACTATCAACTACATGGTGCACGGTGTACTTGTACTAGGTCCTGAACCCGTCGTCTACTAAAGCGTTCATGAATCACGACGGCTCGTAAACGATGCAGTATAGTATACATTACATATACAGTACTATCATTTATTTAGTGATAAAGTGTGTTGGTGAACGGAACGAAATAGTAAATTCGATGCAATATTGCAACAGCAGCATTGCCGAGCTGAGTCACAATTTATATGTTGGTATCAGATTTCATTTGGAATAATATAATTAATATATTCGCAAGATTAAATAGGTTCTTAAATATATCATGCCATAGCAAATTTTTGCATTAATGCAAAAATAAACATCTAAATCTTATAGTTCTTCTATTTCATATTGAGTGCAATGCAATCACTTAATATCAAATCAAAGTTGTGAAGTTTGAACAGAGAAGATTCGGAATAGAAAATATAAATTATAACGCCAAACAAAACGATTCTATCTAGTTCATTTTATTATAGTTTGTACATTTAATTTTCAAGTGTTAGTAAAGTAGTAAACATTTTCATCAGTAACTACCAATAAGTATTTTAGAACTTCATATAAATAATCGTGAGTACCTAGAGAAGTTTATATTTCTTTATATATATGTTTCGTATAAATTATAAACATTGCTGTTTTTTCTTCCTCATTCTTAATTCAAAATAAGTATTGTAATGTTTCAATTTATTTATTTTTTACCATTTAATATTTTTATATTGAGAAAAAAAGAGATTATTTTCAGTATGTGCATGTATTTCATGTAGGTCGTGAACTAGTTCATTTTAAAAAGATGTAGTAGTTCACGGCCTATAGTTCGTGAACGGTACATTGAAATGAACTACGAACTAGGTCCTCAAAGTGACCTACAGTTTGCCATCGCTAATATGAACTGCCTTGATTAATGGCTTAATAAATATATTATTTTTATTATTATTAACTAAGGTAACTCTTCAGTACTAATTAGTCTTCAGTACTGAAGACTAGTACTTCAGTACTGAAGTTAGTCTCTTCAGTACTAATGTATCTGGTACTACAGAAAAAAACAATATTATTTTATAAGATTTCAATTCCTCCGTGAATAATTCCAGCATAGAAAAACAAGTCACGTTTGTGCTATTTTATATTTAATTGAGTGGCAGTAATTCTTAAGATTGTAGAAACATTAAGTTAGAAAGTTTGTATTTAGATCGCGATTTCAATAAAGTTTGTTTCACCTGAAATATCACCGTAGAGAATTACATTTATACATTGTCGTCCTGTATCTTCCTTCATTAGTTTGATTTTAGCATTGGTCATTATCTGGCTCGTAGGGTGGTGAATTATTTATCCTGGACAGTAGAGTAGTGACAGGTTGACATTGACAGAGGAGGATTGACAGTTGTATGCTACGAGAGCCGGTGTGAGTTGACGTTGAAGTAACGGCGTGGGTGATGTAGATTTATTTATTTATTTATTTACCTATCGGGTATACAACAGTTAGGGTAGATTGCAGGTACTTTGGTAATTTTTTCTTTCAAGTAATATGAGAAATAGCGTAGGGGTTAAATTAGGCAAAGGAGATTGCAAATAGAAAATGTTGAAGAGTTTTATTTAAAAATTCACTTTAGAAAAATACTAGTTGAAGTTGGAGGAAAAATACTAGTTGAACTAAGAACTTTTTGGAACATGTGTTGTTGCAAAACTTGTTTGAAATGTCAATTTTGATTTTATTGTTTTGAATATAAAAATATTTTTGTTTGAACATTCTATGGGATATTATAAAAGTCATTTGCATGTAGTTTTGGTGTCTTATTTTCTATTATTATTGTTCTGGAACCTTAATTACTTTTTGAAAAGCTATTAAAATATTTGTACGGAGTGCACACATTGTACGAATGCGAGACGTTGACTATATTAAATGTAGATCAACGTAAAAGCGAAGTAATTGAAGCGTGATGGTAAAGGACGACGATGAGAATTGGGTGGGCAGATATAGTGACATATGAAGACGTATTACGGTTAGTTAAGGACAAAATTAATCGTATAACAGGTATAAGTCATTTTTTATATCTTAGCGGACCTAATTCATCCTTTACTGCGCATAAGGGTTGAGCTTCCAGTACCATTGTTGCCATATATGAATAAAAAAATGCTCAAATTGTAAACTGCATTAAAAAAAAATAGCCTATATTACAGCGTAGGAAAGATAGATGATTAAGTCGTATTCTTAGACATGGGGGTATTAAATAAATTGTTATAGAATATATAGCAGAATAAAATACATCAAGCTATATGTACATAGCTAGAATATGCAAGTCACATAGAATTGAACTTTGTTGAATGTTGATGAAAGTAGATGAAAAAAGAAAAAGAAATATCGTCATGATTAATGACAGTAAGCGAGCGAGAGAATAGACTTTTCTTTTATTTAAGTATATGATGTTATTTGCCGCTTCGAAAAAGATTCATGGGAATATTTGCTCATCTGTTATCAAAATTCTTTTAATGACACATTCAAATAGATAGAACTGGCAATATAAAAATTACTTGCAATTTCCTTTTGCATATTGACTTAAAATATTGCGACGGTATTATTTTGAATTCAACATTGAATTGAAGTGAGAAGTCAACATTTTAGAGAAGACTATGTAATTGAGAATTGATTTTTCGGTTTAAATTTGATTTAGGTAGTTTATTTGGTTTGATTTTTCGTCAAAATCAAAGTGTATAATGATTTATTAATGGAATTATATTCAGAAATAAGTATCTAAAATATGTATATAAACATTTTTAGGCCAAAGTATTTTAATGTAATCATCGAAACTGCTGAAACATTTATTCCAATATGAAATATATTATTTATACAGAATACAAATAGCTTTAAGGAAGAGAAATAAAAGTACAATATTTATAGGATATTTCATATAGACCAATTTTTAATTAAAACCTTTAAAATCGCTTATGTATTGTTTTAGTTTAAAGAGTCCGCAATCCTAAAGATTGGTTGGAAACAGCACGCCATGCCGATCTATCCTGAGCTAATCCCTTCATCTCCCTATAGCTATTCATCTCAACGTCTTCAACTATCTGACTCACATACTCCAATCTAGGCCTACCTACCCCTCTCTTTCCCTCCACTCTACCTTCTATGATCAATTGCATAATCCCCCCATGCCTAAGAATATTCCCTACTAATCTGTCTCTCCTACGCTGTAACACTCTCCAAATACTTCTCTTCTCCCCTACTAACTCTAGTACAGCTTCATTTGTTACTTTATCTTCCCAACCAATCCTCATCATCCTCCTATAACACCACATTTCGAATGCTTGTAATCTACGCTTCTCTTCCTTTCCTATAGTCCACGCCTCACACCCGTACAGTGCTACACTCCAAACATATACCTTCAGTAATCTTTTTCTAATACCCAAGTCAATATTTGATCTTAAAATCTGTTCTTTTTCTACGAATGCCTTCCTACCCTGTGCTATCCTACACTTTATATCTACCTTGCTTAGATTATCTTTTGTGATTCTACTGCCTAAATAACAAAAATCTGACACTTCTTCGATTCTATTATCTCCTATTGTGATCCTCATTTTTCTACTGCATTCCTTTTTGTCACACCTCATCACTTTAGTTTTACCTATATTTATTTTCATGTTAAAATCCTTAGTCAATACTGCCTGCATACCATTCAATACCCTTTCTAAATTCTTTTCGCTTTCTTCCAATATAGCTATATCGTCGGCGAATCTCAGCATATATATTTTCTCTCCCTGTACATTCACACCTACACTATACTCTTCTTTTACTTTGTTTATTGCATCTTCTATATATAGATTAAATAATAACGGTGAAAGTGTACATCCCTGCCGAACTCCCTTCCCTATTTTTGCTACCTCTTCTTCCCCCTCAATTCTAACTAAGGCAGTTTGGTGTTTATATAAATTAAAAATTATTCTCCTATCCTTATAATCTATACCCGTTTCTTTTAAAATTCTAAACATTATGTCCCAATCTACATTATCAAATGCCTTTTCTAAATCTACAAAAGCTATGCAAGTTACCTTTCCTACCCTCTTTCTTTTTTCTACTACCGTTCTTAGTGCTAGAATCGCCTCCCTCGTCCCTCTGTTTTCCCTAAAACCAAACTGATCTTCTCCTAGCCTTTCCTCTACTTTATTTTCTAATCTCCTATAAATAATCTTTAACAATATCTTCGATGCATGTGATAGTAGACTAATGGTCCTATAGTTCTCACACAAATTAGCTCCTATTTTCTTCGGCATTGTTACTATTCTACTACGCTGAAAATCCTGTGGTACTTCTCCCTTCTCATATATTTTACAAACTAACCTGTATAATCGCTCCTGCATTTTTTCCCCTGCGTGTTTTATTAATTCGGCTGGTATCATATCAATCCCCGCTGCTTTGTTATTCCGTAAATTATTTAATGCTCTATGAAACTCTGACCTAAGTATGCTAGGACCTAAGTCATCCTCATCTATCTGTTCCACATTTTCTAGCTCCTCCATGTCCTGCCTACCTTTATATAAATCTTCAAGATACTCCTTCCATCTTCT
Organism: Leptodirus hochenwartii; assembly: GCA_947310635.1. NCBI lineage: Eukaryota > Metazoa > Arthropoda > Insecta > Coleoptera > Leiodidae > Leptodirus > Leptodirus hochenwartii. The sequence goes on from OX371181.1 coordinate 4,660,750, forward strand.
AGCTTTTTCCTTATTTTCTGTGAGTTCCTTACCCTGCTTATCACATATAATGTTACCCTTTGGTTTTACTTTAGAAAAATGTGACTTAATTTTCCTGTAGCCCAAATCTACTTAACCTCTTCTCATATCCTCCTCAATATCCTCACAATTTCCTTTTATCCACTCTTCTTTCGCTAGCTTGCATTTCCTATTAATTTCCCTTTAAAAAAGTATTGCTGTTCAATTTTTTTTCTTCAATTCCCTCAACACTTTCTGATTTTATTTCAATGCGAATACGTCGATTAAATGGTTTTCGCTACGTACACTATTATGAAAAAAAAATTGCAACAAATATGTCTTTGCTCGCTCTTAAATATTAAATATTCAATATTGGATTTTCGATATTATAGCAAATAAAAAAGGAGCAACTAAATGGGCAAAATAAGCTTACAAGATAATTATTTCTAAAGTATGATTTAGAACTCATCCAGACAAAGTTAAATCAATTCTTGCATTTTTCTCTTGTGACGTAATCTGATTGGTTTTTTTTTAACTCGAGGGCGTTTGAATCTGCATAGAATATTCGTATCACAAACATTTTCATTACCCGCGATTGTATATCGACATTCGGCATGTAATAACGTATACAGTTCTGTAGGTGGTCAAATAATAAAGCCGAAACTGGGGAAAGCGCGCGTTTAATCAACGAACACTGTTCCAAACGATCGCACGGGCATGAAAAGCATATTGTAAGTGTGGAAAAATATTTTTTTTTCATTATATAGATGATTGTTTATGAAAAACACTATGTGTCTATGCAATTACAAAAAAAAAGTGTAACGGATGACTTTTTTGGTTTGTAATCACAATACACAATACACAAAATACATAATATTGCCATTAATTAAAACGAACGTGAAAATTATAGTTTGTCATATTAGTGTACTAATAAACTAATTTCATAACGCAACTCTCTTATATCTTATATCTTACATTAATAATAATAATATCTTATATAAAGATATTGTTGTGTTGTTATATTATGCAATGTGTTATATATTTATGCTATACATTATGATATATTTGAAATTGTAATTCTACAACACACAGTAGAATAAAGCAGTAGAATGAAGATGTTAAATTTTGGAAAATTGTAAAATTGAATTGTGAATTTGTAAATTTATAAAATTGTAAAATTTGAAATTTTGATGTTTGAAAATTAAGATTAAATGTAAATTTGAAAAAATAGAAAATAAATTTAAATTTTCCTGCCTAATCGAAATTTTAGATTATTATTTTAGATCTTTTGCACGAATTTGTTAAAAATAAAACTGGAATTTGGTCAATCTAAATTTATTACGGCGAAAATGTTATACGAAAACCTGGATAAAGATAATAATATATTTAGCAATAACAAATTTGAAATGAATTATAAGCATTTATGTATATTTTAGAAAAAATACTTCTTTCATATGATATCCAATTTCAATGAAATCTTTTCTGTTGCTACTTATATTATATAACATAACGTTATTAGGCAATATATAAATACATAATAATATTGTAGCGATGTGTAGTTCACTCGCGAACCGTTCACTCTGAACGGTTCAATCAAATGACGGGCGTACTGTGACGATGTTTTGCAACGACCTATAGGTCACTAGGACCTAGTTCGTGAACTATAAACTACATGGTGCACGGTGTACGTATTGATGTACTTGTACTAGGTCCTGAGCCCGTCGTGTGAATCACAACGGCTCGTAAACGATGCAGTATAGTATACATTACATATACAGTACTAACATTTATTTAGTGATCAAGTGTGTTGGTGAACGGAACGAAATAGGAAATTCGATGCAATATTGCAACAGCAGCATTGCCGAGCTGAGTCACAATATATATGTTGGTATCAGATTTCATTTGGAATAATATAATTAATATATTCGCAAGATTAAATATGTTCTTAAATATGTCATGCCATAGCAAATTTTTGCAATAATGCAAAAATAAACATCTAAATCTTATAGTTCTTCTATTTCATACTGAGTGCAATGCAATCACTTATTATCAAATCAATGCTTTGAAGTTTGAACAGAGAAGATTCGGAATAGAAAATATAAATTATAACGCCAAACAAAACGATTCTATCTAGTTCATTTTATTATAGTTTGTCCATTTAATTTTCAAGTGTTAGTAAAGTAGTAAACATTTTCATCAGTAACTACCAATAAGTATTTTTTTAGAACTTCATATAAATAATCGTGAGTACCTAGAGAAGATTATATTTCCTTATATATATGTTGGTATAAATTATAAACATTGTTGTCTTTTCTTCCTCATTCTTAATTCAAAATAAGTATTGTAATATTTTAATTTATTTATTTTTTCCATTTAATATTTTTATATTGAGAAAAAGAAGAGATTGTTTTCAGTATGTGCATGTATTTGGTCATATAGGTGGTGAACTAGTTCATTTTTAAAAGATGTTAGTAGTTCACGACCTATAGTTCGTGAACGGTACATTGAAATGAACTATGAACTACGAACTAGGTCCTAAAAGTGACCTACAGTTTGCCATCGCTATAATATTGGCATTAATTAAAACGAACATGAAAATTATAGTTTGTCATATTAGTGTACTAACTAAAGAACCAATTTCATAACGCAACTCTTTTTAGTTTTGAAACTAAGCACATTCCTCAATTTTGATCAGTTGCTGCAGATGTTTCTGTGTTCATATATTGTAGTTTTATTTCATTTTTTTTTTTAATTAAGATAAGTTAAAAGTTATGTTTGTTGGGATTATACAGGGTGGCTAACTATTGACGTATCAAAATCTTCAGCATACACTAATATTGATAGAATCTACAAATTTGGATTCTCAAATAAAATTTAAACTTGTACATTATAAAATATTATTAGATGTGTTTCATTTTCGCTATATATATAACACCTTTTTATAACTTATCGCTAAAAATTTTTAAATATTAAAATTTATTTATGAAAATTCTCGTGCACATTAAAAATTAATTAGAACTTCTTGGTTATTATCAAAACTGCTCGTATTATAAATATACAAAAATATATTTTTTTAATGTAGCATTCAGGAAATCTACGTAATTTCGGACTTAACAATTCTTAGAAATTAAATAAGTTTCTCATATATCTAATGATTTGTTTATTCACAATGTCAATTTTTATTCCATGGAAGTTTTTTGAACCCAAACAATTTTTGCAAATTTCTGTCTGTCAGCGACAAACAGCTTTTCAAGCAATTTGACTACATAAGTTTGGTCTGGAGGAGTACGAAATTTTATATTTAGGACCATATTACATATAGAATTGCCCCTAGGCTCTTAGAATTTTGAATTCAGATAAATTTATCTTAATAAAAAGTGGCCTATGTTTAGCAGCAATTTTTGGTCTAATTAAATACTTTTCTCTAAAAACGGCGAGCTTAGGGGCAATTTAACATCTATAAACTGTTACCATAAGAAATTTTAAAAACATCGATCCAAAAATGAAGGAGTAATTTGCAGAATAAATTACAATGTTTTTCTTATGGCATAAAAAGGTGCTCTATCCCCTTAATACAAATGTATTTGATATTAAATTCTTAAATGGCTTATTTTCTAAATAAACGAATCTAAGATAAATTCGAAATAAATATTCCAAATTTTCCTTTTCTTTTCTACCTATTTTTTCCCATCTAGATACTTTCTAAACAACTTTACTTCTGATGGTAGATAAAACTCCTTAAATAGTGATACTGTAACATTTTTTTGCGCCCCACAAAGCTCCTTAGAGTTCGTTACAAGTGCCCCTGAGTGTCTGCGATCGATTTTTGACTTTCCTCGGATGTTTCCGTCTTTAATCCTGTCTATTATCTTTCGAGTATATGTGCCAAAGCCTCCCAAGCATTCTTGGCTATAGAGCAGATATCAGTCGGGCAGAACAAGAATCCCCTCTAGATATGGGATCTAGGTGGATGGAAAAGGGTTTAATAGAAAATTTATTTGCACTCGCATGTTGGATGTTCTTAACAATGATTGAGTGGCGATCAATTGGTTTTTTCTTGAAGTATAATAAATCTTATTGCGGAGTGAGTTAAGCTAGTTTTTCAACAGTTGTTGAAATAGCAAATTATAAGGTCGAATATTGACTTGGGAATTTGGAATTGATTGTTGAAAGTATTGTAATTAGCGTCCAGGGATTTAATTTATCATGGAGTTAAAAAAAATTTTTTTCACAGATTTGGAACCCTCAATCAAAAATATTCGAAATTTTTTTTAATTTCTAAAAGTACCTTTTCCATAGATTTTGTTAGGAATAATGAATCCTTTTTGTAAGAGTTTTTATATTTAAATAATTGCAATTTGTTAATATTAATAATTTCCTAGGTTTGATAATTTCCATGGAAGAAATTTTTTTACATACGGTACATAATAACAATTTACGTTTTTTATTTAAAATCACGTCCGTAATAAGTATAAATTGTTGTTCAAAGTTATCGGTTGTCAACTTCCGTGGATGTTCATTTTATTATTGGATTTAAAAAATATATATATTCTTATATGTTATGATTTACTTATTATAGCTAAAAATTTGTCAAAAAAATAATTGTTGATATATTTCTTGAACAAAAATATTAAAAAAAATTTTTTTTTACAATAAATATAACAACTCGATAACACTGTTTATTTTTGAAGTATTTTATTATTATTTCGCTTTAGAGCAAGGTTTTAAGCCATAAGAATTTTTTCATATCAAAATATTTATAAACGAATCTGTTTTGTGTAAATAATTTAAAAAAATATCAAAATGGTTCATTATGAGGATATTTCAAAAATGCAAAAATCATATTTTTTTGAAACATCAATCATAGAAGGGAAGATAAACTTTTTTATTTATGAAAATTAGGCTGTTGTTGCTAAATTCCTTCACTATTTTTTTTAAATCTAAAGTATTGTAAGAATTACAAACTTTTTTTGTAAATAAATATAAAATTTTCAAACCATCAAACTTTTTCTTGTCAATTTTCTATTATAACAAAATATTTTGCTGAAAGAATTTTTTGATATATAAATAATTTTACGAATTTTACAATTAAATTTGGCAAATTAGTTCATTTTGAGGACATTTAAAAAAATTCTTATGATTTTACTAGAATAGTATAATTTTACGTTAAGTGTAATTGTTATAAATAAATAAATAAATAGATAATAAATAAATAAATAAATTATACTATTCTAGTAAAATCATAAGAATTTTTTTAAATGTCCTGAAAACGAACTAATTTGACAAAGTTAATTGTAATTGAATCAATTCGTAAAATTATTTATATATCAAAAAATTCTTTCAGTAGAAGATTTTGTTATAATAGAAAATTGCTAAAGCAAAATCATTAGAAAATATAATTTGAAAAATAAATTCTGGAAATTAAAACAATTCCCAAGCACATTCGCATAATTTTCACAATTTTTATTTTGTCAGGGAGTTCGGCAGGGATGTACACTTTCACCGTTATTATTTAATCTATATATAGAAGATGCAATAAACAAAGTAAAAGAAGAGTATAGTGTAGGTGTGAATGTACAGGGAGAGAAAATATATATGCTGAGATTCGCCGACGATATAGCTATATTTGAAGAAAGCGAAAAGAATTTAGAAAGGGTATTGAATGGTATGCAGGCAGTATTGACTAGGGATTTTAACATGAAAATAAATATAGGTAAAACTAAAGTGATGAGGTGTGACAAAAAGGAATGCAGTAGAAAAATGAGGATCACAATAGGAGATAATAGAATCGAAGAAGTGTCAGATTTTTGTTATTTAGGCAGTAGAATCACAAAAGATAATCGAAGCAAGGTAGATATAAAGTGTAGGATAGCACAGGATAGGAAGGCATTCGTAGAAAAAGAACAGATTTTAAGATCAAATATTGACTTGGGTATTAGAAAAAGATTACTGAAGGTATATGTTTGGAGTGTAGCACTGTACGGGTGTGAGGCGTGGACTATAGGAAAGGAAGAGAAGCGTAGATTAGAAGCACTTGAAATGTGGTGTTATAGGAGGATGATGAGGATTGGTTGGGAAGATAAAGTAACAAATGAAGCTGTACTAGAGTTAGTAGGGGAGAAGAGAAGTATTTGGATAGTGTTACAGCGTAGGAGAGACAGATTAGTAGGGCATATTCTTAGGCATGGGGGGATTATGCAATTGATCATAGAAGGTAGAGTGGAGGGAAAGAGAGGGGTAGGTAGGCCTAGATTGGAGTATGTGAGTCAGATAGTTGAAGACGTTGAGATGAATAGCTATAGGGAGATGAAGGGATTAGCTCAGGATAGATCGGCATGGCGTGCTGTTTCCAACCAATCTTTAGGATTGCGGACTCTTTAACTAAATGTCAATAATACAAAAAATTGCATTTTATTAAATTTGTTAATGCTGGTCTTACTAAAAGGTGTATATAATAATAAAATAAAATAAAAAATATGAAAAGTGTATAAAATAAATTTAAATACGATTTAAAAAAGTTGATTAAAAAATTGACATTTCAAACGGAATTTTAAGAAACAATTCTTCTTTTAGTGTAATGTTGTGACTCTTGCATAATGCAGCCATTCTGATAAACTAGCCATTTCTATTCGGCTTACAATTTCCAAAATTTCAGAGGTTAACTACAGAAATAACAAAACTGAAAAAATCGAAAATTATTTATTCGATTCGATGTGACTGCTACCAAAAATTATAATTAATTAGCATAAAATCGATTGTAAGGATAATAGTTATTTTAAAAATGATCACTAAAATTATCTCTTGTTTTTTTTTAAATTTTTTTTAAATATGTTATTTATAATTTTATAAGAATAGCCATTTTGTACTGCGATATTATTTAACTAAATGTTATATTTATCATTACATAAATTATAACAATAAATTATATTTACGAATACTATTACTCTTCGAGTGTTGTTATTTTATGTTTTACATATCTTTATTTGATATTTTGTTTAACTATATCCTCAAATTGCCGACGACGTACTTACGTTTCGTTTTCAAATATATTAATCTAAAAAATTAATACAAAGCTTGACCACAACTGATCTTTAAACCATACTATTTGTAATTGTTTACTGCTACGTTGGTAATATAAACCATTCGATAGTTTATATTACCAACCAACATGCATATGTTATACACGATGACTGTTATTTACCACTATCTTACTAAGACACATTGTATTGTTTAAGAACATTGTGCGAATTTAGACTCCTCGTTATTTAATAATTATAATTACATATCGTGCTCTAACTTTAGTTTCTATTCACGGTTTTTCGGTTAAATACATTAATTTAAGGTAATTGAAGTACATGTTCTAATTTGGTCTGATTTATCACTCAATAAATCGAAAATTTTTGCATCTGTTTGAATATTTTAAGTCTCTAACCAAAATGTATACTTCTTCCATGTTTCTTCAGCCGCAATATGATTTTTTTTGTCAAATTCATCTTTTTATATTTTATTGAAAAGGGTTTCCTACAAAAGTTAATACAATATTTGACTTTTAATCGGTTATAATGTACCATAATTGTTAATATTTTTTGCAGGTAAGATACTTCGATTTTCATCTATACATTGGACAACTGTCTTCATTGCATATACAGAGTGGTGAGCTATTCTTTTTCTTATTACTATGTTTTATTAAGAATTGATATATTTTTAATACGTTTGATATTAGTTAGTTAAAGAGTCCGCAATCCTAAAGATTGGTTGGAAACAGCACGCCATGCCGATCTATCCTGAGCTAATCCCTTCATCTCCCTATAGCTATTCATCTCAACGTCTTCAACTATCTGACTCACATACTCCAATCTAGGCCTACCTACCCCTCTCTTTCCATCCACTCTACCTTCTATGATCAATTGCATAATCCCCCCATGCCTAAGAATATGCCCTACTAATCTGTCTCTCCTACGCTGTAACACTCTCCAAATACTTCTCTTCTCCCCTACTAACTCTAGTACAGCTTCATTTGTTACTTTATCTTCCCAACCAATCCTCATCATCCTCCTATAACACCACATTTCGAATGCCTGTAATCTACGCTTCTCTTCCTTTCCTATAGTCCACGCCTCACACCCGTACAGTGCTACACTCCAAACATATACCTTCAGTAATCTTTTTCTAATACCCAAGTCAATATTTGATCTTAAAATCTGTTCCTTTTCTACGAATGCCTTCCTACCCTGTGCTATCCTACACTTTATATCTACCTTGCTTCGATTATCTTTTGTGATTCTACTGCCTAAATAACAAAAATCTGGCACTTCTTCGATTCTATTATCTCCTATTGTGATCCTCATTTTTCTACTGCACTCCTTTTTGTCACACCTCATCACTTTAGTTTTACCTATATTTATTTTCATGTTAAAATCCCTAGTCAATACTGCCTGCATACCATTCCATACCCTTTCTAAATTCTTTTCGCTTTCTTCCAATATAGCTATAACGTCGGCGAATCTCAACATATATATTTTCTCTCCCTGTACATTCACACCTACACTATACTCTTCTTTTACTTTGTTTATTGCATCTTCTATATATAGATTAAATAATAACGGTGAAAGTGTACATCCCTGCCGAACTCCCTTCCCTATTTTTGCTACCTCTTCCCCCCCCCCTCAATTCTAACTAAGGCAGTTTGGTGTTTATATAAATTAAAAATTATTCTCCTATCCTTATAATCTATACCCGTTTCTTTTAAAATTCTAAACATTATGTCCCAATCTACATTATCAAATGCCTTTTCTAAATCTACAAAAGCTATGCAAGTTACCTTTCCTACCCTCTTTCTTTTTTCTACTACCGTTCTTAGTGCTAGAATCGCCTCCCTCGTCCCTCTGTTTTTCCTAAAACCAAACTGATCTTCTCCTAGCCTTTCCTCTACTTTATTTTCTAATCTCCTATAAATAATCTTTAGCAATATCTTCGATGCATGTGATAGTAGACTAATGGTCGTATAGTTCTCACACAAATTAGCTCCTATTTTCTTCGGCATTGTTACTATTCTACTACGCTGAAAATCCTGTGGTACTTCTCCCTTCTCATATATTTTACAAACTAACCTGTATATTCGCTCCTGCATTTTTTCCCCTGCGTGTTTTATTCATTCGGCTGGTATCATATCAATCCCCGCTGCTTTGTTATTCCGTAAATCATTTAATGCTCTATGAAACTCTGACCTAAGTATGCTAGGACCTAAGTCATCCTCATCTATCTGTTCCACACTTTCTAGCTCCTCCATGTCCTGCCTACCTTTATATAAATCTTCAAGATACTCCTTCCATCTTCTAGCTTTTTCCTTATTTTCTGTGAGTTCCTTACCCTGCTTATCACATATAATGTTACCCTTTGGTTTTACTTTAGAAAAATGTGACTTAATTTTCCTGTAGCCCAAATCTACTTTACCTCTTCTCATATCCTCCTCAATATCGTCGCAATTTCCTCTTATCCACTCTTCTTTCGCTAGCTTGCATTAAGATATTAAGATTGTTTAAAAAATTCGATAATTTTTACATTTTGCTAGTATAATGTATTATCGTGAATTGATGTCGGCAAACTAAACCAAACTTATTTTTTTCACCAGAATATGCGGTTTATAATGATCTTATTTATAATCCATTCGCTCTAGAAAATGAGATCAGTATGTACGTTTATTTTACGTTACTAATGAACATCAGAAGCTTATCTATAGGCAACATAACGAAGCTTCAAAAATTATCTACATACGTCTAAGAATATCTTTAACCGGGTCTTTAACCAACGATGCGCTCCTTAATCTAAACTTATGCGGCTTAAGAATGTACAGGTTGTTCGCTATAAGTTTGCCTCGGGTCGAGCAGATAGCGAAGGGATATTCGGCATTCTCCGTGAAGAGAAGGCGGTGCTTCTCTTCAACTCTGTCGACCAGTGGCGTTCCCAATGCATGTTCGAAATATAAGAAATGTTTTTAGGCAAAAGTACCTACTTTATTACATGTAACAAACTAAGTAACAAAGATACAACAAGTCCAATACAAAATAGTAAATTAACATAAATTAATGGCTTATAAAACACCGTCATCATATGCTATTATTATATACATAAATAACATTTCTTCAGTGAGATATTATGGGTAATGTTGATTTAATGGATATTAAAAAAGAAATAGAGTAATTTACAATTCTTCTTTACTGTCACTATTTAAAAGCAATCCTCTTCGTCGGATTCTTCGTACAGATTTATAATTAATTGTTCAGTTTGTGTATCCACTAAAGTTTCATTTTCTAAATAAAAATCTTCTTGTTTAATAACGTTTTCACAACACTTTTTTGATAGCTCCTGTGTGACAATATTGAATTCCTCTTCTACTAACACTTTCACATCTTTTAAAGAAAATGTCACATTTCTTTTAGCAACACTGTCTTTTACTTGTGCCCATATTAGTTTTATAGGATTCAAATCCGGATGATAAGGGGGTAAACGTAAAACTCTGTGTCCATGGTCTGTGAAAAGTGTGTCAAATTTATATGTAATGTGGTTCTTTTTATGAGATTTTATAATATCGTACAGTTGGGGCTTTAACATTAGATGCGTGAATGGAATTTTTTATTTTTTTTGACAACCATTTTCTGCTTAGGAGAATTGCTGTTTGGCGCACGATTAATTTGCATGTTATGGTCAGGCGCGTTGTCGGTGATAATTACGGAATCCTCTGGTAAATCCTCCGGTAAATTTGGTAACAATTTATCTGTTATCCATTTTCCGTAATTTTCACCACTTATTTCGTGGTGATAGTCCCCACTTTTTATACCCGACTGAAATATTGTCAAACAATTTGGTACAAAGCCACTTTCACCACCGACTTGAATTATTATTAAACGTTGACCATTTGGGATATTCGTATGCAATCCTTCATTGGAATTATCACTCCACGATTCGACTGAGTATGTCCGGCGTACTTAGGTCAGAGTTTCATAGAGCATTAAATGATTTACGGAATAACAAAGCAGCGGGGATTGATATGATACCAGCTGAATTAATAAAACACGCAGGGGGAAAAATGCAGGAGCGATTATACAGGTTAGTTTGTAAAATATATGAGAAGGGAGAAGTACCACAGGATTTTCAGCGTAGTAGAATAGTAACAATGCCGAAGAAAATAGGAGCTAATTTGTGTGAGAACTATAGGACCATTAGTCTACTATCACATGCATCGAAGATATTGCTAAAGATTATTTATAGGAGATTAGAAAATAAAGTAGAGGAAAGGCTAGGAGAAGATCAGTTTGGTTTTAGGAAAAACAGAGGGACGAGGGAGGCGATTTTAGCACTAAGAACAGTAGTAGAAAAAAGAATGAGGGTAGGAAAGGTAACTTGCATAGCTTTTGTAGATTTAGAAAAGGCATTTGATAATGTAGATTGGGACATAATGTTTAGAATTTTAAAAGAAACGGGTATAGATTATAAGGATAGGAGAATAATTTTTAATTTATATAAACACCAAACTGCCTTAGTTAGAATTGAGGGGGAAGAAGAGGTAGCAAAAATAGGGAAGGGAGTTCGGCAGGGATGTACACTTTCACCGTTATTATTTAATCTATATATAGAAGATGCAATAAACAAAGTAAAAGAAGCGTATAGTGTAGGTGTGAATGTACAGGGAGAGAAAATATATATGTTGAGATTCGCCGACGATATAGCTATATTGGAAGAAAGCGAAAAGAATTTAGAAAGGGTATTGAATGGTATGCAGGCAGTATTGACTAGGGATTTTAACATGAAAATAAATATAGGTAAAACTAAAGTGATGAGGTGTGACAAAAAGGAATGCAGTAGAAAAATGAGGATCACAATAGGAGATAATAGAATCGAAGAAGTGTCAGATTTTTGTTATTTAGGCAGTAGAATCACAAAAGATAATCGAGGCAAGGTAGATATAAAGTGTAGGATAGCACAGGGTAGGAAGGCATTCGTAGAAAAGGAACAGATTTTAAGATCAAATATTGACTTGGGTATTAGAAAAAGATTACTGAAGGTATATGTTTGGAGTGTAGCACTGTACGGGTGTGAGGCGTGGACTATAGGAAAGGAAGAGAAGCGTAGATTACAAGCATTCGAAATGTGGTGTTATAGGAGGATGATGAGGATTGGTTGGGAAGATAAAGTAACAAATGAAGCTGTACTAGAGTTAGTAGGGGAGAAGAGAAGTATTTGGAGAGTGTTACAGCGTAGGAGAGACAGATTAGTAGGGCATATCCTTATGCATGGGGGGATTATGTAATTGATCATAGAAGGTAGAGTGGAGGGAAAGAGAGGGGTAGGTAGGCCTAAATTGGAGTATGTGAGTCAGATAGTTGAAGACGTTGAGATGAATAGCTATAGGGAGATGATGGGATTAGCTCAGGATAGATCGGCATGGCGTGCTGTTTCCACCAATCTTTAGGATTGCGGACTCTTTAACTAATGTCCGGCGTGAATATATGTCTCGTCGTTATAAATTATTGATTTTATTAATTGTAGATAATATTTAATTAATTCTAAATAATTAATTCGTAAAACTCGAATATCGTGCCTTTCAATTAGAACTGTACGATAATTTTTTGTGCTTCTTAACTTGAATCATAAATCATGTACAATATGATTTAAGGAAGTTTTATGTCCTGTCCCATCCTAAGTCACTGTTAGTTTTTCACGTAATGTTTTAAGCGTAACTCTTGTATTTTCGGTTTTGTAAAAATTATATAATATATTTCGAAAGTCACACTTTTCAAAATCTTCTCAATGTCGTATAGTCGCCTTTCGAATACGCTTCTTTCCTGGTGTAGAAAATTTCGGTTCACTTTCGTTACCTTTATAATTGTCGCTACCGTTCTTATGGACACTTTGGTTGCTGCAGACATTCTTTCCTTTACTTCCTTCGATGACAAATTGCCATCACATTTAAAGTATTTATACACATTGAAAATCAATTCCCTTGATTGGCTATGGATTACTTTACCTATTTAAAAGCGAACTTATTTTGGTAGTAAGTTGTTACGCCACTGATAGTACACAGACTGAAGGGTAGTGCCAAGGAATGAATGATTGTCTTAAGCAATAGTAATAATATTTTTGGACAAGTGCGCATCTCATGGCCAGGCAAATTAAATGCGAACAGACAGTATCTCGCTTAATATTTCGATTATATATACAGGTTTATTTATTAATATGCACCTAAATATTTAATCTATCGTAAGAAATCTGGAAAAAACGCCAAAAAATGGAGTTATATTTTACAGCTGTTTTGATTAATAATGACTAATATAAGAAAAATACAACAAATAATCCTTGCACAATTATGTTCGTACTTCAGATTATTATATCTCCTTAGGATTTGAATTTTTCTAAAAAAATAAATTATAATAAATAAAAATTGTATTGTTCTTAACAAGGGTTACGAGGAAAAATGATTTTCCTTTAGATTCTAGATTCCCTTTAGATTTTCCTTTATTTTAAATAAAAATAACATTTTTCTGATTCTTTATGATCCAAATTTTAAAATAGTATAGAAACAATTAAATTTAGTTCTAAATCTAATATTCCAGCGATTTTTTTCATGATTCTGAATATGATTATTTTTTAGCAAAATAATTTAATCCTAATTACTATTCTTTTACTCTATTAATATTATTATTTTATTCCAGAATTTTACATACAATAAATAGCCAGAACAATTTTGTAACAGCTATTTTCTCTTCTCTCATTATATTACCTTTTTTAATTTAATTTCTATTACGATATAGTTTTGATTATTAAAAAATTGCTGAGTAGATTTAACCGAATATGTCTAATAAATGAAAGGTGCAATTTAAATAAATAAATGTTAGATTAACTTCATCATTTTTATAATGTTATAATGTCTTATTTATGACGCAATGAAGAGCTCATCAGATATCTTCAGGTAATTTGAATATCTAGATCGTTTTTTTGATGACCGTGCTTCGAAAATCAAATAAAACAAAATAATATTTTTGCGATCCAGTGCAAAAGTTTTTCTATATATATTTTTATATATATATATATATATATATATATATATATAATCATCCAGTTTTTTCTATATTTTCCAAATAAACAAAGTTTATGCAAAATGCATATTGCGTGTTTTGGCATTATTAATTTGGATCATCTTTTAATTTGTACTTTAATAAAAATAACAATTAATTTAATAGAAATAAGGTGAAACAGATTTACATTATCTGTTGGCTTTCATCTCCCAAATGATATCAACAAAATTTAGGCTTACTTTTGGTAATTCTGAAAAACGTGCGAATTTATTTAGTGTCATATTTTAACAAAGGGAGATCAGGAATAGTTAAAATTCATCGAAATAATCTTATTGAAATTGTGTCAATAAAAAATCATTCACAATAAAGAAACCATATTGATTTTCGATTATTTTCTGTAAAGCATTTTCGATATGGAATCAAATAAAAAAGTTTGAATTAATATTGCAATAATTTTCTGAAAACTTCGTATTGACGCTATTTTAAGTAAGATTTGTTTCTCTAAAATGAATACATATAGTTCTTTTAAGTACCAATTTGTAACCCTAATTTTAATCGCAATACACAATATAATTTCCCTGTAATTTCTTATTATACTTGTATATGTATTAAATTTCAAAGCAGATGTTAGGGAGGAGATAACTCGTTTTGCTCCAGGATATAAGAAGGGTGCGAATTTCTTGTCGCTCGTTTTGCAAGTATAAAGCAGTTTTCAAGCTAATACGATGATTCGCTGTCATCTTATTTATGCCCTAGTTACTCTGGATCTACCCACTTTTGTAGTAACGTAAATCAGTGTCGTATCCAGGATTTTGGCTAAGGGGCCAATATATTTTAGCAGTCTCTTCAAATACTTGAAATATATGCAATTTCCCATAAAGATAAAAAATGTTATCTTGAAATATTAAAAAAAATCTTGATATAGTGGAGTATTTTAACTTAGAAGCTATAAACGATAAAACTGAAATTTGAGTCAAAAGTCAAAAATACAATTTTTAAATATTATAGTTAGATCAAATGAATTTGATAAAAAACGACTTTTCTTAAATTTGATACACATAAATTAATTTTTCTTATATTTTATCTGCAGCGGTGGAAAGAAGTACGCCACTGACAGGGATGGTGTGCTGGCAATAAAATTAAGATTCTCGTGATCAACTTACATAAGATATGCGGATGAAGTTTGAACAGATTATTTGTCTTTGGCAAGTAATGTGTAATGTGCCATTTTTATGACGAATTAGTTTGTATTATCTGATTTAGCGAATAGTACAGAATATCACGCAAATTAATGCGCATTTCGAAGGCTATGCCCCCATCTTCAGTAGCACAAGATAAAACCTAAATAAATTACCTCTGTCACGAATCGTGATTGATTTACTATTAAATTAAATAATGTAATAATTAAGAAAACAAAATAGTTTCCAATTCATTTTTGGGTTTGATCGGTTTTATTTGGTTTTTGATTTTTTTTCTCTTTAATAGTAAAAGTATATAGTTTTGAAATTAATTGTTATGCTATTAATTAATTGATTATCTTATTGAAAAATTAAAATATAAAATGGATTTTTATTAATCCTAATTGATTTTTTTGTCCCGGTATGTACAGACAGATATTATATTAGTGACGCTATAAAAAACAAAATGTTCCTTATTACTTATTACTCAGCCATTTTCTTATCGGAAAAGTCTGTAAAAACAACCGCAAAGTCTCTGAATTAAAGATTAGAGATATGACAATGGCAAAGATATCTTTATTGATATTTTTAGCACTTCTTTCATGCTTGTGTACTAGCGATGTGTAGTTCACTCGCGAACCGTTCACTCTGAACGGTTCAATCAAATGACGGGCATACTGTGACGATGTTTTGCAACGACCTATAGGTCACTATGACCTAGTTCGTGAACTATGAACTACATGGTGCACGGTGTACGTATTGATGTACTTGCACTAGGTCCTGAACCCGTCGTGTACTAAACCGTTCATGAATCACAACGATGCAGTATAGTATACATTACATATACAGTACTAACATTTATTTAGTGATAAAGTGTGTTGGTGAACGGAACGAAATAGGAAACTCGATGCAATATTGCAACAGCAGCATTGCCGAGCTGAGTCACAATTTATATGTTGGTATCAGATTTCATTTGCAATAATATAATTAATATATTCGCAAGATTAAATATGTTCTTAAATATGAGGGGGAAGAAGAGGTTGCAAAAATAGGGAAGGGAGTTCGACAGGGATGTACACTTTCCCCGTTATTATTTAATCTATATATAGAAGATGCAATATACTAAGTAAAAGAAGAGTATAGTGTAGGTGTGAATGTACAGGGAGAGAAAATATATATGTTGAGATTCGCCGACGATATAGCTATATTGGAAGAAAGCGAAAAGAATTTAGAAAGGGTATTGAATGGTATGCAGGCAGTATTGACTAGGGATTTTAACATGAAAATAAATATAGGTAAAACTAAAGTAATGAGGTGTGACAAAAAGGAATGCAGTAGAAAAATGAGGATCACAATAGGAGATAATAGAATCGAAGAAGTGTCAGATTTTTGTTATTTAGGCAGTAGAATCACAAAAGATAATCGAAGCAAGGTATATATAAAGTGTAGGATAGCACAGGGTAGGAAGGCATTCGTAGAAAAGGAACAGATTTTAAGATCAAATATTGACTTGGGTATTAGAAAAAGATTACTGAAGGTATATGTTTGGAGTGTAGCACTGTACGGGTGTGAGGCGTGGACTATAGGAAAGGAAGAGAAGCGTAGATTACAAGCATTCGAAATGTGGTGTTATAGGAGGATGATGAGGATTGGTTGGGAAGATAAAGTAACAAATGAAGCTGTACTAGAGTTAGTAGGGGAGAAGAGAAGTATTTGGAGAGTGTTACAGCGTAGGAGAGACAGATTAGTAGGGCATATCCTTAGGCATGGGGGGATTATGCAATTGATCATAGAAGGTAGAGTGGAGGGAAAGAGAGGGGTAGGTAGGCCTAAATTGGAGTATGTGAGTCAGATAGTTGAAAACGTTGAGATGAATAGCTATAGGGAGATGAAGGGATTAGCTCAGGATAGATCGGCGTGGCGTGCTGTTTCCAACCAATCTTTAGGATTGCGGACTCTTTAACTAACTAAATATGTCATGCTATAGCAATTTTTTTTAATAATGCAAAAATATACATCTAAATCTTATAGTACTTCTATTTCATATTGAGTGCAATGCAATCATTTAATATCAAATCAGAGCTTTGAAGTTCGAACAGAGCAGATTCGGAATAGAAAATATAAATTATAACGCCAAACAAAACGATTCTATCTAGTTCATTTTATTATAGTTTGTACATTTAATTTTCAAGTGTTAGTAAAGTAGTAAATATTTTCAGATGTTAGTAGTTCACGACCTATAGTTCGTGAACGGTACATTGAAATGAACTACGAACTACGAACTAGGTCCTCAAAGTGACCTACAGTTTGCCATCGCTAATACCTTGTGTTAGATTTTTCCAAATTCGAAAGATCTTGCAACTTGAAAGAGGAGAATTTTTCCTTCTTTTTAACAGATATTATTTCAAAGAAAGAATTATTGATTAAAAAAGAAAACACTATTCGTAGAACGTTCTAAATTAATTGATATAATAATTAAAAATAAATGTAGTAATAATATAAAATATCACCCAAAATATAGTAAAATAAAAATAAAAACAATTAAAATCTAGTAATATTGGAGGTAATGTTGTAATTTCAGAATATTTGTTCGGTTTTCCTTAGTAAAGAAGCAGTTCTTTTGTATGAAGCACGATCCTCAGTCTTTGTACAACCCATGAAATAGTACAATTATGCAAATAGGATATTTTGATTTATTCATTGTTCGTTTCTCGCGAAAATTAGAATAAATATCGTACGATTAATATCAGTCCTCCGCTATCATTGTGAACATATTTCTCCTGTCACACTAACCATACAGAGTGTTTGTTATATAAGTACACAATTCCATGCTATAATGTACATTCTAAAATTAATTCTGTTTCAAAGAAAATTACCAACCGCGAAATTAGCGATTTTCAAAATAACACACTTTCCCCTTCATCTATCATTTGTCACACCCTATCTACCCACTCATCATAATCCTGTAGCACCACATTTCGAATGCTTTTATTCTGCGTTTCGCTTCCTTTCCTATTGTCCACGCCTCACAGTCGTACAATTCAACACTCCATACAAAAAACTTTATTAGTCTTCGAATTTTCAAACAAATTGTACACTAAAATGAACTCTCTTTCCGTATGAATGTGCGCTATTGTACTAATTACATCTAGATTATTTCTATTTATTCCCGATTTATTTGATTCAATTCCCACATGTCTCCTGTTTGTTGGTAAAACGCTAGGAAATATGAAACTTCTGCGCAAGTAAATTGATTGCGATATCAAATATCCCCTTGTATCAATTGGGATATTTATTGTGTGTATATAAATTGTACAGCGTATACAGAATAGTAACACTCTTCTTCATTCCCGATACCATATCGATGCCCATCGATATATTGCTAAATAGTTCTTCTGCTTATACACACCATTTATATATTTCTTGTTGGGTACAACAACACACACTCGTGGGCAATGAAAATGTCTCCGAATGCAAATAGTACTGCAGTAATTTTAATTGTTTCTGCCTAACCAAGATATTCTAGATAAATGTAAAGCCATGGGGTTAGAGCTTTAACATTGGGTCGTTATACAATAAATAAATATATGAATGTAATAACTAACCGATATAATATAAAATAGGCTAGCTCAAAAAAGGATATTAGTTTTTATATAAAATATTTAAAATCGAAATTGCACAGCATATATTTAATATCTGCGTACATAAAACATACAGAATATAAAGTAATTAATTGTTAAATCGAGCATGGGGAAAATTGTTACAATATTATATAAAAAAAAAACATAGACACGCGAGTGTCGAGTAAAAGCTAAATTACGATATAGAATATAGATATATAGAATATATATATATATATATATATATATATAAAAATATTTAATTAATTAATAATAATATTAATATTTAACGGTAGTAGAAAAAAGAAAGAGGGTAGGAAAGGTAACTTGCATAGCTTTTGTAGATTTAGAAAAGGCATTTGATAATGCAGATTGGGATATAATGTTTAGAATTTTAAAAGAAACGGGTATAGATTATAAGGATAGGAGAATAATTTTTAATTTATATAAACACCAAACTGCCTTAGTTAGAATTGAGGGGGAAGAAGAGGTAGCAAAAATAGGGAAGGGAGTTCGGCAGGGATGTACACTTTAACCGTTATTATTCAATCTATATATAGAAGATGCAATAAACAAAGTAAAAGAAGAGTATAGTGTAGGTGTGAATGTACAGGGAGAGAAAATATATATGTTGAGATTCGCCGACGATATAGCTATATTGGAAGAAAGCGAAAAGAATTTAGAAAGGGTATTGAATGGTATGCAGGCAGTATTGACTAGGGATTTTAACATGAAAATAAATATAGGTAAAACTAAAGTGATGAGGTGTGACAAAAAGGAATGCAGTAGAAAAATGAGGATCACAATAGGAGATAATAGAATCGAAGAAGTGTCAGATTTTTGTTATTTAGGCAGTAGAATCACAAAAGATAATCGAAGCAAGGTAGATATAAAGTGTAGGATAGCACAGGGTAGGAAGGCATTCGTAGAAAAGGAACAGATTTTAAGATCAAATATTGACTTGGGTATTTGAAAAAGATTACTGAAGGTATATGTTTGGAGTGTAGCACTGTACGGGTGTGAGGCGTGGACTATAGGAAAGGAATAGAAGCGTAGATTACAAGCATTCGAAATGTGGTGTTATAGGAGGATGATGAGGATTGGTTGGGAAGATAAAGTAACAAATGAAGCTGTACTAGAGTTAGTAGGGGAGAAGAGAAGTATTTGGAGAGTGTTACAGCGTAGGAGAGACAGATTAGTAGGGCATATTCTTAGGCATGGGGGGATTATGCAAATGATCATAGAAGGTAGAGTGGAGGGAAAGAGAGGGGTAGGTAGACCTAGATTGGAGTATGTGAGTCAGATAGTTGAAGACGTTGAGATGAATAGCTATAGGGAGATGAAGGGATTAGCTCAGGATAGATCGGCATGGCGTGCTGTTTCCAACCAATCTTTAGGATTGCGGACTCTTTAACTAACTAACAAGAGATATCAGAAATATTAGTAGTTTAGAACAAAGTAATAATTCAACTCCAAAATTTATTAAATTACCATTTGATCCTATAATAGCACGTGGTTTAGATAGTATTTTAAAGTAACATATAATACATCTAATAGTCCTGCTAATTTTCTAGGAATTCCCAAAGATTTGATTGATTTCAATAAAAAATCGGGTATTTATAAAATATCTTCTTCTAGTTGTCCTAAAGTAATATTTAGCTTATTTCAGATTAAATAGAAAAGATGAAAGTGCTGTAGCCAAACATATTTTTGAATCAGGTCAACCTATTCAAATTAGTTCACTTAAATTACTCAAAAGTGTTTTGAATTTTGAAATACTACCTGCCATGTTGACTTATTTATTTAATAGTGTATCAATAACGATTCGTGACACAGGTATTTTATTTAGTTTTTATCTTGTGCTACCGAAGATGGGGCCATAGCCTTCGAAATGCGCATCTAGCTACTTAATGCTTTGGGTGATATTCTATACTATAATCCTTTATGATTATTGATTGCTTTAAGTCTGGATAAATTATTAATACTTTTTAAAGTATTGGGTAACTTGTTCTATGCACAATAAAATCTCACTTAGATCCCATGCTGGATCCTAATTCAAAATCTGAGAAATTTGTAACTTTTTAAAGCTTGATAGAAAAGGGTGTATGGCGATTATGTGTATTTCCCTAATTATGAGCTAAGATGTATAAAATGCAATTTTTGATATATTTCTTAATTTATAAGAATTAATCTTCCTGTATGTAGACTTTGATGTGGCGCTTTAGATACTATATTTTTTCATGCTTTGTTGTTCTCCTATCATCATATCGATGTAGCGTTGTATAGTTCACTCTGAACGGTTCAATCACGGGCGTACTGTGACGATGTTTTTTAACAACCTATAGGTCACTATGACCTAGTTCGTGAACTATCAACTACATGGTGCACGGTGTACGTATTGATGTACTAAACCGTTCATGAATCACAACGGCTCGTAAACGATGCAGTATAGTATACATTACATATACAGTACTAACATTTATTTAGTGATAAAGTGTGTTGGTGAATGGAACGAAATAGGAAACTCGATGTAATATTGCAACAGCAGCATTGCCGAGCTGAGTCACAATTTATATGTTGGTATTCGATTTCATTACCAGTATGTGCATGTATTTCATATAGGTGGTGAACTAGTTCATTTTTAAAAGATGTAGTAGTTCACGACCAATAGTTCGTGAACGGTACATTGAAATGAACTACGAACTACGAACTAGGTCCTCAAAGTGACCTACAGTTTGCCATCGCTATATCGATGGGTCAGTTCGAGTGGGTAACAACTCCAAAAACTATATTCAGAGATGATTGGCTTTTAAGCCTTTGCTACTCAAAATAACTACAATAACTATTTTGTTTTTCAATTAAATGGCCAGATTCTTTTAATACTTAGAGATAACGAAGGTATTAATATACCTAACAGTAATTTGAATATGGAACTAACTATAAAAGTTTCATTGTAGAAATGAAAATTAGATTGGGTTAAGATGGGAATAAATTATGTAGGAGGCAGATTGAACATAATATTTGAGTTGGCACTTTATCGAAGTTGGAGAGTACCTCTGAAGCTGTGTGTTGGCATTATTAACTCAAAATGACGACTTTTTGTCCGATATATTAAAAATTGTGATAATAAAAACGAAATAACCTTTTAGTTTTCCAACTTATAATGAATTATCACTTAGAACCGGCCATTTCCCATTTAGTCAAATATCTAACTAGTTCCAAAATTACCATATCATTCAAATAAGTTTAACGACTTGTTGTAAATACATTAAACTGTTAATGCAGTTTAATGACGAACTGGAGTCTCGCAAGTTTTCAGCCCTGAGAATTTTGGATAATTTCGTTATAAAATGGTGTTATATTTAAAGTAAATTATCTTTTAATTAAATGAAAATAATGGGATTTTTTAAACGTATTTGTGTGTGGAAAGGACCAATTTGATTTCGGTTCTAATTTCATTTATTTGGTGCAAATAGTTTGACTTTGGCATGGGATAATATGAACATGGCCAGCATATACGCTTAAAATGTGTATTGGTTGCCTTTAATGTACTGAATCCAATCTAACATACCTAACTCTAACTGCTGCACCAAACAATTCCATTATCCGCGAGTGTGCATTTATTGTGGCCTTCTTCGTTGTCAACATGCGGCGTAAATATTATATGTATAACGGCGAAATGACAGTTTCCGGTTCCGGTCCACTACGCTCGCTTATATCGCCTGCTATTCTTCCCTGTGTCCCTTTCGTTCCTGTCCTGCCGCATTTCGCCTATATTTCTGTTCCGAGCGGAAGCGAACAAAACGGCGTTGAATGGCGACCAATACCGTTATCTAGATAGATATAGATAGCCGGGCAAAAGGTATTGAGAGGATATTGAAAAATGCTCAATAATAGTTTGAATGTGGTGATAAGTTATTATGGAAGGGCAAGGGGTTGTAGTTGTAGATACGGGATTGATGGGTGGTGTCAAGTGCGTCTGATCGATGTACGTTATTTGCTGAAGAATTTCAAACTATGGTAATATCTTGCATTTTCTAGAGTTTGAGCGATTTTTGTGTTTTCATATTCAAGTATGTTTTTAAATTTACATAGATCATATTTCTGTAAAATTTGACTGGTGCAAAATATATATAACGGTTGCCATAATAATAAAATGGTCGCATAAATTTGGGACATTTTTTCGTGAGCCACCATATGGTGATCCAAAATAGCACCCATAAGAAAAATCATCGGATAAAACCTTTAACTTAACACGTCATCGTCTGTATTTATATACTGTTGCATAATTTTTTCATAATAACGATGTGTAGTTCACTAGCGAACCGTTCACTCTGAACGGTTCTATCAAATGACTGTGACGATGTTTTGCAACGACCTATAGGTCACTATGACCTAGTTCGTGAAATATAAACTACATGGTGCACGGTGTACGAGTGTTGATGTACTTGTACTAGGTCCTGAACCCGGTAAACCCTCACATGAATCACAACGACTCGTAAACGATGCAGTATAGTATACATTACATATACAGAACTAACATTTATTTAGTGATAAAGTGTGTTGGTGAACGGAACGAAATTATATTTCCTTATATATATGTTTTATATAAATTATAAACATTGTTGTTTGTTCTTCCTCATTCTTAATTCGAAATAAGTATTGTAATATTTCAATTTATTTATTTTTTATATTGAAAAAAAAGAGATTATTTTCAGTATGTGCATGTATTCCATATAGGTCGCGAACTAGTTCATTTAAAAAGAGGTTAGTAGTTGACGACCAATAGTTCGTGAATGGTACATTAAAATGAACTATGAACTACGAACTAGGTCCTCAAAGTGACCAACAGTTTGCCATCGCTACTTCATAATAATAATTTTATTTATTAATTAATTTATCTTTACAATTGCTATTGTTTTGTGAATTTTCCTTGCAAGGTAACTTAAAAAATCTACGGCTATTAAAGTAATTATGTTTTTGTAGTTGGATAAATATTGCTTTTCTGATTTTATTTCTTTCTCACACCGATTTTTATCCATATATTTCGATCTGGAAAAACATAGATCTTCAAAATTTTAAATTTCATTGTATCTTTAAATCCAATTTCAAGACAATTAAGAACTAGTCCATCATATTAATTGATCAAGAATTTTTTCGCAGTGTACCTGAAAAATCTGGTGTATAAATGAATCGTTTTTGTGTTTCTATATGAACAAACCCTCGTGACATTATAGAAAAACGAAAGCAAACAACTAACTTGGCAATGCTACACGACAACCTGTCAAATATTGATAAAAGCACACCCAATCTCCTTTTCACCCCATAAAGTATCTTGTAGCTCGTATCCTATATGGCCTTTACCACCTACCGATCGACAAGTTCATAAATGAACGTGAGATTATAAATTGAAAATATTTGAAAAAATCGTACAAATCATTGCATTTTATGACGTGCAATCAAATTGGTTCTGCATAAGGGAGGTCCATTTTGAGGAAGCGCTTTTATATGTTTTCTTAAAAAAAAATTATATTGGTTTATTTTTTGTATCAACTTTACATTTAGCGACACGGTACAGACAAACCTGATTTTTATCATCAGAAACAGCTCGTTGACGCTTCCTATCGCATTTTACATTATCATCGCAACTAGGCATTTGAGGACGCAATAAAATGGCGTATGCACTGCAATGACAAAAAGGCCATTTTATTTTATACGCCGGTTGGATATCATAGATATACATCATATCCCAAATTTGGCGCAAAGCAATTTTAAACTGGCTTGTAGATTAACAAAATTGCGAATTTTAGTCCTGGGCAATTCTGTACAAGACATTTTAACTGATCTAAAAATACTGTTAATTGTGATCTAAAAATTTATACCTTTTGCAGATTTAGAAAAGGCATAAGATGATGTATATTGGGGTATAATATTTAGAATCTTACTATTCCCGTTTCTATAAACGGGAATAGATTATAAGGAGAGTAGAATAAACAAAATATATATATTCAATCTATATCTACAATATATATTTCAATCCATACAAACATCAAACTGCTTTAGTTAGAATTGAGGGGGAAGAAGAGGTAGCGAGAATAGTAAAGGGAGTCAGGCAGGGACGTATACTTTCGCCGTTACTATTTCGCCCATATAAAAGGAGCAAATTTTAAGATTAAATATTGACGTGGGTATTATAAAAAGATTACTAAAAGCATAAATATGTGGAGATCGGAGTACTGTACGGTTGTGAGGAGTGGACAAGAGAAATAGATTCGTTGGGCAGAAAAGGTGACTAATTATGGAATTAGGGTTAGTAGGGGAGAGAAGAAATATTTAGAAGGTATTATAGCGTACAAGGGATAGGGAATAGAATCGAATCCATTTATACTTAATAATACTTTTTGAGATGTCAAAAATTATCGAATGGATACAATTTTAATCCGACATTTAAATTATCGAAAAATAAAGGTAAATTAGATGGTATATATATAATTATATATATAGGATTAATTGTGAAAAAAATAAAAAGCTCCCCGGATTTGTATTTGGAATTGAATGATTTAGTCTTGCAGCAATCTTCACATTGCTATTGTATGCAATTTGGAAATAAAACTGTATCTCGTGAACATTGCCAAAACATGTGGCCCAAAAATGTGTGATATTCTTGTAAAAGCACGAAATGAAGTATCATAAATTTAAACTGGGCCACAATTTACATATTTATTTAATTTATTAAGGGTACGTACAGACCAGGTAATCGACATTTTCAGCTGTAAGCTTGAGAAAGGTACAGTGCTGGTTTCTCCTTGCCTTGCACCGACCAATGAGTGCATATTTTAGCCGTCGCCCCACCGATTCAGCCTAATCCCCCTAATACCGTGGGTTAGCCTGAAATCTTTCCTATAGACCGGGATCCCTGTATAGGGACCGCTCTATAGGCCAGAGCGTCGTTGCCCATGTCTTGCCCCTAGGAGGCATATGCAGTGCATTGGCACACTATTGACACGCAGGGGAAAAAATGCAGGAGCGATTATACAGGTTAGTTTGTAAAATATATGAGAAGGGAGAAGTACCACAGGATTTTCAGCGTAGTAGAATAGTAACAATGCCGAAGAAAATAGGAGCTAATTTGTATGAGAACTATAGGACCATTAGTCTACTATAACATGCATCGAAGATATTGTTAAAGATTATTTATAGGAGATCAGAAAATAAAGTAGAGGAAAGGCTAGGAGAAGATCAGTTTGGTTTTAGGAAAAACAGAGGGACGAGGGAGGCGATTCTAGCACTAAGAACGGTAGTAGAAAAAAGAAAGAGGGTAGGAAAGGTAACTTGCATAGCTTTTGTAGATTTAGAAAAGGCATTTGATAATGTAGATTGGGACATGATGTTTAGAATTTTAAAAGAAACGGGTATAGATTATAAGGATAGGAGAATAATTTTTAATTTATATAAACACCAAACTGCCTTAGTTAGAATTGAGGGGGAAGAAGAGGTAGCAAAAATAGGGAAGGGAGTTCGGCAGGGATGTACACTTTCACCGTTATTATTTAATCTATATATAGAAGATGCAATAAACAATGTAAAAGAAGAGTATAGTGTAGGTGTGAATGTACAGGGAGAGAAAATATATATGTTGAGATTCGCCGACGATATAGCTATATTGGAAGAAAGCGAAAAGAATTTAGAAAGGGTATTGAATGGTATGCAGGCAGTATTGACTAGGGATTTTAACATGAAAATAAATATAGGTAAAACTAAAGTGATGAGGTGTGACAAAAAGGAATGCAGTAGAAAAATGAGGATCACAATAGGAGATAATAGAATCGAAGAAGTGTCAGATTTTTGTTATTTAGGCAGTAGAATCACAAAAGATAATCGAAGCAAGGTAGATATAAAGTGTAGGATAGCACAGGGTAGGAAGGCATTCGTAGAAAAAGAACAGATTTTAAGATCAAATATTGACTTGGGTATAAGAAAAAGATTACTGAAGGTATATGTTTGGAGTGTAGCACTGTACGGGTGTGAGGCGTGGACTATAGGAAAGGAAGAGAAGCGTAGATTACAAGCATTCGAAATGTGGTGTTATAGGAGGATGATGAGGATTGGTTGGGAAGATAAAGTAACAAATGAAGCTGTACTAGAGTTAGTAGGGGAGAAGAGAAGTATTTGGAGAGTGTTACAGCGTAGGAGAGACAGATTAGTAGGGCATATTCTTAAGCATGGGGGGATTATGCAATTGATCATAGAAGGTAGAGTGGAGGGAAAGAGAGGGGTAGGTAGGCCTAGATTGGAGTATGTGAGTCAGATAGTTGAAGACGTTGAGATGAATAGCTATAGGGAGATGAAGGGATTAGCTCAGGATAGATCGGCATGGCGTGCTGTTTCCAACCAATCTTTAGGATTGCGGACTCTTTAACTTAAAACAGACCAGGGTCCACTATAGCAGCGATTCTTAACTGGGGGGCCGCGAAAGGTACTATGGGGGAAATCGAAAAAATTATGCATCAGTAAATAAAACCACTACTTTAAAATAAATCTTAATGATTATTATGTTAGAAAAAAAAAACGAGGGGGCCGCGAAAATATTTTAGGACATTTGGGGGGCCGCATACAATAAAAGGTTGAGAACCACTGCACTATAGTATCCATTGATTATATCAAAAATAATAAGAATAACTATTATAATGTATTCAAAATTATTTGATATTGCGCTTAAATTAAGGTATCAGAGTTATAGCATTTAAGCGTGTAAATATATTAATATTTACACGATTGTTATATAAATGGCACATTTGTGTTAGTGGAGCTTTTTTACCTAAATTCGTTTTATAAATTACATGATCGTTTTATAATAATCGCACGATCCATATATTGAATTTGGGACACCCTGTATTGAAATACACAGTGTTTGGTTTGGTACGAATTACCCATACGACGTACCTTTTTATGTTATAGAACAGCATTCGTGGAGATTTACGATTTTCGACATGCGAACAGCGGTATGAAATGAAAACTTATAACGGGTTATAATCGTAAAGGGCCAATAGAGCCATAAGTAATCTGATACCGGTCGACCGCTGAGCGGTTTTCTCAATGCGATCGTAGAATAGGCCAAATTTATTGTGAAGCATTTCATGAAATGATGTACTTGTTCTGGTGATTTTACAATTTATAGAGCGTTAGGTTTTCCAAATAAAGCTCTCTTAATCTAAAATAAATATGAAAATAAAATTTGCATGAAAAATCATTTTATGACGTTAAATAGGTTCCCGAAAAGATTAAATTAATTTTGATCTCGTAGGCAGTGAGATAAGGACGACTCAAAATGAAACTATTTGATTTTAGCGAAAGTTTCAGGTTTTAATTTTTAGGGCTTTCCTAGAGCTTCTGTATGAATCCCCGAGGAATGCTAGAAAAGTAAAAACTGAAACGTGGATAACGACAAATAGATTTCGTTTAATTCGTCCTTATCCTACATTTAGTCATTCAAACTTGATCTAGAAGAAGTAACGTTAAATCAACGTTAATTTGTTCTTAATGAATATTTCGTAAGGTCAATTATAATAATTGCATATATTATGCCGATTTTTATCATGTATTATTATATCACAAAGATTTATTCCATAATCTAGTGAATAATTAACATTATCAATTTTTTTTTACGTGCCTTAATAAATACACGATACAAGGATATTTTTTACATCCATGTTCGAAAATTTTGTTATCCTCTATAAAATGCCCACCGAAAAGTTGCAAAATAATTGATGTAATAGTGCCATTTTGAAGTTTTTAAATATCACAAAATTTTACACCTAATTACATATAAATCGTTTGGTAAAAATTAAAAAAACGGATAAAAATACGAGGGACGAATTGCTACTGAATATTTGTACACCAGATTTGAGATTCACCAATTCTTAATAAGGTATTTGTTTGGATTTATCGGGTAATAAGGTAATCGACAGGATATACCTCTGCTCTTTTTCGATAATTTTTCGATAATTTTGATGAACAGCTTACCTAACAGATTTTTGCTTATTTTATTTTATATAAAATTTTATTGGGATAAAATTAATAACACAAATAAGTAAAGTGACCATACGTCCCGCTTTTAGCGGGGCAATCCCGGTTTTCGGTAATTTGTCCCGCTTAAAGATAAAAATCATTATTTGCATGCTACTTCAAAAGATTACCATTTACCCGTATAAAAAAAATTCTGCGGAACGGCTCGACAGATTTCAATGATTTTGGTGTTATATTAAAGCGATTATGTCTATTTTTGCCCATTTTGTTCAAAATTTAAGTGTATTTGCTAAATTGGTCGGAAATTGAAAATTAAGAATGACTAATTTTCCTCTACATTCATATAGACTTGTATATCATAATCAAAGGCATAGCGGCCATTTGTCATGTACAATCGAGTCAAAGAAATAGTCAATAATTGTGACTTAAAGTGTCTGACTTAAAATTATTGTAGACGAGACCTGGCGATGCTATATATATATAAATAATAATTTTTTACATACATTTCTTATATTTAATTGTTTTTAATATTTTATTTTGATTTTTGTCAAATATTTTATAGCAAATTATGTTGGATTTATGAATTACAAAATAAATACACAATAGCGTCCTCAAACAATCGGTCAATAATTGTATTTTCTTTTTTTAGTTTTTAAACTATACATTTATGTTTAATTTGCCATATTCTTGGCAGTAGGTGTACTACTGTATATATAAAATTCGGATAATAAAAACGCGTTTCTTGATAACGAATACTCCACTAGAGCGAGAACTTTCTCAGAAAACGGCGAAAGTCTCGCTTCAACCAACGCAATCAACTTTTTCGAGTTTATATTCTTCACTTCAACTTATCGTTCAAGGTGCCATTGAAACTGCCCATATAAAATAGCATGTGCAAAGATGGGATTGCATTCACGTAACCATGTAGTTAGACTTGAATTCCTCGCCGCGTTCGTCGAGAATAAATAGTGTGTAATCTATGTGTGTGTTTATCGTCGTTGTCGCACACACATCTAATATTAAAATATGTAGATGGCGATACCAACACGATCAGCAACTGTAAATTAATACGCGATGTTAATTGCGTGTTCAATTTCAAAGTCAACATTTAGAAACATTTTTATATGGACTGTCCATGCTAAGATTATAAATTTTTATTAAACGTGAAAAAATGATTGAATGGGACATTTTCTAATGGGAAATGATAATTTTGATGAAAAACGATGTTATCGAAAATCGACCTCTGCTCTTTTTCGATAACTTTTCGATAATTTAGATGAAAATCGACAGGTATATACCTCTCTTCTTTTTCGATAATTTTTCGATAATTTTGATGAAAATCGACAGGTATATACCTCTCTTCTTTTTCGATAATTTTTCGATAATTTTGATGAAAATTTTGATGAAAATCGACAGGTATGTACCTCTCTTCTTTTTCGACAATTTTGATGAAAATCGACAGGTATATGTATACCTTCTTTGTAAATAATAAAAATAAATAATAAAATCGTAATAGCATTGTATACAAATAATTGAATAAGTATATTGGTAGGAAAAATATAAAAAAAATAAATAGAAAGAAAGTATATAACAAACTTTAGTAAATTTTACTCAATTCCCAATATAAAAGTAAAGAGATATAAGGCGAATTCTTTTGTAAAAATATTGATATTGTAAATTATGTTTAGTCATGTCGGCTATATGCAATCACTGATTATATATATTTATCCTCAACTATAAGGATTAGTTGGAAACTGCATGAACATTACAATGGAATGCATTTGAAGAACTTTGAAAACTAAAGTACACTTGAAATTATATTTATTTACGTTCAATCTAAATTTATAAACAATTACGCGTTTCTAAAGAATTTTTTAAATTTTCGATATAAAATTGCGGAATTTGACACATTGTCCAGTGACTGGCGCAAGCTCTTTGCAATCCTAGACTCAGTATATGCGCCAAGTTCATCATCTATTTTACACAGTGCAGTGTACTGCACAGAAGCAACGCCACTGTATCAACGTGTTGGAAAATTGAATTGATACGGTTTGATTGGCAAATATTCCCAGCACTACTGGAAACACAGTATGTAAACGTTGCTCGTGCTTAAGATCAACAGGTTTCACATCGTTCTTAAACCATATTCGATGACATATGGAACACACTGTACCTAGCGGATTATTGAAAAATTGTTTATCAAATTCGCGATGAGCAGCTTGAAAGAATGTAAATTTGGTGTATGATGCACTAGTGGGTGCATTTCTATTTGTCGATGGCTCAGCTGTATCAGATTCATTTCGTTGATCTCTCACACCGCGTGTATCTTCACGTGTAGACGGCACGCCTGTATCAGTGGCATTCAAATTCACTATACCACTCACTGTGTCCTCACTTAACGACGGTATCAATACATCCAGTGTATTTTGAGGTCGTTGGAAGGTTATGTTGTTCACCGTGTTTCTTTAACGCTCTTTGCCTAGCTCGATACTCTCTACTTCTTTCCAAGGTACTTGTTGGCACTTTTCTTCACGGTTTATTCGCTTTCTTCCGTTCTCTAAAGGCTCGCACTCTGTCTGTACTTGTCTTTCTCCATTTCACTTTTCACACAATGGAAATTGTTAGCTAAAAGATTAAGCTGTGTTTGTGTAATATATAATAAAATACGCAAGCGTCTACTGGTTGCCTTATGCTACGTATACGCACACTACACGCGGCGCATGCGCGTAGATTTGTTTCACTTTTCGTGACGTTCAGGCCAATTTGCTCTACCGCGCCTATAGAAGTTTCACTTCAACAACGTATTACTTACAAAATTCTCTAAAAGATCCGCGCTCTATACACAGTTTACATTTTGTAAGTATTTTTGAATTGTTTTTTACTTGTTAAGTAATTGATTTATTTGGAATATATTTTATGTTATTTTCATATTTTGGTACGATCAAAAATATATACATATTTTGAAATAAGTATAATTATTTTATAACTTTTTGATTATGATTTTTTGTAAATGTTCGAAAACCGGTTTTAATCGTTTTTTTTTGTTGGAAACGCTGGAATTCGAAAACCGGTCTTTCAAAAGTCGGTTTTTGTATAAATCCTAGTTAGGACATCGATAATACGCTCACCAACCAATAGTGTATAAAAAATACTCTACATAAGTATTGAACCTTTTTGAACGACATGCATATAATAGGCAATGTATTGTTGTTCTTGGATTGTCGAATTAACGCCCAAAATGTGACAACCAAAAGGACTAGAATATATTATAGCAACCAGGACCTATATCCCATTTTCTGTAGCTATAACGTCGATCCTTTAAGCCGCTCTGACAGCTATTACACCCGTTTATACATACATTTACCAACAAGACGTTGCCTTGCGTCACTTTGTCAGTGCGGCTAATGGACGGATGATACCCTCAAGTGCTGACTATTGTCTTGGAACGTTCGCGCACCCACCTCATGTACTAGCAATGACTCCTGTGCTCCTGTTGGTAGCTTCCGGGTGTCTTTACCACTCGCTATATGTATGAAGAGTTTACCGCAGCCACCTTGTTACATTATGCAATAAGTTGGTCTAGGGTGTATTTAGAATAGCAGGTGGGTAAGGTAGGAAAATGAAAGGATACATGAGAGGAAACGCTTTATCGCTGTTAATTAAAAATCATGTTAGGAAAAATTGGTTTATGTATGCAAATATCACTATCCCTATATTTAGATAATTATTTTGCGATTTTTTTTTCGATTAATATTGAAAATTAATTACAAGCACTTCTAAGCGAAGGGCACACTTTGAAGAAGAAACCTCCATCGTCAGTACTAGAATTAGAAAAATTAAGTATGATAAAGTTATTGCAAAAGATGAATTTTTATCTTTTGTATTTACTTTAGAAATACGAGATTAAACTTGTGAAAATTTAATAGACTATTTTTTCATTGCTTTGAACATTTATAGACGAAGTATATTTCTTTTATGGGGTGCCAGGAAGAGCAAGGATTAGCCTTATTTCTTATAAAGATTATTATTTGATGGCATTCCTTTTGGCTGTACTTTCCTACATTTTTCACATGCCAATAAATGGATTTATTTATTTATATGGTCCTTGGTCCTTACGAGAGTACCTGCCATTTGTGTCAATGGGATACCATACCTAACCTCAATATTTTCGGTAAAGTAAGCATTTGAACTCATCGATCGTCATTTGCAGGCAACGTCAGTGTGCACTTTACAATTCTTACTGGATTTTATTCTATTGTGGTATTTGTGGTAAACTAATAAACTTTAAATCGGTTTAAAATATCACTTCGTTAAATTTTAGTATATATTTGTTATTTAATCAAATTCTATTTTGGAGGGTCACGCTCTTTAATATTTATATTCGTTTGCAATCACATTTTTGATAGTTTACAACGCTCTTACGAACACCCTGTATACAATTATCTACCATTTAGTATAACATATTTAGACATCCATAACTTATAGATGAAATAGGAAAGTTTCAAATCATTATAATTTTAAATTTTGTAGTTGCAACGCTTTCCGTAAAGCCTTGCAGCTGTAAATTTTCTCATAAAATTATGAATTACTATATAACCATAAATTCAAGAATATATCTCATTTATACTGGCCCACCCTGTATATATTGACCTTTTATAATTTATAATTATAAAATGTAAAAAATGGAAATCAGTTGGTCAATTAGCAGCTCTACAAATTAGTATAAACAAAAGTTCCACTACTAAGAAAAAACCCGAATATTAATAATGTTGGTAGTAAAAAAAAATTCAAAGTCGTTTGAAGACAGAATCTTCTTTTCTATGCGCCGCTCGGACGTGTAATAATACACATGTAAACGTAAGGCCGTGGTGGTAATTTACCAGGCAATAAAAACAAAAGAACGAGAACAATGTTGGAACATCTCGATTGAAACGAGCCGCGAATAACTAAACAACGGCGTCATCTCTATCGTTGTACCTGTCACCTGTCAATGTCAAACGCAACCCAAAGCACATACGTATTACGGGAATAAAGCCATCAAGACGTGATGTGATACTATCGCGGTCATGTGTCTATTTCTATCTGCATATTATATGGGCAATATTTAACCTTGTTCCTAGCCTATATCTTCTAGGCATTAATAGTTATTGTTTTTAAACTTAAAGACAAATTCTTATCATTTGTACATCTAGTACGTTGTTTGGCATTTGCCGAGGGAATTCACTTCGCATCCGAAGGCTGGGTAGATTTTTTGCAAAACAGTAAAAATACACGTCTTTTCGTATCCTATTGTCCACGCCTCACACCCGCACAATGCTACACTCCACACACATATGCCTGCAGTCATCTTTTTCTAATACCCAAGTCAATTTTTGATGTTAAAATCTGCTCCTTTCCTACGAATGCTTTCCTACCCTGTGCTATCCTACATTTTATCTATCCACCTTACTTCGGTTATCCTTTGTGATCATATTTCGTAAATAATAAACGTTTGTAGGTTTATTTTATCATCGTTGTAACCTTCATCTTTCGCTCGATTTCTTTCTTTTTACACCTAATAATTTTGGTTGTTATCTCGGCTTTTACCAAATCAATTCGTTAAAAATATAATTATTTCTTCTTCGAAATAGAAGACGAAGTCGGCCTGCGGTGATTCTTTTTAAAAAGGACCTTGAGTATCCGTATTATAGTGGTTTCGCGTGGTCTTCATTGGTAAAAAAATTGGATGAAAGTTGGAGCTTGAAGTCAATAGAAACACATTGACTGATTCAGTTTTTTTTCCGAGACCAGCAGACTTCCCTACGAACATAGAATGCACCTACTGATCGTATTCTTATGTCTAGCCAAAGCAGAATTAAAAAAAAATCGCTTCTTGGCTTTTTCTGCAAGTTTTCATCATTCTGGACACAGCAAAATATTTAAAACGAATCGAAACAAAAAATATGAATTTTCTAAATTTTGGTAAAATAGGTTTATGATTTTTGTACGCATTAATGTAGTATCCAATACCGATAACGTGAATTGATAACAGAAATTGTAGCTACCATACTTTGAGTGCAATTGGTTTTTTTTGGCTCTCCCGAAAACTTTTACAAAATGGATGTGGCTGGTTTTGATACTAGACCACTCATATTATTATTAATAAATTTTCCTGAGTCTTATAAAAGCATATTCCGTTCAAATTGTTACAGATTAGTTAGAAATGATATTATTTTTTGATTTTTTATTTATTGACCAAACGTCGTTAGATTCAGTTACAGGTGCAATCAGAATTTGAAAGTGCAATTTAACACCACACGAAGGTCAGTTTAAATCAACATCATTTTGAATACCTCCAATGTCGGTGGTAATTCGCGCATTATCCCTTTTAATACTAATTTGTTTATCAGTCTGGATGAACAACGAGGGTTGCCCTGGGCACTTAGGCTACGCTATGAATGTTGGTAAAGTGGGTAAAATCAATATCGTTGACAATGATAATAAACGATTTGCCTCGAATATGTCAACAATGAGATAGAAGTTCTAACAGCATATAGCAACGAGGCACGCGGAGGTTAGCAGAGTAGAAGTTAACACTCTTCTTGGCAAGGAATTCCGCGACCTTGTTTACCTAAACCTAACCGAAACTTGGATCCAGGATCCACTTCAATTGCGGCACTTTGTTATCCCTGATTATAGATATACCGTGTGGCATTAAAGCGA
Organism: Leptodirus hochenwartii; assembly: GCA_947310635.1. Classification (NCBI taxonomy): domain Eukaryota; kingdom Metazoa; phylum Arthropoda; class Insecta; order Coleoptera; family Leiodidae; genus Leptodirus; species Leptodirus hochenwartii. The sequence goes on from OX371181.1 coordinate 4,696,345, forward strand.
GGACCTTAATGAAAATTGTAACTTCTTAGAGAGCCAAGTACCAAAAAGATATTCAATGAAAATAGATTTCTCTTGATTCAAAAAAGTACATAGTGAATATAAACTTATTTATTTGTAGAATACGTGTTATAAAAAAAACCCAACGAATAATTATACATAACGAATATCTCTACAAAAAAAATAGCCAACATTTTCGAAATTTAGTTGTTTTTTAATCTTACAAATATACCGATCACAATAGAAATGTTTTTTCTTTTAATTTTTATTAAAAACGTAATTTCTTTTTCTTATTATAGATTTATTCATAGGTATTATTCAAATAAATGCGGGAACTTTGAATTCTCAACAGATCGTATCCTGTTTATTTTGCGAACCCAAGAATTCCTCGGTGTATTTACAAAATGACAAAAGCTGAAGTAATATTGTTAAATAAATATCATTCCATTATTATTTAATCGTGTAACTTATGTATACGAGTATGCAGGTTGATTCCTAATCGAAACTCTTCATCAAGAGCTGAGTTATTTGTTATTATTTGGCTAAGAAATGGTAGAGAAGATTTTATATGATAAAAAACCGGTTACTGGTCACTGTACTATTTCTTTGTTGAAAGGTTGTTGAAGGAAAACATACTTTCCCTTTACTCACCTCTTTTAAACATATTTAAATGTATTTTACAAAGATTATTTTGATTTAAAGTGGAACGCTTCATCAATAGATACTGTATTATTAGATTTTACAAATATTCAAATTTAGAAATTTATAATTCACAAACAAACTAAAGCAATAAATAGGAATTTAAATAAGATAGTACATAATTTTACAGATTCATTTTAAAAATATTTTTACAATTCTGTACTAGACTTTTTATTTGTTTGAACATTGTATTCTTCCATTTTCTCAATACCATCATAAATATCCTTTGCGAATATTTTTGTCATTTCCATTGCTATAAAATGGCCACCCATATCATAATCGGTTGTTTGGACTAAGTTGACGTATCGCTCTTTTAAAATACAATCCGGTTGGTATAAAATTTCATTACGAAATCGTGCGCATGCACTTGGTGGTAAAATTGGTAGTCTGCAAGATAAAATGATTGCCATTATTTTTTCTTTTCTTTGTCACATGGATTGCATTCATTGCATTGCGTAAACGATTGTTACTGTTTCTAGAATGTATTGGTAAAATGTTTCCAACTGGGGAACGTCCGCAGCTGCAAGGGTATGCGCACTCGTCTTATAGCCCTGGAGTAAAGCGTTTACATGTAAACATCCTCTATGGAATATCTTATTGGTTGTTGATGTCTGTGCAGCGGTTATCGGTGCGCGGACGTTCGCCAGTTGGAAAAAATTTACCGGTAACTACTGATGTTAAATTTCTTTGACAAACTTACTCCAATAATCCAAGAGCTCGATGGTCGGGTGAAAAAGACTCAGCATACAGTCTCATCGCCGTTGTCATTGAATTTGTTATCCAATACAACATGACGTTATCGATTAAACTAGCCAAATCGTAGCTTAACCTTAAGCCACCGTCTTCTCGTTGCCTGTATTCTTTATTTGTTCCTGTTGAAAATTTCTCCAATATATAAGCGGCCAATCCAATGGGCGAGTCACCTAATCCAGCGCCAACTGTGTCCGGTTTTGTGGCTTGAATATGAGAGTAACCAGTTTCCAAAATCATCTGCTTTAACATATCGATGTACGGATACATGCGATCTTTATATTTCACGTCCATTATTAAGCTTGGGAAGAAGCTGCCCACAATTGTCTGGATGTAAGAGATTTGAATAAATATGACGTTAAACATTTTTTTGTGCAAAAATTTAGTTCACGTGGAGTGTTAAAAAGGTCTAAACAACCGATTTTTTTATCTTCTAAATTTTGATCGTTGAAGATGTTGCCATTCTCTTACTTTTAACACAGAAAGTGGACTTTGCACCATGCACATATTCGAATGGTACCCTAATACCCTTTCCGGGTACATAACGGCCATCGTCGCTGTCACCACAGAGCCCCAGTCTCCTCCTTGCAAATAATAATTTTCATGTCCAATTCTCGCCATTAAGTTCTTCATGATAACTGCCATATGGCCTATGCCCAGACCCGGCAGATTTGTTGCTTCCGAAAATATATATCCGGGTAAGGAAGGAGCGATCACTTCGAAGACAAAGTTTCGATTTGGCTGAGGAGTAGTTAGATGTGGAATTATTTCGTAAAATTCTCGAACGGAACCTGGCCAACCGTGGACTATGAGCAGTGGAAGGACTTTTATGTTGGGGGCAGCATTGGGCTTCACGTGTAGATAGTGAATCTTGAGACCTGAAAAGTTATGATAAACATTATGTTAGGGTTTAAAAAATTCAGAAATCCGTGCAGACGTTTCATTGCTTTAAAAACAACTGTATGATAACAGAGAATATTTTTTTTACATTTTTTTTAAGGAAGCTGTTAAAATATCTACAAAAACAGTTAAGATATTATGGATATTTCAATAAATGCTTACCAAGAACATTGGTTTCAAAAGAAATGTTCAAGAATGCATCGACTTATTTAAGAAAATGAAGAATTTTGGAAATTTCAGAAATCTCAAATATCGAATTTAAAAAAAACTACGCCTACAGAGAATAATATTTTCTTGCAAATTTTCTAAAAGAAATTACCTAAAGAATATTATTTCAAAAAATCTATAAATACAGAATATCATTTTTTCCATAAAATTTGAAAAAAAAAGAAATATTTACAAGAATTCACATTCAGAAATCCTTATTCAATGTTTAAAAAATGTATGCACACAGAAAATAGCATTTTTTTTATTATAAAAAAATTTATTACAATATTTAAAAAAAATAAAAAATTTCAGAAATCTATGCAGACATTTCTCGATTGAAACGCTTCAAAGAAATTATTGAAATATCTCAAAGAATTAGAAAATATTTAAAAAGCGTGTTTATAGACAACATTCTTATACATTCTTTAGAAGAAATTAATGAAATATTAAAAAAATTCTCTAAAATATTCCAATACGTTAGTTTGAAGGATTTTAAAAGATCTTACTAGGCATCATTTAATTTTTACAAAATAAGATGATAAAAGTAATATTTTTACAAAATATTATCCCACAATGCCAAAATGATAATTTTACAAAACGTACTATAACGCTAATTACGTTGATAATCTAATTATAATATTTGGGCTTTCCCCTACTTTGATAGTGATATTTCAACAACCTTCAATATTGCAATAATATCAATTATTTAATTAATTATATGGCAATCAATTATTCGAATATACGGACACTGACGTTATAAGTTATATTGTACATAGCGTCAACATTAGTACTTGATAAAATAATGCAATCATTGTTACTGAACGGATTGTGTTGATCCATGTAATTTCTTTCTTTTAATAATTGTAGAGATTTACAATGAGCTTCAATATTTTGTTCCATTCTAGTTTTATTTCCATACAAAAAAGGAAATACGTTCAAAATGTTATCAAAGGTTAGATGTAATTTAGATATAATTAGATGTAATTACAAGTTAGATGTAATTACAAAAAATGTAACTGAGCGAGCAACGTTTACCTTGAATATTTGTAGTAAATTGAGGGAACTTATTCAGATATTGTTCTTGTTTGCGCCAATCGTATTTGGTTTTCCAGAATTCAACGAGTTCTTTCAATAGGTTCGTATTGAAGCCATATTGTTGCTCAATTCCTTTTAACGGAGGCGTGTACCTGGCATTATGCAGGCGATTTTTTAAGTCAACTAAAACCTGAAGAAAAAATGCTATAATAGTGGTAAAGTTATATACATATGCTTTTTGATATTGAAAAACAAGGAAATTTGATTTCTGTGGTTGCATGCGGATTATATTATTAATTATCATATCTAATGATATATACTTATAGATATGAACTAATATAATGAGCAGCGATTTACTAAAAATTAAGCAACTACTGAAAATTGAAAGATTAATAATAATTGCAGTTGATTAATATTTTTATTTATTTATAATGGAAAAGCTTAAAGATTGGATGGGTCACTTAATGTAATATTGTTGGCCTTTCGATTGTTTTTAATTGAAGGGGTCAGAAGCAACGTGGCTAAAAGTGAGTTTTGAGAAAACGCACTCCAAAGTTGATTCAGTTTTGAAAAATATAAAAAAGATATTAACGGCTCTATTACCATTCAATACACTTTGCTTATTGAATGGTAATTTTTGCGTACAATCGTGACCGTATGACAAGCTTAAGAAGCAAAAGAAGCTTAAGACTAAACACAATATAATAAAATTGTTGTTAGTTATAAGCATACAAACCTAACATTATATAATTAAGAAAAAAAGAAATTTAAACTTTCATCAAGTGCTCCCTTGATATTAGTATGATGGAACTTTGGTTTATTTAAATAACTTCTTGAAAACTTGAAAATCAAAATTAGCAAAAAAAAAAGACGACTTTTCTACCGAATGCTCGTCTTTTACATTATTTGCGAATTCCGCATTTTTTTTTGGTAGCACTTACAGAATCCTCTACTTTTATTTTGAATGGCGTGATTGAGGTGTCGCCCAATTTTTGCGCACCCCATGTCGGCTCATCCAAAATCACCAAGGGTGGTTTATCGAAGAATATCGATTTTAAAGTAAAACCAACAAACACTGTGCTTAAAACTAATCCTGTCAATAATAACGTTTTACCCATATCGCGTTTCAGTTTTAAACTGATATTATACTACTAATATTTATTATAAATGATTTTACCGGTTCACGAGTCACAAAACGTAAAATGTTTTTATCACACTTAATTGCGATTATTATTGAGTTTTGAAAAAATGCAATGTAATGATTAAATTCGACGTCTCACTCTGATTAACTAGCGCTAATATTACTTATAATTATCACAATATCATCATCACAATCTCGTCTAATTTATTAACTTGTTTAGAAACATATTACTATTTCTATAAGTATACTGAATTTTTTCTGTATCTTCCGATACGATTTTTTTGTAACTATACATACACGAGATTTATTTTTTGTTTTATTGTACTATAAATTGAGAATAATGTTAACACGCGCATTTTAAACAAAAAATTGCGAATTGTTTACAAGGTCGGAAGACGAAATTACTAGTAGTAAATTATATCAGCAATGACATTGAAGATTTTCTACAACGACTGAGCATGGTTTTTATTTTGTTGCTGGGAAACTACTGCAAAATACGATAATTTTTTTACATTTGGGAAAGTTATGTTTGCTTAATAATTATAACATAAATTTGCACTTAACTAACTTATCGTTTTATTAAGGTGATTTTTTTAGAAATTTGTGGCCATTTAATAAATATAATAAATTTTAGTAGGAATTTTTTTTCCACCACTCAACTCCATCTATCATTAATTGTACCAAATAATACTCGGTACGTTGAGCATAGAATAGAATAAAATAAAAATTTATTTGGGAAAAAATAATATACATACATGTTCTAAGAACAAAAGTGTAGTAGGCACTTTATAAAATACAAACAAGTCAGCTTATTAAAATTAGAATAATTACAACGTCATGTTACGTGATAATGTGCATACAAGTTGATAAGGTTAAAAACACACATTGTAAACAAATTAGAATATTACAGAATTTTACACAAAGGATATAATATATATTTGATTACATTTGATACACGCAATTAACATGAACTACTAAAAAACATTGTTACCGCAAGCATAAAAATATTCCTGAAGTGAACGTGGTTCTATATCAGGTAAAAAATTAAATATTTCCTTTTTTTTTATGCATTAAAACTAAGTACGGTTTTGATATGAGACGGCAGTGTATTAAATAATTTCAAACATATGTATATCGGATAATTTGAAAATGTAGTTAGTTAGTTAAAGAGTCCGCAATTCTAAAGATTGGTTGGAAACAGCACGCCATGCCGATCTATCCTGAGCTAATCCCTTCATCTCCCTATAGCTATTCATCTCAACGTCTTCAACTATCTGACTCACATACTCCAATCTAGGCCTACCTACCCCTCTCTTTCCCTCCACTCTACCTTCTATGATCAATTGCATAATCCCCCCATGCCTAAGAATATGCCCTACTAATCTGTCTCTCCTACGCTGTAACACTCTCCAGATACTTCTCTTCTCCCCTACTAACTCTAGTACAGCTTCATTTGTTACTTTATCTTCCCAACCAATCCTCATCATCCTCCTATAACACCACATTTCGAATGCTTGTAATCTACGCTTCTCTTCCTTTCCTATAGTCCACGCCTCACACCCGTACAGTGCTACACTCCAAACATATACCTTCAGTAATCTTTTTCTAATACCCAAGTCAATATTTGATCTTAAAATCTGTTCTTTTTCTACGAATGCCTTCCTACCCTGTGCTATCCTACACTTTATATCTACCTTGCTTCGATTATCTTTTGTGATTCTACTGCCTAAATAACAAAAATCTGACACTTCTTCGATTCTATTATCTCCTATTGAGATCCTCATTTTTCTACTGCATTCCTTTTTGTCACACCTCATCACTTTAGTTTTACCTATATTTATTTTCATGTTAAAATCCCTAGTCAATACTGCCTGCATACCATTCAATACCCTTTCTAAATTCTTTTCGCTTTCTTCCAATATAGCTATATCGTCGGCGAATCTCAACATATATATTTTCTCTCCCTGTACATTCACACCTACACTATACTCTTCTTTTACTTTGTTTATTGCATCTTCTATATATAGATTAAATAATAACGGTGAGAATGTACATCCCTGCCGAACTCCCTTCCCTATTTTTGCTACCTCTTCTTCCCCCTCAATTCTAACTAAGGCAGTTTGGTGTTTATATAAATTAAAAATTATTCTCCTATCCTTATAATCTATACCCGTTTCTTTTAAAATTCTAAACATTATGTCCCAATCTACATTATCAAATGCCTTTTCTAAGTCTACAAAAGCTATGCAAGTTACCTTTCCTACCCTATTTCTTTTTTCTACTACCGTTCTTAGTGCTAGAATCGCCTCTCTCGTCCCTCTGTTTTTCCTAAAACCAAACTGATCTTCTCCTAGCCTTTCCTCTACTTTATTTTCTAATCTCCTATAAATAATCTTTAACAATATCTTCGATGCATGTGATAGTAGGCTAATGGTCCTATAGTTCTCACACAAATTAGCTCCTATTTTCTTCGGCATTGTTACTATTCTACTACGCTGAAAATCCTGTGGTACTTCTCCCTTCTCATATATTTTACAAACTAACCTGTATAATCGCTCCTGCATTTTTTCCCCTGCGTGTTTTATTAATTCGGCTGGTATCATATCAATCCCCGCTGCTTTGTTATTCCGTAAATCATTTAATGCTCTATGAAACTCTGACCTAAGTATGCTAGGACCTAAGTCATCCTCATCTATCTGTTCCACACTTTCTAGCTCCTCCATGTCCTGCCTACCTTTATATAAATCTTCAAGATACTCCTTCCATCTTCTAGCTTTTTCCTTATTTTCTGTGAGTTCCTTACCCTGCTTATCACATATAATGTTACCCTTTGGTTTTACTTTAGAAAAATGTGACTTAATTTTCCTGTAGCCCAAATCTACTTTACCTCTTCTCATATCCTCCTCAATATCCTCACAGTTTCCTTTTATGTAGTAAGAGAATAAATATAGTTGACATTGCACGTAGGATATACTTGTCGTTTTAAAAACTTAGCAAATATGTGCTTATGCTTAAATAAAAACAATAGACATTCTAGAAAATACAAAGCTGTGATAGTAAGCAAACGATCATCTTTAAAAATCGGAGTTGGTAATCTCGCCAAAAGCCGTAGGGGGTCATTTTAATTGCAGGTAAACTCACCAAAAAAAAAATTTTGAAGCCTACATGTAATTTCGCCAAATATTTTTGCTGAGATAATCCTCAAACCCATTACGCTATTGAGACCAAATAGACATAATATACATTTTGCTAAACTCCAATATCCCGAACATTCTTCACACACAAAGAAGTAAGCTTCAACGCTCTCGTCAAATAATTTGTCGGGCTTGTCGAAAAACAATATTATTTATGAAACTTGTTTCTATAGGCGACAGCTTTTATAAAGTTCCACCGTGTTATTTTTCCTTCCTTATATTCTTCAATCTTGGTAGAAATGAATGTTTTCTTCAGATTTGCTGCCTTATTTTCCCAGGCAGGCTATATTTATCTCACAAGTTAATATAAGAATTTCCTTCGAAATGTCGTTTTCACATAAGAAGTTTTCTCCTCTGTTTGTGCTTATTTGTAGATTGCTTAATGATTCTTGGGTAGCCAATCTTGATTTCGGCAACGCTGGATATAACTTAATTCTGGCATTGTAGACGTTTCGTCTGATGCGAGCAACATCCTCACAGGTCAGGTCAGGTCATTCAGTCAGGTTACATACATACTTTACTTCTTTGTGTGTGACGAATGTTCGGGATATTAGAGTTTAGCAAAATGTATATTATGGTCTCCATTTGGTCTCAATAGCGTAATGGGTTTTGAGGATTATCTCAGCAAAAATATTTGGCGAAATTACATGTAGGCTTAAGAAATTTTTTTGGTGAGTTTACATGCAATTAAAATGGCATTTGGCAGAGATTACATACCACCTTAAAAAGACCTCTACACGAGCTTTTATAGGGTCGTTTACACAAAATTCGCAAGATACACTTTTGCGATAAAAAGATACGGTTTCTGTTCGAACTATTGCCCCAAAATAAAATGCCGTATTTAATTATAGATATAAAGTTACAGAAATATAATACATGAAGCGTGTCATAGTTTAATACGTTTAGTGCAAGCCTAAAGCAATATATGACACAGTTTAATTTTTTACTTAGATCATTTATATTATGTTTCCAGTTTATGACCACGTGGGTGCCAAGGCACTTGCAAACATAGTCCACCTTTATCATTAAATCGAAAATCAATATATTGTTATTAAGATTTTGAAACCTCTTAGTAGTAGTAGAGAAAATTACACAATCTGTTTTATCTTTATTAATGAGCAATCTATTTGTTAGTAGCTAATTTTCAATTTTTTGTTTAACGCTATCGACCTCGTGCTGTACGTCTGACATATTTTTGCTAATAATTAACAAATTAGTATCGTCCGCATAATTTAAAATCTTATGTGGCTCTATTGGTAAGTCAAGCATGTCATTTATGTAAGAGATGAACATCAAAGGGCCGATAATGCTACCCTGCGGAACACCGAGTTTGATACTGTTCGGTTCGGAAAGATTTCTACTATCGCAAGTACTTATTAAAACTCTTTGAGAGCGTCCGGTAAGATAACTTTCGATCCAACACAACGCATTTCCCCTGATCCCACAATTATGCAGTTTTTTGAAGAAGTAATTGATGGTCCACACAGTCAAACGCCTTGGAGAGATCTAAGAAAATTCCCACTGGAACATTACGGCTCTCCAAAGCCTCCGATATGTGTTGAACAAAGTCAAAGATTGCAGTTTGCGTTTTCGCACTTTTTCCTCGAATAAAGCCATGTTGGTATTGGTTTAGGACTTTAAATTTAGCGAAAAAATCCGTCATTCTATTGCACATTATTTTTTTCAAAGATTTTTGAAAAGGATGTAAGTAGACTAATTGGTCGATAGTTCTGAGGCTGCGTTTTATCACCATTTTTATGTAGGGGTTTTATGATAGCAGACTTCAAAGCTTCGGGAAAAATGCCGGTGCTAAAAGAGTTATTTAAAAATAAAGCGAAGTGGATCAACAATTGAAAAGATGGTCTTTTTAATAATAAATAGAGGTATATCATCACAACCCGAACTGCTTTCACTTTAAAACTTCCCGACCAGATCAGGGATTTCATTAACGGTAATGTCATAAATATAAATAGAATTGTTGATCATCTTTGCTTTGAGCATAAACTTGTAGCAAATCTTGTATAGATGTCGCTGTAGTAAAATTAGTGCATTTAGGTACTAAACTACTAAATTCTGTATATGTACTTACAAGACACATCCGACAGACAAATAGAAATTTAATTTTTGAGCCATTGAAAAATGGATTCAGATTTAGTTATAATATCGCACATGTATTTCTAAAGTGACACAACTCAAAAAGCGGTATTTTTGAGTTATTTTACAAATTGAACGTTTTTTTCGTGGCATCCAACTTTTTTGGAAACACTACTTGTTTTGTAATTATTTTTACCAAGCTAACAGTCAGTTTTTCGCCTTTCCCCCCAAAAATTTCATCACTTTAGAAATAGATGTGCGATATAATACAGTGTTATATAGGAATATTTATATAAGGCTATAAATGTATCGATTAAATAAAAATATTGCAAAAGTGATTCTGCGCGGAATAAAAACGATGGCAATAAAAGTGTACTTCATTAACATTTCCAGTATATATGGTCTTAAAATGTGCGGTATCCCCTTAAGAAAAAGTAATCACATTATATCTATAATTATAACTCGTAGCAATTACGATCGAATACGAATATGTAATTTATTGTAAGCCTGTCTGCGAAAGAATGTTTATAAAATTACTAATCTCTCATTTATCTGCATTACCTTTACATATTTCTCTTTTCGCTTAATTTTAGTGTATTTAAAGTTAATAAGCATATGTTACACATCTGTTAGACTATTTCCAACGGAGGTACGAAAAATAATGCTCCTCTATGGACATATAGCTCATTTTTTTTAAATTGCCGCAGAATTTTGGTAGTCGTCTGCGCATAGGGTTTTGCTTATCGGGGTTATACCGTACCAGTGGTGCCAGACAACAAAAAATACTCTAGGTCTAAGAATTTAAATTTGTCACTATTTTATAGCTATCGTACAAATTAATTATGACATAAATATGATACTATAATAAGTATTTATCAACATTTCTTATATTCTAGTATAACTTTGTATTAATTTCAAAGAATTCATTCTAATTGCATAAAATGGTTGTTATAACTGTGCGTGGTGATTTGTCAACATTGCATTTCTTAGGACGCACACCGTCTCCACTAGACTTATTCTTTGAAGAAGACAGAAGCGTAGCGTGTTTTGGTAGAATTATATTGATTGAAATAAAAGTTAGTTTTGTTCAAAATCGAAATAATATTCTATGCCCAGCTCAAAGTCAACCCAAAGCTAATAGGTAAGAGTTTATTAGTAATTATTAATTATAAATTGCATGCAAAGAAATTTCATTTTAACATTTTCCCATAAACGGTATAACTGAAATAATTAATAAGCTAAGTTTTAGCTTTATATACAACCATCTAGTTCGATAACCCAATAGATAAATTGAAATCGATTTAATTCAGTAGTTTTAACAGTTAGTTCTTTTATATATGATACGTTCATTTGTCCAATGTTTTATCGTTTTCATAACATATTCCTACATCACTTGTTATTATTGTTTTCTCTTAAAGAGTTTAGGTATTTTATCGTTTCATAATTAATTAGGGCAGAACGGATTGCTTAAATTAATTAATCAGGCGTTTGTGTTACGTTATTTCTAAACTCGAAATATTGACTCGAAATACGTAAGTACGAGTTATATCATCAATCTTATTATATATTATGGAATAAAATATTGCTCGTATATATTGTATAAATATAGAGGTTGTTTAAAAGTCGTTGAAATCTTGCTCAAAGTCAATACAAGAAAAAAAGTTTGTACGGCTCGAGAAAAGAATGGCAAGGCACTTGCTGAATTTCGATTTGAAAAAATAAGCAGATGCAATTATTACAGACATATTAATTCTTAAAAATAATTATGATTGGAGGCTCATTTGACAACAAAATCTAGCAAATCATTAAATTGCATGTACTAAAGCCAATATTTTGATGGCGAAAGTTTACCAGAGCGATAGTGTACTTCGTATGATAAATGAATTGTTAGTTCGATTTAAATGTTTAATTCTGGCAGACTACCATCAAGTTAAAAGAATCAATTGTTACGATTACATTCTGTAGCTTTTTTTGTGAATTTCTCTGTATACCCAAACAGTAATGTTATATATGTTACTGTTTAAAGTTTGAACCAGATAAAAGATCATATTTAAAAAAAGTCGTATTCATATAATATAATCTCTTTGCCATCGTTTCACTTGTTTTTGAACAACCTGTATAACATGGTACTTTGAGCTTTTAGATGCATTTTCCGTGCTTTCAGCGATACATCATCATATTTGATATTTGAATACACAACCTCCCCTATCTAAAGTCAAAAAGCTTGTCTATGGAATGTCTGTATTGTTACAAATTTACCTAGTCATACGTCAATTACGAAATTTAGTTTTGACAGTTGTGCGCTCCCATCTCGTTAACTTCTGCAATATTGTGCTTAAATTTTATATTTGAAAAAATGGTAATATGTGAGTGTATTATAACAATAATTGTGTTGGAATCAATATTTTGCAATTTTCGCAATTTATTAAGATAAGATCAATTTATTGGTGCTTATTATACAATTGTATTTACACAAGGCATTGTTAAGTAATATACTTTAATTTTTATATTTAATAAATAAATTTAAAATACATTTCCAACATAGGACATTTATTTATAACAATACAAATTTTCCACTACTATTTTTGTTTTGAAATATGTTTGACTATATGTAGTTTTCAACAGTAGACAAAATACAGCAGTATAAACAAACTTAAAAGATAGTTGCTTAAAAACAAAACAAAAAGGATGAAGGCATAATATATAAGCAAAAAAAATAATTTAAATACATTGTAATAAGGCAAGCTGAAATATGAGCAAATAATTAGTTAAATTTGACATTTATTAACCGTGTAAAATAAATAGATTAAAATTTTAGTTTGACATGGTAAATTTTTCTCTATTTGTTAAGGAGAGACGGTGTATTTAGAAATTTACAGCAAAAATAAAATTGATTTTGAAATTTATTGCTACACTTAACCCTATCTGTTATTAATTGCGTAGAATAAATAGATTAAAATTTTAGTTTGATTCTGCAAATTTCTTTTCCCTCTATTCAATACAAGGGTGATAAGAAAGCATCTATTTAAAAACATTACGATGATGGAAGCACACTACGCATTTAATTTCTTTCCATCGAATTTGTTTCGATACTTTTCTCTTGTTTTTTAACACCCTGTTTTTTACAAACTGCATAAATTCCACATTTAAAAATTAATACATACATGTGCATGTTCCCTTTTAAATTCCGGTTGGAATAAAAATAAATTATCCCGATTTATTATGTAACTTTAAAAGATTTAATTAAACGCAAAGTTGTATGAAATATGATATATTACTTTTATGTGGTAGAAGATAGGTTAATTTTAATTATTAATGTCGAAGGAAATTTTTTTTGAGAAGTTTATATTAAGGCCAATTTAAATCATTTATTTTCCCAATAAAATAAAATATACATATTACTTAAATATACAATATACATATACACACTCGGGAAATATATATTATATTTTTACGTTAGTTACGTCGAAAGGAAACGAATTAATAAATTCAACGTTAAAAGAAAATTAAACGAAACTATATTAATTTTGGAAGAATATAATTGATATATTAACTACTGAACCACTATCTACAAATAATGTTCTTGTTTTTTTTTCATGTTTATCCATTCTAAGTATTTTTGGCAGAGATGAACATTTAAAAAGTATGTTTCCTCATTCCCACATATTCTCTGCGCCTATCCCTTTTTTTTTTTATCTTGATATAGCTAACAGGAAAAATGTATTCAGAGCGATTGCTCTGAAACTGGAAGGGTGGCAACACTGTGATAAACGATTGCGAAATTTCTTGACAAGAATATACCACAAGAAATAAACTGAAATGTATGAATTTGCTATACTGAGTAATATCTTCCAAATACAAACATAAGAAAATTATGATACTTTAGATCTATCCTAGTGTAAAGAAGATGATAATATCTAATTATTGTCGTTGTATAATAAAACCAAGAATTTTGAAACAATTTGTATTGTTCAAATAACATTTCGTGACAATTATTACAACATAATATTATTTTAAAACGGGATAGTTTTGCTGCGCATACAAAAATCTTTTTATTTGCCGAATGATATATAACCGCCGGATATATCTTCTTCATATGCTGAAATATCATAATTTTTTTAAACAAATACAATGACCTACGAATTCTTTTACTCGCGTGTGTGTGATTAAAAGTCGCGAACTATGAACTAAATATTTTGCAAAGGAATATTCAAAAAAATATTATTACTAAAAATTGCTATTGCTTGTTATACGAAATCTTTTTTATAACATTCTATTCTGTGTTCATTTTTAAACTAGTCCCATTAAATTCTACAATAACAATTTTTTAAATTATTGATTGATTTAGCCGTTACTGTGTGATATTTCATGATATGGAAAATAAAAGACGTAAATAAAAGTTTACTTTGATTTTTTATACCACCAAAATTTATTAAATACAAATAAATTGATTTTTAATCAATAATTTTTAATCATTCCCAAAATCGGTAACTTCAAAATATGTTCCATTCACATTTTTCCCTCCCATAACTCATAAAATAAAAAGCACACTCTCAAAATATAATTTAAATGTAGCTGTAAAAATCCCATACCTACTGTCTTATATATTTCTTAATAATAATAAAAATAATAATAAATAATAATAAAAATAGTGTTGACAAGTTCGATCGGCCTATAAGTAATATTGCTCAGATTGTAGTGCCATTTATATTGGCCAAAATCTAGATTTAAGGAACATCTAAGTAGTTTAAAAAATAAGAAAATTAAATCCAAATTTTCAAACCGCATAATAGAATCAAATCATACATTTCCCGCAATAGATAATATGGAAATTTAACATATTTGTACCAAAGGACCGAAATTAAATTGGTTTAGATTCCTTAGAAATCCATAAATATGAAAAAAAGTCCATATTTATAATTTATTAAACGACCAACTAGAATTAATCTTTTCTCCTCTGTTTAATGCCTTATAGATTTGTATATATTTTATTTTTTATTCGTTTTTTGGTGCTTTATAATATATAATATTATTTACGCAGGTCAGTATAAAAATGTTAAATAAAAAAAATATAGTATAACAAATAGTGACATTACAATACAGGTAACATGTACAGGGTAATTCAAGTAAACAATTCGGAATTAGACGTGAACTCGTCAATTATATAAAATGCATTTTCTAACATATTACATTTTACAGATTTTTTTAATTCTCTAATATTATCATTGTCTTTTACAGACTATTCTATTCTATTCTATTCCATTGTAAATTAAGTACGGGAGGAATAAAAACTATATTTTTATATCACAATAGGAAATATAAATTTATTTTTCTAATTTGCGTTTCTAATACAGCTATTAACGAACCCAAATGAGTTCGTTTATAGCGAATTTGAGTTCGTTTATAGCATAGGGAAATTTGCTGTTTCAAAGTTGGTAGCACTGCTTGCTAGTTATCAAACGTCAAACTACAACAGAAAGCAACAAATAGTTTGATTTAAATTTCGTCCCTGAAATGTACAATTGTACGTCAAACTAGAAAAGAAAGCAACAAATAGGTTAATTTAAATTTATTTGACAATTTATTTCAAATGTTTCAAATGTGCCAATAGTTACTACCAATAGGCAAAAAATTCCCTAAATTTTAAAATTTCGATTTTTATTTAAAAAGGACATAAAAGACGCAAATTAGAAAAAATAGTATAAAAAACTCATTTCATAAGTCATTTATAACACTCGTTCTTTAGAAAAACTCGTTTTCTAAACTTGAACTCGGGCAATAAAACCTGCCTTGTGAAATTCGTTCTTTAATATACTATTTTATTTCCTATTGTGATATAAAAACATAGTTTTTTTTAAGTCCTCCCGTATTTAATTGGTAATTTATTATATAAAGTTTGAGACTGATATGTAAGCGAATTTTGAGTCTATGTCAATCTGCACAATTTAACCACTAGGTCATTATTATATCTGGTGGAGTAATTATGTAAGTCAGATATTAGTCGATTATTAGAAATATTCGTACTTATATGCATGACACATTCTAGGATGTAAATTATGGTAGCGTTACGATTTTTTGTAGCCGTATTTCTAGATAGACGTAAATCTGTACTTAATCTAAGACTTGATAATGTGTTATGTAGTACGAAACAATTTTTGTCTCATATTAAAATCGGCGCAGCACATAATCAAATCCATAAATATTATTTGTAAATTTTTGGTATGTACACATAAAAAGATTCGCTACCACATCCCTATATGAACCCTTAAATAAACTATGTATACTTAAACATAGAAATACTATCGTACTAGCGATGGCAAACTGTAAGTCACTTTGAGGACCTAGTTCGTCGTTCATTTCAATGTACCGTTCACGAACTATAGGTCGTGAACTACTAACATCTTTTTAAAGTGAACTAGTTCACGACCTATATGAAATACATACACATACTGAAAATAATCTCTTTTTTTCTCAATATAAAAATATTAAATGGTAAAAAATAAATAAATTGAAATATTACAATATTTATTTTGAATTAGGAATGATGAAGAAAAGACAACAATCTTTATAATTTATACAAAACATATATATAAGGAAATATAATCTTCTCTAGGTACTCACGATTATTTATATGAAGTTCTAAAATACTTATTGGTAGTTACTGATGAAAATGTTTACTACTTTACTAACACTTGAAAATTAAATGTACAAACTATAATAAAATGAACTAGAGAGAATCGTTTTGTTTGGCGTTAGTTAAGTTAAAGAGTCCGCAATCCTAAGGATTGGTTGGAAACAGCACGCCATGCCGATCTATCCTGAGCTAATCCCTTCATCTCCCTATAGCTATTCATCTCAACGTCTTCAACTATCTGACTCACATACTCCAATCTAGGCCTACCTACCCCCCTCTTTCCCTCCACTCTACCTTCTATGATCAATTGCATAATCCCCCCATGCCTAAGAATAATGCCCTACTAATCTCTCCTACGCTGTAACACTCTCCAAATACTTCTCTTCTCCCCTACTAACTCTAGTACAGCTTCATTTGTTACTTTATCTTCCCAACCAATCCTCATCATCCTCCTATAACACCACATTTCGAATGCTTATAATCTACGCTTCTCTTCCTTTCCTATAGTCCACGCCTCACACCCGTACAGTGCTACACTCCAAACATATACCTTCAGTAATCTTTTTCTAATACCCAAGTCAATATTTGATCTTAAAATCTGTTCCTTTTCTACGAATGCCTTCCTACCCTGTGCTATCCTACACTTTATATCTACCTTGCTTCAATTATCTTTTGAGATTCTACTGCCTAAATAACAAAAATCTGACACTTCTTCGATTCTATTATCTCCTATTGTGATCCTCATTTTTCTACTGCATTCCTTTTTGTCACACCTCATCACTTTAGTTTTACCTATATTTATTTTCATGTTAAAATCCCTAGTCAATACTGCCTGCATACCATTCAATACCCTTTCTAAATTCTTTTCGCTTTCTTCCAATATAGCTATATCGTCGGCGAATCTCAACATATATATTTTCTCTCCCTGTACATTCACACCTACACTATACTCTTCTTTTACTTTGTTTATTGCATCTTCTATATATAGATTAAATAATAACGGTGAAAGTGTACATCCCTGCCGAACTCCCTTCCCTATTTTTGCTACCTCTTCTTCCCCCTCAATTCTAACTAAGGCAGTTTGGTGTTTATATAAAATAAAAATTATTCTCCTATCCTTATAATCTATACCCGTTTCTTTTAAAATTCTAAACATTATGTCCCAATCTACATTATCAAATACCTTTTCTAAGTCTACAAAAGCTATGCAAGTTACCTTTCCTACCCTCATTCTTTTTTCTACTACCGTTCTTAGTGCTAGAATCGCCTCCCTCGTCCCTCTGTTTTTCCTAAAACCAAACTGATCTTCTCCTAGCCTTTCCTCTACTTTATTTTCTAATCTCCTATAAATAATCTTTAACAATATCTTCGATGCATGTGATAGTAGACTAATGGTCCTATAGTTCTCACACAAATTAGCTCCTATTTTCTTCGGCATTGTTACTATTCTACTACGCTGAAAATCCTTTTATAATTTGTTATATAGTTTGGCGTTATAATTTGTATTTTCTATTCCGAATCTTCTCTGTTCAAACTTCAAAGCTTTGATTTCATATTAAGTGATTGCATTGCACTCAGTGTGGAATAGAAGAACTATAAGATTTAGATGTTTATTTTTGCATTATTGCAAAAATTTGCTATGGCATGACATATTTAAGAACATATTTAATCATGCGAATATATTAATTATATTATTCCAAATGAAATCTGATACCAGCATATAAATTGTGACTCAGCTCGGCAATGCTGCTGTTGCAATATTGCATCGAACTTCCTATTTCGTTCCGTTCACCAACACACTTTATCACTAAATACATGTTAGTACTGTATATGTAATGTATACTATACTGCATCGTTTACGAGCCGTCGTGATTCATGAACGGTTCAGTACACGACGGGTTCAGGACCTAGTACAAGTACACCGTGCACCATGTAGTTGATAGTTCACGAACTAGGTCATAGTGACCTATAGGTCGTTGCAAAACATCGTCACGCTACGCCGGTCATTTGATTGAACCGTTCAGAATGAACGGTTCGCGAGTGATCTACACATCGCTATATCGTACACACACAACGATGTATCTTCTTTAATATATCCGCCGTGGAGCCGCGGGCAAAACTATATCACCTCTTTCCTTACCAAAACCATTGTTAACGTATGTACAGTGCGTTTCACTAACTGGTCGTAGCTCAGGTCACAACTCCCACATAGTGCCGAATTGAAATCGTTTAATTTACCCTAAACGAATGTGTATGACGCCGAAAAATACTAACGCGAAAGTCTGCCAGAGCGAAAGAGTTTACTTGTTGAAAAATGACTTCATAAAATATTACCTATTACACCTGGTTTATTGGAAACAATGTTGTGTTGAAACAAAAATTATAAGTTTTTTTTTGCGAGGAACATGCCGTATATACTAGCAGTGCCGTAGATAAATACATCACTCCTCTTTTCGCTATTCCTTACAATTTCGCTATAAGGAGTAGCACTAAAATTGGTGACTTCTGCACACCTTTCGGCTTTGTAGCAGAATTAACGGCTGACATTTTGAGGTCGCTCATCTGCAAACGGAAAATGTGTGTTCTACATAGAAGCGAATATAAATGTTGCTTGTGATATTATATATTAGATATGAGGTATATATATATATATATATGGTTCGGCATAAGATAATTTGAAGGATTTGTTAGAGATTTTGCAGAAGTAGAGGTAGTATAACTTTGAAATATACGGGCTATATTTTAGTATTAGCTGCTTTTTGTGTTTTTGCATTAAGATGCGCATTTCGAAGGCTATGCCCCAATCTGCACACCGTAGTGACAATTTGAAAATTTTGATTTAATTGCAATTCTGGCAATATAATACTAGTCTTCTTAGTAGTGGAGAAAAATCGCAATCTACTTTGAACATTTCAATTTTTACACAAACGATTAACCAGAAAAAGAAGTAGTAAATGGAAAATTTATGATATTTAACCATTTTAGTGTATTAATATGTATAATTTAATAATTATGATAGTAATGCTGACAAGTTTCAAGGGGATAAACACACTTTTATAATGTTGCCTAATTTTCTACAATAATTTGATATTTTGAGCCTAAATATCTATAAAAAATTTAAATATGTTTGGTTGCTGCAAGAAAAATAGCTAATACAGGCTTAATAAAGTGATAAAATAACTTCTTATTTGGAGGGAAAGAAATATATTTCAAAATTTCCCTTAGGGAAAGAAATCAAAATTTAATTTTAAAATTACCGAAAATTACAAGTGAATTGATTCGTTTTTTTATGGTATTTATTATTTATTATTTTATGGTATTATTTATTTATTGATTATGTATTAATTGGGGAACAAAAATAAAAAAAAATCTATTTGGAAGAGGAAGACAATGAATTAATTATAGTTTCGTAGTAAAATTGTATGTTACTAAATTGTATAAGCTTTTTAATACGGCAAAATTGAAAAAAATAAAATAAATAAATTTACACGAAAGAGAAAAAGAACGTAATTTTGCCACAAGGGGCGAAGTTCAACACAAGCAACATAATATATCGCAAAAAGTGAATGATAGAAAATAAATTGTTGTCCTTCCACTTAACCCAGGGTAAGTATATGACAATGATAACAATAATTGATTAATGAGTTAAAGATTCTTCGTCTTGATATTTGTGAAATTCAAATGAAATGAAACATTAAATTTTCTGAAATTAAAATGTTATCCATACACAAAGTATGAAATAATTACAAGAGAAAAATGTAAATTTTGACAATTATTAGATAATTTACAAAACTTTATAAACAATTTTTATACATATGTTACACATATCGGATACGTTTTCATTTAATTTTCATTTGAATGTAGAAAATTTGTGAAACACTAAAAATATTATTTAATAAATACATCCTTAGTGAATAGTTACAATATGCCGATTCTTAATTTTCATCGGTGCATTTATATACTTTTCTAAGCTTCGTATCTCTACCTTATACATGCTTTTTGTTATACTTTTAGATGATGTCCGTTGTCTTAATATTCAAGAAGTATTTGGGACATATTGTAGTAACTTTATACATAGCGGTTTCGACTTGTTTATTTTCGCATCACGTACAGAGTTTCGCCCTCAAGCCAATTCTGTCAAAGTTGCCAATATCTGATTTACTTTGATAATTCTGTTTGCCAACAAGATTTCAACCTAGCGATGGGGGAGATTGTACAGATACATGAAAAATGAGATTTTCTTTCAGTTATCTACCATTCGATTCGGTTGTCACATATGTGTGAAGAGAATATCACCGAAACTGACATGTGTTGACATTGTAGAATTGTGCGAAATATTCATAAATAAAGGGTGTTAAAAATTCTGCGAGCAATATAAGGTCCTCGTGTTATATAGTTGACAATTGTGAGGGCGATTAAAGTAAAGAATTTACAAAAAATGATTTAAATATGTTAAGGATAAGATTATCACTCAAATGATGTACATTTCGAAGGTTTAGTAGTAGGACAACTATCAGGAAAAGAATACTTTTATATTAGGTTGGTAGGAGAATAATTGCGATTTTTATTTTCTCATCTAATAACAAAATTTATGAATTATTAATCGAAATAAGCGCCATTACAATTGATACATTTTTGCCGATTAATTGCAAGTTTATTTATTCTGGTGGTGTAATATTCAGGAGTCCTGGAGTTGGTGAAATCTCGAAATGCATTTTTGGCAGGCAGCTGCGTTGTTGAAGATCGTACCCTTTAAGAAATTGTGGAAATGCAAAGAATAATCTGTTGGTGAGTATGATGGGTGAGGCAATGTCTCATAGCCCAATTTATTCACCTTTTGCAGAGTTAATTGTGCGACGTGTGGTCGTGCATTGTCGTTTGTTTCATTCAAATCATATGGCACCCAGTTTTGATTTTCCCAGCTGTTTTAAGTGGTCAAGAACTGTTGGATGACCAACGTTTGTGCAAGTTCTCGTATTGTTGTGCGTTGTTTTGATAACGCCTTCAGTTGGTCATTATCAACCGAAGAAGTTTTCGCTACACGACGTTTTTGGAACCACCATACCAGTGGCGGCTCGTGCCATTTCAATATGGGGGGGCGTATTTCTCAAAAAATAACATAATAGCGAGAAATCGGACCTAAAATGGATGCAAAATGATTAAGTTCAATCATTTCTTGACAGTGAA
This sequence comes from Leptodirus hochenwartii, assembly GCA_947310635.1. Lineage (NCBI taxonomy): Eukaryota > Metazoa > Arthropoda > Insecta > Coleoptera > Leiodidae > Leptodirus > Leptodirus hochenwartii. The sequence continues at coordinate 4,718,183 of OX371181.1, forward strand.
TTCCACTCTTCTATCTTTCATTGATATAAACCCTTCCAAAACTTTTTCGTTAAAATTGTAAATATCTCGCACCACATTTTTATTAATACACATCATCGCCAACGCGTTTAAACGATCATTACCCATAGTATTTCGCAAAAAAGTCTTAATTCTTTTAAGTGTTGAAAAACAACGCTCTGATTCAGCAGTGGTCTTCGGGGTTGTTAAAATAATTTTAGATATTTTTATAGTTTCCGGGAAAGTCGCACTGAGATTATTTTGTAGCAATAATGAAAGAAAATTTGTGGCTCCAATTATTTGATAAAAATCCGGACGCGAGTAAATGACTTCCAATTCTGTTTTTAATCAGGTTTTATTCAAAAATGGATATGCATGACACACGGTTTCCAAAAGGTCCACTGGAAATTGTTTAGAAAATGTTGGCATCGATTTCGTGTTAAATAACTCAGCGGCTTGTAGATGGCCACGATATGAGAATCTGTCCTTCATCTGTGTTATATATATTTTTTGTAAATGTCTCTTGTAAATCGCCGCGTAAATGTCCGGTTTTGAGCACTCCTTGCACAAGTTTGCGATAAATTTAAATCAGGCAATGGCATAACTAATTCTCTAATTTTTACTTTGTCCACAAGAGAAAGTCTACAAAACTCTATGTTCAATAAGGAACTAACACTATTCATTTTTATTAAATTATTTCTATTGAATATATTCTTGGAGAAACACGTGGCAAAATCGTACATACGTACATATCGTACATACATATAACAAATGCTACTGTCTAATCTGGCTATTCTATATCAATTTATATACATATATATACTCTCTGTATTTAAATACTACTCTCCGTTCTCTCTGAACTTCTCTCAATGACGTTAAAGAAGCGCGACATCCAATAAATGATGTACTACATCGGTCGCCTGCACTCTATGATACACTCATCTCATTGCATATGTACTGTATATATGTATTTAACTTGTACTGGCATTGGATAGCCGCTGGGAATCTGTGACACATATTAGACGATGAAGTGAGGAGCGAACCGAAGAAACAAAAGATATACGGCATACGGTCGCTCTCACCGATTGCTTGCAATAGAGTGAGATTAGTGTATATGCATTTAACCTGGGTGGCGCTGAACACGCAGCGGCACCAAATTAGCGAACGATAGATATAGCATCGGTCGCTGCTGTGACTTGCAACGGATACCACAACGGAACGCCACACCGTGTTGTGTTGATTGTTATCGCGGCGCAAGCTTTATCTTTTAGGAAAAATAATGCCGAGATAAAATATCGCAATACAATTATATATCTACGGTTATATATCTCAATGTTCAGGAGGGGCGCGCGGCACTGCGGCCTGCATAAGGAACCGCCACTGCACCATACACTCTTTGGCAGTACCCACACTAAAAGTATTGTCCAGTTTTTTTGGCACTTTTACCATCCGGTTTTGAACTCGTACCAAAAAAAATGCTCGTATTTATTTCTTGCCCATATTCAATAACGCAGTGTGAATTAACAATAAAACCAAAGTTAATGTAACTGAAATATAGACCGCAAATGGTACTTTCAAATGACTTAACACAAACACAATATAATTATTATAGAAAACAATAGAGTTTCAATTCCTGTAAGCAAAAGCCGCAATTATTTTCCTACCAACCCAATATATCTAGGACAATAACCAATTTTAGTTGAAGATTCCATGCGCATTGTTTACCGTTGCAGTTATATATGTACGAAATCGTAATTAATAAGAAAATATGCAAATCAATTCGTTTATTAATCACTTTCATTACAATATAACGATATTTACATAGCATGGTTGTGAAAAAGGCAAGTCAATATTATTTTCAACAATTTGAAATGATGGAAAGTATAATAATGTTGTTTGGACAAAATAATTCCGTGATGCGGATTAAAATATAAATATAGGAAGTGTAAGACAGTAAACCTAGGATTGACTATACACTTCTTAAATATATATAAAAACAAGTTGCGAATTTCGGAAGCGAAATTAATAATTTAATGTTTTATATCACGGTTAACATCGGAACATTGTTTTTTTTTCTTTCTCTTCCCTAATATGGAATATCACAACATAACGGCAAGTCTATAACTTATTTAACCTGAATTTCTATTAGCTATGTGATTTTTTATGAAAAAAAATCTTTCATTTTTCATAAAATATACTACAAAACAATATCTAAAATTTGTCAAAGGATCAGTTACAAATATTAAAATATAAAAGCAAATTAGGTTTAACAATAGAAAATGTAGTACATTGTACATATGATAACCTCAAAGTTAAAACAAGGGAAATTTCTATCAAAAATTGTGATATGGTTGTAGTAGTCTTTGTAAAACAAGAGTATAAATTGACGAAATGGAAAATGAAGTAGTGTTATAGTTAACTGAAAAAAAAGGAATATTACAGAGTAAGGACTCTGTAAGAACAAAAATAATATTCTTGAATCTCATCATTTTATCTTCGCAAAATAACTTACATACTATCTAGCACAGCACAAAGAATCAAGTAATCAATAAATGTAGATATATCCACCTTTCTTCGTATGCATATTGTGAATATAAAATTAAATCCTCCTTCCCATGATACGCGTACTTTTTGTTTCAATTGCAAGATAGATTGGTTCAGATCTCGGGCAGACTATATTTCCTCCTCTTTAGTGGGCCGAATTTACAATACGATAATGCGGAAAGTTTCTCTTATATATAATTGTATTGGTCCGGGACGTAACTAATTTTAATGATCAACAAATACTGATCGACTGTAAATTATGATTATTGATTAAGCCAGATGAAGAAATTGAAAAATATTTCGAAACGTGGCTCAAGAAGAAGTTGTTTTATTTGAATGTCCAAAATCACCCGAGAAAATATTCAGTTTTCATCTTAACATCTTAAATTTATATTATTAAAACTTCTACTAAAAATGGCCTTAAATAATCTAATTCGCACTAAAATGTTGGTTCACTATGTATATGTGACACGTTCTTTGGCTTATGGTCTCTGTAGCGATCGTTTCCACACTCGTATATGTCCCTGACGATGTCCTTATAGTCTATGCAAAACAGGGGAACATTTATTTCTTATTTTATGACTGTTATTTTGGCTAGCACGACTCACCTCGCCGAAAAAGAAACGAATTTTGCATTCGGGAGGAAACTACCGTGCAATATTTATATCGATCTGTAAATTATAGACGTTGCAGGAAATGCACTTTCCTGTTGTAAAACTACAAACATATTGCGAACTGTGAGATACGAATCCAATATTCGTGAAGTATTGGATATAAAGATATTCAGATATTTATTTTTTTGTAATATATATAGGAACATTTGATTGCATCATATAGAAACATCTGATAGCATAAGCAAAAATACTTCTTTTCACATTCTCTGTTTCTGAGAGAAATTCGATTACGTTTTTTTTTTAATCTAGGCTTATTTTGCAAAAAAATAATATTCTATAACTACTTTACAATCGAATCCTTAAAGGATAAATCGTTTCGTACTTCAAATATAAATGCAATAGAAAATATATTATTTTATAAATATTCAATATGGGAAATTAATAAGGAAATTAATAAAAATTCAATAAATGAATATATTACTGAAATGGATTAAGGAGGAAATCCAAATGGATCATTTTAATGGAAAAAAATTATAATGTATATTTACATACAAACTACATAACTACTACTTACTTACATACTTTTTTAAAACTTTATGTTACCATGGTATTTTTAAAAATGATCACAACTGTGTTAAATAATAGTATAAAATATCACCCAAATACCGTAACAAGTACATATAAATTAAATACATATTTTTATATTTAATTTATATTTACAATTTATAATATTTTATATTATACAATTTTAAATACTTGTTACGGTATTTAGGTGATATTAACATGGTAGATTAAAAAGCGAATAGGCTCCCCTCGATATATATTTTGTATGTGTCGCGTGTAACATTGTACGTCTGTGGGGCGTGGATAATAGCAAAATAATGTGCACGTAATGATAGAAGCATCAGAAATGTGGTACTACAATAATTGCGAGGATGGTAAATTCCTATACACATGGGTCAGGTGGAAGAAACCGAAAATGGTCAAATTCCTACAAACGCCTGTTGTCCATCGCCTTCCTCTTGCACGAAGCACTTATTTTTTGCACATGTAACTTTGTTTCCTCGGGGTGATCATGCAATAAAATGCAGGCATCTGCATTATGAATTTCTGTACTTTCACCAACTGGGTCATTGTTAATTGGGTAATTGTCACGATCATTAAATATATGGGAACCTATATCTATGTATTCTTCTTCAATGTTTGATTTCAATTGGAAATATTTCTTTTGAATATCAGTAACGAGGGATTATGGAGCTTATTTTCTTGGAGACTGAACTTTATAGGAATTTACATTTACCTTTGTAGGTATTTGACCATCATTAACTCGACTACCTGAAATTTATAGGAATATGTATACACCCAATAATTGTGTATCATACAATGGTAGAATTGTATATAATGATTGATAAAAGTATATTATATTTGTCAATGCAACTGAATTGGTCTTCAAAATGCACGTGTCTAGCTTACATATGTCGTGAGTTACGATTTTTGGATTTTACTTTAGTAGTTTTTTGTTTTAACAGTATATCAAATGTGAAGTTAGAAGAGTTTAGAATATTCTCTACCCGGTTATTTGAATATATATATTTAATGGTGGTGTCATTATTTCAGGTAGAAGTGTGCGAGAGACGGAATGATCAGCTGACAGTGCCATGACAGGATGAAGAGTCTGGTGGGGATAATGTGGATCGTACTAGTGCTTATATCAGGTTAGTTCGAATAAAAAAGAAGATATTCATACATGCAAATATGTACACGTAAGTACGATTTTTTTTGAAATTCGCTTTTATTTTAATTCATTTAGCTCCGCTTGCTGAATTATTTGATCCAGTATTTAATGCGCGCGGATTAAATATAGGATTAAATAATTGAACAATTGAAGGGCTTGGTGCAAAAACCGGTCAGCGCAATTTTTATCAATTTTACAGTATTGACAAAAAATATATATAATTATGTAGCAAATCTCAGTTTTATTAACTATAAAACATTAGTTAAAGAGTCCGCAATCCTAAAGATTGGTTGGAAACAGCACGCCATGCCGATCTATCCTGAGCTAATCCCTTCATCTCCCTATAGCTATTCATCTCAACGTCTTCAACTATCTGACTCACATACTCCAATCTAGGCCTACCTACCCCTCTCTTTCCCTCCACTCTACCTTCTATGATCAATTGCATAATCCCCCCATGCCTAAGAATATGCCCTACTAATCTGTCTCTCCTACGCTGTAACACTCTCCAAATACTTCTCTTCTCCCCTACTAACTCTAGTACAGCTTCATTTGTTATTTTATCTTCCCAACCAATCCTCATCATCCTCCTATAACACCACATTTCGAATGCTTGTAATCTACGCTTCTCTTCCTTTCCTATAGTCCACGCCTCACACCCGTACAGTGCTACACTCCAAACATATACCTTCAGTAATCTTTTTCTAATACCCAAGTCAATATTTGATCTTAAAATCTGTTCCTTTTCTACGAATGCCTTCCTACCCTGTGCTATCCTACACTTTATATCTACCTTGCTTCGATTATCTTTTGTGATTCTACTGCCTAAATAACAAAAATCTGACACTTCTTCGATTCTATTATCTCCTATTGTGATCCTCATTTTTCTACTGCATTCCTTTTTGTCACACCTCATCACTTTAGTTTTACCTATATTTATTTTCATGTTAAAATCCCTAGTCAATACTGCCTGCATACCATTCAATATCCTTTCTAAATTCTTTTCGCTTTCTTCCAATATAGCTATATCGTCGGCGAATCTCAACATATATATTTTCTCTCCCTGTACATTCACACCTACACTATACTCTTCTTTTACTTTGTTTATTGCATCTTCTATATATAGATTAAATAATAACGGTGAAAGTGTACATCCCTGCCGAACTCCCTCCCTATTTTTGCTACCTCTTCTTCCCCCTCAATTCTAACTAAGGCAGTTTGGTGTTTATATAAATTAAAAATTATTCTCCTATCCTTATAATCTATACCCGTTTCTTTTAAAATTCTAAACATTATGTCCCAATCTACATTATCAAAAGCCTTTTCTAAATCTACAAAAGCTATGCAAGTTACCTTTCCTACCCTCTTTCTTTTTTCTACTACCGTTCTTAGTGCTAGAATCGCCTCCCTCGTCCCTCTGTTTTTCCTAATATAATGACTTTTACAATGTCAATATATTTCTACTTCAACATCCTCGTCCTCGCTATTCAGATCTTCTTGAGGTATTTATGGTCCCACAGCATTATACACAAGATCATAATACCATTGATCATTTCTGGGCACATACTTTTCAGCCAAAGAACGGACGTTTTCAGCTTGATCGGTATGGGGTAGTTTTTGTAAAGTTTTTCCGTTGGCATTGAATATGTAGCTGATGATTTCTTGAATGAAAATTCGGAAAACATTATAATCCATATGGATTTTACTACATTAGTTTTTTCGTACTTGAAAACACGATATTTAGATATGGAAAACTTTTCCTTTGCATTGTTTGTAACGGTCTTTTTAAAAATCCTTTTGAAATGTTCGGCGAAATTTAGTATAATGTCTTGATTCACCACAACTACTGTAAATTTTCCACATGTCTTTTTTACCAAATCGATCCAACCATTAGGCGTATACACTATTTCTTTGTTTCTTTTCTCTTTTTCTATTAAACCGAAAGATCGGTCACTCCATTCTTAGCAATATTTCCCATTATATGCCATAGAGCTGCCCATTTTTTGCACCAAAAGATGCCCAATGCTAAGCACATTAAATTCCACATGAAAAGTCAATTTTGCCCAAAAATGGAGCTGACCGGTTTTTGCACCAAACCCTTCAATAGTACCGTACGATCAAACTAAATACCTATTAATCACCTGTGTGTAGTTTGAATACCAAAATGTCATAAACCAGCATTACAACATTTTTATCAGATAAATAAACTTCCATTAAAACAGCTAAAGATATTCCCTTAATTTCCAATTTGCATCTAATAAAATGTCCTATTTTACAGTTCAATATGTAATAAAAAAAAACACCTAGCTTGATGAGAAAAATGCATTCAGCTTTGAACTATTTAAAACTACTATTTATGAAAGATCCCACATTTAATTTAATAAATTTCTAATCGATTTAATGTTTTGTACGATTTTTTAAATGCGAGGATTCTGATTTGAAATGACATTTCGTTAATTGAAATTAAATGCTGTGCCTTTATTAATAGTCTAACATTCTAATATTCTAATCTAAAATTCACTCTTGAAATTGCAATAAATCTTCCTGGACGTAACCATTAATAAAATCAACTCAAAATTAACCTTTAAAATTTTATAAAAAACCTACTTTCACACCGATCACCATCCCAGCTAATTCTTCACACATACAAACTCGCAGCTTACCATTTTATGATTCAAGGAGCCTTTATAGCATCCCTCTCAATAAAGATTCCGTAAATTTAGATTCATCTAACATTTACAAAATTTACTTCAATTTAAAAGTTAAAATTCATTTAACATTTACTAATCTAAGACATAAAAAGCATAGACAGATCACCTAAAATTCTGTCTACCCGCAATTCCTATTCCCATGCAATATAAACCTCACCCCAATAACTTTTCTTCCCCCCTATAAACCAACAAATCTCTAATACTTTAACCAAATACAACTATAAAAACACCGAATAATTTGTACAAGTTGCTTTTCAATTAAAAAGATAAAATAGACAAATAGAATCGATCTGGAGTCCAGATTGCAATGCACAAATTGGACAAACTGGTCGTAGTTTTAATGATTTTAATGATTAATCATGAAATTTGATTCAATGAGCAGCTACAAAACAAAAAAATCGTAAATTACATCTATTAGAACCACGAGAAATTTAAAAATACCGGAAAGATCTCAATTGCAATTTGCTCAACGACCAGGTAGATTAGTTTCCTTCCCATTATTCGATTTAAGCCCTAGCATTAAGTACCTAAAAGTGTAGAAGTTTCATAATGCAATGTTTTGTTATTTACCTGAGAATGTTCGAAAAGAACGAAACTGCAGTCGTCTGTTAATTAATATCCCGTGATAATTATCAATCTTCTTGCCGGTAGTGTAACATCCCAATGCAGTTCTTGTTCTCATTACCACATTTCTCCGGGAAACTATTAACTACGTTTAAAAAAAAATTTTTTTACTTCAAGCTTAAGATCGTCTGTAAGCGCAAAAAATGCCAATATAAGTCAGCGCATGGTTCGACTTTATAGTTGTACAATTTGTACACTCACGGAAAACGGAAATACTATATAATATCGAAAATATAGCAATACTGACGGAATCTTCTAACCACACACGTGCAAAAATTTGCATTTAAAAAAATTGCTCTGTATATTTGCAAAACAATTACATTGCTTATACGAGGTGTGTTTAAAAAGTAATGACACTATTTCAATAAAACTCTTTATTTATTTTATATTTACAATTCAACCTTATCACCTTCAAAATAGTTCCCTTCCGAGGCCACACAGCGTCGGAGACGTTGCACGCACTGCTCATAGCAGTGTAGGAAGTCGTTAAGTGGGATCGAACTAAGTTGGTCCGTCACGGTTTTCTGAATGACGTTTATAGTGGCAAAATGATGTCCCTTGTGTTGGATTTTTCAGCTTGGGAAAAGGAAGAAGTCACAGGGTGATAGATCAGGTGAGTAGGGCGGCTGAGGAACCACTGAAATTCCTACTTGTGTCAAAAATTGCCTAATAGAGAGTGCTGTGTGACAAGGTGCGTTGTCATGATGCAACATCCAACTTTCAGAAATGCTTGGTCTGACTCGAAGAATTCTTTTCCTTAGTCTCTCGGGAACTTCGCTGTAAAACTGCTGATTGACAGTTTGCCCCGGGGGCACAAACTCCTTATGAACAATCCCCTGACTGTCGAAAAAGTAAATGAGCATGGTTTTAATCTTGGATTTGCTCATCCGTGCTTTCTTCGGACGTGGTGAGTCGGGGGTGTGCCACTCCTGACTTTGGCGTTTCGTTTCAGGATCGTATTCAAGTACCCAGGATTCGTCACCTGCGATCACGTTTTTTAGAAAATCTTTGTTAGTTTCAATGCTCTGCAGAAGATCTGAACACACAGCTACCGATGTTGTTTTTGCTCAGGTGTCAGGATTTTGGGAAGCCTCTTCGAACACATCTTTCGCATGCCAAAATCCTGGGTTAACATGTCGTAGAGAGTGGCAATGTTCAAATTCAATTCACTGCTGATCATTCTGACAGTCATTCGTCGATCAGACATCACAAAAACTCGCACTTTTTCCAAATTTTCGTCGGTTTTTGAACTGCGCGGTCGTCCTTTCCGATTTTCATCATTAACGTTTTCACGTCCCTCCAAAAAGGTCTTGTGCCACCTAAAAACTTGAGCTTTCGATAAGGCCTGCTCCCCATACGCTAGCGTCAATTTTTGAAAAGTTCCCGTTGCGGTTTCGGCAAGTTTGGCACAAAACTTTATCGCATAACGTTGCTCCAATTTTGTTATGTCCATTTCCGTGACACGCTTAAAAAACTAGCTTCACAAGAACACGTAGTAAAAAAAGTGCAGTAGCAGTGGGTAGTTGAGACTTGTACTGGAGGTAGATCAAATGTTTATCTAAATGGTTAACTGGCGGGAAAACTTGCAATGTTGCCAAATCACGCACTGTGCATGCGTTCTCACTACTTTTTAAACTTACCTCGTATACGAACTTTTTGAACAGACCTCGTATACAAGGAAGTATAATAATAATTTTTATTTTTATAAAAGGAACAACTAAAGAGGGAACATTGCCATTGTCTTTGATTTTACATGAATATGTCTTGCCTGTGCAGCGAATGTAGAAGGATGTAATGAACCGTGCAGTCGTAAACTGCGAAATGAATAATGAAAAATATATAGGTTTCGTTGTATGGATAAAATGCGATGTTAATTTAGAAATACCTGGGGGTAAATTATGAATATAATCGGATATTTAAAGTTATTAAGGAAATAGAAATAAAGCAACGCAGAGAAGATTGCTTTTGTAAAGAATATGCATAGAATGCTTGATAAGCAAATAATTTTCTTTACTTCTATTTTAAAAATTATCACTACGGTGTTAAATTATAATATAGAATATCACCCAAATATCTTAACAAGCATTAAGTAGCTAGATGTACATTTCAAGCGCTATGCCCCCATCTTCAGTAGCACAAGATAAAACAAAATAAAAACCTCTGTCACGAATCGTGATTGATATACTATCTAGAAATGTACATCTAGCTACTTAATGCTTGTTACGGTATTTGGGTGATATTCTATATTATTTAGTTCTATTGATTAAAAATTAAAGTCTCGTTTCGATTAATTTAATTTTAGAAAAAAAATTAAATTAAACTAAGTGACTGTGTTTTTTTGAACGCCTTCGGTTAATATTTGCTTGAATATTTTATATCATTTGATAAAAATATGTTTTTAAATCAAAAATTGCTAAGTGACACTTGATCATTTTCATATCTACCATGATTATACGCCATTAGACTATCTTCTCTATATTTTGACAGCAACATCCTTAATACCCTTTAAATATCTTGACCTTTCGCGCGAACAGATCCCTTTAAAATATGAAGGATATCCAATCAATTAGAAACCATTGTATCCTCTTTTTATTTGCAAAATTAATCACAACCGCAGTAAATAATTATGTCCCAATATCACAAAAAAACATGCGTGAGACTCTCGCGCGGTAGAAGTGAAACTTCTAGGAAAAGTTGATTTTATGCATTGCTTTTTCCCAATTTGTTAACGATTTGATTTTGATTTTGATTGATTTTGATTGATACTCTGATCATCAAAGAAAGCATTATTAACTGTAATGTCGTACAGTCTATAAAGAGGAGTTTGGATTAAATATTGTAGCCATATTTTTATAGTTCTTCTTCTCACCAAACCAATTAAATAACACGATCTGTGTATTTTTCTTTTTTTTATGTGGACATTAATACAATGATCATCATCAATGTCTCTTGGCAAATGATTCACCATCGTATTCACAGATATTGGAACATTAATAATTTTCCCATAAATCCCATGTTGGCCATGTACATGTCGTAAACGTCGAATTTGCATAAATGGAATTCTGGGTGAAATTAACCTCTCTGACACTAAATCTAATTTTGGTAGATAACCAGGTAATTCTGGGTAGACAAAACCATATGACTTCGATAACATTGGAATGGTATTCCGAGTGATAGCATTTCGGTACGAATTGCACGCTATCACATCTTCAATGATAATGGCTGGAAACGCAGTATGTAAAAGTTGCTCGTGCTTAGGATCAACAGGTTTTACATCGTTCTTAAACCATATTCGATCACATATGGAACACACTGTACCTAGCGGATTATTGAACAATTGTTGATGAAATACGCGATGAGCAGGTTGAAAGAATGTAAATTTTGTGTATGATGCACTAGTGGGTGCATTTCTATTTGTCGATGGCTCAGCTGTATCAGATTCATTTCGTTGATCTCTCACACCGCGTGTATCTTCACGTGTAGACGGCACGCCTGAATTAGTGGTATTCAAATTCTCTATACCATCCACTGTGTCCTCACTTAACGACGGTATCGATTCGTCCAGTGTATTTGAGGTCGTTGGAAGGTTATGTTGTCCACCGTGTTTCTTTAACGCCCTTTGCCTGGCTCGATACTCTCTACTTCTTTCCAAGGTACTTGTTGGCACTTTTCTTGGCCGTTTATTCGCTTTCTTCCGTTCTCTAAAGGCTCGCACTCTGTCTGTACTCGTCTTTTTCTCCATTTCACTTTTCACACAATGGAAATTGTTAGCTAAAAGATTAAGCCGTGTTTGTGTAATATATAATAAAATACACAAGCGTCTACTGGTTGCCTTATGCTACGTATACGCACAGTACAGGCGGCGCATGCGCGTACCGTGTTTCACTTTTCGTGATGTTCAGGCCAATTTGCCCTACCGCGCCTATAGAAGTTTCACTTCAAAATCTCAAAATATTTGTAATGTTGATGCATATTTCGATGACAAAGCCTCCATTGTCCGTAAATAACCATATGATTAAGCGACTCGCTGAACTCGCTATATAGTATTATTATTTGGTGCGAATATTTCAGCAGAAAAACTTAGGGAGTATATGTCTTTATTTGGGATGATACAAAAAGTCTAGCGATATGTAATTATTTTTTGATATGTATTTATATATGTAGTTATATATGATGTGTAATTTCTTTGTGTCCCACAATTATCTGACTATAGTTTAAATATTTTTAACAAAATAGAAGATATATGCTTTCGTAGAAATTTATATAATAATTTTAAAGTAATAAAATACTAGGGGGAAAATACAATTTTCTGTGCGTTTTATAAGAGTATACCTTCGACAATATTTGGACGCTGTGCACAGACGCTAACGTCATGCTTAAACCTCTTTTGCTATCTAACCTGAAGTCCGGTGTTTAACACATCAGATGCTGGAGAGCGCTGAAGATGAATATGCGTGGAAATGATCGTAAAAACGATCGGTCCTCGTCTACAGTCTTGCTGATATCATCTCTCTGCTTTCGTTTAGTCATTTAAAAATTTCTTTGCCAACAGCGAAAAGTATTTATCATCTGCACGTCACACACAAGTTCTTCTATACCAGATAACAACTGCTAAATCCGGACTCCTTTTCCGTTCCTTTTACTCTATCTATTGCATTAAAGTTTTTAGTATTCTGCTAATCGATAAAATTTTATGCCGTATTAATTATTTTTAAACTACAACTTTATCAGTCCGAGAGGCAAAGTGGTAAACTGACAAAAGATATTCAGGGCTTTCACAACTTTTCGTTTTATCAGTTTGATATGAAGAAAAATGAATTATTTCAACTATTAGCAGATCTGGTCCTGTAAAATAATATAAACTTAACGAATGGTAACAAATTATTTGGAATTTTAATTCTTGTGTTTGGATTTGCAAGTTGTAATGTTGAATCACAAAAGTTCAAAATAGTTGAAGGGGAAAATGACTAAAATGTTACGCATAAGTTCGAATTAAGAATTCATTAGTTTCTAACAGTATTTTTCTTGTATCTACAAGTTGAAATTGTTCTTCGATATATTAGATATAACTCACGCTTTGATGAAATTCATTCTATTTCCTCTTTGTGGATTTATCCAAAGTTACGTTTGTGGATACCTCGTTTAAAATAGCATTTTCGTTATTTGCATTGTAATTCGTTTTGAAAAGTGTTTTAATTAAAACAATTCCGATGAAAACTTAAGTTCATTTTCTTTATTACTGTAATATATAACGGAATGTTTCTTTTTATTGCGGATGAAGCTCAATAATGAAAAGCTTTCCTCATAAACGTATTTATCCAAAATAGCCGAAATTTTTTTATCAAAACTATAAGTTTTTAATTGGATTATAGATATAGGAACGTTAAGATTCTGAACTCGGTTCCACATTGGCTAAATTTTCATTAATTGCTTAACTTATTTAGAAATAAATGAAATCAGGCGAAAGATTAAAATGAAAATAAATCAAGTATCACATTTTTATTTTTCGGGGGGAGAATTACAAAGGATAATAAAACATTCGTAAATTTAGGAAAATACTATAAAAGTTATATTCTTAGACACGGTGGTATGCAATTAGATTGAGGAAAAATTAACAATTATCTCATTTATTGTCATTCATTTTGATAATCGCAAATTTTATAACTATACTTCTTTTATACAGGATGTAAAGCTGTTTTGGAGAATTACATTTTATATTTTATAAAAACAAAAGTAATTTATCAAAATTAAGGTTAATATACTTCATATGGCTCTATTTATGGAAATAAGTTCTTTGTATCTCAAATATAAAAGCTCGTTGGATTCATTTTTAATTGTGAACATCTCTATTTATAATTTCACTGTAAAATGATCTAGGAAAGCCAATATTTGCAGATGATTAATTTACCATGTACAATGAGAAACCTCGCACCCTGTATTTACTATAAGTCCATTTTATATCAAACATGAAAGTTTATAATCGGAAAATTTGTAATTGAATTTGAATTAACGGCTTTGGAAACTATATGTCGGTTTATATGTGGTCTAGTAATTGACATAATAGGCCTTTAATGTTAATTTATGGATTTTCGGAAATTGTTAAACCTGCCGCTTCAAACTAATACAGAAATAAACTATAAATCCCGTGATAGAATATTCGTTCCAAGTTTACAATTTACATATGACATAAGCTGTTATTGTATTGCGATATATATATATATATATATATAGGATATTATGGAACCCCAACAATTTTTTTTTTTTTGGAATTTTGAATTAATTATCTTTATCTGGCTCGGAAGAAAAAGAAAAGAAATACTTAACTATGACCTAGTTTGAATATTTTAAAGAGGTAGTATTAAATCGATAATATAAATTTTAGCGACACTAAAATAATGATATCATATTTTATGTTGAAATATCTTAAAATGCAATTTTTCGTGTTATGCAGAATTTTGCAGCAATTTCCAATTTATCATTTTTTTCTAATATCCTAATTTTAAGATTACGGTTATTTTTAATATCCTAATTATATATAAAAATGTGCTTCTTTCATAGTAAATTTTTGGTAGAACTATTTTGGTATAACGAGTTTTTAAATATACATCAAAAATTTTCCAAAATTTAAACGAAATATTAAACATATACAAGAAAAATCATTTCATGATTTCATTTCCCTAATGTTACACTTAAATTTGTCATTAATTGCTTCTTAATGGTCTATTATTATCGGTTTTTTATAAATGCATCCTCTGCATTTGACATTTCATTTTGCAGACAGCGTTGCAATTTACATTTGACGTAGATATTGCGCTTGGTTAATGCATAGTTAAAATACTTAATCAAGAACACTTTGTGATTTACAAATTGATTGAAGGTTCGTTTATTATCATACTGTGTGAATATATTTATAGTTAAATTTTTATCTAGCAAGTTCCTTAATACTTCACAACTTTAAAAATTTGAAAACCCATTCCTGTGGACAAAAAACGGTATAGTTAGTCAGAAATAATTTTTAAATATCAATTATATGCCTTAAAATTCGTCTTTTTTCATCGCCATAACCACAGGCGTATACAATTTTTGTGAATAATCATACTGATTTGAAATAAAGTTGAAAATATTTGCTTTACATTAAGTCGATCCATTTTTTACATATGGATGTACCTTTGGTCTAATTCAGGATCAAATTTGTCAAGTTGACTTTTTATTCAATTGTATATCAATTACGATTAGTGATATAGGTATTTTATTTAGTTTTTATCTTGTGCTACTGAAGATGGGGGCATAGACTTCGAAATGCGCATCTCTAAAATGCTTTGAGTTACGTTATTTGGGTGATATTCTAACATTTTTTAAAATTTATTGTGTATTATATATTGACATTTCTTTTAAAATGTTTATATTTTTATGGAAATTGTTTTCACCACCTCGTCTTCATTTCTCTGGCAGCTGTTTGTCCTTGCACAGCGGTAAAGCAAATTTTGCTCTGCCGTTTACGATGTTATGACCCATCCTTTTATCTTCTGATTTCATAAGATGTGCTGACGTTGAAGTTTAGATTAACTCTCCTTTCGCTTATTAGCATCCTGTAGGTCTCGCACGAGTCCTGTGCTAGATTAAACTTCCTCTCAATGCGGTTGTGGTTCCTCTAAGGATACTGCGGCCATCATTCACAGCACACCTATTTCCAAATATTATCTTCGCGTACAAATTTAGCCTCGACTATGTTTCATTGAATTTGTGATAGTATATAATTGAAGAATGATTGAGAGGAACCGGACAAATTAAAATGTTTTAAAACATCCGCCGCGATGTGATTTTCTTAACAACATCAATGATACATTTTTCTTCAAATATACGGTTTATAAAATGTAAGAAATAAATCGGTACGTCTCAATATTTAAATATGCAACAATTATGTAAATTTGCTCGATCCTTCATATGATTAATTGACTCAGGACGAAAAAGAAAAAAACTGTTTATTTTTTAAATTGTAAAATGATTTTATATTTCGTAAAATTTTACACTACTATTGCCTTTTTAAATAAATACCCAGAAAAGTTTTCAATTTTATTTAAGAATAGAGAAATATTACAGCAATTCAACAAACAAGTCTTTCTTTTTCCTTGTTTTTGAAGTGAAACTTCTATAGACGCGGTAGGGCAAATTGGCCTGAACGTCACGAAATGTGAAATGCTTCCGTCACGAAGAGTGAAAAACGCTACGCGCATGCGCCGCGTATACTGTGCGTATACGTAGCATAAGGCAACCAGTAGACGCTTGCGTATTTTATTATATATTACACAAACACAGCTTAATCTTTTAGCTAACAATTTCCATTGTGTGAAAAGTGAAATGGAGAAAGACAAGTACAGACAGAGTGCGAGACTTTACAGAACAGCAGAAAGCGAATAAACCGCCAAGAAACAAGTACCTTGGAAAGAAGTAGAGAGTATCGCGCCAGTCATAGGGCGTTAAAGAAACACGGTGGACAACATAACCTTCCATCGACCTCAAATACACTGGATGAATCGATACCGTCGTTAAGTGAGGACACAGTGAGTGGTATAGAGAATTTGAATGCCACTGATTCAGGCACGTGCAGATACACGCGGTGTGAGAGATCAACGATATGAATCTGATACAGCTGAGCCATCGACAAATAGAAATGCACCCACTAGTGCATCATACACAACATTTACATTCTTTCAACCTGCTCATCGCGAATTTGATAAACAATTTTTCAACTTTTCCTAGGAGCTAAGAAGTTTCACTTCTACCGTGCGAGAGTGTCACGCATGTTTTTTTTTATTACAGGAGAATTGACTTGCGTTGTTCGCAATAAATATAACACTGTGAAAAGATCGTCCGGTTAATAATTTTTTTTTACTAAAATCTTTGAATAAATGTGGCAACATTTGTACATTTAATACGTCCCTGTGATAAAGTTTCAGATTTTATCTCGCAGAGTCGGAAACCAACTGATTTCCTCTTTAGCAACTCAGTTAGGCTAATTTAGACAGTAATTGTAGTGATCCGAAAGCAGGAATAATGGGAAAAAAACAGGAATTCACCTGCAATAATGTCTACTAATATGGATTATTATTTATGCACAGGACGTCCGTTTTAACCGCTATAATTTAGCTAAAACTATATTTTACACTTTCACGAAAATTGATTTGATATTAAAATAACGATTTAAATAATACGTATAAAAAGCTGAAATAATATAATAATAATATTATAAATTGTAGAATAATATACACCGTTTTATTGAAAGTAGCGCAAAGTGACAGAAGTTCACGCATCATAAATCAAGACCTGTATAATGGCTTGACCAATACAGTACAGAGCAGTGCTATTCAAAACAGTATGGCGTCAGTCGTACGGCACATTGAATAGTGCTGTGGGTACGCTTGTGTATTATCAATAGAAAAACTAGGTGTGGCTGAGTACCTTGTGTATATAAGTATATGTATGTGTATAAGTGATGTATATAAGTGCAACCCTTATGTGGACGATACTGGTCCGCCACTTTAAAAAAAACGATGTATACTTTATTCTATAATTTTTATAATTTTAAGGAATATTTTTTGTTATTATGATTTTCTTTTGCGATATTGTAGCAAAGAAAAGTATAATGGAAAATGCAATTTTGTTATTTGATTGTTGTTAACTGAACTCGATTATAAAGAAAAGTAAAATTTTTGCGTTTAAGAAATATAAATAAAACAATCTATAAAATCCGAAACTAATGTAATTAAAAATGCGGAGTTTTTAAAATAATTCATTAATTTAATAACGGACTGTAATCATTTTTCAAACGTTTCTAAATACAAGCTCTAAAAACAAAATCAAATCATTTTAACGATGTACATTTATATCCATATATTTTTAGAAAGACTTGTATTTAGAAAAAAATTCGATAATGAACAAAAATATATTTTTCGTTGCTCCCTTTAACGACAGGATGCGAGGTTTGTAAAATTTTACAATTTTCCAAGCACTTACACACGTGTGGTAAAGTTTTTGATGTAAAACAGACATTTCCACTTTAACTTCGACAGCGTCACTCAAACTACGAATTTAATCTTAAAAGGTACAAGAATTTTACATTTCTCCATCTATATAATATTTTATTTGAATAGATTCAAAAAGACTGCTTCTTCAACTAAAGTTTAGTTAGGTGCTAATTGAGTGCTCGTGATTTATCTTACCGTTCATTCTACTCTTAAACAGCATTAATACTACGTCGTCAATAACTCTCCGTCACAGATTGTCACTTGTTTTAACGCTCAATTATCCTCGTCACCATTTGTCCTCAGAATTATGTATATATCTACAATCAGTTTGTATATATCTACACATACCATTTTATATATTACACCCTGTATATACAAAACGAAAAGCTATATTTATCTGAAATCTAACTCCACATATTGTTAATTAAATTATTTTCGCTACGTTTCGAGTGAATTAAAAATGATCAATAAAGACAACTTCAAAAATCTGAACATATATCATTTAGATTTTTTTTATCCAAGCGTTTGTATTAAATATTTCTATCTAGTTGAAGTAAATTCCACCTCGCGTCATTTTAAAGTTTAGTTCATTTCTTCCAACATAATTTTTGATGATAAATACTTTGGCTATAATGAGAAATAACGAAATAGTGTAAATTGAAGAATTGTAAGAAAATAATCTGATTTGTAAAATCACAGAGAGTTTTTGTAGTAAATTTTATTTATATAAAGCTTGTGTATAGCGTATTTGTACAATTTTCGATTTTATTTTTTATATTATATAGTTTTAATTGTTTTGTTAATAAAATATAAGTCAAATTTTACAATTGTATTAGTGCGTCATGAATACAATCCAATTGTTTTAATGCCGGAAGAATATGACGGCTGCATTTGAACTATCTTGGTGTCATTTTGACAGAACCAGATATTCACTGCAGAATTATACGCTATAGTTTCTGTACTTAATTGGGCATTTCTAATATCTTCTGTGACAGTTTCAGATTTAGTTTGAACTTATTATCAATTATTTTGTAAATTGTCGTTTACTTCAAATTCATATAGTTTGAGATTATATGGAAATATATATTTTATAGTGGACATGATTGACATGATAAGATCACTTTGCTATAGTGAAAAAAGCTGATCATGATATTGTATAAAATACATTATTACAATTCCTTTTTTAGAATTTTTTTAAATCACAACATATAAATCCGAATATTTCCTTTTAGCAGTTTATTTAGCATTGATTATTTATGACATTACAAAATTTATCTATTTTCAAAATTAGCAATAAAATATACATACCCAGCACAGTAGCGATGTGTAGTTCACTCGCGAACCGTTCACTCTGAACGGTTCAATCAAATGACGGGCGTACTGGCAACGATGTTTTGCAACGACCTATAGGTCACTATGACCTAGTTCGTGAAATATGAACTACATGGTGAACGGTTTACGTATTGATGTACTAAACCGTTCATGACTTACAACGACTCGTAAACGATGCAGTATAGTATACATTACATATACAGTACTAACATTTATTTAGTGATAAAGTGTGTTGGTGAACGGAACGAAATAGGAAACTCGATGCAATATTGCAACAGCAGCATTGCCGAGCTGAGTCACAATTTATATGTTGGTATTAGATTTCATTTGGAATAATATAATTAATATATTCACAAGATTAAATATGTTCTTAAATATGTCATGCCATAGCAAATTTTTGCATTAATGCAAAAATGAACATTTACATCTTATAGTTCTTCTATTTCATACTGAGTATTGTAATCACTTAGTATCAAATCAAAGCTTTGAAGTTTGAACAGAGAAGATTCGGAATAGAAAATATAAATTATAACGCCAAATAAAACGATTCTATCTAGTTCATTTTGTTATAGTTTGTACATTTAATTTTCAAGTGATAGTAAAGTAGTAAACATTTTCATCAGTAACTACCAATAAGTATTTCAGAACTTCATATAAATAATCGTGAGTACCTAGAGAAGATTATATTTCCTTATATATATATATATGTTTTGTATAAATTATAAACATTGTTGTCTTTTCTTCCTCATTCCTAATTCAAAATAAGTATTGTAATATTTCAATTTATTTATTTTTTACCATTTAATATTTTTATATTGCAAAAAAGAGAGATTATTTTCAGTATTTGCATGTATTTGGTTATATAGGTCGTGAACTAGTTCATTTTTAAAAGATGTTACTAGTTCACGACCTATAGTTCGTGAACGGTACATTGAAATGAACTACGAACTAGGTCCTCAAAGTGATCTACAGTTTGCCATCGCTATAGCACAGTGTTACATTTTTAATGTATATTGCATAATTAATGCTTTTCACGTATATATAATGACAACAAATGTTAGTAGTTAATTTAGTTAAAAATGAAATAGTTTTGATAAACCTTCCAAAATTTGCAAAGTTTTATTTTCCGAGTTATTTTCGTTATTTATAAATTTATAATTCCAAAGTCGTTTTTCCAGCAAACTAGATTGACGGAATTCCATCAAAATTTAACACAATCGCCTTTCAGTTAAAAAATGGAAAAGGTTATAGAATTTTGAAATTTATACATTTTTGAAAATTAAGTATTATTTTAATAATCCTTTGCTTTCAGAATTAGTTAGTTAAAGAGTCCGCAATCCTAAAGATTGGTTGGAAACAGCACGCCATGCCGATCTATCCTGAGCTAATCCCTTCATCTCCCTATAGCTATTCATCTCAACGTCTTCAACTATCTGACTCACATACTCCAATCTAGGCCTACCTACCCCTCTCTTTCCCTCCACTCTACCTTCTATGATCAATTGCATAATCCCCCCATGCCTAAGAATATGCCCTACTAATCTGTCTCTCCTACGCTGTAACACTCTCCAGATACTTCTCTTCTCCCCTACTAACTCTAGTACAGCTTCATTTGTTACTTTATCTTCCCAACCAATCCTCATCATCCTCCTATAACACCACATTTCGAATGCTTGTAATCTACGCTTCTCTTCCTTTCCTATAGTCCACGCCTCACACCCGTACAGTGCTACACTCCAAACATATACCTTCAGTAATCTTTTTCTAATACCCAAGTCAATATTTGATCTTAAAATCTGTTCCTTTTCTACGAATGCCTTCCTACCCTGTGCTATCCTACACATTATATCTACCTTGCTTCAATTATCTTTTGTGATTCTACTGCCTAAATAACAAAAATCTGACACTTCTTCGATTCTATTATCTCCTATTGTGATCCTCATTTTTCTACTGCATTCCTTTTTGTCACACCTCATCACTTTAGTTTTACCTATATTTATTTTCATGTTAAAATCCCTAGTCAATACTGCCTGCATACCATTCAATACCCTTTCTAAATTCTTTTCGCTTTCTTCCAATATAGCTATATCGTCGGCGAATCTCAACATATATATTTTCTCTCCCTGTACATTCACACCTACACTATACTCTTCTTTTACTTTGTTTATTGCATCTTCTATATATAGATTAAATAATAACGGTGAAAGTGTACATCCCTGCCGAACTCCCTTCCCTATTTTTGCTACCTCTTCTTCCCCCTCAATTCTAACTAAGGCAGTTTGGTGTTTATATAAATTAAAAATTATTCTCCTATCCTTATAATCTATACCCGTTTCTTTTAAAATTCTAAACATTATGTCCCAATCTACATTATCAAATGCTTTTTCTAAGTCTACAAAAGCTATGCAAGTTACCTTTCCTACCCGCTTTCTTTTTTCTACTACCGTTCTTAGTGCTAGAATCGCCTCTCTCGTCCCTCTGTTTTTCCTAAAACCAAACTGATCTTCTCCTAGCCTTTCCTCTACTTTATTTTCTAATCTCCTATAAATAATCTTTAACAATATCTTCGATGCATGTGATAGTAGGCTAATGGTCCTATAGTTCTCACACAAATTAGCTCCTATTTTCTTCGGCATTGTTACTATTCTACTACGCTGAAAATCCTGTGGTACTTCTCCCTTCTCATATATTTTACAAACTAACCTGTATAATCGCTCCTGCATTTTTTCCCCTGCGTGTTTTATTAATTCGGCTGGTATCATATCAATCCCCGCTGCTTTGTTATTCTGTAAATCATTTAATGCTCTATGAAACTCTGACCTAAGTATGCTAGGACCTAAGTCATCCTCATCTATCTGTTCCACACTTTCTAGCTCCTCCATGTCCTGCCTACCTTTATATAAATCTTCAAGATACTCCTTCCATCTTCTAGCTTTTTCCTTATTTTCTGTGAGTTCCTTACCCTGCTTATCACATATAATGTTACCCTTTGGTTTTACTTTAGAAAAATGTGACTTAATTTTCCTGTAGCCCAAATCTACTTTACCTCTTCTCATATCCTCCTCAATATCCTCACAGTTTCCTTTTATCCACTCTTCTTTCGCTAGCTTGCATTTCCTATTAATTAAGTTCCTTAGTTCCTTATATTTTTCTGTCCTGCTTCTGTGTTTCCTATTTTAATTTTCCTTCTTGCTTCAATCATTTCCACTATTTCTTCCGTGATCCATTCCCTCCTACCTGCCCTTTTCTTTGTGCCTAATACTTCATTTGCTGCTGTAGTTAACCCATTTCTGATTTCCCTCCATTCGCAATCTATGTCGCTCCTTGATGTTCCATTAGCCATGATTTCTACTTTCTGCTTGTACTTTCAGAATATAAACAACAAAAAACAGCAATTGGGATGAGGTCTTACCACCTTTTTCGTTATAGTCTTACAGGGGGGCATTTAGCCAAATTATATTTTATAATTTAACTGTGCATCTATTAGTTGGACATGCTGTTTCCACCCAAAACATAATTACCAAGCTCAACTAATATAATGTATGATATGGTTGCATAGTTCATGGTAATTAATCGAATTTACAAATCAAATTTAGGCGCTAATTAAATCGCCGTTCTGATTAAACACAATACAAGATAATATAGAATTTACAGTCTCGATAATATCTGCACTATTCAAATCAACTAGAAAGATTATGCCTGGGTGTTAGTTATTGTATTTAGTAGATGAATTTGTTATCAAATTAATTGTTAATAGCAGTTATAGTTTTTTTTTTGCAATCTGAAATTGGATTATATTATTTAATCGACGTTGGGAAAACGTGGAATTAATCCAAGTATAAAGTAGATGATTAAACCAAGACGGTTTAATTTAATTAATTAAGAGATTGAAAAAAATAATTTGCATACAAAAATTTGAGTTGAATTATTAATATTAAATAATTTATTACCGTAACTAAATTTGTGTCCGTAGTTTACACAAATACGTATTATTAACATGTATTTAAAAAAAATTCTTATCTTATTCAAATTCTATAATTAACAGTAATTATTTTTATTCACCAACAACATTTTATCCTCTTTATTTTCAAACAATACAATCTTTATAATATCTTCTTCCAGTGCAAAGTTTCTAGCATTTTTTTTTACAGGGTTTTTAATTATATATATATAAATAAAATTCTATTACTCATCGGACAGCTATTTGTAGAAAATTAAAAACTTGGGAAATATTGTCGTCAAAACAATTATAAAAATAAAATGTTAGTTAAACAGTCCGCAATCCTAAAGATTGGTTGGAAACAGCACGCCATGCCGATCTATCCTGAGCTAATCCCTTCATCTCTCTATAGCTATTCATCTCAACGTCTTCAGCTATCTGACTCACATACTCCAATCTAGGCCTACCTACCCCTCTCTTTCCCTCCACTCTACCTTCTATGATCAATTGCATAATCCCCCCATGCCTAAGAATATGCCCTACTAATCTGTCTCTCCTACGCTGTAACACTCTCCAGATACTTCTCTTCTCCCCTACTAACTCTAGTACAGCTTCATTTGTTACTTTATCTTCCCAACCAATCCTCATCATCCTCCTATAACACCACATTTCTAATGCTTGTAATCTACGCTTCTCTTCCTTTCCTATAGTCCACGCCTCACACCCGTACAGTGCTACACTCCAAACATATACCTTCAGTAATCTTTTTCTAATACCCAAGTCAATATTTGATCTTAAAATCTGTTCTTTTTCTACGAATGCCTTCCTACCCTGTGCTATCCTACACTTTATATCTACTTTGCTTCGATTATCTTTTGTGATTCTACTGCCTAAATAACAAAAATCTGACACTTCTTCGATTCTATTATCTCCTATTGTGATCCTCATTTTTCTACTGCATTCCTTTTTGTCACACCTCATCACTTTAGTTTTACCTATATTTATTTTCATGTTAAAATCCCTAGTCAATACTGCCTGCATACCATTCAATACCCTTTCTAAATTCTTTTCGCTTTCTTCCAATATAGCTATATCGTCGGCGAATCTCAACATATATATTTTCTCTCCCTGTACATTCACACCTACACTATACTTTTCTTTTACTTTGTTTATTGCATCTTCTATATATAGATTAAATAATAACGGTGAAAGTGTACATCCCTGCCGAACTCCCTTCCCTATTTTTGCTACCTCTTCTTCCCCCTCAATTCTAACTAAGGCAGTTTGGTGTTTATATAAACTAAAAATTATTCTCCTATCCTTATAATCTATACCCGTTTCTTTTAAAATTCTAAACATTATGTCCCAATCTACATTATCAAATGCCTTTTCTAAATCTACAAAAGCTATGCAAGTTACCTTTCCTACCCTCTTTCTTTTTTCTACTACCATTCTTAGTGCTAGAATCGCCTCTCTCGTCCCTCTGTTTTTCCTAAAACCAAACTGATCTTCTCCTAGCCTTTCCTCTACTTTATTTTCTAATCTCCTATAAATAATCTTTAACAATATCTTCGATGCATGTGATAGTAGACTAATGGTCCTATAGTTCTCACACAAATTAGCTCCTATTTTCTTCGGCATTGTTACTATTCTACTACGCTGAAAATCCTGTGGTACTTCTCCCTTCTCATATATTTTACAAACTAACCTGTATAATCGCTCCTGCATTTTTTCCCCTGCGTGTTTTATTAATTCGGCTGGTATAATATCAATCCCCGCTGCTTTGTTATTCCGTAAATCATTTAATGCTCTATGAAACTCTGACCTAAGTATGCTAGGACCTAAGTCATCCTCATCTATCTGTTCCACACTTTCTAGCTCCTCCATGTCCTGCCTACCTTTATATAAATCTTCAAGATACTCCTTCCATCTTCTAGCTTTTTCCTTATTTTCTGTGAGTTCCTTACCCTGCTTATCACATATAATGTTACCCTTTGGTTTTACTTTAGAAAAATGTGACTTAATTTTCCTGTAGCCCAAATCTACTTTACCTCTTCTCATATCCTCCTCAATATCCTCACAGTTTCCTTTTATCCACTCTTCTTTCGCTAGCTTGCATTTCCTATTAATTAAGTTCCTTAGTTCCTTATATTTTTTCTGTCCTGCTTTTATATAATAAAATGTATATAATTGATATCTTGATAAGATAATTAAATTTCCAAATAGATTAACTATAGATATGGACCTAATGAGATTTTTAATAACGTTGTTTTTCAAAAATATATTGTTTTAAATTTTACGTGGTTTATAATTTAAAAACATTTTTTTGGCTGTAAAAAATATTGGTGGGCATTAAATATAAGTTCCAAAACACCCTGTATAATATAGAAAGTTTTTTCTCGATTAAATAAACATTGATGTACTACCTACTTGATTTTTTGCATCATTTTTCATAATAAAAGTAAAATATTTGTTTGTAATTTCCGATTTAATTTTGTTTAAAAAAATTCTAAGATTGTGTGCTAAATATTATATTTGGCAATTAAATGTGCCTTACATTTTCAAAAATATTACTCGCTCCGTCCAAAATTTGTTGTGACATTTAGTGTGTAAATGTGGCCATAGAATACTTGTCACATTTGTAAAAAAAAAATTAAATATCAACAAAATTATGTGAAAATCGAAAGAGTTTTTTTACTTACCGATTTTTTTTAGTCATTATCTATAGTATTCAAACAGTTTTTAGCATTTAATACAGAGTTTTTCTTTGTTCTTTGTTTGTTTGTATCGTACAAAATTGTATTGTGTGCAATTTCAAAGTAATTTTGAAATTTCTTTGAAAATCTGAAATTTGTTTGTACAGTCGATTTCATGTTTATAAGCAAAAAATATTCTTACGCTGATAAGTTAGTTTCTATAATAAAGGGAGACGCAAAAAAGAGGTTTCTCAATTTTCGTAGCCAAATTTGGAATACTAAAAAGAAAAAAAAATTATTAATATGTATTAATAAAATTAATTTACATTTTAAAGTTTAGATTCATATTTGCATAAATCGAATTAAACTTCTCAGATACGTATTTGTTGAGGATCCATTTTTTTCTGCTTTATTTTAGTATCATTTCCTACAATATTCTTAGTATTTATTATCTTGACTGAGGTCAATTTTGATGTCAAAAAATTTGATCTCAAAAAAATAAAATAATAATATCTGCCCGCGATTATCCTTGCTCACTGTGCACGTTTCATGTTTATATGATATATTTTTGTAATCCTTATAATATATTTGCAAGGATAATATATGACGTGCTTTGTTGTAGGTTTCCAGTAGGGATCTGTTCGATTGAAAAATAATGGATTGTCTGTCTAGTATATAACGCCAATCAAGGTGAAATATATCAAGTAATTGCTTGCTGTCAAATACATATCCACAATATATTTGCGGAAAATTTATAGGGAGTTGAAGTTCTCATAATTGCAACGGTGTATTGAAACATCGCAACAAAAATGATTTTTTTTATACTTTATACGTCATACTTAGTTATTTACATACGATCTCGATATCAAAGGGCATTTTATGCTCTATCTAAAACGTTTAATAATATATTCCTTTAATGTTAAGACCACATCCGATCGTGTTTTATTCAGTTCAATAATTGCAGTGGATAATCCGTTAAAGTGGATTATTTCAGCTGAAAACGATACTGGAAAAATGAAAATAACATAAACAGAATTTTATTTTATTATTTTATTATAATTGAGTGGACATGAAAACCTTTCTTTAGCGTTCTTTTCCGAACAGGAAAATACCGACATAAATAACACTACTAAAAATATTTCTCAAAACTCACGAGTACACTTAAAATGTGTCATTAAACATTGATTTAATGAAAAAATTGTAATGCAAATTTCTGCAAATTCCCACCCTTGGAAACTACCCGACACACCAGCAACTTGATAAATAATGTTTGTTTGTTATTGGCACGCACACATAAAATAATTTATCTCCACTTGTTAATATGAACCAACTTTACTGTTGTATTGAAATAACGATATTCCATTTGGACACTTCGTCTTTGTCCTATACACTTCGCATTTCCATATATTTATACGTATTGTAAATTATTGTTGAAAAACCGAAGAGGCACTGGGACAGGCAAATCTCCCCCAAGATTTCCTTCTATATACACGATGACATAAGTTTACAACACATCGTGGAAAATTTCATCTTAGAAATCGTTGCACATTAGGTTGAAGAGATCCGAAATGACACATACATTCACTTCTTCTTGTGCAATAAGACAAACTTTCCATGTTGTAAATTCGACCCACTAAAGAGGAAGAAATATAGTCTGCCCGAGATCTGAACCAATCGATCTTGCAATTGAAACAAAAAGTACGCGTATCATAGGAAGGAGGATTTAATTTTATATTCACAATATGCATACGAAGAAAGGTGGATATATTTGCATTTTTTGATTTCTTGATTCTTTGTGCTGTGCTAGATAGTATGTAAGTTATTTTGCGAAGATAAAATGCTGAGATTCAAGAATATATTTTTTGGTCTCATACAGGCCTTACTCTGTAATATTTCTTATTTTTTTCAGTTAACTATAACACTTCTTCATTTTCTATTTCGTCAATTTATACTCTTCATTTCTCTTGTTTTACAAAGACTACTACAACCACCATATCACAATTTTTAATAGAAATTTCCTTTTGTTAAACTTAGAGATTATCATACGTACAATGTACTACATTTTCTATTGTTAAACCTAATTTGCTTCTATATTTTAATATTTGTAACTGACTATTTGACAAATATTAGATATTGTTTCGTTGTACATTTTATGAAAGATGAAAGATTTTTTTTTCATAAAAAAATCACATAGCTAATAGAAATTCAGGTTAAATAAGTTATAGATTTTGCCGTTATGTTGTGATATTCCATATTAGGGAAGAGAAAGAAAAAAATACAATGTTCCGATGTTAACCGTGATATAAAACATTAAATTTTTAATTTCGCTTCCTAAATTCGCAACTTGTTTTTAGATATATTTAAGGAGTGTTTAGTCAATCCTAGGTTTATTGTCTTACACTTCCTATATCTATATTTTAATCCGTATCACGTAATTATTTTGTCCAAACAACATTATTATACTTTCCATCATTTCAAATTGTTGAAAATAATATTGACTTGTCTTTTTCACAACCATGCTATGTAAATATCGTTGTATTATAATGAAAGTGATTAATAAACGAATTGATTTGCATATTTTCTTATTAATTACGATTTCGTACATATATAACTGCAACGGTAAGCAATGCGCATGGAATCTTCAACTAAAATTGGTTATTGTCCTAGATATATTGGGTTGGTAGGAAAATAATTGCGGCTTTTGCTTGCAGGAATTGAAACTACATTGTTTTTTATAATAATTATATTGTGCTTGTGTTAAGTCATTTGAAAGTACCATTTGCGGTCTATATTTCAGTTACATTAACTTTGGTTTTATTGTTAATTCACACTGCGTTATTGAATATGGGCAAGAAATAAATAAAAGCATTTTTTTTTGTACGAGTTCAAAACCGGATGGTAAAAGTGCCAAAAAACTGAACAATACTTTTAATGTGGGTACTGCCGAAGAGTGTATGGTGGTTCCAAAAACGTCGTGTAGCGAAAACTTCTTCGGTTGATAATAACCAACTGAGGGCGTTATCAGAACAACGCACAACAATACGAGAACTTGCGTAAACGTTGGTCATCCAACAGTTCTTGACCACTTAAAGCAGCTGGGAAAATCAAAACTAAGGTGCCATATGAATTGAATGAATCAAACGACAATGCACGACCACACGTCGCACAATTAACTCTGCAAAAGGTGAATAAATTGGGCTATGAGACATTGCCTCACCCATCATACTCACCAATCGATTATTATTTGCATTTCCACAATTTCTTAAAGGGTACGATCTTCAACAACGCAGCTGCCTGCCAAAAATGCGTTTCGAGATTTCACCAACTCCAGGACTCCTGAATATTACACCACCAGAATAAATAAACTTGCAATTAATCGGCAAAAATGTGTCAATTGTAATGGCGCTTATTTCGATTAATAATTCATAAATTTTGTTATTAGATGAGAAAATAAAAATCGCAATTATTCTCCTACCAACCTAATATAAAAGTATTCTTTTCCTGATAGTTGTCCTACTACTAAACCTTCGAAATGTACATCATTTGAGTGATAATCTTATCCTTAACATATTTAAATCATTTTTTGTAAATTCTTTACTTTAATCGCCTTCACAATTGTCAAGTATATAACACGAGGACCTTATATTGATCGCAGAATTTTTAACACCCTTTACTTATATATAATTCACACAATTCTACAATGTCAACACATGTCAGAAAATGAAGAAAATGTAGCATAAAATTTTAGGATCAAATTTTATACGAGTATGTAAATTACCTAGGCACGCAAAAAATACTGTACCAGGTACCAATAAAATAATAACAACATTTTTATTATTAGCATATTTCTTTGGTTACAGGAAGTTCGGGTAATCCGGACGCAAAACGCCTCTATGACGATTTGCTGTCAAACTATAACAAGCTGGTACGTCCCGTTGTCAATGTCACAGACGCACTTACTGTCAAAATCAAGTTAAAATTGTCGCAACTCATCGACGTGGTAAGTTTTATTTCATCGATATTATTTAAATTTAATATTCTTTAGAATCTATTAATACATCTAAGGATACATCACGTTAT
Organism: Leptodirus hochenwartii; assembly: GCA_947310635.1. Classification (NCBI taxonomy): domain Eukaryota; kingdom Metazoa; phylum Arthropoda; class Insecta; order Coleoptera; family Leiodidae; genus Leptodirus; species Leptodirus hochenwartii. Next base: position 4,748,481 of record OX371181.1, read on the forward strand.
AACATTCTTCTATATTGAATATTCAGTCGTAATCTGTTAAGATACAGATGACATTGGGCATTGTTTTAATAGACATAAAATGGAGAACTCTTACATATTTTAAGAAGCTTACATTTTAATTTATAGAAAAATAATTGTGTTGCATTTTTTATAATTCCGAAAACCATTGAAATTAGATCACCCAAAAACCGTAACAGAAAAGAAACCAGAACGCAATACATATTATTAAAGGACCCATACAAAAAGATGGTTTTAATTTGACGGTAGTAGTTAAAAGTAGTAATTTTAGACAAACGCGATTATTTTGAAAGATGTGATTTTCTAATTTCTGATGGACCATATCACGAAATTAAGAAATACCTCTAAATAAATGGTACAAAAGACGAAATAAAGGCACATCACAATCTTGTTGAACCGATTCTTAAGCGTAAAATTTGTTTTATACTATTATTTAACGCCGTGTAGTGACGATTTTACAATTGAAATTTGAATTTACACAACCTTTTCTTAATTTGAGCTGTTCTTATTTTTACGACTACATATGACGTATATATATGTATATGTATATGTCAGCGGCAATGGGTATAATTCCGCATTTTGTAGAATATCTAGGCATTCTGTATAATGACTAACATTATTAGGCGTAGTGTATAACGAGTTTAATTTAGTATATTGTCTAAGTATTTTATATAATGCCAATGACCCTCTCGGCTAAGAGAATGATTACCAACTGTATAGTAACGACACTGTCGAATATGTCAGTGAAACTAACAGAATGGGTAATTTTTTCTTGTATATGTTCTAAAATAGATCCAGAATAAATACGTACGAACTTTAATCGCTAGAGTCACGTAAATTGCCTAACTAACATTCGATACTAGCGATGTGTAATTCACTCGCGAACCGTTCACTCTGAACGGTTCAATCAAATGACTGTGACGATGTTTTGCAACGACCTATAGGTCACTATGACCTAGTTCGTGAACTATCAACTACATGGTGCACCGTGTACGTATTGATGTACTGAGAAACCGCATCACACAAACGAAAGACCAGCAAACAAACGCTACAATTTCCAACATAACAGACATGTAATTACAAATATTAAAAAGCCACTAGTTAGTTAAAGAGTCCGCAATCCTAAAGATTGGTTGGAAACAGCACGCCATGCCGATCTATCCTGAGCTAATCCCTTCATCTCCCTATAGCTATTCATCTCAACGTCTTCAACATACTCACATACTCCAATCTAGGCCTACCTACCCCTCTCTTTCCCTCCACTCTACCTTCTATGATCAATTGCATAATCCCTCCATGCCTAAGAATATGCCCTACTAATCTGTCTCTCCTACGCTGTAACACTCTCCAAATACTTCTCTTCTCCCCTACTAACTCTAGTACAGCTTCATTTGTTACTTTATCTTCCCAACCAATCCTCATCATCCTCCTTTAACACCACATTTCAAGTGCTTCTAATCTACGCTTCTCTTCCTTTCCTATAGTCCACGCCTCACACCCGTACAGTGCTACACTCCAAACATATACCTTCAGTAATCTTTTTCTAATACCCAAGTCAATATTTGATCTTAAAATCTGTTCCATTTCTACGAATGCCTTCCTACCCTGTGCTATCCTACACTTTATATCTACCTTGCTTCGATTATCTTTTGTGATTCTACTGCCTAAATAACAAAAATCTGACACTTCTTCGATTCTATTATCTCCTATTGTGATCCTCATTTTTCTACTGCATTCCTTTTTGTCACACCTCATCACTTTAGTTTTACCTATATTTATTTTCATGTTAAAATCCCTAGTCAATACTGCCTGCATACCATTCAATACCCTTTCTAAATTCTTTTCGCTTTCTTCCAATATAGCTATATCGTCGGCGAATCTCAACATATATATTTTCTCTCCCTGTACATTCACACCTACACTATACTTTTCTTTTACTTTGTTTATTGCATCTTCTATATATAGATTAAATAATAACGGTGAAAGTGTACATCCCTGCCGAACTCCCTTCCCTATTTTTGCTACCTCTTCTTCCCCCTCAATTCTAACTAAGGCAGTTTGGTGTTTATATAAACTAAAAATTATTCTCCTATCCTTATAATCTATACCCGTTTCTTTTAAAATTCTAAACATTATGTCCCAATCTACATTATCAAATGCCTTTTCTAAATCTACAAAAGCTATGCAAGTTACCTTTCCTACCCTCTTTCTTTTTTCTACTACCATTCTTAGTGCTAGAATCGCCTCTCTCGTCCCTCTGTTTTTCCTAAAACCAAACTGATCTTCTCCTAGCCTTTCCTCTACTTTATTTTCTAATCTCCTATAAATAATCTTTAACAATATCTTCGATGCATGTGATAGTAGACTAATGGTCCTATAGTTCTCACACAAATTAGCTCCTATTTTCTTCGGCATTGTTACTATTCTACTACGCTGAAAATCCTGTGGTACTTCTCCCTTCTCATATATTTTACAAACTAACCTGTATAATCGCTCCTGCATTTTTTCCCCTGCGTGTTTTATTAATTCGGCTGGTATCATATCAATCCCCGCTGCTTTGTTATTCCGTAAATCATTTAATGCTCTATGAAACTCTGACCTAAGTATGCTAGGACCTAAGTCATCCTCATCTATCTGTTCCACACTTTCTAGCTCCTCCATGTCCTGCCTACCTTTATATAAATCTTCAAGATACTCCTTCCATCTTCTAGCTTTTTCCTTATTTTCTGTGAGTTCCTTACCCTGCTTATCACATATAATGTTACCCTTTGGTTTTACTTTAGAAAAATGTGACTTAATTTTCCTGTAGCCCAAATCTACTTTACCTCTTCTCATATCCTCCTCAAAAGCCACTAACTAACTAAAACGTCAAGAACACAGATTCACGGCAAGACCACACTATTAAAAACAGACGAAACACCGGAGAAAGAAACAGACGTTTCACACTCCACACACAGGCCTAACAAGCCACCACATATTCATGTGCTTGTACTAGTTTCTGAACCCGTCGTCTACTAAACCGTTCATGAATCACAACGACTCGTAAACGATGCAGTATAGTATACATTACATATACAGTACTAACATTTATTTAGTGATAAAGTGTGTTGGTGAACGGAACGAAATAGGAAACTCGATGCAATATTGCAACAGCAGCATTGCCGAGCTGAGTCACAATTTATATGTTGGTATCAAATTTCATTTGGAATAACATAATTAATATATTCGCAAGATTAAATATGTTCTTAAATATGTCATGCCATAGCAAATTTTTGCAATAATGCAAAAATAAACATCTAAATGTTATAGTTCTTCTATTTCACACTGAGTGCATAATATGAAATCAAACTTTGAAGTTTGAACAGAGAAGATTCGGAATAGAAAATATAAATTATAACGCCAAACAAAACGATTCTATCTAGTTCATTTTATTATAGTTTGTACATTTCATTTTCAAGTGTTAGTAAAGTAGTAAACATTTTCATCAGTAACTACCAATAAGTATTTTAGAACTTCATATAAATAATCGTGAGTACCTAGAGAAGATTATATTTCCTTATAAATATGTTTTGTATAAATTATAAACATTGTTGTCTTTTCTTCCTCATTCCTAATTCAAAATAAGTATTGTAATATTTCAATTTATTTATTTTTTACCATTTAATATTTTTATATTGAGAAAAAAAGAGATTATTTTCAGTATGTGCATGTATTTGGTCATATAGGTCGTGAACTAGTTCATTTTTAAAAGATGTAGTAGTTCACGACCTATAGTTCGTGAACGGTACATTGAAATGAACTACGAACTACGAACTAGGTCCTCAAAGTGACCTACAGTTTGCCATCGCTAATTCCCATATTTTCATAGCTTTCGAAAATATCATCTCCTATTCTAACCTTGATCTTTCACCTGCATTCCTTCTTGTTACACCTCATTACTATTTATTTTCATATTATAATCCCCTAGTCATTACTTCCTATATACCATTTAATCCTCGGCGAACCTCAACAGATATATTTCCTCTCCCCGAATTTTCATCACCACACTATACTCTTTTTTATTTATAAAATATAAATCACAAAATAAATTACTAAAGATTTTTTCGAACCGGGCAATTAGTTAATACACAAACGATTTTTCATTTTACGGTTTCACTTGGTACATTCGACATCTTTGCTCGTATTTATTCAAACACGGTGTAGATTATATTATGGATAGATGTATTCGATGTTCATTCATTCTAGTAATTGATAATTGATTGGCGGCAAGTACAGTTCTGTGTCTATTTTTCTACAAGGAAAGGCGGCTTAAGATCATTTATCATCTTACCGTACATTAGATGATATATTGCAGTAGATGCGGTAACAATAAATAAGGCATTTAAATAGAAGTTTTATGCTTTACTAACATTTATTTCTAAACCACTGACGGAACTTCTCGTCCGACGATAAAAATAAAGGAGCAGATCCTGCTTGATTTTTCGATATTGCGAATATTTTGATTATATACACGGCGACGCTAATACAAGCACGTAAAAGTCAATTTAATTATTTTTATAGGAGTTTTATAATATATCATGTATCTTTCTATGTGGACATATATAGTTTGGTAAAGCATAAATAAATAAAATATATTTTGATATGTTAACTTTAAAAAATATGAATTATAAAAAAAATTCAAAGTCTCCAGCATTTTTGGACGATAAAATATTAAAAACAAAACATTCCTGTTTGCATGTGTTCTAAATTATTTATTCAAATTTATAAACGCGCTAAATTTACGGTTTTCGCATTGTTAATTCGTCACTGCAGTAGTAAATAATTGTATAAAACAAAACTCAAAAAATGTAATAGCCAGATGCGCATTTCGGAGTTAATACACCCATCATCAATAACACAAGAAGGCCTGTCATCGTCAACCAAATTAAAAATGTGCTTTATTTGATTGGATATCCCATGCTACTAAAGATGGCGATATGGTATTCGAAATACGCATCTGGCTTAAGTACTTCGAGTTACGGTATTTGGGTGATATTCTATAAAATTTTAATTCGTCATATCTTAAAATTAGTTATAAATGTCTTACAGGTTCTTCGGAACACGCAACACAATTTTTTAAATTTAATTTAACAAGGAAGAAATTTTAAAAACTCCGCATGTATAACAATTTTCATTTAGTGGATAATAATTTTTATAAATTTGTACGAAATGACTAATATACAGTTTATAGAAATAAGTTAACTGAAATATCAGAAACGAAAAAAATGGAACAAGGCCATATATACCGGATGTATATTTTATTTTTAAGGATTCCAGACATTATCGATATATACAAAGTTTTTCTTTGCATGTAGCGATGTCAAACTGTAGGTCACTTTGAGGACCTAGTTCGTAGTTCGTAGTTCATTTTAATGTACCGTTCACGAACTATAGGTCGTGAACTACTACATCTTTTTAAAATGAACTAGTTCACGACCTATATGACCAATACATGCAGATACTGAAAATAATCTCTTTTTTTCTCAATATAAAAATATTAAATAGTACAAAATAAATAAATTGAAATATTACAATACTTATTTTGAAGTAGGAATGAGGAAGAAAAGACAACAATGTTTATAATTTATACAAAACATATATATAAGGAAATATAATCTTCTCTAGGTACTCACGATTATTTATATGAAGTTCTAAAATACTTATTGGTAGTTACTGATGAAAATGTTTACTACTTTACTAACACTTGAAAATTAAATGTACAAACTATAATAAAATGAACTAGATAGAATCGTTTTGGTTGGCGTTATAATTTATATTTTATATTCTGAATTTTCTCTGTTCAAACTTCAAAGCTTTAATTTGATACTAAGTGATTGCATTGCACTCAGTATGAAATAGAAGAACTATAAGATTTAGATGTTTATTTTTGCATTATTGCAAAATTTGCTATGGCATGACATATTTAAGAACATATTAAATCTTGCGAATATATTAATTATATTATTCCAAATGAAATCTGATACCAACATATAAATTGTGACTCAGCTCGGCAATGCTGCTGTTGCAATATTACATCGAGTTTCCTATTTCGTTCCGTTCACCAACACACTTTATCACTAAATAAATGTTAGTACTGTATATGTAATGTATACTATACTGCAAGTATATATATAGTACAAGTACATCAAGAAGTACACCGTTCACCAAGTACTAGGTCATATTGACCTATAGGTCTTTGCAAAACATCGTCACAATACGCCCGTCATTTGATTGAACGTCGTTCAGAGTGGACGGTTCGCGAGTGAACTACACATCGCTAATGGGAATGAAGTGCTAATATTAATTACGGATTCTTTGTGTATTCTAATATTATAATTAACTATAAATGCATCTATTTTTTTTAAAGAGGGCTTGTCTTACTAATTTGTTTTCAAAACCAACATCTTTAGTTGGCAATACATAATAAAAATATATCAAGAATTGATAATATATTTTTTTTTGTCTAACAAAATATTTAATATCAAAATTCACATTCATCTTACTGGGCTGCTTCAATTAATTTTGTCAGGGATGTATTTTCTTAAGGGTGCGTATTTTGCACATGTTAACATTTAATAATAAATTAAATGTTCGTCATGCATTCGCCATTTCTTTTTTACAAAATGACTATATTTACCTAAACAAGCAATTAAATCCGAGGGCAATATTATTTTGTTCTAACAATCAGCTTTGCTTTTTGTTTTTTTGTTGGATTCTCTGAGAAATTTAATTAACATGTAACATTTTCTGTTGTATTAATTAAATTGAACAATGTAAATTTTTCGAGATTAAAATTCGTTGAGTATCGGCAATATACCTTCGACTCACGCGCGGAAGAAAATAATAATAGTCTTTTTATTATTATTATTAATTTATTTTTTAATAATAAAATCGGTCACATCCTAATAATTTTTTTTGTTTTTCTTGATCCTTGATTTACACGCTTTTATTTTTACACGTTTTTAAATTTAAAAACAATCTATCTTTTATTTCGGCTATTTTACTGAACGCGCCCCTTTCAAAAAATCGATTATAAATCAACTTTGATGTGGCACCGATTACAAGACGGTTAGTGATATAATACCATAAGCAAAGAAAAACGAATCCTAGCTTCTGAAAGCTCTGATGAAGCCCAAAGACTAGTTTTTATTTTTATTTGTTTGGAACATTGTTAATTTGTGTTTATATATTTCTATTTTTGTTTTGTATTTTTATTTGTTACGGCACATTACTCATTTATGTTAATGTGGTTTTCATTTTGACAAATGAATTGAAATAGTATGTAGCGTGATAAATGTATATGTTTGAATATTATTATTAAATTTATTGGTGTTATTTTGCAAATTACATCACAACAGAAAATATTTTACACAAGTCGAGGATTTAACAGATTATACACACAGGTTGAGTTCTTAAATTAAAAATCAGAAATCACATTTACATCAAGGACAACAATAATTCACCGATAAGTAGAAATCGATAATGTCCAAAATGAACATAAATATGCACATAATGGTAGTGAACATAAGAGTGCAAATATAAGTAATTAAACTTGCAATTTATATAATATAATATAATTTATATAAATATAATACACATTAAGAAAGTGACAGAAATCCAAATTAAAAAAATCAATACGAAATCAAACGAATGTTTTTTTGTTAAAATAACTTTGTCAAAACTTTGTTAACGAAATAAGATTACTAAAATAAAAATCATAAGGTAAAATAAATGCTTAGTTAAAGAGTCCGCAATCCTAAAGATTGGTTGGAAACAGCACGCCATGCCGATCTATCCTGAGCTAATCCCTTCATCTCCCTATAGCTATTCATCTCAACATCTTCAACTATCTGACTCACATACTCCAATCTAGGCCTACCTACCCCTCTCTTTCCCTCCACTCTACCTTCTATGATCAATTGCATAATCCCCCCATGCCTAAAAATATGCCCTACCAATCTGTCTCTCCTACGCTGTAACACTCTCCAAATACTTCTCTTCTCCCCTACTAACTCTAGTACAGCTTCATTTGTTACTTTATCTTCCCAACCAATCCTCATCATCCTCCTATAACACCACATTTCGAATGCTTGTAATCTACGCTTCTCTTCCTTTCCTATAGTCCACGCCTCACACCCGTACAGTGCTACACTCCAAACATATACCTTCAGTAATCTTTTTCTAATACCCAAGTCAATATTTGATCTTAAAATCTGTTCCTTTTCTACGAATGCCTTCCTACCCTGTGCTATCCTACACTTTATATCTACCTTGCTTGGATTATCTTTTGTGATTCTACTGCCTAAATAACAAAAATCTGACACTTCTTCGATTCTATTATCTCCTATTGTGATCCTCATTTTTCTACTGCTTTCCTTTTTGTCACACCTCATCACTTTAGTTTTACCTATATTTATTTTCATGTTAAAATCCCTAGTCAATACTGCCTGCATACCATTCAATACCCTTTCTAAATTCTTTTCGCTTTCTTCCAATATAGCTATATCGTCGGCGAATCTCAACATATATATTTTCTCTCCCTGTACATTCACACCTACACTATACTCTTCTTTTACTTTGTTTATTGCATCTTCTATATATAGATTAAATAATAACGGTGAAAGTGTACATCCCTGCCGAACTCCCTTCCCTATTTTTGCTACCTCTTCTTCCCCCTCAATTCTAACTAAGGCAGTTTGGTGTTTATATAAATTAAAAATTATTCTCCTATCCTTATAATCTATACCCGTTTCTTTTAAAATTCTAAACATTATGTCCCAATCTACATTATCAAATGCCTTTTCTAAATCTACAAAAGCTATGCAAGTTACCTTTCCTACCCTCATTCTTTTTTCTACTACTGTTCTTAGTGCTAAAATCGCCTCCCTCGTCCCTCTGTTTTTCCTAAAACCAAACTGATCTTCTCCTAGCCTTTCCTCTACTTTATTTTCTAATCTCCTATAAATAATCTTTAGCAATATCTTCGATGCATGTGATAGTAGACTAATGGTCCTATAGTTCTCACACAAATTAGCTCCTATTTTCTTCGGCATTGTTACTATTCTACTACGCTGAAAATCCTGTGGTACTTCTACCTTCTCATATATTTTACAAACTAACCTGTATAATCGCTCCTGCATTTTTCCCCCTGCGTGTTTAATTAATTCGGCTGGTATCATATCAATCCCCGCTGCTTTGTTATTCCGTAAATCATTTAATGCTCTATGAAACTCTGACCTAAGTATGCTAGGACCTAAGTCATCCTCATCTATCTGTTCCACATTTTCTAGCTCCTCCATGTCCTGCCTACCTTTATATAAATCTTCAAGATACTCCTTCCATCTTCTAGCTTTTTCCTTATTTTCTGTGAGTTCCTTACCCTGCTTATCACATATAATGTTACCCTTTGGTTTTACTTTAGAAAAATGTGACTTAATTTTCCTGTAGCCCAAATTTACTTTACAATGCTTACAAACTAAAAAGTCATTATAGTCATAAAATGCTTTAAACACACTATATTAATACACTAGAACTTCGACTTTGGTACTTAGAATTTAGTAGAAGCTATAAGTCATTTTTTATATCTTGGCGGACCTAATTCATCCTCTACTGCGCATAAGGGTTGAGCTTCCAGTACCATTGTTGCCATATATGAATAAAAAACATCAGTACAAAGTGCTAAAATTATAAACTGCATAGCAAAATTCAGATTGAGAATAGTTAATGTATGAATATATACGGCTTCGATTAAAGTCCACTATTTAGTAAAAAGTTTCCAGTTATTTATTATTTGTTTTGATCAATTATGCTAACATAATACTCTCTGTGTTTGTTGGCTGTCGATATGACAACATTGCAGTAATTTTGACCACACCCTCAAATGACAAAAATGCAGTGGCGAGCATCTCTTCACGAGCATTAGGTTTCGGGGTATTGAAGCGGCCATTATATTTTCAATTTTTTTTGTTATCATTGGTCATGCATATTGTACTGCGCAGTAGAAAGGACGGACCCGCCACTTTAAAAAAAAACCTATATGTCTGTTTTTTTCAAAGAATTCTTGCGTCATTTTATATGGTTATTATGAACATATCAAGGATTTTTCTTTATATTCTTTGATTCGATTCACACGGTCTAAAGTTTAGTTGAACCTATCCTCCTTTTTATCGTAATTTTGGGTCTCGTTTTACACAGTTTCGATTAACACGATTTTTCATGGAACATATCTACCGTGCAAATCGAGGGACGAGTGTATATATATTAACGAACCAAGATGGATGCTATAGCAATGGAGTATTAAAATCAAAAATGTATTTATTTATAAATTATTAGTTTTATAACCACTTTGTTTAGTTAATCTGAATTAATTCATCTTTTCTCTGTACGGTAATGTAAAATTCGTTGAATAATTCTTCATTATGCTCATTAAATTCGAATATTACGACACATATAGAATGCCGCAAATTATGGCATATTATTATAGGTGAGTGTATGTAAATTTCTCGAATGTTGAAACTAATGGCTAGTTGATATTAATTTATACCAAGTTCAATTGAAGGGCGTGGTGCAAAAACCGGTCAGCTCTATTTTTTGATCAATTTTACAGTATTGACAAAAAACTGTTTTGCTGAAAAACCACTGAAAAAAACTGGAGAAAATAATTTAGACTGTTTTTTGCCCCAAAATAAAAATGTATATAATTATGTAGCGAATCTCAGTTTTATTAACTATCAAACATACAAAATGACTTTTACAATGCTAATACATTTCTACTTCAACATCCTCGTCCTCGCTATTCTTGAGGTATTTCTGGTCCCTCAGCATTATACACAAGATCGTAATACGATTGATCATTTTTGGGCACATACTTTTCAGCCAAAGAACGGACGTTTTCAAGTTTTTTCTGCTTGATGGGTATGAGGTGGTTTTTGTAAAGTTTTTCCGTTGGCATTGAATATGTAGCTGATGATTTCTTGAATGAAAATTCGGAAAACATTATAATCCCTATGGTAATACTGCATTTTACTACATTCGTTTTTTCGTACTTGAAAACACGATATTTAGATATGGAAAACTTTTCCTTTGCATTGTTTGTAACGGTTTTTTTTTAAATCCTTTTGAAATGTTCGGTGAAATTTAGTATAATGTCTTGATTCATCACAACTACTGAAAATTTTCGAGATGTCTTCTTTACCAAATCATTAGGCGTATACACTATTTCTTTGTTTCTTTTCTCTTTTTCTATTAAACCGAAAGATCGGTCACATGGCAAAAAGATCGGTCACTCCATTCTTAGCAATATTTCCCATTATATGCCACAGATCCGCCCGTTTTTTGCACCAAAAGATGCCCAATACATTAAATTCCATACGAAATGTCAATATTGCCCAAAAATTGAGCTGACCGGTTTTTACACCAAACCCTTCAATTCAGGACTATATATATTTACACTACCGGCTATACCCACAATAATATACTTCTTGCACCATCTTGTGAGCCCTGTGCTGCGTCTGATATACAGAAATCAGGGAGTACGTGACATATGACACGAATTTTACAATTATTGGTGTTAAGATCCATTACAGTTTGTTGGGTACTCCGTGGGTGCCAGCAGATTGGGAATGCAGAGGTCGAGTCCCCAGTTTCCCCGTTCGTATACTAATAATCACCTATACACTGAATGTTAGTGTAGGAGACTAAGTTGACTAATTTTAAGATTAGTCTGAATATAAGGGCATTTCTAAGGGCAAGCATAATTGAAAATGATAACATCTACAGGTTGATTTTGTAATTTGATCAATGGTTCGTGCTATATATAGTATATAATTTTCTCGACATTATATATTTTTTGCTGACTAATTTTAACTGCATCGGTATTTACCGGTAAGAAAATGAATTAAAATACCGACAAATAAAATATTGTTTTCACCATAAAATATCGCGCTGTTTCTTCAAAATTTAGTTTGCTTCTTTCGTGGATCTGAAATGAATTACATATTTTTATTAGAATTTATTTTGTTTACCTACATTTTTATGTCGTTATATCTCCGTCCCTCTAAGTATTGAACATTTTAACCTAGAGATTTCGAATATTCTTGAGATTGCTTGATGGGTGAATGGTTTTGAAAAAAAAAAACATCCATTTCTAATCTTGTCCATAGGAAGCGTAAGCAAATGTTTTTCAACTCTATCGCTACATACTCTTCTACTAATACTACTAAATAAGCTTCCTTTACTTTTTCTCCATCGAACACATACAAAATTGCTAAGACTTTATCTAATCACAATTTAAGTCTATCAGAACGAACATCTTATTCGATATTATCTGTAGATAGATTGTTTGTATATAAGTGTGTTTTCTGTAATTCGTTTTCATTTCTTGATAATGCTTAATAAGCGAAACTATAGTCGAATAAATCCTCATTTTCAACCGTGATATAAAACATTGTATTTTTATTTTTTCTTCCTTAGTTAAACAGTCCGCAATCCTAAAGATTGGTTGGAAACAGCACGCCATGCCGATCTATCCTGAGCTAATCCCTTCATCTCCCTATAGCTATTCATCTCAACGTCTTCAGCTATCTGACTCACATACTCCAATCTAGGCCTACCTACCCCTCTCTTTCCCTCCACTCTACCTTCTATGATCAATTGCATAATCCCCCCATGCCTAAGAATATGCCCTACTAATCTGTCTCTCCTACGCTGTAACACTCTCCAGATACTTCTCTTCTCCCCTACTAACTCTAGTACAGCTTCATTTGTTACTTTATCTTCCCAACCAATCCTCATCATCCTCCTATAACACCACATTTCTAATGCTTGTAATCTACGCTTCTCTTCCTTTCCTATAGTCCACGCCTCACACCCGTACAGTGCTACACTCCAAACATATACCTTCAGTAATCTTTTTCTAATACCCAAGTCAATATTTGATCTTAAAATCTGTTCTTTTTCTACGAATGCCTTCCTACCCTGTGCTATTCTACACTTTATATCTACTTTGCTTCGATTATCTTTTGTGATTCTACTGCCTAAATAACAAAAATCTGACACTTCTTCGATTCTATTATCTCCTATTGAGATCTTCATTTTTCTACTGCATTCCTTTTTGTCACACCTCATCACTTTAGTTTTACCTATATTTATTTTCATGTTAAAATCCCTAGTCAATACTGCCTGCATACCATTCAATACCCTTTCTAAATTCTTTTCGCTTTCTTCTAATATAGCTATATCGTCGGCTAATCTCAACATATATATTTTCTCTCCCTGTACATTCACACCTACACTATACTCTTCTTTTACTTTGTTTATTGCATCTTCTATATATAGATTAAATAATAACGGTGAGAGTGTACATCCCTGCCGAACTCCCTTCCCTATTTTTGCTACCTCTTCTTCCCCCTCAATTCTAACTAAGGCAGTTTGGTGTTTATATAAATTAAAAATTATTCTCCTATCCTTATAATCTATACCCGTTTCTTTTAAAATTCTAAACATTATGTCCCAATCTACATTATCAAATGCCTTTTCTAAATCTACAAAAGCTATGCAAGTTACCTTTCCTACCCTATTTCTTTTTTCTACTACCGTTCTTAGTGCTAGAATCGCCTCTCTCGTCCCTCTGTTTTTCCTAAAACCAAACTGATCTTCTCCTAGCCTTTCCTCTACTTTATTTTCTAATCTCCTATAAATAATCTTTAACAATATCTTCGATGCATGTGATAGTAGGCTAATGGTCCTATAGTTCTCACACAATTTAGCTCCTATTTTCTTCGGCATTGTTACTATTCTACTACGCTGAAAATCCTGTGGTACTTCTCCCTTCTCATATATTTTACAAACTAACCTGTATAATCGCTCGTGCATTTTTTCCCCTGCGTGTTTTATTAATTCGGCTGGTATCATATCAATCCCCTCTGCTTTGTTATTCCGTAAATCATTTAATGCTCTATGAAACTCTGACCTAAGTATGCTAGGACCTAAGTCATCCTCATCTATCTGTTCCACATTTTCTAGCTCCTCCATGTCCTGCCTACCTTTATATAAATCTTCAAGATACTCCTTCCATCTTCTAGCTTTTTCCTTATTTTCTGTGAGTTCCTTACCCTGCTTATCACATATAATGTTACCCTTTGGTTTTACTTTAGAAAAATGTGACTTAATTTTCCTGTAGCCCAAATCTACTTTACCTCTTCTCATATCCTCCTCAATATCCTCACAGTTTCCTTTTATCCACTCTTCTTTCGCTAGCTTGCATTTCCTATTAATTAAGTTCCTTAGTTCCTTATATTTTTTCTGTCCTGCTTCTGTGTTTCCTATTTTAATTTTCCTTCTTGCTTCTATCATTTCAACTATTTCTTCCGTGATCCATTCCCTCCTACCTGCCCTTTTCTTTGTGCCTAATACTTCATTTGCTGCTGTAGTTAGCCCATTTCTGATTTCCCTCCATTCGCAATCTATGTCGTTCCTAGATGTTCCATTAGCCATGATTTCTACTTTCTGCTTGTACTTTTCACATACATCAGCTAATTTTAACCTATCGACATCTACTCTGACCTGTTTGGACTTCTGTAATTTCTTGAATTTGACCTCTGAGTCCAGGACTACTAAATTATGGTCACTATCAATATCTGCTCCAGGGTAACTCTTACAATTCTTAATCTGGTTCCTAAACCTCTCTTTAACCAGTATGTAATCTATCTGATACCTCCCTATATCTCCTGGCATTTTCCACGTATATATCCTGCGCTTGTGATTCTGAAAAAGCGTGTTTGCTACCACTAGCTTATTCCTAATACAAAACTCTACCAATCTATCCCCTCTATCATTACGTGTTCCTATTCCATATTCTCCTACTATTGGAACTTCCTTTCCCTTACCTACTACGGCATTCCAATCTCCGGTTACAATTAGATTATCCTGTCCTTTAACGTTTGCTAACCTAGATTCAATCTCCTCATAAATGGATTCTACCTCCTCATCATCGTGACTTGAAGTTGGCATATATACTTGCACTATAACTGTGTCCGTTGGCTTCGTGTCTAATCTAATAGTTATAATTCTATCACTAACTTGGCAATAACTCTTTACTCTACATCCCAACTTTCTATTCATTATAAAACCTACACCGGTATGCCCATTATCTGATGCTGTGGTTATTAATCTATATTCTCCTGACCACGTATCTACTTGATCTTTCCCCCTAACTTCACTAATCCCTACAATATCTAGTTTAATTCTCTCCATTTCTAATTTCAAGTTCTCTAACTTTCCTATCCTATTAAGACTGCGTACATTCCACGCTCCGACTCGTAGAATTTTCGACGAAGACGATTTCTTGCCCGCCCCAGAATCCGAGGGCTTGCCTGCTACCGAAGTAGCAGGATGAGATTCTGAGCCATTGGCTCTACTCATCTGGGGTAATATATTAAAGATAATCGACATTTTCATACTGTAATCTGGAGAAGGGTACAGTGCTGGTTTCTCCTTGCCTTGCACCGACCAATGAGTGCATATTTTAGCCGTCGCCCCACCGATTCAGCCTAATCCCCCTAATACCGTGGGTTAGCCTGAATCTTTCCTATAGACCGGGATCCCTGTATAGGGACCGCTCTATAGGCCAGAGCGTCGTTGCCCATGTCTTGCCCCCATGTCTTTTAATATTTCATTTTCTTCCTTAATATGAAATATTAAAACATAACGGTAAAATCTATAACCTATATGCCTAAATTAAATTTCTAGTAAAATATACCAGTATAATAATAATAATAATATTATAAACTATTGGTTGAGTAAATCATTACATTTTTTTTTTATATTATGTAAATTTTCGACTAATTTCGGTTTTTGGCCATCATCAGGTGAAAAAAGTGTCAGATATTATTTTAAGGACAACATGTTGTTTAGTGGTTTTGTTAAGATCATATACCAGAATTAAGATCATATAGTCGAAAATTTACATAATTAAAAAAAAACCTGTAAGGATTTATTCAACCAATAGTTTATTATATTCAACCTTACAAAGATGGACTTCCACAACTTAATAATAATATTTTTTTCACATGTTATAATTGTATTTACAAGTATCATCTAAATATCAAGCTTATGTATTTATGATATTACTGTTGACATATGTTTATTTACATACACTTCAACATAGTTGTATGATATTATAAATAATTCGTTAATATTTTAACATTAGGTGTAAATATGTGCACAATACAATTTTTAATTATATGAAAATGTCAGGGCGAAATGTCAGTTCGTTTATCCCGTTTGGGAGACAGGCGTCCTGTTTTTCCATTTAACCCGAACCTGTAATATTTAGCAAGGAAATTTATTTTACAAATGATCACTACGGTGTTAAATTATAATATAGAATATCACCCAAATACCGTAACTTAAATAATAAATAAATAATAATTTAAAATTTATATGCTCGGCTACAGCACTTTTATCTTTTCTATTTAATCTGAAATGACTATTTCTAATCGTCTTGCTAATTTTCTAGGAAATCCCAAAGATTTGATTGATTTCAATAAAAAATCAGGTATTTATGAAATATCTTGTTGTAGTTGTCCTAAAGTATATATAGGACAAACTATAAACATATATCATTTAGCTCATTTCAGATTAAATAGAAACGATAAAAGTGCTGTAGCCGAGCATATTTTTGACTAACTCAGGTCATCCTATTCAAATTAGTTCACTTAAATTACTTAAAAGTGTTTTGAATTATTCCGAGTTAGCATAGCCTTCGAAATGCGCATCTAGCTACTTAATGCTTTAAGTTACGGTATTTGGGTGATATTCTATACTATTAGGAAATTTTATATAAAAAAAAATTGTTTTAGCATTAGTAACAAATATTTGAATAATTTTTGTAGTCACTTGGTATACGATGCAATTATTCTCTCTTTCACTTGATTCTGTGTGTATGTTGGCATATATTGAATAGAATGGTCTGAAGACACCAATTTGAGCTGGTTTTACTTCTTCACCATGCCACTACCACCAGCCATCACCACCGCCACCGACCAGCCAGCTAATGGCGTATTATATGCGTTTTGCTTGAATTGGCACTCTTCGTTTTCTTACTACAACGCCGAATAATAATACCGAGTCTGTTACGGAAATTCAAAAAATACCACTGAAATTGTTAATATAAATAATTTGTTTATTAAAATTAGACCATAGATAATGTATGCATATATATATTATATGTACAGACCCTTATGTCTGAGTGTGTAGATATACTAAGCGGGGTCCCACAAGGATCAATACTCGGCCCTCTATTGTTTACTTTGTTTACATCAAATTCGTGTGCCCTTAGTGTCTCTTGTCAGTATCATTTCTATCCGGATGATTCGCTAATCCATTACTCATTTAATACTGCAAATATAGAAGATGCGAATTATTTGATTAATTCAGATATAGCTAGATGTGTTAGATTACCATTGTTTAAATATTAATTCGACCAAGTCAGAATTAATAGTCTTTGGGCGGAAAGTGTTACGTAAAACTTACTCGCGTGATGTAAAAATTGTCACAAAAACTAGAAATTCGTAACTTGGACTTAACATTTTTAACTTAGATTTAACTTAACTTAACATTGATCTGAATTTTTAGTGTCATATAAATAAGTGCATTAAAAAAGGTTACCTAAACATAAAATTACCGTACGGGAATAGTCATATGGGGTGTATACATATTCCTATAATTTTCAGGTAGTCGAGTTAATGCTGGTCAAATTCCTACAACGGTACATGTAAATTCCTATAAGGTTCGGTCTCAACGAAAATAAGCTCCTTAATCCCTCGTTACTGATATTCAAAAGAAATATTTCCAATTGAAATCAAATATTGAAGAAGACATAGATATAGGTTCCCATATATTTAACGATTGTGACAATTACCCAATTAACAATGACCCAGATGGCCCAGTTGGCGAAAGTACAGAAATTCAGAATGCAGAAGCCTGCATTTTATTGCATGATCACCCCATGAGGAAACAAAGTTACATGTGCAAGAAATAAGTGCTTCGTGCAAGAGGAGGGCGATGGACAACAGGCGTTTGTAGGAATTTGACCATACACATTTTCGGTTTCTTCTACCTGACCCCATATCTATAGGAATTTACCATCCTGGGTCATATGCTATCAAAAAAGCTCAAATAGATGCGTTGTGAATCATTGGTCCTTTCGCACTTCAATTTCTGCGACGTAGTGTATTTCTGTTTATCAAAAGCAACATATAAAGAACAAAAAGCGCAGAATTCATGCACCAGATTCATCTATGGCCTGCGACGTTGCGAAGACACAAAAATATATTGAATCGTCTACACTGAAAATGTCGGAAAAACGACTTTTACACAGCACAGCAATGTTTTACACAATAATAAAAGAAAAAGCGTACCTGTTTTATAAAATCATTTTTAGATAACATGCACACAATATAAATGTTAGGTAGAAGGATACAATCACACCACCAAAGAGTTCCAAAAAAGTTTTTCGTACAATATAGCCAATGGTTAAATTTGAAATAGCTTGATATGTTAAACACACGACATTATTTTTAATGTTATAACGCAATACTGAAATTTTGATTTTGCATTGCAGTTGTCCAGTCATATTTTTTAAAACAATTTATTGTCGAATTATTGTCCCTCTGCTATTAGTTCAAAAACGTATTTCCCTATCGATTTTTCGCATTTCCTTATAGTATATTGTCATTGTTAGTATAAATCGTGCTATCTTATCATTCGTTTTACCTCATCAACTGTAAGTGGGTGTTTATATTCGCTCTAGGAAGAGAACACGCAACTACGGGACGTCCATTGTCACCTAAAATCCCAACTTACATTTCCTAAAGCTAAGGCGAGTGCTTGGTAGAATTGCAATTAAATTCTACAGGATGTTTGATGAGATACGTTATATTTAAACCTAAGGAATTTTATTTTTATATTATATATTATTTATGGAGTTATAATTTAGCGATTCTGGCGCCAATTTATAAATTTTTATATCGATATTTACTTTTAAAAAGAAGGGAGAAGTACCACAGGATTTTCAGCGTAGTAGAATAGTAACAATACCGAAGAAAATAGCAGCTAATTTGTGTGAGAACTATAGGACCATTAGCCTACTATCACATGCATCGAAGATATTGCTAAAGATTATTTATAGGAGATTAGAAAATAAAGTAGAGGAAAGGCTAGGAGAAGATCAGTTTGGTTTTAGGAAAAACAGAGGGACGAGGGAGGCGATTTTAGCACTAAGAACAGTAGTAGAAAAAAGAATGAGGGTAGGAAAGGTAACTTGCATAGCTTTTGTAGATTTAGAAAAGGCATTTGATAATGTAGATTGGGACATAATGTTTAGAATTTTAAAAGAAACGGGTATAGATTATAAGGATAGGAGAATAATTTTTAATTTATATAAACACCAAACTGCCTTAGTTAGAATTGAGGGGGAAGATGAGGTAGCAAAAATAGGGAAGGGAGTTCGGCAGGGATGTACACTCTCACCGTTATTATTTAATCTATATATAGAAGATGCAATAAACAAAGTAAAAGAAGAGTATAGTGTAGGTGTGAATGTACAGGGAGAGAAAATATATATGTTGAGATTCGCCGACGATATAGCTATATTGGAAGAAAGCGAAAAGAATTTAGAAAGGGTATTGAATGGTATGCAGGCAGTATTGACTAGGGATTTTAACATGAAAATAAATATAGGTAAAACTAAAGTGATGAGGTGTGACAAAAAGGAATGCAGTAGAAAAATGAGGATCACAATAGGAGATAATAGAATCGAAGAAGTGTCAGATTTTTGTTATTTAGGCAGTAGAATCACAAAAGATAATCGAAGCAAGGTAGATATAAAGTGTAGGATAGCACAGGGTAGGAAGGCATTCGTAGAAAAGGAACAGATTTTAAGATCAAATATTGACTTGGGTATTAGAAAAAGATTACTGAAGGTATATGTTTGGAGTGTAGCACTGTACGGGTGTGAGGCGTGGACTATAGGAAAGGAAGAGAAGCGTAGATTATAAGCATTCGAAATGTGGTGTTATAGGAGGATGATGAGGATTGGTTGGGAAGATAAAGTAACAAATGAAGCTGTACTAGAGTTAGTAGGGGAGAAGAGAAGTATTTGGAGAGTGTTACAGCGTAGGAGAGACAGATTAGTAGGGCATATCCTTAGGCATGGGGGGATTATGCAATTGATCATAGAAGGTAGAGTGGAGGGAAAGAGAGGGGTAGGTAGGCCTAAATTGGAGTATGTGAGTCAGATAGTTGAAGACGTTGAGATGAATAGCTATAGGGAGATGAAGGGATTAGCTCAGAATAGATCGGCATGGCGTGTTGTTTCCAACCAATCTTTAGGATTGCGGACTCTTTAACTAAAAAGAAAATTGCATTGCGTGTATATTCTATACGATTTATATTTGAAGTAATTCTTTAACCACGATTTTATTTTTTATTTTATTTTTACACGACGATATAGTTCTGCATCCTTGGCCACAATTTCCGGAAAATTTCATGCTGATTTTGTACTATTTGTAGTTCTTCAACTCCTTCGTTACCACTCTCTTAAAAATAAACTAGCCTTCGTTTCACCACAAATTTTTATCAATAATTTTGTTACTTTTTTTGTTAGTGGCGTTATTCTGGCGGACAAGACACGAATAAAACTGAAATTCGCAATGAATTATCCAGTGCTAGTTTTTAAAGGTTCAAGTTAACGAAACTTGTCTACCATAATAAATTTGCAAAATTCGCAGAAAAGTTCTGACATATAATCTCCAATATTTCAATTTTTTTTTGGAATTATAAATCATGGTATGGTCATCGAATGCTACAATTTAACAAAAAATGATTTTCTTTGTCAAACTTTTGTAGTTACTTTCAATACATCATTTGCAGTTGAATTATAAGTTTGCGTTCTAAATATCTAACATTAAAATTATTATCAATAACGTAAATAAGCTACAAAGGGTGTGATAATAATTTGTTTGCTTTTAAATAGAGACAAATTCCTTTATACTTTTAAAAACGGTCGTTTAAGAAAATACTTCTAGCCGGTTCAGAAGAATACGGAATTTTGTGAGTGCGAATGACGAGAAATAATATACGAGACACTTCGTATTTAAGGTAATATGAAGTTAAAATCATGCAAAAGAAAGAAGTAATATAAAGCGCCAACTAACGTTATACTGCAGCAGTCTTTGGTGACCATTGTTGTGTAAATGCGTTGTAATTAAACATACACGCCGTTTTAAATGTTTCTCTTCTGATCAAGATGAAGTTTGTAATAAACTATATAAACGACCGTATTTTAGTCATAAAAATCTGTATAGAATATTGTGGGAAAACCGTACATTTGTAAGGAAGAAACACATTTTGACGACTAAACCCGCGAATATACCTATTTTGCATGCATTTGAAGATGGAGGACTTAGTTTACGAAATGGGCATTTTACCTTTTTACCATTTACAGTGTTTATATAATATCTTCCATGGACAATATTTTTCTGTATATATTTTTTGTAAAAAAATTATGTATAATTATTATATTATGCCCTGTTTTGTTCAACAATTTGTGTTGATTTAGCCAATTTAATTAATAATATAATAACAGATTAGTTCTATTTGTTTGATAATTAGTTTTGATATTAAAAATATTATTACCCAGTTATTACAGGAATAGCGTTATTATATTATTTTGGTTAATTTTCTGTTGTTGGTTTTAATATAACATCAATATTAATAAATTTTCAATTTCTGCACCCCGCCTCTTCATCAACTGTGTAATTTGTTGAAAATAGTACGTCATGTTGTTAGAATGTTCACTAAATAGCGATCCCGTTTTCCATTTCTAAAATAATAAAAATAATCATTAGAATTTCGCTAAATATTTAACACACTGATCGAATTTTCTGAAATAGGAAATTTTCGAATTGTTCGCTGCCGCCGATTTATTGTGTGAGATTATTAATATTTTAAAGTCCCATCGACCGTTAAAACGGAAATGCAATTGTGATTAATTGATGAGCCTTTACAATGTATTTGCGTATATAATTTATATTTATACACGGACAATGAATATATAAATACATAATATGTATGATAATGAATTTGCAATCTACAAATTGAGTGGAATATTTGCTCAGAAGCCGTAAATCAAAGTATTTATAAGCTTAATGTACATTTCGAATGTTAACCAAATATAGGCTATTTATTTTATTTTCTACTGCGCATTACAAATTAAGACTAGTTTATACATAAGACCAATGATATTACTATACAATTCAAAAAAATTGAAAATATACTGGCCATTTCAACACCCCGAAACCGTATGCTCGTGAAGAGATACTCGCCACTGCATTTTTGTCGTTTGAGGGTGTGGTCAAAATTACTGCAATGTTGTCATATCGACAGCCAACAAACACAGAGAGTATTATGTTAGCATAATTGATCAAAACAAATAATAAATAACTGGAAACTTTTTACTAAATAGTGGACTTTAATCGAAATCGTATATATTCATACATTAAATATTCGCAATCTGAATTTTGCTATGCAGTTTACAATTTGAACACTTTGTAATGATGTTTTTTATTCATATATGGCAACAATGGTACTGGTAGCTCAACCCTTATGCGCACTAGAGGATGAATTAGGTCCGCCAAGATATGACTTATACCATTAGTACCGCAATAATGAGGCAAATAATTCCTCTACGTGTAGATCTTGGTATAATTCTGCAGTTCCAAACGTTTTTTTTTTGTATTGATTCACTATAAAAACCATTATTAAATTAAAAACATTTTTGGTATCATTGCAGGGTTAATTTTAAATGAATGTTAATATGCTAAAAATATACTTCGTTTGACTAACTATGTATATGGAATTTTAAATCATTAATCAGTTGAAGAAATTCTCACAGTTTTCAATGTTCTTATTATTTGGAAATGATCTGAAATTTACATATCCAGTACAATATATATCTGACTTATTCATCGACCCCCATTTGACCCCATTCCATATACTCTATCGACCCCATTTACTATTATCAAAGTGGCACCATTTATTATTATCAAATCAAGTCAAAAAATATTTATTTCATAAATATAGCATTCCAATTCACTATTATTAAATTAAAAAATATGAAATTATTTTATCATAATGCATTATTCTTAAAAATTAATTAAATACATTTAGTACAATTATCAAAAAATTGAAACAATAACAAAAAAAGCCAAAAGACACACACAACACTTAATTTCTTAAATTTAAAACATGTTTTCGTATTATATTAGCAAAATTTTTCAGAAATTGATCAGTGTTTGATTGTAAGTATATTTTACAGTTGGCTTTAAGTTTTATTAAATGCATGTTTCGTATGTTCAATGGTAATAAATTGTACATTTTTAACTTCTGATTGATTAAATGTAAATTAACTGTAAATTTTGATTGTGGAAGTGTTACAGATTTATTTGTTCTTATTTATTAATTATTAAGTTGAATTTCTTTACCGCGATGTACATATAGTAGAATAACAAGAACGTACAGTATTTTGATTGAAAATAATTTGAGTTCATAGAATAATTTATCTGGTGGATATAATCTTGGTTTTTTATATATAAGTTTCATGATAATTTTTTGAAGTATCGGTTTTTACAGACATGCTCATGACTCCCAGGTATTTAATTTTGGGCGTTTGAAAGAAAAACTGTCTTATTGCTAAAAGAAAGAGTCATAACACGAGTGGTTTTTTAAAAATTGCATGATTTGCAGCTCTCAGCTTATTTATGATTTTCACATATCTCTTGCAATTCTTTATTTTGTTGAACCAGGTTTTCTTGAGCGGGTGTTGATTAAATTCTTTATACCACTGACCTGTTTGGGATTCTGAGTATTTATTTAGCCGTTGCGAGTAATTATTTTCATTAATTATTCGATGGAAGTCTGCTTTTGGGCATTTATATTGAGTTATTTGATGTCCTTCTCCGATTTATTGATCAAAATTGGCCCTTGTACACTTCCTTATGGTGTACTTCCTATCAGTACTTCTCTTGGTTTGCTTTTAGACCCATTAATTTTAACACTTTGATACACCTTTGCCTCAAATAAGTTGTCAGAATGTTCGAAACTTTACCTCTGATTCCTATTTGATTGATTCTATCAATTAGTTCATTGTGAGGTATGGTATCAAATGCTTTTGCAAGATCAAGAAAGACTGCAATCGCTTTCATGATTATTTTGTATAGTGTTCGTAAATGAAAAAATCGCGTCTTATATAGGACTTATATAGAACTAAATTATAAGACTTTTCTGGATCCATTGTAGCGATGTGTAGTTCACTTGCGAACCGTTCACTCTGAATGGTTCAATCAATTGACGGGCGTACTGTGACGATATTTTGCAACGACCTATAGGTCACTATGACCTAGTTCGTGAACTATCAACTACATGGTGCACGGTGTACGTATTGATGTACTTGTACTAGGTCCTGAACCCGTCGTCTACTAAACCGTTCATGAATCACAACGACTCGTAAACGATGCAGTATAGTATACATTACATATACGGACTTTTCTGTATCCATTAGTGAATAGTAGCGATGGCAAACTGTACGTCACTCTGACGACCTAGTTCATAGTTCGTTTCAATGTACCGTTCACGAACTATAGGTCGTGAACTACTACATCTTTTTAAAATGAACTAGTTCACGACCTATATGAAATACATGCACATACTGAAAATAATCTCTGAATATAAAAATATTAAATGGTAAAAAATAAATAAATTGAAATATTACAATACTTATTTTGAATTAGGAATGAAGAAGAAAACACAACAATGTTTATAATTTATGCAAAACATATATATAAAGAAATATAATCTTCTCTAAGTACTCAAGATTATTTATATGAAGTTTTAAAATACTTATTGGTAGTTACTGATGAAAATGTTTACTACTTTATTAACACTTGAAAATTAAATGTAAAAACTATAATAAAATGAACTAGATAGAATTGTTTTCTTTGGCGTTATAATTTATATTTTCTATTCCGAATCTTCTCTGTTCAAACTTCAAAGCTTTGATTTGATATTAAGTGATTGCATTGCACTCAGTATGAAATAGAAGAACTATAAGATTTAGATGTTTATTTTTGGATTATTCCAAAAATTTGCTATGGCATGACATATTTAAGAACATATTTAATCTTTCGAATATATTAATTATATTATTCCAAATGAAATATATTACTAACATATAAATTGTGACTCAGCTCGGCAATGCTGCTGTTGCAATATTGCATCGAGTTTCCTATTTCGTTCCGTTCACTAACACACTTTATCACTAAATAAATGTTAGTACTGTATATGTAATGTATACTATACTGCATCGTTTACGAGTCGTTGTGATTCATGAACGGTTTAGTACATCAATACGTACACCGTGCACCATGTAGTTCATAGTTCACGACCTATAGGTCATAGTGACCTATAGGTCGTTACAAAACATCGTCACAGTACGCCCGTCATTTGATTGAACCGTTCAGAATGAACGGTTCGCGAGTGAACTACACATCGCTAGTGAATAAAACTGAATTCCTCTCGCAGTTTTGGATTAATACGGCTTTGCTCACGGGTTTGCCAAGAGTTATTATTGAGAGTGTCGTAAATTTGAGTGTCTTCTATGTATGCATATGCATACGATATGCATAACTCTACGTTTGTGTCATCGACGAATTATTATTATTGCTGCGATGTAGATATAAAGTACATTTCAGCAGGACCGGTTCTTTACCAGATTAAATTTTTCGTCTGAATTACGAAAAGCTAAATTCTGCTAGCATGAAAATAACATTTTTTTAATGCAGATGTAAATTTAAACATGTATTAACCAGTGGCGGCTCTTGACATTTCAATCGAGGGGGGCGCACTTTAAAAAACAACAACATAATAGTAAAAAATCTTACCTAAAATGGATGCAAAATGATTAAATTCAATCATTTCTTGAAAGTGGTATTGCCTCTCTTCTATCTTTCATTGATATAAATACTCCTTGCACAAGTTTGTGATAAATTTAAATCAGCAATCAGATTTAACAGTTTATATTTACATTTGTCCGATGCTTGATCGCATATTATAATAAATCACTTGTTATCGATGTTTTTTTCTATTCTAAGAGCTTAATGTATAATATAGCATGCAAATATATTTTCATAAAAAAAAATCGGGTGGTTCTTGCATGGCGTTGATAAGACACGTATGCCAGCTGTGGCACCTGCAAACATTTTCTGGGCACGTAAATAATTTAACGGCGATATCATTTCATATGATCATAAATTATGAATTTTGTTATTATTTAAATATGTACAAGTCAAAATTTATTTTACAATTTTTCCACCTCAGTTCAGTATAGATATTGTCGTTTCTCAACGTATTTTCTCATAGATTTACACAGTTCAGTAAATTTTTCAGTAAAACAAGAAAATTTATCATCTTAAATTAAATATGGCAGGAATTAAAACTGTGTTTTCATATCACAATAGGAAATATAAATTTATATATTACAACGACATGTTTCGGACTATCGTCCATTATTTACATTGGCCAAACAGGTCGCAGTTTTTCTATCAGATTTTATGAACATTTACGCGATTTTAAATCGAAGAAACATATTTCAACTTTTGCGGAACATGTTAATCTGTGTATTGGAAACTTTCCAGATATTAATAGTTTATCTATTCACCATGTAGCTAGTTATATATAAGCCTATATTAGTTATATATTAACATACATTTATTAACTATAAGAATTGTTATTATAAAATACTAATCATTTTTTCAGCACGTATAAAAACAATTATTAAATAACACGTATGAAAACAATTGTAATTAAATTATACAAAAATGGAAATATATAAAATGTACAAAAGAAAATGTTATAAGAAAAACATTAACATTTAGTTAAGAGGCTTTATCCTAATATCTTTTATCCTAAGTAATTTTATATAAGATTCAGAAATGCATTACTTCTACATATGTATATTAATAATAAAAAATTAAAATCGAATTAATAAATATTCTTGCTATTGTTTTATAAAGTTTAAGAAAAGTCATCCTCGTCTTCTTCTTTATGAAATTTTATATATATTTTTTGGAACATTTCTCGATAAAATGCTAGAATACATTTTTCTTAGATTCTTAATATTTTTTTTTTGCAAATTTGTACATTTTTGGCACGTGCACATATAAGAAAGTTTGTTGCCACTGATTTTTAATTTTGATGTTTCATTAAAAGTTGTACATTATATTACATGTATAACTAATTGTGATTATTAAATACATTTAAAAACGACGGTTTTACTGAACTTTTTAATGAGTACAATTTGAAACTATAGATGATATTATTTACCCCCTAATTAGAAATTATATATGTCTTATTGCAAATAATATAAATATTAATTAGTGTAGAAAGCCAGCCTGATATATCGCAATTGTTAATTAAAAATTAAATCCTCAACAGCTAATTATTATGTATTGATTCAAGACAACTAATTATTCACGGGACGATAAATCATTTAAATAAATATTGCATTTAATATTCATGTCGTCAGTTTGAATAATTTCTATGTAAGATATTATTATTTATATTACTCAGAAGTTCATGAAAGTGGTGTTCAATAATTAGAAAAAAAGGAGATTTAAAATATATATTAATTTATTTCAACGCCCTACAAAATAATAGTTTGCTTTATGATTTTTTTAATCAGATTTTTATTTATTTTGTCGGTTTTTGTTATTTTTCGTTGTTTTTAATACATATAATTTCCATAAGGAGTAAAAACTTTTTTTAAAGAATATTTATATGCACTTTTTGCAAACGATTCTACTTTCTTGGACCGGTCCTGCTTGCCCAACTACTATTAAGTCAAATTAGTTAAAGAGTCCGCAATCCTAAAGATTGGTTGGAAACAGCACGCCATGCCGATCTATCCTGAGCTAATCCCTTCATCTCCCTATAGCTATTCATCTCAACGTCTTCAACTATCTGACTCACATACTCCAATCTAGGCCTACCTACCCCTCTCTTTCCCTCCACTCTACCTTCTATGATCAATTGCATAATCCCCCCATGCCTAAGGATATGCCCTACTAATCTGTCTCTCCTACGCTGTAACACTCTCCAAATACTTCTCTTCTCCCCTACTAACTCTAGTACAGCTTCATTTGTTACTTTATCTTCCCAACCAATCCTCATCATCCTCCTATAACACCACATTTCGAATGCTTGTAATCTACGCTTCTCTTCCTTTCCTATAGTCCACGCCTCACACCCGTACAGTGCTACACTCCAAACATATACCTTCAGTAATCTTTTTCTAATACCCAAGTCAATATTTGATCTTAAAATCTGTTCCTTTTCTACGAATGCCTTCCTACCCTGTGCTATCCTACACTTTATATCTACCTTGCTTCGATTATCTTTTGTGATTCTACTGCCTAAATAACAAAAATCTGACACTTCTTCGATTCTATTATCTCCTATTGTGATCCTCATTTTTCTACTGCATTCCTTTTTGTCACACCTCATCACTTTAGTTTTACCTATATTTATTTTCATGTTAAAATCCCTAGTCAATACTGCCTGCATACCATTCAATACCCTTTCTAAATTCTTTTCGCTTTCTTCCAATATAGCTATATCCTCGGCGAATCTCAACATATATATTTTCTCTCCCTGTACATTCACACCTACACTATACTCTTCTTTTACTTTGTTTATTGCATCTTCTATATATAGATTAAATAATAACGGTGAAAGTGTACATCCCTGCCGAACTCCCTTCCCTATTTTTGCTACCTCTTCTTCCCCCTCAATTCTAACTAAGGCAGTTTGGTGTTTATATAAATTAAAAATTATTCTCCTATCCTTATAATCTATACCCGTTTCTTTTAAAATTCTAAACATTATGTCCCAATCTACATTATCAAATGTCTTTTCTAAATCTACAAAAGCTATGCAAGTTACCTTTCCTACCCTCATTCTTTTTTCTACTACTGTTCTTAGTGCTAAAATCGCCTCCCTCGTCCCTCTGTTTTTCTTAAAACCAAACTGATCTTCTCCTAGCCTTTCCTCTACTTTATTTTCTAATTTCCTATAAATAATCTTTAGCAATATCTTCGATGCATGTGATAGTAAACTAATGGTCCTATAGTTCTCACACAAATTAGCTCCTATTTTTTTCGGCATTGTTACTATTCTACTACGCTGAAAATCCTGTGGTACTTCTCCCTTCTCATATATTTTACAAACTAACCTGTATAATCGCTCCTGCATTTTTTCCCCTGCGTGTTTTATTAATTCGGCTGGTATCATATCAATCCCCGCTGCTTTGTTATTCCGTAAATCATTTAATGCTCTATGAAACTCTGACCTGAGTATGCTAGGACCTAAGTCATCCTCATCTATCTGTTCCACACTTTCTAGTTCCTCCATGTCATGTCTACCTTTATATAAATCTTCAAGATACTCCTTCCATCTTCTAGATTTTTCCTTATTTTCTGTGAGTTCCTTACCCTGCTTATCACATATAATGTTACCCTTTGGTTTTACTTTAGAAAAATGTGACTTAATTTTCCTGTAGCCCAAATCTACTTTACCTCTTCTCATATCCTCCTCAATATCCTCACAATTTCCTTTTATCCACTCTTCTTTCGCTAGCTTGCATTTCCTATTAATTAAGTTCCTTAGTTCCTTATATTTTTTCTGTCCTGCTTCTGTGTTTCCAATTTTAATTTTCCTTCTTGCTTCTATCATTTCAACTATTTCTTCCGTGATCCATTTCCTCCTACCTGCCAAATATGAAATAATATCTCAACCTGTAGATGATCTATTCTAAAATATATCTATGCTGGTACATGACATTTATCATCTTAGCAATCCCATGTTTGTGATATTTATTCATTTTAATTTGCGATTATAAAGATTTCTTTTATTTGCATGTAAAAGGTCCTAAAATAATTTCAATTTATTTTATTTTACACAATTCGAAATATTGTTTGAGTTAAAAATTTCAAAATATATTCTTTTTTATAGGTCAACGAAGAATTATCGTTTATATTCATAATAATAACGTTGAAAAAAAAGGTTGCCTGACTTCCCAAATAATCTGCTCATGATATTTTTCATAAAAACCTCTACAACTTCACTAAATTCGATTTGCTAACATTCTTTGGCATAAAATTCATTTATACAATTATTTCTGGAATTTTTGTTGGACGAAAAATATAGATAATATGAAAACGATATGGCAGGAGGATACAATATGCAAGAAGCTTTCGACATTCGGTTGTCCGAATATGTAAAGTGCCATGTGTCTTTGTCAGGATTTCTAGATCGCCCCCAAAAGTTTTGATTTATTTACAAGACTCACGGGAGAATGTTGAATTGATATGGGAAAGGTGAAAAATAGAATATTAAATCAGGTATTGTACCGAAAAAATCTCTGCCTGATTTGTTAGACAAATATCAAAATACATCGATTTAAAAGCTTGGAATATTCTTCCTGGAAATGCCATCAAATAAATAAAATCATGTATTTCTTAAGGTTGATTATTAGTTATTTAAATGTTTTCGAAAAAATCCTTTCAAACATTTGACCAGCAGATTTAAACACGGCTTTAATAACGAAATTCCTTAAAAAAAAACAAGAAGAATAAATACGATTGAAGACATTCACTTTCTGCCCTGTAAGCCCTAATAATAAAAAATATTTGTATTTTAATTAAAAGATATGTACATCTACAATCTAGTATTCTTCATCTAAGTGACGCATTTACAAATTTGAAAAAATATCTATTAATTTTCTTGGCTGTTAAATTAAAAGCACGCGTGTTTGATAAAAGGCACTTTAATGGCATAATAACGTCGGTATTTATTAATAATAAAATTTTGCGTGCAATATTCCTGTACGATACGAGTGTAAGAAAAAGAAACATTTTTCTTTTCAGACCGAATACAAAAAATGCTTTACATTTTATTAGAAACTATAAACTATAGATAGATAAAATTAATGTAGTTAGTGATTATATGTACAGAGTGTAACGTTGTTTTAGAGGCATATGAATTTTCTTTGTTAAATTGAACATTTGCTCCTGTATCATTTTGTAGGAAAATAGTAAATAGATATATTTTCATAATTGAAAACTGCATCAATTCAAAATGTACGAAGTAAATATTTCCATAGATGGATCATTGTTAAGTATTATTATTTTTAATTTTATTTTTATCTTCAAAAACCTCTAAAGTCAGGAACAAATAAAGTACAACGTTGAATTTAGTTGCTATTTATGAAAATATTTTTTATATACAATTTTATTGTAAAATAAACGAGGCGGTCAATATTTCAAGATGGTTAAGTTAATTGTAAAATGCCTATGTTTCCAAACTTTACACCCTGTATATTATTTTATAAACTATTATGTACTAACTACAGTTTTAAAACACGCTCAGTTTACTTTAATTTTAATACTGAATTACAATTTGACAGACTTGCATTCTAATTCAGGTACGATAAGGTAAGAAAAACTGTTTATGTTTTTAAAATCACACTATGATTTTTACTTAGTCTTTTCGCAAAACAATTTTTTTCTCACAATCCATAAAATGTTCATATTACGATTAAAAGCTTAAGTTAAAGAGTCCGCAATCCTAAAGATTGGTTGGAAACAGCACGCCATGCCGATCTATCCTGAGCTAATCCCTTCATCTCCCTATAGCTATTCATCTCAACGTCTTCAACTATCTGACTCACATACTCCAATCTAGGCCTACCTACCCCTCTCTTTCCCTCTACTCTACCTTCTATGATCAATTGCATAATCCCCCCATGCCTAAGAATATGCCCTACTAATCTGTCTCTCCTACGCTGTAATACTCTCCAGATACTTCTCTTCTCCCCTACTAACTCTAGTACAGCTTCATTTGTTACTTTATCTTCCCAACCAATCCTCATCATCCTCCTATAACACCACATTTCAAGTGCTTCTAATCTACGCTTCTCTTCCTTTCCTATAGTCCACGCCTCACACCCGTACAGTGCTACACTCCAAACATATACCTTCAGTAATCTTTTTCTAATACCCAAGTCAATATTTGATCTTAAAATCTGTTCTTTTTCTACGAATGCCTTCCTACCCTGTGCTATCCTACACTTTATATCTACCTTGCTTCGATTATCTTTTGTGATTCTACTGCCTAAATAACAAAAATCCGACACTTCTTCGATTCTATTATCTCCTATTGTGATCCTCATTTTTCTACTGCATTCCTTTTTGTCACACCTCATCACTTTAGTTTTACCTATATTTATTTTCATGTTAAAATCCCTAGTCAATACTGCCTGCATACCATTCAATACCCTTTCTAATTTCTTTTCGCTTTCTTCCAATATAGCTATATCGTGGGCGAATCTCAGCATATATATTTTCTCTCCCTGTACATTCACACCTACACTATACTCTTCTTTTACTTTATTTATTGCATCTTCTATATATAGATTAAATAATAACGGTGAGAGTGTACATCCCTGCCGAACTCCCTTCCCTATTTTTGCTACCTCTTCTTCCCCCTCAATTCTAACTAAGGCAGTTTGGTGTTTATATAAATTAAAAATTATTCTCCTATCCTTATAATCTATACCCGTTTCTTTTAAAATTCTAAATATTATGTCCCAATCTACATTATCAAATGCCTTTTCTAAATCTACAAAAGCTATGCAAGTTACCTTTCCTACCCTCTTTCTTTTTTCTACTACCGTTCTTAGTGCTAGAATCGCCTCTCTCGTCCCTCTGTTTTTCCTAAAACCAAACTGATCTTCTCCTAGCCTTTCCTCTACTTTATTTTCTAATCTCCTATAAATAATATTTAACAATATCTTCGATGCATGTGATAGTAGGCTAATGGTCCTATAGTTCTCACACAAATTAGCTCCTATTTTCTTCGGTATTGTTACTATTCTACTACGCTGAAAATCCTGTGGTACTTCTCCCTTCTCATATATTTTACAAACTAACCTGTATAATCGCTCCTGCATTTTTTCCCCTGCGTGTTTTATTAATTCGGCTGGTAAAATATCAATCCCCGCTGCTTTGTTATTCCGTAAATCATTTAATGCTCTATGAAACTCTGACCTAAGTATGCTAGGACCTAAGTCATCCTCATCTATCTGTTCCACACTTTCTAGCTCCTCCATGTCCTGCCTACCTTTATATAAATCTTCAAGATACTCCTTCCATCTTCTAGCTTTTTCCTTATTTTCCGTGAGTTCCTTATCCTGCTTATCACATATAATGTTACCCTTTGGTTTTACTTTAGAAAAATGTGACTTAATTTTCCTGTAGCCCAAATCTACTTTACCTCTTCTCATATCCTCCTCAATATCCTCACAGTTTCCTTTTATCCATTCTTCTTTCGCTAGCTTGCATTTCCTATTAATTAAGTTCCTTAGTTCCTTATATTTTTTCCTTTTAAAAGCTTATATATTAAATATTACCAAGATAGTTACTGCTTATACATAAATATTAATGCCAAAATAAGTAATTTCTTATGCAACAGATAAAAGTTAAGAGTTGTTAGTTCCAAAATATCTCAAACATAATCTAAATAATGATCGTCGAAAATTGTCATTTTCGAGTTTATACATAATTTTTTTTGTTCGCTCGTTCTTTGGCCTTTTTGGTGATTGGACAATAAAAAAATCATATATCTAGTAGCGATGGCAAACTGTAGGTCACTTTGAGGACCTAGTTCGTAGTTCATTTCAATGTACCGTTCATGAACTATAGGTCGTCAAGTACTACATCTTTTAAAAATGAACTAGTTCACCACCTATATGACCAAATACATGCACATACTGAAAATAATCTCCTTTTTTCTCAATATAAAAATATTAAATGGTAAAAAATAAATAAATTGAAATATTACAATACTTATTTTGAATTAAGAATGAGGAAGAAAAGACAAGAATGTTTATAATTTATACAAAACATATATATAAGGAAATGTAATATTGTCTAGGTACTCACGTCAAGTTCTAAAATACTTATTGGTAATTACTGATGAAAATGTTTACTACTTTACGAACACTTGAAAATTAACTATACAAACTATAATAAAATGAACTAGATATAATCGTTTTGTTTGGCGTTATAATTTATATTTTCTATTCCGAATTTTCTCTGTTCAAACTTCAAAGCTTCGATTTGATATTAACTGATTGCATTGCACTCAGAATGAAATAAAAGAACTATAAGATTTAGATGTTTATTTTTGCATTGTTGCGAAAATTTGCTATGGCATGACATATTTAAGAACATATTTAATCTTGCGAATATATTAATTATATTATTCCAAATGAAATCTGATACCAACATATAATTTGTGACGCAGCTCGGCAATGCTGCTGTTGCAATATTGCATCGAGTTTCCTATTTCATTCCCTTCACCAACACACTTTATCACTAAATAAATGTTAGTACTGTATATGTATTGTATACTATACTGCATCGTTTACGAGTCGTTGTGATACATGAACAGTTTAGTGCATGACGGGTTCAGGACCTAGTACAAGTACATCAATACGTACACCGTTCACCATGTAGTTGATAGTTCACGAACTAGGTCATAGTGACCTATAGGTCGTTGCAAAACATCGTCACAGTCATTTGATTGAACCGTTCAGAGTGAACGCTTCGCGAGTGAACTACACATCGCTAATATCTAGATTACCACATTGTGTATCCATGGTTCAAATTGACTACGAAATTAATCGAATAACAAATTAATGCACGTCTCTTCATCACGAAAGGATTAAGAAGTTTTGTACGTTGTGTTTTTTTTAAATACATTGCTATACTTTTTTTAATGCGCTATTTTTTAAATTCTCTACATACTTATTAAAAATATGAATATAATCATAATTACTTAATCAAATTTATTTAGGATTAAATAAAAAAACTGTCCATCTTACCATTAATACAAATATTGACAGGTATAATGAAATTTAATAATAAACATATTGAAAAAAAAAAAACTGATTTAAATATATAAATTGCGTTAGTTATGTTGAAGTCCCACTGCTTTTATAACAATATAAGAATAGGATTTTATTACCCTACCCCACATCGAAATCTGGATACGGCTCTGGGTATATATTTAGTACTTGCGGGTTTAAAAAATCATTACCATTGTTGTAAAACCGCTTATATGACAGTCGTAATGTTTTAACAAAAAAATTGATGAGATTAGAGAACAATTTACACCAGTGACAAAAAATTTTACATTAAAAATAACTTCGGTTAATGTAAATGCAGTTTTTACATGTTAATTTTTTTATGTATATATAGTGTTATATACCGTTAAAACAGATTTATATGCATCGATGTATGTATCAATAAATTCTTTAATCAACTTTATACAAACGCTTTTTTTTTAATATTTTTTTTATTAACTTATCTTAATTTTCCATTTAGCTACAAAGCTTGGATATGACAGGTTTTCCTATTTCTAAAACCATGTTATACATTGATAAATTCTAACAATAAAAGATTTTGGCATTGAGCGGGGGATAGTTATATTTTCATTGTTTTATAATAATTTAATTTATTATTAGTTAATGGCATATTAGATAATAATCAGGAAATTTCCAACCATTTTTTTTTCTCGAAGTGTTATGTTTTTATTAGTTAATCAATTCGTTGAAACAACTACGAATAATAAAAATTAATATAAATACTTATAGAAATAATTAAATAACTAATCTGAATACAAAATTCTTATAACTAAACTTTAGTTAAATCACTAAACAACATTTTTCTTTGAAATTAATTACTTTTGCTTTATATCCAATGAAAACACAATAAAATAATTTAATTACATTTTTATAAATGGCAAAATAACGTTGGCCCCCAATGGGGGGTTCTCGAAAAACTTTTGTTTAGGTTCTTCAGCGATATGTTTCGTATTTTCAACATAACAAACTAATTTGAGAAGGGAACGCTCCTAATTTTGTTGCTCCAACTCCCTAATTATATTTTATTCGTAGAGTTTCCCTTTGAGCACGTGTCCTCATCAGGACATTACATATTATATATCTATATGTATGTAAATATAGGAATACTTAATAATGTATTATGGACCAACTAAAATAGTTTTTAATTTTATTGTTTATTTGGCTGTCTGTTAGTTTTAAATAACATTCAGTTTGTTATTAAAAAAAAAAACAAAGAATTATTTTTAAGAGTAAAATTGTTGTAATGTTAGTTAAAGAGTCCGCAATCCTAAAGATTGGTTGGAAACAGCACGCCATGCCGATCTATCCTGAGCTAATCCCTTCATCTCCCTATAGCTATTCATCTCAACGTCTTCAACTATCTGACTCACATACTCCAATCTAGGCCTACCTACCCCTCTCTTTCCCTCCACTCTACCTTCTATGATCAATTGCATAATCCCCCCATGCCTAAGAATATGCCCTACTAATCTGTCTCTCCTACGCTGTAACACTCTCCAGATACTTCTCTTCTCCCCTACTAACTCTAGTACAGCTTCATTTGTTACTTTATCTTCCCAACCAATCCTCATCATCCTCCTATAACACCACATTTCAAGTGCTTCTAATCTACGCTTCTCTTCCTTTCCTATAGTCCACGCCTCACACCCGTACAGTGCTACACTCCAAACATATACCTTCAGTAATCTTTTTCTAATACCCAAGTCAATATTTGATCTTAAAATCTGTTCTTTTTCTACGAATGCCTTCCTACCCTGTGCTATCCTACACTTTATATCTACCTTGCTTCGATTATCTTTTGTGATTCTACTGCCTAAATAACAAAAATCTGACACTTCTTCGATTCTATTATCTCCTATTGTGATCCTCATTTTTCTACTGCATTCCTTTTTGTCACACCTCATCACTTTAGTTTTACCTATATTTATTTTCATGTTAAAATCCCTAGTCAATACTGCCTGCATACCATTCAATACCCTTTCTAAATTCTTTTCGCTTTCTTCCAATATAGCTATATCGTCGGCGAATCTCAGCATATATATTTTCTCTCCCTGTACATTCACACCTACACTATACTCTTCTTTTACTTTGTTTATTGCATCTTCTATATATAGATTAAATAATAACGGTGAAAGTGTACATCCCTGCCGAACTCCCTTCCCTATTTTTGCTACCTCTTCTTCCCCCTCAATTCTAACTAAGGCAGTTTGGTGTTTATATAAATTAAAAATTATTCTCCTATCCTTATAATCTATACCCGTTTCTTTTAAAATTCTAAACATTATGTCCCAATCTACATTGTCAAATGCCTTTTCTAAGTCTACAAAAGCTATGCAAGTTACCTTTCCTACCCTCTTTCTTTTTTCTACTACCGTTCTTAGTGCTAGTTGTAATTTTGTTGTAATGTAAACCAACAAAATTCGGTCAAGAAAATGCTCAAAATGAGTGCAGAAAATGTCGCA
Source organism: Leptodirus hochenwartii (assembly GCA_947310635.1). Taxonomy (NCBI): domain Eukaryota; kingdom Metazoa; phylum Arthropoda; class Insecta; order Coleoptera; family Leiodidae; genus Leptodirus; species Leptodirus hochenwartii. The sequence continues at coordinate 4,786,098 of OX371181.1, forward strand.
AACTTGAAATTTTACATTCAAATAGGTAAAGGGTATTCCAAAATAATTAGAACTAATCCACCACATTTTACGATGATAAAATTATATATATATAATCAAACTTTTTATTTTTATAAACAACTAAATTAGCAAAATTGCAAAATTAAATAGTGACAAAACTAGTTTTTTCAATATCGTTTAATCGTTTGAAATTAAAATTTTCACTTCTAAATTGCTAACTTTCCGTGCTATAAATTGCTTTGGATCATATTCTTCGGATCTAGTCCGAATTGGTTTCAATCTAACAGCGATCAAACCGGAATTATTAGCATATTATTCTTGACCTGTATAGGAATGTTCGAAATTACTTTACGGGTGTTAATGCGCAAAGGATCAACTATTACATCCAATCTGTATAGGACGACCGAAAAGCCTTAAGATACGATTGATTTTGTAACAGAAATTTCATTATGTACATACCCAATCATGCTGTATGTATATGCCAAACTATTTCGCATGAACCCTACATTTAAGCCATGTCTTATACTCATGAGGATCACAATAGAACAGATATTGTAAATATGATACTTTTATCTGGTTTTTGTATTTTAGTATTTAGTAAACTTTTACTATTCCCATTAAAATATATAGGTAAAATGTTAGATTTTCGAAGGTTTTTTATGTTTTCTAAAGAGAAAGAATTCCAGAATTTAGGATGCGTTCGTGCTTATGGTGGGACATGAATATTTCAGAAGATACAATTTATTAGCATTTTTTATTAGATTTTAACATGGGAATTCCCATGTTAAAATTTGCAATTTAACTTTCACGTGATAAATGATGGACTTTATTAATGGTCCATTATCTCAGATCGAAAATCTATTGTTTTAGTCTTAACATTTTAGATGATAACATAAAAAACCGATAATGATTAAATTTGCAAAAGTATTCCCATTAAAATATATAGGTAAAATGTTAGATTTTCGAAGGTTTTTAATGTTTTCTAAAGAGAAAGAATTCCAGAATTTAGGATGCATTCGTGCTTATGGTGGGACATGAATATTTCAGAAGATACAATTTATTAGCATTTTTTATTAGATTTTAACATGGGAATTCCCATGTTGAAATTTGCAATTTAACTTTCACGTGATAAATGATGGACTTTATTAATGGTCCATTATCTCAGATCGAAAATCTATTGTTTTAGTCTTAACATTTTAGATGATAACATAAAAAACCGATAATGATTAAATTTGCAAGAGTATTCCCATTAAAATATATAGGTAAAATGTTAGATTTTCGAAGGTTTTTTTATGTTTTCTAAAGAGAAAGAATTCCAGAATTTCGGATATGTTCGTGCTTATGGTGGGACATGAATATTTCAGAAGATACAATTTATTAGCATTTTTATTAGATTTTAACATGGGAATTCCCGTGTTAAAATTTGCAATTTAACTTTCACGTGATAAATGATGGACTTTATTAATGGTCCATTATCTCAGATCGAAAATCTATTGTTTTAGTCTTAACATTTTAGATGATAACATAAAAAACCGATAATGATTAAATTTGCAAAAGTATTCCCATTAAAATATATAGGTAAAATGTTAGATTTTCGAACGTTTTTTATGTTTTCTAAAGAGAAAGAATTCCAGAATTTAGGATGCATTCGTGCTTATGGTGGGACATGAATATTTCAGAAGATACAATTTATTAGCATTTTTATTAGATTTTAACATGGGAATTCCCGTGTTAAAATTTGCAATTTAACTTTCACGTGATAAATGATGGACTTTATTAATGGTCCATTATCTCAGATCGAAAATCTATTGTTTTAGTCTTAACATTTTAGATGATAACATAAAAAACCGATAATGATTAAATTTGCAAAAGTATTCCCATTAAAATATATAGGTAAAATGTTAGATTTTCGAAGGTTTTTAATGTTTTCTAAAGAGAAAGAATTCCAGAATTTAGGATGCATTCGTGCTTATGGTGGGACATGAATATTTCAGAAGATACAATTTATTAGCATTTTTTATTAGATTTTAACATGGGAATTCCCATGTTGAAATTTGCAATTTAACTTTCACGTGATAAATGATGGACTTTATTAATGGTCCATTATCTCAGATCGAAAATCTATTGTTTTAGTCTTAACATTTTAGATGATAACATAAAAAACCGATAATGATTAAATTTGCAAGAGTATTCCCATTAAAATATATAGGTAAAATGTTAGATTTTCGAAGGTTTTTTTATGTTTTCTAAAGAGAAAGAATTCCAGAATTTCGGATATGTTCGTGCTTATGGTGGGACATGAATATTTCAGAAGATACAATTTATTAGCATTTTTATTAGATTTTAACATGGGAATTCCCGTGTTAAAATTTGCAATTTAACTTTCACGTGATAAATGATGGACTTTATTAATGGTCCATTATCTCAGATCGAAAATCTATTGTTTTAGTCTTAACATTTTAGATGATAACATAAAAAACCGATAATGATTAAATTTGCAAAAGTATTCCCATTAAAATATATAGGTAAAATGTTAGATTTTCGAACGTTTTTTATGTTTTCTAAAGAGAAAGAATTCCAGAATTTAGGATGCATTCGTGCTTATGGTGGGACATGAATATTTCAGAAGATACAATTTATTAGCATTTTTATTAGATTTTAACATGGGAATTCCCGTGTTAAAATTTGCAATTTAACTTTCACGTGATAAATGATGGACTTTATTAATGGTCCATTATCTCAGATCGAAAATCTATTGTTTTAGTCTTAACATTTTAGATGATAACATAAAAAACCGATAATGATTAAATTTGCAAAAGTATTCCCATTAAAATATATAGGTAAAATGTTAGATTTTCGAAGGTTTTTAATGTTTTCTAAAGAGAAAGAATTCCAGAATTTAGGATGCATTCGTGCTTATGGTGGGACATGAATATTTCAGAAGATACAATTTATTAGCATTTTTTATTAGATTTTAACATGGGAATTCCCATGTTGAAATTTGCAATTTAACTTTCACGTGATAAATGATGGACTTTATTAATGGTCCATTATCTCAGATCGAAAATCTATTGTTTTAGTCTTAACATTTTAGATGATAACATAAAAAACCGTTAATGATTAAATTTGCAAGAGTATTCCCATTAAAATATATAGGTAAAATGTTAGATTTTCGAAGGTTTTTTTATGTTTTCTAAAGAGAAAGAATTCCAGAATTTCGGATATGTTCGTGCTTATGGTGGGACATGAATATTTCAGAAGATACAATTTATTAGCATTTTTATTAGATTTTAACATGGGAATTCCCGTGTTAAAATTTGCAATTTAACTTTCACGTGATAAATGATGGACTTTATTAATGGTCCATTATCTCAGATCGAAAATCTATTGTTTTAGTCTTAACATTTTAGATGATAACATAAAAAACCGATAATGATTAAATTTGCAAAAGTATTCCCATTAAAATATATAGGTAAAATGTTAGATTTTCGAACGTTTTTTATGTTTTCTAAAGAGAAAGAATTCCAGAATTTAGGATGCATTCGTGCTTATGGTGGGACATGAATATTTCAGAAGATACAATTTATTAGCATTTTTATTAGATTTTAACATGGGAATTCCCGTGTTAAAATTTGCAATTTAACTTTCACGTGATAAATGATGGACTTTATTAATGGTCCATTATCTCAGATCGAAAATCTATTGTTTTAGTCTTAACATTTTAGATGATAACATAAAAAACCGATAATGATTAAATTTGCAAAAGTATTCCCATTAAAATATATAGGTAAAATGTTAGATTTTCGAAGGTTTTTAATGTTTTCTAAAGAGAAAGAATTCCAGAATTTAGGATGCATTCGTGCTTATGGTGGGACATGAATATTTCAGAAGATACAATTTATTAGCATTTTTTATTAGATTTTAACATGGGAATTCCCATGTTGAAATTTGCAATTTAACTTTCACGTGATAAATGATGGACTTTATTAATGGTCCATTATCTCAGATCGAAAATCTATTGTTTTAGTCTTAACATTTTAGATGATAACATAAAAAACCGATAATGATTAAATTTGCAAGAGTATTCCCATTAAAATATATAGGTAAAATGTTAGATTTTCGAAGGTTTTTTTATGTTTTCTAAAGAGAAAGAATTCCAGAATTTCGGATATGTTCGTGCTTATGGTGGGACATGAATATTTCAGAAGATACAATTTATTAGCATTTTTATTAGATTTTAACATGGGAATTCCCGTGTTAAAATTTGCAATTTAACTTTCACGTGATAAATGATGGACTTTATTAATGGTCCATTATCTCAGATCGAAAATCTATTGTTTTAGTCTTAACATTTTAGATGATAACATAAAAAACCGATAATGATTAAATTTGCAAAAGTATTCCCATTAAAATATATAGGTAAAATGTTAGATTTTCGAACGTTTTTTATGTTTTCTAAAGAGAAAGAATTCCAGAATTTAGGATGCATTCGTGCTTATGGTGGGACATGAATATTTCAGAAGATACAATTTATTAGCATTTTTATTAGATTTTAACATGGGAATTCCCGTGTTAAAATTTGCAATTTAACTTTCACGTGATAAATGATGGACTTTATTAATGGTCCATTATCTCAGATCGAAAATCTATTGTTTTAGTCTTAACATTTTAGATGATAACATAAAAAACCGATAATGATTAAATTTGCAAAAGTATTCCCATTAAAATATATAGGTAAAATGTTAGATTTTCGAACGTTTTTTATGTTTTCTAAAGAGAAAGAATTCCAGAATTTAGGATGCATTCGTGCTTATGGTGGGACATGAATATTTCAGAAGATACAATTTATTAGCATTTTTATTAGATTTTAACATGGGAATTCCCGTGTTAAAATTTGCAATTTAACTTTCACGTGATAAATGATGGACTTTATTAATGGTCCATTATCTCAGATCGAAAATCTATTGTTTTAGTCTTAACATTTTAGATGATAACATAAAAAACCGATAATGATTAAATTTGCAAAAGTATTCCCATTAAAATATATAGGTAAAATGTTAGATTTTCGAACGTTTTTTATGTTTTCTAAAGAGAAAGAATTCCAGAATTTAGGATGCATTCGTGCTTATGGTGGGACATGAATATTTCAGAAGATACAATTTATTAGCATTTTTATTAGATTTTAACATGGGAATTCCCGTGTTAAAATTTGCAATTTAACTTTCACGTGATAAATGATGGACTTTATTAATGGTCCATTATCTCAGATCGAAAATCTATTGTTTTAGTCTTAACATTTTAGATGATAACATAAAAAACCGATAATGATTAAATTTGCAAAAGTATTCCCATTAAAATATATAGGTAAAATGTTAGATTTTCGAAGGTTTTTAATGTTTTCTAAAGAGAAAGAATTCCAGAATTTAGGATGCATTCGTGCTTATGGTGGGACATGAATATTTCAGAAGATACAATTTATTAGCATTTTTTATTAGATTTTAACATGGGAATTCCCATGTTGAAATTTGCAATTTAACTTTCACGTGATAAATGATGGACTTTATTAATGGTCCATTATCTCAGATCGAAAATCTATTGTTTTAGTCTTAACATTTTAGATGATAACATAAAAAACCGATAATGATTAAATTTGCAAAAGTATTCCCATTAAAATATATAGGTAAAATGTTAGATTTTCGAACGTTTTTTATGTTTTCTAAAGAGAAAGAATTCCAGAATTTAGGATGCATTCGTGCTTATGGTGGGACATGAATATTTCAGAAGATACAATTTATTAGCATTTTTATTAGATTTTAACATGGGAATTCCCGTGTTAAAATTTGCAATTTAACTTTCACGTGATAAATGATGGACTTTATTAATGGTCCATTATCTCAGATCGAAAATCTATTGTTTTAGTCTTAACATTTTAGATGATAACATAAAAAACCGATAATGATTAAATTTGCAAAAGTATTCCCATTAAAATATATAGGTAAAATGTTAGATTTTCGAACGTTTTTTATGTTTTCTAAAGAGAAAGAATTCCAGAATTTAGGATGCATTCGTGCTTATGGTGGGACATGAATATTTCAGAAGATACAATTTATTAGCATTTTTATTAGATTTTAACATGGGAATTCCCGTGTTAAAATTTGCAATTTAACTTTCACGTGATAAATGATGGACTTTATTAATGGTCCATTATCTCAGATTGAAAATCTATTGTTTTAGTCTTAACATTTTAGATGATAACATAAAAAACCGATAATGATTAAATTTGCAAGAGTATTCCCATTAAAATATATAGGTAAAATGTTACATTTTCGAAGGTTTCTTATGTTTTCTAAAGAGAAAGAATTCCAGAATTTTGTGGACATGAATATTTCAGAAGATAAATTTATTAGCTTTAGAGAAATAACTGTTTGAAACATTTTATATACACGTCCCATCTAAAAAATTTCGTTTTTATTTGCACGTTATAACTAGTCGTGACCAGGGACATTCAATATATGATTTTTGCTTTATACTTTACAATTTTGTGTATAAATAAAAATTCAAAGTGTAATTTAGTTCATACTTCATGCGAAACCATTTAAAAATAGATAAATAAAATCAAATATTAGATAATTTTATAGAATTATACTTAATAATTCGGAACTCGACGCATTTATTAGCTAGATGTACATTTTGAAGTCTATGCCCCCATCTTCAGTAGCACAATAATTGGACAAACAATATTTTCGTTACTTGGGTAATATTATATATAATTAAATAATTAATTGTTTCACGTCAGCTTTCATTTAGATAGTAGATATCTTATACTCAAGCAGATTATTCTCTTTCATAATTATGTTCTTGGTTCATTTTTAACAATATCGAACTTTAAATCATCTTGAATATATTAATGGATTATTACATAAAATTATGCAAACTGCATAAGAAAATTCAAATTCGGACTCAATTAAACAGAATTATTCAAAAACTTGGTGAGAAGGAATTTATTAAGATAACAAAATTAGAGTATTAAAATACTCTTCAGTGATTACATAGAAATGTCTAGCAGGATAGGATTGGATAATTTTTGCAATAATTTCTTATTAATTAAATCAACAAATTGTTGTTTATTATTTTATGTATGTGAAAAGTACAAGCAGAAAGTAGAAATCATGGCTAATGGAACATCTAGGAACGACATAGATTGCGAATGGAGGGAAATCAGAAATGGGTTAACTACAGCAGCAAATGAAGTATTAGGCACAAAGAAAAGGGCAGGTAGGAGGGAATGGATCACGGAAGAAATAGTTGAAATGATAGAAGCAAGAAGGAAAATTAAAATTGGAAACACAGAAGCAGGACAGAAAAAATATAAGGAACTAAGGAACTTAATTAATAGGAAATGCAAGCTAGCGAAAGAAGAGTGGATAAAAGGAAATTGTGAGGATATTGAGGAGGATATGAGAAGAGGTAAAGTAGATTTGGGCTACAGCAAAATTAATTCACATTTTTCTAAAGTAAAACCAAAGGGTAACATTATATGTGATAAGCAGGGTAAGGAACTCACAGAAAATAAGGAAAAAGCTAGAAGATGGAAGGAGTATCTTGAAGATTTATATAAAGGTAGGCAGGTCATGGAGGAGCTAGAAAGTGTGGAACAGATAGATGAGGATGACTTAGGTCCTAGCATACTTAGGTCAGAGTTTCATAGAGCATTAAATGATTTACGGAATAACAAAGCAGCGGGGATTGATATGATACCAGCCGAATTAATAAAACACGCAGGGGAAAAAATGCAGGAGCGATTATACAGGTTAGTTTGTAAAATATATGAGAAGGGAGAAGTACCACAGGATTTTCAGCGTAGTAGAATAGTAACAATGCCGAAGGAAATAGGAGCTAATTTGTGTGAGAACTATAGGACCATTAGTCTACTATCACATGCATCGAAGATATTGCTAAAGATTATTTATAGGAGATTAGAAAATAAACTAGAGGAAAGGCTAGGAGAAGATCAGTTTGGTTTTAGGAAAAACAGAGGGACGAGGGAGGCGATTTTAGCACTAAGAACAGTAGTAGAAAAAAGAATGAGGGTAGGAAAGGTAACTTGCATAGCTTTTGTAGATTTAGAAAAGGCATTTGATAATGTAGATTGGGACATAATGTTTAGAATTTTAAAAGAAACGGGTATAGATTATAAGGATAGGAGAATAATTTTTAATTTATATAAACACCAAACTGCCTTAGTTAGAATTGAGGGGGAAGAAGAGGTAGCAAAAATAGGGAAGGGAGTTCGGCAAGGATGTACACTTTCACCGTTATTATTTAATCTATATATAGAAGATGCAATAAACAAAGTAAAAGAAGAGTATAGTGTAGGTGTGAATGTACAGGGAGAGAAAATATATATGTTGAGATTCGCCGACGATATAGCTATATTGGAGGAAAGCGAAAAGAATTTAGAAAGGGTATTGAATGGTATGCAGGCAGTATTGACTAGGGATTTTAACATGAAAATAAATATAGGTAAAACTAAAGTGATGAGGTGTGACAAAAAGGAATGCAGTAGAAAAATGAGGATCACAATAGGAGATAATAGAATCGAAGAAGTGTCAGATTTTTGTTATTTAGGCAGTAGAATCACAAAAGATAATCGAAGCAAGGTAGATATAAAGTGTAGGATAGCACAGGGTAGGAAGGCATTCGTAGAAAAGGAACAGATTTTAAGATCAAATATTGACTTGGGTATTAGAAAAAGATTAGTTTAGTTAAAGAGTCCGCAATCCTAAAGATTGGTTGGAAACAGCACGCCATGCCGATCTATCCTGAGCTAATCCCTTCATCTCCCTATAGCTATTCATCTCAACGTCTTCAACTATCTGACTCACATACTCCAATCTAGGCCTACCTACCCCTCTCTTTCCCTCCACTCTACCTTCTATGATCAATTGCATAATCCCCCCATGCCTAAGAATATGCCCTACTAATCTGTCTCTCCTACGCTGTAACACTCTCCAAATACTTCTCTTCTCCCCTACTAACTCTAGTACAGCTTCATTTGTTACTTTATCTTCCCAACCAATCCTCATCATCCTCCTATAACACCACATTTCAAGTGCTTCTAATCTTCTAATATACTGAAGGTATATGTTTGGAGTGTAGCACTGTACGGGTGTGAGGCGTGGACTATAGGAAAGGAAGAGAAGCGTAGATTACAAGCATTCGAAATGTGGTGTTATAGGAGGATGATGAGGATTGGTTGGGAACATAAAGTAACAAATGAAGCTGTACTAGAGTTAGTAGGGGAGAAGAGAAGTATTTGGAGAGTGTTACAGCGTAGGAGAGACAGATTAGTAGGGCATATTCTTAGGCATGGGGGGATTATGCAATTGATCATAGAAGGTAGAGTGGAGGGAAAGAGAGGGGTAGGTAGGCCTAGATTGGAGTATGTGAGTCAGATAGTTGAAGACGTTGAGATGAATAGCTATAGGGAGATGAAGGGATTAGCTCAGGATAGATCGGCATGGCGTGCTGTTTCCAACCAATCTTTAGGATTGCGGACTCTTTAACTAACTATTTTATAAATTGATTTTAATAAAATAAAAGTGCAGTATTTAGAGTCCCAAATGTAATATCCTTCTTCATATTAATTTTGATACAAACTAAATTCTTTTAATTAATAAAACTAGGCAACGCTGTTTTTATATGATTTATTTTATATTTTTTTCACTGAATAAATTCAATAATATTTTACCAATGATATATCGCAAGCTAAATATTGAATGCCTGTGTTATATATTTTGCTTTATTCCGAAAGAATTTTTAAAATTAACTTCACATATTTTTTCAATATACGAATCGTTATTTTTGTATGTTTTAAAGGTTTAAAAATTTTAAAAGTTCGAATAACAAAAACTTGTCTATTACGTTCTGATTGGGAATTATAAAGCCTAAATAAATTTAACTATAGATTTGCACAACAAAATATGAGAATTGTTTATGAAAAAGTGCTTTATAAATTTGCGACTATGTATTATGTATACTAATAAAAGTTGATAAAACAAGAAGCAAGAATGAAATTTTTTCTTTTGTTGGGTTACGACAAAAAATCGTACTCTTCAAGAAACAAACAAAATCAAACATCTTCACTTCCATACAAATTTCAAATTTTCTGCATATATTTTTTTCTATTAACAAAGGCTTTTCGCTTTGTTAAAAAAGATTTAATGTTTACAAAATGTATCGATAAAAGTGAATATGTATATGTAAAATAATATGAAAATAATTATACAAGAATTTTCCAATTCCTCATGATCAAGATCCGCCAAGATGCACCGAAGGACTCTATTTAAATATATTTGTATGAATATCTTCATGAAGCCAAGTAAAAATTGATTCTATATTTTTTTCTGGATAAGAAACTGCTTCAGCAATTTAAATTTCACGCAATTGTTATGAAAATTCATTTTTTTTTAAATAAAATTGTTTTATTTTGTTTCAGAATCTGAAGAATCAAATTATGACAACAAATTTGTGGGTGGAACAGGTAAGAACAGTTTCATAAAATCGAACCAGAAAATTCATTAATATTTCTTATATGCTATGTATAGATTTAAAATATGGTAATAATTTTTTGCAATTTTTAAAATACTGTTTAGATATAGTCGAAAATCCAAACAATTGTTTTTTAGTTGAGAAGGATCCCAACCTACTGTATTTTAAATTTTATACTAACAATAGAACGGCTTTATAAAAAATAAACGGAATATATATATATATATATTCGATTAAAAATTTTTTTTTTCACATTTAACTATTGATTTTTTATATAGTTGTGGTAACCTATAACAATTTATAATAAAATTTCTAAGATTTTCTAATATTTTTGTTTAATGTTCTGAGCTTTGTTCAATTGAGCTTTGTGTATTTTCGAATATTTTCGAAATTTTTCCAAATCTAAAGAAGACCACTAGTAGCTTGCAAATATACCACAAGCATTTAAATTGTTTAAGATTTCAAGAAGAGATAAATAATGGATAAATGGAGTATAATATAATGAAAAGTGAAGGTATATTATACAAATTTCATTTATTTTTGTTTCGATATTAATTGTAAACCTACCAGATGTTAGTTTAACGATTGTTAGAAGAAATTGTAAAGTTTTACTATTTAAATAGCTACATAAATGATTCTTCTTTACCATATACAAAACATCCATACTTGGAAGAGTCAAATCAAATATTGTGTGGTACATTCCAATAATGTTCGAAACAATCGATAAAATATACACATTGTAATGTAAATCAATTGTGTCTGATGTAAAAAAAACCAACACATGTTCCAATTCAAAAAGATATCAACTTACATTCAACTCGAACGATTTGCAAGTATGTACTGACAATTATCGCGATTCTTCCATATTCTAAGTCATGTGTACAGCCATATGTAAAAGTTGTTTTAATTTATTAACTAATATATATATTTTTTTTAAATTATGACTACGGTGTTAAATAATAGTATAGAATATCACCCAAAGCATTAAGTAGTAACTTAAAGCATTAAGTAGCTAGATGCGCATTTCGAAAGATATGCCCCCATCTTCAGTAGCACAAGATAAAATACCTCTGTCACGAATCATGATTAATATACTATTTATAAAAATTGTTTGATGAAATAAAAAACTTTGAATATTGAAGCAACATTTTCTCCACCAACTGACATTTTCATTGATTCGACGATGTTCGATATACAAATTTCATAAAATCGTTCGAGGATCGTATTTAAAAATATTATTTATTAAGAGTTAATGTTTTAACACCTAACGCGTCCTCAAAATTAACTCGAGCTGAAGTTCGCATCAGCGAACTTACCTATCTTTGTAATATATTCTTTCCGACAGTATGGTTCATTCAAATCATGAAATATCTTATTGGGGTGGAATACAGGCTTCTACCGACTGATTTGATGCGGGTGTACACATGTGTAGGGTTAATCGTTCGGATGGAATTGAAGTAGACCACGCGACAAAATAAATTGCGAAATAATGTAGATGCAACGAGTATTCGATGGTGCAATTCAGATATAAAGTATGCCACCTTGGCAATATTTATAGCTTATACAATCATGGACGTAGAACATGGATGAAAATGCCAATAGAGTCCGAAAATGCCTCAATGTCCGAAAATGCCTTTACAAGTTAAGTGGGCATACGTTGTGGAAATCGCTCCTTTATGATGGAAAGAAATTTCAAAACTATGTAGAATTATATTTTAAAAAACTTGTTCAGAATCTCATGCAGGTTCTAGCACGTGTTGGTTCCTTAATAGAAGATGATGGAAGTGGAAGGTATAAGGGTAAAGTGGACATCGTAGCTGATGGGACATCTAGGGACGACACAGATACGTGTTGGTACTTTAATAGAAGATGATGGAAGTGGAAGGTATAAGGGCAAAATGGACATCGTAGCTGATGGGACATCGGGGGACGACAGAGATACGTGATGGTACTTTAATAGAAGATGATGGAAGTGGAAGGTATAAGGGTAAAGTGGACATCGTAGCTGATGGGACATCGGGGGACGACAGAGATACGTGATAGTACTTTAATAGAAGATGATGGAAGTGGAAGGTATAAGGGCAAAGTGGACATCGTAGCTGATGGGAAATCGAGGGACGACACAGATACGTGTTGGTACTTTAATAAAAGATGATGGAAGTGGAAGGTATAAGGGCAAAGTGGACATCGTAGCTGATGGGACATCGAGGGACGACACAGATACGTGTTGGTACTTTAATAGAAGATGATGGAAGTGGAAGGTATAAGGGCAAAGTGGACATCGTAGCTGATGGGACATCGAGGGACGACACAGATACGTGTTGGTACTTTAATAGAAGATGATGGAAGTGGAAGGTATAAGGGCAAAGTGGACATCGTAGCTGATGGGACATCGAGGGACGACACAGATACGTGTTGGTACTTTAATAGAAGATGATGGAAGTGGAAGGTATAAGGGCAAAGTGGACATCGTAGCTGATGGGACATCGAGGGACGACACAGATACGTTTTGGTACTTTAATAGAAGATGATGGAAGTGGAAGGTATAAGGGCAAAGTGGACATCGTAGCTGATGGGACATCTAGTGACGACACAGATACGTGTTGGTACTTTAATAGAAGATGATGGAAGTGGAAGGTATAAGGGCAAAGTGGACATCGTAGCTGATGGGACATCTAGGGACGACAGAGATACATGTTGGTACTTTAATAGAAGATGATGGAAGTGGCAGGTATAAGGGCAAATTGGACATCGTTGCTGATGGGACATCTAGGGACGACACAGATAGCGAATGGATTGAAATTAGGACAGATAAGCAGGACAGAGGAGATATAGTGAGCTAAGGAATTAATTAATATAATAGTGAAAGAAGAATGGATATAAGAAAAATGTGATGATATCTAGGAAAAATGAAGTGGTTTAAGTTAAAGTCAAAGAGTTAGGAGGAGAAGATGATAAGGCTAAGTTAGATGGCAAAAAGATGAGTGACAAACGAAGTCATGCTCGAGTTAGTAGATGAGATCTTTTTTGACATGGAGGTATTATGTAGTTAGTATAGTAAATGAAAGGGTATGTACACTCAGTTTAATGCATGTAAGTGGAATGTGCGTTAAAGGAATAAATAGTTAAAGGAAAATTTAACTTTCATAGTTTTTTTAGGGACATATTTATGCTGTCCATGAATGTACCACAATACTCTACCGATTGCAATTCGATGCAATAATTTACGTGAATTGTGGAGCTTAATTTCATGAATTGCAGTTCAGGTATACATATATATACGTAATATTCGAGCTTTGGTTTGAACTTTTATTGTTATACCAGTGGAGAATAAATGAGATATATACGATGTGAATTATTCGATATGATTATCCGATAAAATGTACGTTTTTGTTCATTTTCATATTCTATTAAAAGTTTGAATAGAGTTGTAATTTAATCCCGCGAAATGATATGTTTAATAGTCTTTATATGTTTTCTAAATAATAATTAATAGTGTATATTTTTGAATTTTACTAAAAACATCTATTTGTGTTGGTTTCCATCAGAATACTATACACAGCGTTTCATTTAAAATAGTGTATGTCTTTTGAAATAGTCTGGACAATCTTTATGCTTCAATTTTTGAAGATTTCTCCAAATATGAATTTTTATTTTATTTTTTTAATATAGAACAATGGAGTTTATATATATACAGAGTAATTGGGCATATTACTACTCATATTTTTGAGAGATACGGACATATATGTTAGATTATTTAATAAAAAGGAAGGCATATTTCATGTCGATAAATTACGTCGTTTACGAATTATTATGCAAATATTATGGATGAATTAAGTCATACAATAATAATCCTAGATAGTTATTATAAAAATATTCTTTTTTCGCTGTATTGTGTTTGAAAAACATGTACATTGTTTGAAACAATCGAAAATGAACGGTAACGATTCTTTGAACAGACCATAGGAATATTTGTTTGTTTTCTGGTATTATTGTGTACGTTTTGAACAAAGCTCTTCAATATTTGATTCTATCGTAACAATTAAAAAGTTCCGTAGCTAATATCACATTAAATATACATCAAATTGAAACAGTTCCGTGTATGTTATCTTTATGTGCGCCTCGGGAAGAATCTCATAATAAAATGATTTTTATACTGGGAGTATGTGTGTGTATACATCCAAAAAAACAACCCAAGATAAAACCACTATCATAGAATCTTAAAAATGCAAAATTTCATAAAAAAAAATTTAAATGTATGTATTAATTGCATCGTCATTTGCGCTGACACAGCACATTTTAGGACCATATAAAACGGCTATGTTTACGACAGACAATTTTACCAGTTTTTTTTTTTACGTTTTTCAAAATAAATACACAATTGGCTTATATATGCCTGCAAATACATAATACTACGTATAATCTACTTTACCTCTATTTTTTAAATATATTGCAAATTGTATTTCGATTTTTTCACTACCTAGTCAAATATGTTATATATACAGAATTACGTCTTCTATATATGAATTTATTACATCATTTAATTAATAAGTAGTTTGGTCCTTCTGTAATGATCCTGTGTATATTTTCCTATACCTATATTCTTAAAGTAACAGTAACATTTAGCAGCTCCTTATTTAGAATTATACAGTTCCTTTTAAATATCTATTTCAATGTCATCCTTTACAATCTGCAGTCATTTTAAATTCTTTTCCATCCATCTCTTTGTACCTTCTATCGTAAATTCCATAACAATTCGCATTAGGTACCCTTGCACCTGTTACCTTTTTATTTAACTATAAAAACACTCTGCTTTTTAACCTAGAGATTCCTGAAGTCATATTTATTCATCTATATCTCCGACGCTTTAAGTTTCACTTATCTCGTAAACCAATTACTTGTATACCTTTATTATCTTACGCCCGCACTATATTCCCCTTAAGAAGTATCCATTCGCCGCGTCCTTTCTTATTCTTTTGCCAAATCCTCGAACCTTTATAAAAGAATATTTCTTTATATCTGTATATAACCGTATATCGTCAAACTCTCTCTTTTCATCACCATACATCCAAGTAACACTTTCTGCAATAACCTAGTAAAGATCCCTTCCCTCACCTAAACATCTTCTCTTATTGGTCCCCCTTCAAAAACCTCCATCCCAATCTATAATTTAGCTAATTTTATAAATATAGGGACCGAAGATAATCAACACAATTCTACAACGAACGTTTCCTAATCAACATTCAAATTCAACATTAAATATTCAACATCCAACATTCAACAATTCTACATCGAACGTTTCCTAATCAACAT
This sequence comes from Leptodirus hochenwartii, assembly GCA_947310635.1. Classification (NCBI taxonomy): domain Eukaryota; kingdom Metazoa; phylum Arthropoda; class Insecta; order Coleoptera; family Leiodidae; genus Leptodirus; species Leptodirus hochenwartii. Next base: position 4,801,962 of record OX371181.1, read on the forward strand.
TAAATATTCAACATCCAACATTCAACAATTCTAATAAACAATTCAATAACGAGCATTCGGGCAGTCGTCCCAACAATACACAAACACTAGACTCTTACACTTCATTAGATTAAGAGAATCGATATTAGTTAAAGAGTCCGCAATCCTAAAGATTGGTTGGAAACAGCACGCCATGCCGATCTATCCTGAGCTAATCCCTTCATCTCCCTATAGCTATTCATCTCAACGTCTTCAACTATCTGACTCACATACTCCAATTTAGGCCTACCTACCCCTCTCTTTCCCTCCACTCTACCTTCTATGATCAATTGCATAATCCCCCCGATGCCTAAGAATATGCCCTACTAATCTGTCTCTCCTACGCTGTAACACTCTCCAAATACTTCTCTTCTCCCCTACTAACTCTAGTACAGCTTCATTTGTTACTTTATCTTCCCAACCAATCCTCATCATATAGCAATGTTTAAAAGATTTTTATGAACTAGCAGATGTTTAAGCTCAATGCACCATATTATGGAACATAAGTATCATTACGAGGGTTGAGTGGTGCATTGGAATGATTTTTATCTCAGAAAAATTCGGTGTCCAATTAAGAGAAAATGATTGTATCTTCCTTCGAGAAATATTTTTGACAATTGCAGGTAATGTTGCAAAAACTGGAGGGAGGCACCTCCATCAAGGATATGCCACGATAACAAGATGATTATTTGAATTATTCCGCTTTTCCAGTTATTTAGTTTATTATGTGGAACTAAAATTAAAACTCCTGAAATGTCTCGTGTTCTTTTATATGGAGTCGAATCGTGGACAATATCTAACCAGTCAATGAAGCGTCTTGAAATGTGGACATATAGAAGAATGTAGAAAATATTAGCTGGATGGTCCGAATCACAAATGAAGATGTCCTGCAAATAGTCCAAAAAGAGAAAGAGATTGCTGCCGCTGTAAAAACCAGAAAACTCCAATATTTCGCACATGTAATGCGGAATTAGGAAAAATACAAAGTTCTACGACAAATGATGCAGGGGAAATACAAGGGAGAAGACCCCCTGGTATAAGATGGCTTAAAAATTTCCGAGAATGGTTTAACAAATCGACAACCCAACTGTTCCGCTCCGCAGTTAATAAGGTCATCATCGCCAACATTATGGCTAACGTTCATTAATGGACAAGACACTACAAGAAGAAGAAATATATTGTAACAGCTTAACGCGAATGAAAATTTATTTATTTTGAGTTCTATATGCTTTTGCAACACCTTCTAAATATCGATCAAGCCAAACTAAATTTTTGTTTTAAGTAGGTATACGAGGTAAGTTTAAAAAGTAGTGAGAACGCATGCACAGTGCGTGATTTGGCAATATTGCAAGTTTTCCCGCCAGTTAACCATTTAGATAAACATTTGATCTATCTCCAGTACAAGTCTCAACTACCCACTGCTACTGCACTTTTTTTACTACGTGTTCTTGTGAAGCTATTTTTTTAAGTGTGTCACGGAAATGGACGTAACAAAATTGAAGCAACGTTATGCGATAAAGTTTTGTGTCAAACTTGCCGAAACCGCAACGGAAACTTTTCAAAAATTGACGCTAGCGTATGGGGAACAGGTCTTATCCAAAAATCAAGTTTTTAGGTGGCACAAGGCCTTTTTAGAGGGACATGAAAACGTTAATGATGAAAATTGGAAAGGACGACAGCGCAGTTCAAAAACCGACGAAAATTTGGAAGAAGTGCTAGTTTTTGTGATGTCTGATCGACGAATGACTGTCAGAATGATCAGCAGTGAATTGAATTTGAACATTGCCACTGTCTACGACATGTTAACCCAGGATTTGGGCATGCGAAAGATGTGTTCGAAGATGCTTCCCAAAATCCTGACACCTGAGCAAAAACAACATCGGAGAGCTGTGTGTTCAGATCTTCTGCAGAACATTGAAACTAACAACGATTTTCTAAAAAACGTGATTGCAGGTGACGAATCCTGGGTGCTTGAATACGATCCTGAAACGAAACGCCATAGTCAGGAGTGGCACACCCCCGACTCACCACGTCCGAAGAAAGCACGGATGAGCAAATCCAAGATTAAAACCATGCTCATTTGCTTTTTCGACAGTCAGGGGATTGTTCATAAGGAGTTTGTGCCCCCGGGGCAAACTGTCAATCAGCAGTTTTACAGCGAAGTTCCCGAGAGACTAAGGAAAAGAATTCTTCGAGTCAGACCAAGCATTTCTGAAAGTTGGATGTTGCATCATGACAACGCACCTTGTCACACAGCACTCTCTATTAGGCAATTTTTGACACAAGTAGGAATTTCAGTGGTTCCTCAGCCCCCCTACTCACCTGATCTATCACCCTGTGACTTCTTCCTTTTCCCAAGTTGAAAATTCAACACAAGGGACATCATTTTGCCACTATAAACGTCATTCAGAAAACCGTGACGGACCAACTTAGTTCGATCCCACTTAACGACTTCCTACACTGCTATGAGCAGTGCGTGCAACGTCTCCGACGCTGTGTGGCCTCGGAAGGGAACTATTTTGAAGGTGATAAGGTTGAATTGTAAATATAAAATAAATAAAGAGTTTTATTAAAACAGTCTCATTACTTTTTAAACATATACACCTCGTATACTAATTAACATCTTTTTCTATCAATCAATATAGCATTAAGGCAAGAAAATATTTTACTTGCACATCTTGTAAAGCGTCCAAATATCTAAAATTCTATATAGAGATAATGGACTAAAGTGATGTTAGTTGTTTTGAAATAAAATAATTGTGAAACATAAATTTCCTTGCTTTTATAATAAATGCTATAAAAAATGCAAAAGAACATAGTTTCTCCAAAAAAATAATAAACGTTAAAATAAAAAATGAAACTGTGAATACAAATTTTAGATGGTCCAACTATAAAAATTACTTAAAGAGGTGCAATGGCCGTCTTCAAAAGGTATAATTCATACAAAAACATTTGCGATGGCACAAGCTCATTTTAAATCTAAAAAAACAAATTCTCAACATTTAGCAGTGAGGAATTTTACGCTTCAGTTATTCCTCGATACGCCTCCATCTTATTCGCACATCCATCCATTTCTGGTATTTATTATATACCCAAATACTTAATACTTCATGAGGTCATACATGTAACATGTACTTACATATGTTTTGCCGCCGTATCAAATTGCTTGCCCTCATGTGAGCTGCGCCATTGCTGGCTAGCTTCCTTTCTCCTTGGACTCTTCTCACGATCGCACATATAAGAAATAACCTCGTTCACCAATCGATGCCTGTACTATACGATCACAAAAGAAGTTTTCAAACAATTCGACTTCGTCTAATGTCGTATCACTTCTATATGTTCGTTTTAAATTGTACAATATTTTAAAACATACGTCACGAGGGGCTTTTCTTCGATAGAAATGTTTGCACCTGACCTGAAATCTGTGATTTCAAGTGATTGGGGAATTGGCACACCCAATTTCCAACTGATATCTTGATATTTGATTCTTGATATAATAACTTCACTTGTCTTTTATGTACTCTTCTCTTAATCCTGTATTACCAGATTAGCCTACTCTAATTCTATCCATGCGTTTTCTTCTAACGTATACATATAATTGAAATAAAAATTTAAAAATTATAAAACATATATATCCATGAAAACATTTACTTCTGCAATTGTTCTTTAACTACTTGCATATCACTCCCATGTACCAACAAGTGTTTATCTTCCCTTCGACTTTTCATTATTTTGCTTTTAATGTTTTATTTTTCTTCCTTATATTCCACGTTTCACGTCCTTTTAATACCACGATCTACACATTTATTGTTCTAATAGTATTTTCTTAAATGCTAAGATTACAGCTCAAATATGAAAATGAAAAATAGATAAATAGAAAAATGAATTAGGAACATTTACACCTTCGTTAACGATATACTCGTATTCATATTTATTAACATTTTGAGAAACCCTAATATCGCACATATGGTACCATATGTCTTTATGTGAGGCAAGGAATAAAAGTTATCCCCCGATCGTGTCCAATATGTCCTTCGGTTCACTAGAGAGAATGAGTGTCCTGCCTTATTATATACAGAGTGTACACCATTTATAATTTATAGTCAGTCTATATTGTGTTCCTATACGATGCACAATTATATGGAAAATTATAATGTTACGTTTTGTTTAATATTTCTACAAATATTTGACAAATTAATAACTCGACGCTTGCAGAATAATTGTATATTAAAAACAAAGAGGAGAAAAACTTGACCAGAGAATTTAACATGTATAAAATTAAAATTTACATTTAATTATCATTTGATATTTTTTTGTAATTGATTTCGCAATAAGAAAATATGCGAAGTATATTTTTCTTATTACATGGTCTACCATGTATAATATTTATAATATATTTTTAATCTATATGTCTTATAAACAATATATTTCTCCAAACATCTAGATAGCCATTTTACTTTACCGAACTTTATTTTGTCTTAGTCTGAATTAAAGTTTTTCTATAACTTTTCATTTAATATTTCACTCCGATAAAGAATTTATCTGTTTTTGTATTTTTTTATGGTACCACAAAGCATTTAATATGTGCATTTCGAAGGCAATAATACCTCTGGCACTCAACAGTAACATAAGGGGTGATATAAGTATTTTATTTATCTGATTTATGCACTCCTGAAGACTTACTTTGATATTATATCCAATTTAATTCTCGTTGCGATGAAAATTGCGGCAATATTCTATTATCCTTGCAAACCAAATATAAATAATTTGTTATTTTACTATTTTTGAGTCATTTGTTGCAGTGGACTTATATGTCTTAACTTAACTGTACTTATGTTAACATATTAGTAAAATTCTGCAAGCTTCAAGTCAAATTCTTCAAGTCAAATTTTTAGCTCACATACTTTTATATAAAAAAGATATATTATGAAATTATTAATAATATTTTTGATACTTTTGATATGAAAATTCATTAGTTATCGTTTCACGGTTAAAATAATATGTTTCGTTGAATATAGACTTGTTCTGCGGTACCGCAGCCTCGAATTTATTTCATTTTATTTATTAAATTTATTTGCATAAGCCCCTAAAGCTACAAATGTGGCATCGAAATTAAATAAATATTGTTATGTTTTGCGTAACCTTGCAAAATGTGCTTCCGCATGTGTAAATGTGAGTGCACATATTTTAGTCGTTATGCTGTTGTTTCTTGGGAACATGCTGCTTGTAAAGATCGTGTTTTTCGTCTTCAAAGAAGGGCTGTTAGGATTATTGCCAGAATTCCATATCGTGGAAACTGCAAACCTAGTTTTATAGCTTTAAATATGTTAACTTTCCATGCATTTATATATTGAATTGTTTACTAAATATTAAACACAGAAGCAGGACAGAAAAAATATAAGGAACTAAGGAACTTAATTAATAGGAAATGCAAGCTAGCGAAAGAAGAGTGGATAAAAGGAAATTGTGAGGATATTGAGGAGGATATGAGAAGAGGTAAAGTAGATTTGGGCTACAGGAAAATTAAGTCACATTTTTCTAAAGTAAAACCAAAGGGTAACATTATATGTGATAAGCAGGGTAAGGAACTCACAGAAAATAAGGAAAAATCTAGAAGATGGAAGGAGTATCTTGAAGATTTATATAAAGGTAGACATGACATGGAGGAACTAGAAAGTGTGGAACAGATAGATGAGGATGACTTAGGTCCTAGCATACTCAGGTCAGAGTTTCATAGAGCATTAAATGATTTACGGAATAACAAAGCAGCGGGGATTGATATGATACCAGCCGAATTAATAAAACACGCAGGGGAAAAAATGCAGGAGCGATTATACAGGTTAGTTTGTAAAATATATGAGAAGGGAGAAGTACCACAGGATTTTCAGCGTAGTAGAATAGTAACAATGCCGAAAAAAATAGGAGCTAATTTGTGTGAGAACTATAGGACCATTAGTTTACTATCACATGCATCGAAGATATTGCTAAAGATTATTTATAGGAAATTAGAAAATAAAGTAGAGGAAAGGCTAGGAGAAGATCAGTTTGGTTTTAAGAAAAACAGAGGGACGAGGGAGGCGATTTTAGCACTAAGAACAGTAGTAGAAAAAAGAATGAGGGTAGGAAAGGTAACTTGCATAGCTTTTGTAGATTTAGAAAAGACATTTGATAATGTAGATTGGGACATAATGTTTAGAATTTTAAAAGAAACGGGTATAGATTATAAGGATAGGAGAATAATTTTTAATTTATATAAACACCAAACTGCCTTAGTTAGAATTGAGGGGGAAGAAGAGGTAGCAAAAATAGGGAAGGGAGTTCGGCAGGGATGTACACTTTCACCGTTATTATTTAATCTATATATAGAAGATGCAATAAACAAAGTAAAAGAAGAGTATAGTGTAGGTGTGAATGTACAGGGAGAGAAAATATATATGTTGAGATTCGCCGACGATATAGCTATATTGGAAGAAAGCGAAAAGAATTTAGAAAGGGTATTGAATGGTATGCAGGCAGTATTGACTAGGGATTTTAACATGAAAATAAATATAGGTAAAACTAAAGTGATGAGGTGTGACAAAAAGGAATGCAGTAGAAAAATGAGGATCACAATAGGAGATAATAGAATCGAAGAAGTGTCAGATTTTTGTTATTTAGGCAGTAGAATCACAAAAGATAATCGAAGCAAGGTAGATATAAAGTGTAGGATAGCACAGGGTAGGAAGGCATTCGTAGAAAAAGAACAGATTTTAAGATCAAATATTGACTTGGGTATTAGAAAAAGATTACTGAAGGTATATGTTTGGAGTGTAGCACTGTACGGGTGTGAGGCGTGGACTATAGGAAAGGAAGAGAAGCGTAGATTACAAGCATTCGAAATGTGGTGTTATAGGAGGATGATGAGGATTGGTTGGGAAGATAAAGTAACAAATGAAGCTGTACTAGAGTTAGTAGGGGAGAAGAGAAGTATTTGGAGAGTGTTACAGCGTAGGAGAGACAGATTAGTAGGGCATATTCTTAGGCATGGCGGGATTATGCAATTGATCATGGTGGGTGGAGTGGAGGGAAAGAGAGGGGTGGGTAGGCCTAGATTGGAGTATGTGAGTCAGATAGTTGAAGACGTTGAGATGAATAGCTATAGGGAGATGAAGGGATTGGCTCAGGATAGATCGGCATGGCGTGCTGTTTCCAACCAATCTTTGGGATTGCGGACTCTTTAACTACTAAATATTCATAAAAACTCTAAAAATGACTAAAGACATGTTCACAACATTAGATTTAAAGTGAACATTTGTATAAAGCAATTAAGACTAACAAAAAGCATGAATGGAGAAATCTACTGCTGCATAATTTTTTTTAATGTCCTCCCATTATACTTAAGAGAACTAGAGCATAAGAGGTTTAAAGTAAATCATATTTAATAAAAAAAAGCGTTTTATACTTTTCAAGACTATATGACAAATAATTTTAGTGATTTATAACCATGTATCAAATTAGTTTATGTATTTATTGTATCAGGTAAAATGACGTGTGTAGAATGTATACTATATACTAATGTATATTAATGTAGTAATTAATAATTAGAGGTGGTAGGTTTTGGGTCTGTCATTATCTCTTCTTCTACTTCTTCTTGTTCGTCGTCTAATTTTTCATTTCTTGTCTGTACGTCTGTTACTAAGTCCAGATCAGACATTTCTCCAGTCGTTGGAAGGGCTTCATCCATTTCGATAAAATCATCTAAATTATTTGAAGTGGGAATATCGAAAGATTATAGCCAATGTTTCAGAGGTAAATCATCTTCCTCATCAAAATGATGGTCGCATAAACCCGCATGCCGGAAGCAGTTCCTAATTGTAGCACCCGTGACGTCCTTCCAGGCTTTTTTTCAGAATTTTCAGAGCATCAAGTAGAGTTACTTTGCTGAAGTTAAAGTTTGCGCCGTCGGTTTCCATCATTTTCAAAACCAGTCTTTTTCTGTACGCACATTTCAGGCTTCTTATTACTCCTTGATCCATCGGCTGTACAATACTGGTTGTGTTTGGAGGTAAAAACTTCAAAGTTATAAATTTCAAATCCTAGTATGCGAGGATGAGCTGGACAATAATCCAAAAGTAGACCGATTTTTCTCTTTGCTTTTTTGAGGTCCTCTTTCCAACGTCGGATTTCTTTTGCAAATAACTCGCTTGTCATCCAAGACTTCTTATTGGCTTCATAGGTCACAGGCAAGCTTTTTACATATTTGAAGCATCGTGGGTTTTTTTCATTTGCCGATCACTAACAAATCTTTTTTCAGTGCCGCTTACATTAACAGAAACAAAAACAGTGATCCTTTCTTTTGGCAGTTTTCCGCCAATGCATTTTTCATTTTTGAACTTTCATTTGTGGTCTGGTGTCAACTTGAAGAAGAGGCCTGTCTCGTCCCCGTTGAAGATGTCTTCGTCTTTAAAAATTTTCCGGATTTCTTCCCACTCATTTTGAATCCACGCACTGGTGATAATAAAATTGACGTCTTTGGCTTCGCCAATCATTTTTCCAAAATTGATTTCATGCCGTTTTTTAAAACGGTCTATCCATGCCGGGGAACAATCAAATTTTTCTATTCCCAACAATTCAGCCAATTTTCCAGTTTTTACTTGGAGATAGGTCCGCTTACCGGTAAATTGAGGGTTCATTGTTGTTTAAACCAGTTCAATAAAGCAGCATCTACATCCTCGTGAGTAGGTTTCCCCTCATACGCTTCACACTTTTGCTTTATTCATTTTCTTTGATTTTATTTCGAGCCGTCCATATTGAACCCACCGACGAGTTTACTAAGTTGAAATGCTTACACACTTCACTTTTCTTTACACCGCTTTCTAACATATTGACCACTGCCAGTTTTGTTTATAAGGTTATTGCTTTACGCTTAAGCCTTGCCATTTCGTTCTCTAAGAGATCAAACTCAAAACTGATTTGATGTTTCTGCTTGCATTTTGCTTGCAAGCTATTAAACAACCTCATTAGTCGACAATTACCAGAAAACCCGTCTAATCTCCTAAACGAAGGAAATTATAATATCGTCAACATAATGACTTATTAAGCGAGGTATGATGACTTATTATCCGAAGTAATAATACATAGAGTATATGAGCCTTGGGTTGGGACCAAGCCATTTTGACTTACTAACCGAGTTCGACTGTAATTGCATCAAAAATAAAAATAATAATAATATAACATTCCTAAACTATCTCAAAGTAAGTAGAGTATAGACAGGTACTTTCTTATCAAAGAATTCTTTGATAAGGAAGTACCCGTCTACACTCTACGTAAGAATTCCCTTATCCTTGGACTCTACATTTCGTTATCCCAAACGAATTCGCAATATAATGCAACACAAAAGTCCTTTCTCTCGCAACTAAACCACCATCTTATTTCTTGATCGTATATTTACTTTGTTCTTGGTCCGACTTTACGTGCTCCCTAACGTCGTACCTGGTGACGTTCGGCGATGATCGCATTCACCATTATCTCTGATGATGGTGTGTCCTTCTGTGCCGAAAAAAAAATTCTTTACCACATATACTAACGGGACACAGTCTTGGTTCGACTACAAGCTCAAGTGGGACCCGAAGGAATATGGCGGTGTCGAGATGCTGCACGTCCCCTCGGACCATATATGGCGACCGGACATCGTCCTCTATAACAAGTAAGTCATGCAGATGGTATAAATTATAAACTATTCTGCGCAAAATGAATATGTATTGGAAATTGTATAATAGACTAGACAATATACAACATAAGTTGGTTAATGACTTTAGTAGAGTATTGTTAAAATGTTTTATATGGAATTTTACTATGCAATAGAGGAAAAACAATAAATGAAATTTATACAAGAAGATACATATATATTTCTACATTTTCAACTAATACAATGCAATATAAAACGTGAAATTTATTGTAGAATTTAATCGTAAATAGAGTGTTGTTTAAAATTTAATGAAGATTCCTCTTTTATCTATATTAACTACAAATATAAATTCACATAGGAATTCTCTAGTAGTTCTCATATTTTTCTAATAGAAAAATCTAATTTACATCAGCGTCATGAACGTGTGCGATATTTTTTAGCGGGTTAAACAATCGTTTGAATGCTTCATATTTAAGTTTTTTTTTAATGTTTCTTGCTACACTTCCTCCAGACCTCACTTCTTTTCAATACTTCTTTATTCATATATCATTTCATGCAATGATTTATATTTCTGAATTTCCCTTTTATTAAATAATATCATTTTATATAATATATTGTCTTCGCTACCTATATTACCTAGTATTGTGACTTTTAAGATGGAACGAGATGGAAATGAGAGTAACAAATCACCCTTGAAAATCAAGACGAAATTGACATCTTTGAGAGTCTCGATTGTACAGCAAGATAATATTATTTTTGGAGTAAATGTTTGAATTAAGATTTAAAAAAAGTAGAAACCATGGGGTAAATTGGCCAAGTTTTTGAGTTTAAAGTTACAAAAATCATGACGAAAGGATATACCAAATGTATTGGGGTTTAAATAATGTATACCTACATACATACACAAAATAAAAGTGGTGCCATATATAAAATTAAAATGAATATTTTATAGATTAAAAAATAAAAGTGGAGACATTTCAGGATGCTTTGAATATTTTAATTTGGAAAATGAAAGGATTTTAAATCTCTCGGGGAGTTTGAGATGATTACGAGATTACAATTTTAGAATCCCGTCGAGATCTAAAACGAGTGCTATTTTACGGCTTGAGCGATATGGAGACCAAACTTTTTTATTTCCCGTCTCGTATGACAAAGATACAATACAAGGTCCCATGAACAAAAAAAATCGTATAACCTTCTGTTATCAAAATTATATTTCATCAAAATTCCTTTTATCTTACAATTGTGCGAGGATGGTAATTTCCTATAGATATGGGGTTAGGTAGAAGAAACCGAAAATGTTTATGGTCAAATTCCTACAAACGCCCATTGTCCATCGCCTTCCTCTTGCACGAAGCACTTATTTCTTGCACATGTAACTTTGTTTCCTCGGGGTGATCATGCAATAAAATGCAGGCTTCTGCATTCTGAATTTCTGTACTTTCACCAATTGGGTCATCTGGGTTATTGTTAATTTGGTAATTGACACGATCTTTAAATATATGGGAACCTATATCTATGTCTTCTTCTTCAATGTTTGATTTCAATTGGAAATATTTCTTTTCAATATCAGTAACGAGGGATTAAGGAGCTTCTTTTCTTGGAGACCGAGCCTTATAGGAATTTATATGTACCTTTGTAGGAATTTGACCATCATTAACTCGACTACCTGGAAATTATATGAATATATATACACCCCAATTATGTTCCTTCTAAATTTACCCGATGTTCTTATTCAAATCCTCCACCTTAACTTCGCTCAATTTCTGTTGACGCACTAACATTTCTGACTTGATTTGTCCTCAGGTGTTTTATGTTGACCTACCAATTTTCGGATTGCACTTCCGTAAATCAATTTAGGTACAAATATACGCTTGCTGTAATTACATTCGTTATTAATCTAAATATCTTTACTGTATGAGCTGACATACTTCCTCTGAAGTACTATTTTACGTCCGTACTTCAAGGTATAAACGAACACAATTTAACTATAACAGAACTAGCTTCATTTCTTTGATAATCCAGTTTTTTCAAATTTAGCTACGCTACTAAATTTAGACAAGCTAAACGCAAGAATACGTATAGAAGTATACGCATGCGTAATTGCCATGAGGTATGTAGCTATCTTCATATTCTTAATTTCTAAATTTGTAAGTACATCCTCAGTGACCCATAGATTGCTGATGAGATGGTAATATTCCTCTTGAAACTGGTATCAATAAAACAAATATCTAATTATCTAGGTATCTAATTAATCAACAAAACATAATTTTGATGCACTAATTATCAAGAAATATCTAGGAAACAATGACAGCAAACTTCTTATCAAATTGTCCTCTTCTTCGCAGCGTATTCTATAATTAAATATCTATGCCAAACCTGTGTCTAAGAGTAAACCAGCTATAAACACGCAATTCCTCCAACTTGTCTTTCTCTTTGGATCAGTGCGGATGGTAACTTCGAGGTAACATTGGCAACGAAGGCCACCTTAAATTACACTGGCCGCGTCGAGTGGAAACCGCCTGCCATATACAAGAGCTCCTGCGAAATCGACGTGGAGTACTTTCCATTCGATGAACAAACCTGTGTCATGAAGTTTGGCAGTTGGACGTATGATGGATTCCAGGTGAGTCGTACACTGTACTAATTCTTACGAGCTAATTGCTCTTGAACTGTTCCTTGGAGATCGCCCATAATGTCAATCTATATCCCGAGATAATTACTATGACTTGGTCTAACCTGACCTTCCCAAATTCACTTGTCCTTTCAATCCGTTTTGTCTCTAAAAGTACCTACTTATATCAGAGCCAGACAATGACGCATTCCAAAGATATGCCTTAAAAATCTTTTCATAATTTCTAAATGAATGTTAAACCTTAAAATTCGCACATTTTCTTCGACTGCCTGTGCAATTTTACATCTTCTATCCAGATTACCTTTCATCAATTAATTTTTATTGAAAATCAATGCACTTTTCTAAAAATATCCAGTCGGAAAATGTGATTTGTGTATCAAGCTTTATTTAATCCACATATTTTGCTTTCGAATGTATTGTGTTTTTCTGTTGTTAATTCCAAAAACGTTTCGGTCAGTTTAGAGATTATACGGCTCTTTTGTCATGCGGTATCTGCGCCAATCTACAACATTACTGTTTTATGCAAAATATATTTAGGGCAGTTAAATTACATGTTATTATTTTCCTGTTTTTGACAGTCTGGAAAAATTACGTTGCTATTAAAAAAATGCTAATTGTAAATCAGAAACTTGTTTTTATATTTTTTAAATATTTTTTTCCCTTCTTTTTACGAATTAAACTTAAAATAAAAATTCTTCGTGTTATGTATTCTTTTGAGGAATAAATTTTATACTGACCCAAACTGCCTTGAGTTATCTTTTGCTATTCCGTGCAATTCTTTACAAACCGTAATGATACATTTTGCAATTCGAGATATATTTTTCTTTTTGGATTTGTTCGCAACCTCAAAATCTAGCTTAATTGCGTAATGAAAAAGATATGTGAATGTGCTAGAAAACGAGAAAAAAATCGGAATTGAAAATGTGAACCGAAACAGTAAAGACCGTAGTATTATTTACTTACCCCTAAAAGGGAATAATGTAATTAAGAAACAAGTAAATATATTTATTTTCGATTTATTTATTTATTTCACTTGAGTATAACAAATAAATTTACACAAATTGCTTGCAATAAAATAACATATAAATCATAATATAATTTTTGTAGGCCACCTAAATGGTTTCGGAATTTCATGCATTAATTTTAGTTGTTTCATCTTGTAGATTGATTTCTTATAAAAAAAAATTTTAAGTTCTTCACACACTACATTTTTATAGCTAACAAAATGTTCCATTTTTCAATATGCATTTTTTCGCATTAAGTTAAAATCATACAACAAAGAAGTAGCTGTATTATATATATATATATATATATCTTACGTTCGGTTTCCGGTTCCCTAGAATTTTTTTTTAATGAGTAATCCATGCCAAAAAAATATTACATTTGTTGCAATTGTTTTTCATTTTTCAATTTATGGAAAAATGATATTAACAAAAGTTAGTTAAAAAATTATTGAGGCCATAAAAATTTTCTACTGATATGTCATTGTATAATGTTTAATTGTATAATTATAATGTAGCTTCAATTTTGTTTCTAATGACAATTACATTTGTTATAACAACAATATTTTCAAAATATAATTGTATATTTCACACATATTTTATTTCATCAAATTCATCAACATTAATATTAATTTAAGATAAATAGTGCACATACAATAAAATATCAATTAAAAAAAAATTTCCCTCGATATTTAATGAAGATAGTAATTCCCCATATTTAGCATTTGTTAATAGCATTTTTCTATAAACAATAGAAAAAGGAAACTATTAAAAAACTGTTGGAAAAATTAATAAGTGTAAAAATCGAGTCAATTTGAATTAGAAATTAGTGATTAAATTGTACTAATTTGTTGAAGGAAAATTGATAAATGTAATGCAGGCTTTACTTAAAAGACGTTTAAAACGCCTTAGAATATCTTTTTTGAATTTTTACATGAAATTAATTTTAAAATATTTGTTATTACGATTTAATTATTATAATGGAACTTAGCTATTTAAGGGTAAAACTTTAAAAATCAGATATATCTGTTGGTAAATTATACAAAAATAATAGGTGTAATTTTGCTTTATGTAAACCATCTTTTTTGTATAATAAATTGGAACTTTTACATTTTAAACATTTGAATATTAGTAGCTAATATGCTTCATTGGTATAATCTTATACAAGGTGTTAATTAATCATGATTGTAAATACGTGCATTTTTTCAGTATTTAAAAATAAAATATCCTATATTTTAGTAATCTGTTGTTTGTATAATTTTCATTATATTTCTCTTCCTGTTATGGTTGTGTGTAACTTATAAATGGTTGTAAAATAAGCCAAAGTTTTTCATTTTTAAATATTTATTTGTTTTTATAAAAATATGTATACGCTTTCAGGCTTAAGAACCTCTATTTAAGAAATCCAATTTTCAGATTATGCACGAATTAATTAGAAATTCCGAATTTAGGTGACCTAATATTTTTTGAATGTATGGGACCTGTTGACTTGTCAACATTTTTGCGGGTGCCGCAAAGAAGTGGTTGCCATTACCACCATATTCTTTTGTCGTATTCATAGTACAAATAAAACTCTTCATAATCACAAAACTACAATAATTGTTCTTTCTTTAAGTTTTAACATTACTTTATATTAAATTACTGTTAGCACTTTATAAAATATATTTCTTTAGACTTATGTTTTATAGGAAACTGCAATTATTGTTAAACTAAGTCTGCAATTATTGTTTAAAATCATTATTTCAACGAATTGTAGCTTTGGTGCACATCCATTAAAATTAATGGCCATTTTTGCACTTAGTAATTGCACTATTCTTTAGTATGCGCAAAAGCGATAGTTCAAAAGTCTCAAGTTTAAAAAAAAAAAATGTTGTGCATGTTTACTTGTTGGACCATTCTATTGTTTTCTTGTTTCGCTCATTATTGACGATGACATAACATTGATGCAAATCGCAATCGTTTTACAAAGTATAAAATAGTACGAATATAACATTTTACAAATACCGGTGTTATGGAAAATAATATATAATTGTATTTGAACAAGTTGAAATATTTTATCTGTTCATTAGCGCTTGACCACACTGTCGCGATTGAGATTTCATTTTGCCACACAAATGCATGTTTTTCATTCTTTAACTGAAGATTACACGACGATTCATTGTTTTGGCTGAAAATGATAACAATTGCATCTCCTATTCATGTTATGTAGCGATGGCAAACTGTAGGTCACTTTGCGGACCTAGTTCGTAGTTCGCAGTTCATTTCAGTGTACCGTTCACGAACTATAGGTCGTGAACTACTACATCTTTTAAAAATGAACTAGTTCACCACCTATATGACCAAATACTGCACATACTGAAAATAATCTCTTTTTTTTCTCAATATAAAAATATTAAATGGTAAAAAATAAATAAATTGAAATATTACAATACTTATTTTGAATTAAGAATGAGGAAGAAAAGACAATAATGTTTATAATTTATACAAAACATATATATAAGGAAATATAATCTTCTCTAGGTACTCACGATTATTTATATGAAGTTTTAAAATACTTATTGGTAATTACTGATGAAAATATTTACTACTTTAGTAACACTTGAAAATTAAATCTACAAACTATAATAAAATGAACTAGACAGAATCGTTTTGTTTGGTGTTATAATTTATATTTTCTTTTCCGAATCTTCTCTGTTCAAACTTCAAAGCATTGATTTGATATTAAGTGATTGCATTGCACTCAGTATGAAATAGAAGAACTATAAGATTTAGATGTTTATTTTTGCATTATTGCAAAAATTTGCTATGGCATGACATATTTAAAAACATATCTAATCTTGCGAATGTATTAGTTATATTATTTCAAATGAAATCTGATACCAACATTTAAATATCGCATCGAGTTTCCTATTTCGTTTCGTTCACCAACACACTTTATCGCTAAATAAATGTTAGTACTGTATATGTAATGTATACTATACTGCATCGTTTACGCGTCGTTGTGATTTAGTACACGACGGGTTCAGGACCTAGTACAAGTACACCGTGCACCATGTAGTTTATAGTTCACGAACTAGGTCATAGTGACCTATAGGTCGTTGCAAAACATCGTCACAGTCATTTGATTGAACCGTTCAGAGTGAACGGTTCGCGAGTGAACTACACATCGCTAATGTTATGGTAAATCTGTTTTGCTAAGATATTTTTGCAATCTTACAAATATAGTTGGTTACAATAAAAACCATTGTATCTTCTAACTTGCTCTTGCGGTGATAAAACCGCAATCGCATTACTGTGGCCTGGCGCTTAGAATATATACTTTGAAAAGAACAATACATTGCATTAATGTGCAATAACATTATATGCGATATGAAAATGTTTATACGATAAACAGCGTTCTCGAAATGTATTTCGTGTTTCATATTTTCTCTTAACTAAGACACTTTAGCATCTTCAGCGCGATTCTTTCCAATTTTCACAGCTACTTGCATATATATAAAATAAAATAATTGTATATAAACAACAATTCCGTATATAGGCACATCTAAATTGTGTGCTTTAAAATTTGCAAATAAAATACATATACATAGTTACGTATAGCGAAATCTACAGAATTCTATTTTATTTTACACTCTTTTTGACCAATCCAACTACATTGTCTAGAAGAACACGGTAGGGAATGTTTTTAAAAGTTTGTTTAATGCAATTCCAAGAAAAATCGATTAGTACATTATTTAGTAAACGACTTCGACAATTTGGACAAGTAGCTTGTTTTGTTATCCATTTCTTTAAACAACCAGCATGAAAGCAATGTCCACAAGGAAGTTCCACAGGCATATTGATGGCGTTATTCTTATTACCAGAGCTGATTATTGACTCTATACAAATGGTGCATTTTATTTCGTGTACTTCATGTCTAAAAAATAATAAGTCTATTAACAAAGTTAAAAAATACAACTAATATAGGTAAACTAAATAAAAAACTAAATTAATTAAAAAAAAAAAAACTTCCCTACTAACGATTGGCTTTCCATATAAATTTTATATAAATTGCAAAGCGTAAAAAAAGCCACCAAAGAAATCTGTCGGCAATATTTATTTTATTTTTATTGTTTTTATATTATTTAATATGAACTGCATTTGCTTCTTGTTTGTTTAGTAATATACTAAAATCAAAATCTACTAATTCTTTTGTTAAATATATTTTTATATATTATTATTTAATCATACGTTTTGCACTAATTTCTTTTTAAACAAACTATACATTTTTATTATTTCAAGAATAGTTCTTCTATGGTAGTAGACAAAATGTTATTCGAAAAGGTATTATGCTAAAAATAAGAGAAGATCATACTGTAAAAATGTAAAAAAAACGAAGATTGTATATTAGAATTAGCAAACTTTTACTTGTATCCGTATTTGCGCGCGAAAAAATGATGGGTAAATTTTATATAATGTCATGTCCGTAAAAATATTGATCGTTATCGATCGCACAGAATTAAATTTAAGGCAATTTACACAATGCTGATTAAAGTTTTTTGTGAACTTGAAATTTGAAAATTATTTATTAAATTACAGCTGGGAAGTACAGAATTACAAATAGCATTTATTGACGTATGAAATTAAACAATTTAGTTTGGCAGTATATTTAGTTATCTTTGATAGCGGATATCAAAGATATTGCGAGATTTGTCCAAAGAAATATTTTTGCAAAAAAAATTCTTAGAATTGATTTTCCGCAGTTTTCGGTGACTAAAAGATTGAAGAGTAACATTACTATGACAGTTAGAAGACAGGTCATCTGCTTTGTCATATACCATATGCAAATATACTCCTTCGTTACTTCCATTTATTGAAACGCAGAAATTTACTAAAGTTATTTCCTGTTCTAGCGAAAAATCCAAAATTTACAATTAATGACGAACATAAGGGAAAATAATAGTTAGAATTTTTTTTATACAAGTTTACAAATTAATATAGAATTTGATCAATAACTTTGCCATCAGAAATCAATATTAATTATATTTTAATTATTGTATTTTTTGTATATTGGCTATAAAAATTTAATATTCGTTTCAGAGAGCAAATTAGGTATGTATAGAGAGCAAAGTTTATAATAAAGTCGCCTATGATTTTTTAAATGCAAATAATTCTTGGAAGGTATTCTAATATATTATTATTTCTTCCGTTTCTGAATTCTTTTTAATTATGTCAAAAAAAGGTTCATTTAAATTTTTGTCCAAATTATTGCCCAATCGACAAACTTATTTTAAAATATAAGATTACAAAAGTTTCCGTATAAAAAAAACTGGACTGAAAAAGTCAGTCACTCGAATATTAGAATTGACTATTTGTTGCCTGTATGTAAGATAAATTTAATATTTTTACTAATATACGGAACTGTTTAAATTTTGAAAAAAATTCGTTAAGTATCGACAATATCTTGAAAAAACACGAGAAGGAAAAACCATATTTGTATGTTAGTTTTTTTTGGTATAAGACAAAATTTTACATATCCATGAGAATTATAATGTGGTGGCTCCGGAAAATGTTCGTCCTTTGATTTGTGCGGCTACGTAATGAAAAACAACACATTGGATGCATTTTGGCAACATTGTGCACAAATCGACGTGAAAATGATCACTGTTTTTGCATTATTCATAACCGTGTAATTTGAAACTTTCGAGCCATAATAAAAATCAGTTTTTGATGGGACTATTAAATGTTTAAAGTGAACGTAAAATACGAAAGTGTAGACTCACCTAGCCCTCTTCACCAGATTATTTGATACTTCATCAGCGACCATTTTAACAAACGCCGAAGTTATCGTTACAAATGCTACTATTACGTACAGTATTGCTTTCAGTAAATAATGCGTTGCCATTATTCTGTTGCAAATATATTGTTTATTATCAATAATATGCTTATTATAAACTAACTCGCAGTCGTCTCGAGACAGTTGATACAATAATAAAAATTGGATTTAATAGATAACAGATAAATAAGATTAATGATTTGGATTACGTTTTAGCGGAAACCGCAACACGATTTATTTCTTTTAATTGATCGACACATTCCCAGAATTATCAATTTTTATAACATATATGTAAATTTAGTAGATAAAATGTATTAAATATATAATTGAATTTCTCAACTGTACTGAATATAGGTATAGATTATAAGGATAGGAGAATAATTTTTAATTTATATAAACACCAAACTGCCTTAGTTAGAATTGAGGGGGAAGAAGACGTAGCAAAAATAGGGAAGGGAGTTCGGCAGGGATGTACACTTTCACCGTTATTATTTAATCTATATATAGAAGATGCAATAAACAAAGTAAAAGAAGAGTATAGTGTAGGTGTGAATGTACAGGGAGAGAAAATATATATGCTGAGATTCGCCGACGATATAGCTATATTGGAAGAAAGCGAAAAGAATTTAGAAAGGGTATTGAATGGTATGCAGGCAGTATTGACTAGGGATTTTAACATGAAAATAAATATAGGTAAAACTAAAGTGATGAGGTGTGACAAAAACGAATGCAGTAGAAAAATGAGGATCTCAATAGGAGATAATAGAATCGAAGAAGTGCCAGATTTTTGTTATTTAGGCAGTAGAATCACAAAAGATAATCGAAGCAAGGTAGATATGAAGTGTAGGATAGCACAGGGTAGGAAGGCATTCGTAGAAAAAGAACAGATTTTAAGATCAAATATTGACTTGGGTATTAGAAAAAGATTACTGAAGGTATATGTTTGGAGTGTAGCACTGTACGGGTGTGAGGCGTGGACTATAGGAAAGGAAGAGAAGCGTAGATTAGAAGCACTTGAAATGTGGTGTTATAGGAGGATGATGAGGATTGGTTGGGAAGATAAAGTAACAAATGAAGCTGTACTAGAGTTAGTAGGGGAGAAGAGAAGTATCTGGAGAGTGTTACAGCGTAGGAGAGACAGATTAGTAGGGCATATTCTTAGGCATGGGGGGATTATGCAATTGATCATAGAAGGTAGAGTGGAGGGAAAGAGAGGGGTAGGTAGGCCTAGATTGGAGTATGTGAGTCAGATAGTTGAAGACGTTGAGATGAATAGCTATAGGGAGATGAAGGGATTAGCTCAGGATAGATCGGCATGGCGTGCTGTTTCCAACCAATCTTTAGGATTGCGGACTCTTTAATAATAACTGAATAATGAAAATATTACAGTTTGAATTATTTTACTGGCTAATTATATAATAGACTTTACATATATTTGTTAATTTTACCTTTTTGGTTTAGCATAATCTGACCTAAGGAGACTTATTTATATTTCGTGAATTATGTAATTAGAAGTCAGGTCAGTGTAGTCAAATATATGATGTTGAATTGGAATAGTAAATACGTTAAGTATTGAAAAAAACATTGTGTACAATCGAAGATAATAATAATAAATGTCTTTATTGATGTAATTGCAAATACATAGATTTTAATATACATAAAATTAAATGGTACATCAAAAGGCGAAGTTCGTGGACTTCATATGCAATATGAAGCCCTTGCTTTTCAATTTAACCCATGAAAAATAAATTAAAAAATTAAAAATATGAAAAATAAATATCTATATAGATATAAATCTAAATAAATAAGAGAACACTCATTTGAGAAATAACTGAACATAAAGATTTTTTGCTTAGAATTTTTTCACCACAACTATTATACATAGAGAAATCAAATGAAGATAAAATCACATCAAATATACAGGGTAGGGGAAAAAGCACTGAGGATACTACGTGAATTAGTAAATTACAACAGAAGCCAGTTTTCAAGTTCTAAACATAAATTAAATATATGGTTACAATGCATACAAGGAACTTAGCAGATAATTTCTAGTTTGTGATTTAAATTTAGGTATACTATAATTTAAAAAATGATTTGAGTTAACACCGGTTTTAAAATGTAAGGGAAGGTTATTAAATAATTTAGAGATATTATAAGAAAAGCTTTTCTCATATTATTTACTAGAGTGTTGCGGAGGTGTAATTGTCACCCTGTTCCTAATATTTATATTATGGACATCAGTCCCGAAACTAATTTTATTAAATAAATAGATTGGTACACGTTCTTTTAGTTAGTTAGAGAGTCCGCAATCCTAAAGATTGGTTGGAAACAGCACGCCATGCCGATCTATCCTGAGCTAATCCCTTCATCTCCCTATAGCTATTCATCTCAACGTCTTCAACTATCTGACTCACATACTCCAATCTAGGCCTACCTACCCCTCTCTTTCCCTCCACTCTACCTTCTATGATCAATTGCATAATCCCCCCATGCCTAAGAATATGCCCTACTAATCTGTCTCTCCTACGTTGTAACACTCTCCAAATACTTCTCTTCTCCCCTACTAACTCTAGTACAGCTTCATTTGTTACTTTATCTTCCCAACCAATCCTCATCATCCTCCTATAACACCACATTTCAAGTGCTTCTAATCTACGCTTCTCTTCCTTTCCTATAGTCCACGCCTCACACCCGTACAGTGCTACACTCCAAACATATACCTTCAGTAATCTTTTTCTAATACCCAAGTCAATATTTGATCTTAAAATCTGTTCTTTTTCTACGAATGCCTTCCTACCCTGTGCTATCCTACACTTTATATCTACCTTGCTTCGATTATCTTTTGTGATTCTACTGCCTAAATAACAAAAATCTGACACTTCTTCGATTCTATTATCTCCTATTGTGATCCTCATTTTTCTACTGCATTCCTTTTTGTCACACCTCATCACTTTAGTTTTACCTATATTTATTTTCATGTTAAAATCCCTAGTCAATACTGCCTGCATACCATTCAATACCCTTTCTAATTTCTTTTCGCTTTCTTCCAATATAGCTATATCGTCGGCGAATCTCAGCATATATATTTTCTCTCCCTGTACATTCACACCTACACTATACTCTTCTTTTACTTTGTTTATTGCATCTTCTATATATAGATTAAATAATAACGGTGAGAGTGTACATCCCTGCCGAACTCCCTTCCCTATTTTTGCTACCTCTTCTTCCCCCTCAATTCTAACTAAGGCAGTTTGGTGTTTATATAAATTAAAAATTATTCTCCTATCCTTATAATCTATACCCGTTTCTTTTAAAATTCTAAACATTATGTCCCAATCTACATTGTCAAATGCCTTTTCTAAGTCTACAAAAGCTATGCAAGTTACCTTTCCTACCCTATTTCTTTTTTCTACTACCGTTCTTAGTGCTAGAATCGCCTCCCTCGTCCCTCTGTTTTTCCTAAAACCAAACTGATCTTCTCCTAGCCTTTCCTCTACTTTATTTTCTAATCTCCTATAAATAATCTTTAACAATATCTTCGATGCATGTGATAGTAGGCTAATGGTCCTATAGTTCTCACACAAATTAGCTCCTATTTTCTTCGGCATTGTTACTATTCTACTACGCTGAAAATCCTGTGGTACTTCACCCTTCTCATATATTTTACAAACTAACCTGTATAATCGCTCCTGCATTTTTTCCCCTGCGTGTTTTATTAATTCGGCTGGTATCATATCAATCCCCGCTGCTTTGTTATTCCGTAAATCATTTAATGCTCTATGAAACTCTGACCTAAGTATGCTAGGACCTAAGTCATCCTCATCTATCTGTTCCACATTTTCTAGCTCCTCCATGTCCTGCCTACCTTTATATAAATCTTCAAGATACTCCTTCCATCTTCTAGCTTTTTCCTTATTTTCTGTGAGTTCCTTACCCTGCTTATCACATATAATGTTACCCTTTGGTTTTACTTTAGAAAAATGTGACTTAATTTTCCTGTAGCCCAAATCTACTTTACCTCTTCTCATATCCTCCTCAATATCCTCACAATTTCCTTTTATCCACTCTTCTTTCGCTAGCTTGCATTTCCTATTAATTAAGTTCCTTAGTTCCTTATATTTTTTCTGTCCTGCTTCTGTGTTTCCAATTTTAATTTTCCTTCTTGCTTCTATCATTTTAACTATTTCTTCCGTGATCCATTCCCTCCTACCTGCCCTTTTATTTGTGCCTAATACTTCATTTGCTGCTGTAGTTAACCCATTTCTGATTTCCCTCCATTCGCAATCTATGTCGTTCCTAGATGTTCCATTAGCCATGATTTCTACTTTCTGCTTGTACTTTTCATATACATCAGCTAATTTTAACCTATCGACATCTACTCTGACCTGTTTAGACTTCTGTAATTTCTTGAATTTGACCTCTGAGTCCAGGACTACTAAATTATGGTCACTATCAATATCTGCTCCAGGGTAACTCTTACAATTCTTAATCTGGTTCCTAAACCTCTCTTTAACCAGTATGTAATCTATCTGATACCTCCCTATATCTCCTGGCATTTTCCACGTATATATCCTGCGCTTGTGATTCTGAAAAAGCGTGTTTGCTACCACTAGCTTATTCCTAATACAAAACTCTACCAATCTATCCCCTCTATCATTACGTGTTCCTATTCCATATTCTCCTACTATTGAAACTTCCTTTCCCTTACCTACTACGGCATTCCAATCTCGGGTTACAATTAGATTATCCTGTCCTTTAACGTTTGCTAACCTAGATTCAATCTCCTCATAAATGGATTCTACCTCCTCATCATCGTGACTTGAAGTTGGCATATATACTTGCACTATAACTGTGTCCGTTGGCTTCGTGTCTAATCTAATAGTTATAATTCTATCACTAACTTGGCAATAACTCTTTATTCTACATCGTTCTTTTATAATAGTGTAATACATGGTCAAGCTATGCAGAAGTCGTCTTTGTTTCAATTTAAGAGTAGCGAGTGAAAAATATATTTGAGAAAGATGGTCTCGCCTTCTTAAGCCAAAAATATATCTAATGCAAGAGTTTTGAACCTTCTGAATCTTATATTGTATAGCTTTATTTATGCAAGGGCCATACAATGTGTCACAAAAGTTAATATTGAAAGTACAGTGATTCGCAGAGCATAGTTCTTACCCTACGTGACAGAAGATGGCGATTGGAAAATAAGAGTTTTAGATTACCGTAACATTTGCTAATGCATTTATTTACATGCGCTTCAAAATTAAAATCTGAGTCCATTAATAACCCGAGATTTCTTACTACCGGCTTACTTTGTAACAAATTATCTTTGATAAAAATACGAATAGAGTCGTCAAGAACAATACGTTGAGTTTTACGGCCAAATAAAATTAGCTCAGATTTCGATGGATTAATTTTTAAACAATGATCCTCAGCAACACTTATAAATTTTGATAGTTCCGAATTAATAACATTATTTGCCCGATCTATGTCTGCCGCTTGAAATGAATAGTATATTTGTGTGTCGTCTGCATAAAAATGGTGAGCACAATGCTCAATACACGAGCTCAAATTTGAAGTATAAATTGTGAAAAGTAAAGGACCAAGGATTGAGCCCTGTGGAACACCACATACGATATCTGCGGGATCAGAGATTTTATCATTAAGTACTACTCGTTGGCTACTAGATGATAATTTTACAATTCTGTTATATTTTAACTGTAAATACAAAGAGAATTTATTTAAAAGTAATCATTACGGCGGTAAATAACTGTATAGATCATCAAAAAGCTTTTGCGCAAATTATTTGTAAGTAAAATGCGCATTTCGAGTAAACATAAAATTCTTTCTGCATTTTCCCATATGTTCTTTAGATAAAAAATTAAAACCCAAGGATTTGCATAATATATAATATGATTTTCGTTCCACCAAGAAATGGATAAATGAAGAAAGATATAATATTCCATTATGTGAAATGCACCTGATTTTTCTGAATTTTTTTTACCACAATTTTCTTTTTAAAATACTTATTTTCTAGAACTATTTAACTAACGCTAAATTTCCTGCAGTAATATTACACCTTCTTAATTTGTTTAAATGTCGATAAATATACTGCTGATTGTTTTTATAATACATATTGCAAAATTTGTATATAAAATTATTTATAAATCTATTTCAATTGATTACAACATCATATAAAAATATACATTTTAATATGTTTTTTCGCAATTTATGTTTCGCGATTTTGTTGTTATTCATATACAGATGTTTAAAAGATAAACATCTAGGGTTATAGGATTATGAATTCGTACTATTGAAATTAATTGTATATTAATTTATAATATTATTATATGATAAATTAAAAAATGACATCATTTATTGTAGATAAAAAAACAACTATTTGTGACGATTTTCTATTGTCCTTGAAATATTTTATTTTACACATTTTATTAAGCTTATGCTAGATCCGTATTCAATTTATTGCTTCGCAATTTGTTGCTTCCAATCAGTGGCGGCTCGTGCATTTCAATCTGGGGAGGCGCATTTCTTAAAAAATAACATAATAGTGAGAAATCTTACCTAAAATGGATGCAAAATGATTATATTCAATCATTTCTTGATAGTGAATTCCACTCTTCTATCTTTCATTGATATAAACTTTTCCAAAACTTTTTCGTTAAAATTGTACATATCTCGCACCACATTTTTATTAATACACATCATCGCCAACACGTTTAAACGATCATTACCCATAGCATTTCGCAAAAAAGTCTTGATTCTTTTAAGTGTTGAAAAACAACGCTCTGATTCAGCAGTGGTCATCAGGGTTGTTAAAATAATTTTAAGTATTTTTATAGTTTCCGGGAAAGTTTCACTCAGATTATTTTGTAGCAATAACGGAAAAAAATTTGTGTCTCCAATTATTTGATAAAAATCCGGACGCGAGTAAATGACTTCTAATTCAGTTTTAATCTGGTTTTATTCAAAAATGTATATGCATGACACACGGCTTTCAAAAGGTCCACTGGAAAATGTTTAGATAATGTTGGCATCGATTTCGTGTTAAATAACTCAGGGGCTTGTAGATGGCCACGACATGAGAATCTGTCCTTCATCTGTGTTATAATTTTTTTTATAAATGTCTCTTGTATAACGCCGCGTAAATGTCCGGTTTTGAGCACTTCTTGCACAAGTTTGCGATAAATGGCCTACCTAATTCTTTAATTTTTACTTTGTCCACAAGAGAAAGTCTACAAAACTCTATTTTCAATAAAGAACTAACACTATTCATTTTGATTAAATTATTTCTATTAAATATATTCTTGGAGAAACACGTGGCAAAATCGTAAATACACAGAACAAATGCTACTATCTAATCTGGCTATTCTATATCAATTTATATACATATATATATACTCTCTGTATATATATATACTACTCTCTGTTCTCGCTGAACTCCTCTAGGACGTTAAAGAAGCGCGACATCGAATAGATGATATACAACATCGGTCGCCTGCACTCTATGATACACTCATCTCATTGCATATGTACTGTATATATGTATTTAACTTGTACTGGCAATGGATAGCCGCTGGGAATCTGTGACACATATTAGACGATGAAGCAAGGTACGAACCGAAGAAACAGAACATATACTGCATACGGTCGCTTTCACCGATTGCTTGCAATAGAGTGAGATGAGTGCTATGCATTTAACCTGTACTGTGTGGCTGGGTGGCGCTGGACACCCAGCGGCACCAATTTAGCGATATATCTATACCACGCGAACGATAGATACAGATAGATGCAGCATCGGTCGCTGCTTTGACTTGCAACGGATACCACAACGAACGCTACATCGTGTCGTGTTGATTGTTATCGCGGCGCAAGCTTTATCTTTTAGGAAAACTAATGCCGAGATAAAATATCGCAATACAGTTATATATCTACGGTGATGCGCTCAATGTTCAGGAGGGGCGCGCGGCCCTGCGGCCTGCATAAGGAACCGCCACTGCTTCCAATAAATTTCATCAAGAACCTTGATGAAATTTGTTGGATGAATTCTTTTTTAAAATTTCATTGTATAAACACTATCGATGTTTTTCTAACGGGGCATTCTTCTATCGACAATTTTCACAGCATTTTATGGTCACAAATCCATTCAAATTCAAGGAAGACCGGTAAAAATTTTAACTGTCCAGCACTATATAATATAAATGTAATATATAATAATCTGGACTGAACTACCAGTACACTTCACAATTATCTGTATCTATTGGTTACTCCGCATCGAACCACAAGTGAAGACGCTCCACTGAAATGTCTGTTTGCAGTTATATATTGGTTATAATGTATTATGTGCAATATGTTTCGCGTTGATATCTTCCTTTGACATGGTGGTCTTTGATTGTGAAGTTGTAACATGTTAGTTTACGCTATGCGTGCGCTGCAAAGCGTGCGCCATCTGTGCGCTTTGAATATCATTTGTGTTTAATTAATAAGTATGAATATTCATTGGGAAAGGATTCGCAGAAAGGGTACCTGTGTACACCACAACATTTTAAGTTGTAATGTATGCACAAATAGCATTTGTCGCAACTAAGCCGCGCTTCTGCAATCATTTTTCAAATATCGGAATGGATATCAATTGAGAATCATAAAGACTACAGAAGAAATTTTTTGAATGTTGTAAAAATTGCCTTAAGTTGTATTCATGCTGTCTCTGGTGGCGAATGCAGTACTAATAAAAAAAACTTGCATTTTCTTCATTTATCCATTTGAAATGTCGAAAAACATATTTGTGGAAAACACGAAATTCTCATTTATATGATTAATTTATTTCAATTACCTGCTATGAGAATTTGTGAAGGTAATTTAGTGCTAAAATTGTTAAAAAAATATATATTAAATTTTTATATTGTTAAAAATGTTAGACACATATTTTTCTTTTATACATACATATGTTTCTGGTTGCCAGAAATGCCGACAATTCTCTTGTTTGTGTACTCGCGATAGGTTACGATATTTTGATGCTCTTATTTCGATACAATTTCCGCCACGATAAACGCGTTCATTAATTTACTCTTCGGGCGATAAATTCGAGCATTTCGACGTGATGGTTAATGCTTACATAACTTTTGTCTTGCCCTGACGTTTACGAACGCAAAAACAGCCCATCTATGAATATGTCTACTGTAATAAATAAATAATCGATTCATAAATATTATTACTATATTACAAAACTCGTTTTATAACATCCTTTCTTATACTTAGAACAGGTCCTCGTTAAAAAGTCGGGGACTCTTATATCTCGCTTATTGTGGGTTATTGTACGAAGAAATCTTACGAAACGATAAATTTGTATAGACTTTATTCTATTTTAGCTGTTTAATTTATTTTTTGAAAATAATTAGTTAGTTAAAGAGTCCGCAATCCTAAAGATTGGTTGGAAACAGCACGCCATGCCGATCTATCCTGAGCTAATCCCTTCATCTCCCTATAGCTATTCATCTCAACGTCTTCAACTATCTGACTCACATACTCCAATCTAGGCCTACCTACCCCTCTCTTTCCCTCCACTCTACCTTCTATGATCAATTGCATAATCCCCCCATGCCTAAGAATATGCCCTACTAATCTGTCTCTCCTACGCTGTAACACTCTCCAGATACTTCTCTTCTCCCCTACTAACTCTAGTACAGCTTCATTTGTTACTTTATCTTCCCAACCAATCCTCATCATCCTCCTATAACACCACATTTCAAGTGCTTCTAATCTACGCTTCTCTTCCTTTCCTATAGTCCACGCCTCACACCCGTACAGTGCTACACTCCAAACATATACCTTCAGTAATCTTTTTCTAATACCCAAGTCAATATTTGATCTTAAAATCTGTTCTTTTTCTACGAATGCCTTCCTACCCTGTGCTATCCTGCACTTTATATCTACCTTGCTTCGATTATCTTTTGTGATTCTACTGCCTAAATAACAAAAATCCGACACTTCTTCGATTCTATTATCTCCTATTGTGATCCTCATTTTTCTACTGCATTCCTTTTTGTCACACCTCATCACTTTAGTTTTACCTATATTTATTTTCATGTTAAAATCCCTAGTCAATACTGCCTGCATACCATTCAATACCCTTTCTAATTTCTTTTCGCTTTCTTCCAATATAGCTATATCGTCGGCGAATCTCAGCATATATATTTTCTCTCCCTGTACATTCACACCTACACTATACTCTTCTTTTACTTTGTTTATTGCATCTTCTATATATAGATTAAATAATAACGGTGAGAGTGTACATCCCTGCCGAACTCCCTTCCCTATTTTTGCTACCTCTTCTTCCCCCTCAATTCTAACTAAGGCAGTTTGGTGTTTATATAAATTAAAAATTATTCTCCTATCCTTATAATCTATACCCGTTTCTTTTAAAATTCTAAACATTATGTCCCAATCTACATTATCAAATGCCTTTTCTAAATCTACAAAAGCTATGCAAGTTACCTTTCCTACCCTCTTTCTTTTTTCTACTACCGTTCTTAGTGCTAGAATCGCCTCTCTCGTCCCTCTGTTTTTCCTAAAACCAAACTGATCTTCTCCTAGCCTTTCCTCTACTTTATTTTCTAATCTCCTATAAATAATCTTTAACAATATCTTCGATGCATGTGATAGTAGGCTAATGGTCCTATAGTTCTCACACAAATTAGCTCCTATTTTCTTCGGCATTGTTACTATTCTACTACGCTGAAAATCCTGTGGTACTTCTCCCTTCTCATATATTTTACAAACTAACCTGTATAATCGCTCCTGCATTTTTTCCCCTGCGTGTTTTATTAATTCGGCTGGTATCATATCAATCCCCGCTGCTTTGTTATTCCGTAAATCATTTAATGCTCTATGAAACTCTGACCTAAGTATGCTAGGACCTAAGTCATCCTCATCTATCTGTTCCACACTTTCTAGCTCCTCCATGTCCTGCCTACCTTTATATAAATCTTCAAGATACTCCTTCCATCTTCTAGCTTTTTCCTTATTTTCCGTGAGTTCCTTACCCTGCTTATCACATATTATGTTACCCTTTGGTTTTACTTTAGAAAAATGTGACTTAATT
Organism: Leptodirus hochenwartii; assembly: GCA_947310635.1. Classification (NCBI taxonomy): domain Eukaryota; kingdom Metazoa; phylum Arthropoda; class Insecta; order Coleoptera; family Leiodidae; genus Leptodirus; species Leptodirus hochenwartii. The sequence goes on from OX371181.1 coordinate 4,832,214, forward strand.
TTCCTGTAGCCCAAATCTACTTTACCTCTTCTCATATCCTCCTCAATATCCTCACAGTTTCCTTTTATCCACTCTTCTTTCGCTAGCTTGCATTTCCTATTAATTAAGTTCCTTAATAATAATAATACCAGTCAAAATAGGAGTCGAGAAATTTCTACACCTGATTGATAACAATTATTTTTGAAGCATTGATATTAATTCTATTATGTTGCGTCGACGCGAAAAATCCAAAAAAACCTTCAATACATATGGTCTCTCTGATGAAAACTTTGTATTTTTCGATTTTATAAAATTGTATTCCTTAAACGTTACATTTACTCTTTTTAAGAAGATTTACTCGGAAGACTTGGAAATGAATTAATTTTTAAACGTTACTTTTTCACCTTGCAATTAACGAAATAAACTCAAAGGAATTTTACATACTGTTGTTTTTAACATTTGCTTCTTCTATTTGTAGGTTGATCTTCGACATATTGACGAACTAAAAGGTTCGAACGTCGTAGACTTGGGTGTGGATTTGACAGAGTTCTATCCTTCAGTTGAATGGGATATTTTAGAAGTACCTGCCGTTAGGTAAGCAACAAACAATCATTTCTTATAATTTATAAATCATTGCGCTTCAAATTTTTAAAGTTCAAGTAAATGTCTTCGTTCCTTTGTACAATTTACTGTACTACATATGATATTATCATAATCGTTTTTTAAATCGCCATTCCTCATCTCACAGGTTTAGAAGAATAAAAGCCATTAATAAGATAGATGCGAATTTCGAAGACTAAGTGCCCATTTTCAGCAGCACAAAAATAAAACACCTGTGTCTTCAGTTAAGTCTGTGAATAAATGTCATTTTTAGTGTATTTTTTAATTCATTATCGCTTGGTTACTTTAGCTATCTTTAAACTCGACGAATGACGTTTTCGTAAATGCAAGGGCGTTTAGTGATATTTGAATGTTTCTGCAATTATTATCCTGTATAATTTAACCATCTTCGTAGCAAATAATATTTATTTATTTCCAATTTGAATACGTGTAATAATACTGTATTTTTTCTTTATAGGGAAAATAACATTCGACCATTTTCAATGAACCTTTCTCATTAAAATTTATTTACTTTGTACATGCCAGACAATCATAATTTAACATCTCTTATAAATTCGATCCTTTTCGATGTTGATTCAATAGGAACGAGAAGTTCTATACGTGTTGCGATGAGCCGTATTTGGATATCACGTTCAATATCACGATGAGAAGAAAAACGCTCTTCTACACTGTGAATCTGATCATCCCCTGCATGGGAATCTCCTTCCTCACCGTTCTTGTGTTCTACTTGCCTTCTGACAGTGGGGAGAAGGTAAGAGATCATTTACCATAAATTTATTACCGAAAACGCGAAATAATTAATCTTTACTCACTCATTTGAAAATCTATGCTCGGTTGGATATTCAGTATCGTGGATCCCGACACCCATTCGTCACCAACTCCCACGCGAAGAGTATTTGCATTTGACAAAATCAGCTGTTGGAAAACGAAAAGTTTTTTTTAAGTAACTAACTAAATGTAATTACCATTTATCGATTGGAAAAGTTTGCTTTAATAAAATTGTTTCTGCTCTTCATCAAGATCTGGTTATATATATTGTATTTAAATTTTCAACTGTAATTGCAGCTAGTTCGCATTAAACTCGCTCGGCCGCACATCTTGTCCGTGGAACACTTATAAATGCAAATGTACTCATTTTTGTCGCTTAAAAAAGCGTATATTCCTCCGACTTGATCGGAATAAGTTCTTCTTAATTGCTGCAGTATGCGCCCCCAGAATTAAAAGTATAACAGTTCATAGCAGTCAGAGTCAGCATAAATATAGTCACGATGCTTTCGACTTTCAATTTGAATTTAAACGAGCCTTCCCTAATCACTTCATCATTTATGAAAGTTAAAAAATTTAATTTCTTACAGTATGCTGCACCTAAATGCGCATAATTACTTTTCTGTACAAATTTACACGTTATCTCCAATTTAAAAATTTATGATATTAAAACAAAGTAATTTCATTACCCATTTCATTTAAAAGTTCTATTCTATTATATATATTTTTGAGAGTTTCAGTTTTTCAACAAACCTATACATGATGGTTTATTAAACAATTTTATATTCAATATTGAAAAATGCATTTGATAATTTTGATTATGGTATAATATAATACATATATAATTTTAACTCTTTGATGGGGTGTGACAAGAAGGAAAGCAGGCGAAAATTACTGTTATGTGCACTCTTGTAGCAACACAATGGCCTTTGGTTCTTTGTACCATAAAGGGCGGAATATAAAGTAAATATATTCGCCAAGGTATAATGAACCGACTGTAAAATGATTAGGCTCATGATGATGTTTATTTATTTTATAACAATTTATTTAGGTAAGCTTGTCGATATCAATTCTACTGTCCCTGACTGTGTTCTTCTTGCTCTTGGCTGAGATCATCCCACCCACGTCGTTGGTAGTACCACTCCTAGGCAAATTTGTTTTATTTACAATGATACTAGATACATTTAGGTAAGTTCTGAAACATAACTATATAACGTATTATCTATAATTGTCCCTTATTATGTTGTAGTTATCGGGTATTCTCGGACAATTCAAATTGAAACCACATTCTTCTATAACGACGTTTCGAAATATATTACGATTTCTTATTCGGGCTATAAATTAAATTAAAATTAGAACATTACATGAAATCTTACACAAAATTACAGGAATATTCCTGATTAATATGTGGTTGTCTGTTAACAATCAAGAGACGGTCCTGATCAACGATCAAGTTTATGAATTAAATGATTAGTTCTGATAAAAGTAATATGTTAGATGTTTTTTAAAATTAATATATAATAAAATAAATACAGTTAAATAACATGGTAAATTGTGAATAAATTGCTTAACATATAGTAGTAGGATTAAAGCGGTGTATATAATACAGAGTATTAAATGTTTTAATTTAAATTTAATTTATAGCCTGAAGAAGAAATTGTAATATATTTCGAAACGTCGTTTTAGAAGAAGGTGGTTTCATTTTGAATTGTCCGAAAATACCCGATAACTACAACATATTAATTTATTACGGACGAGAATTAAGATCAATTGTCCCTTATGCTTTGCCAATTTATTCTACTGATAAGATAACCTTGCATAAGAAAATCATAATTCTTTCTGTATCAGTGTTAGAAATATTCTTATTTAAACTTACTATACATTTAATTTATCTCTTATTTTATTGGTATTTATTTAGTTTAAGTTTAAGCTCAAAACTATCCTGCTTGTGTCCTCCCCTTAAACAAACCGTTTTTTTTAAAGTAAAAATGATTTTTGCTTTATATTATATATATTTCATATTCTAATATAAATTAATTTTTATTGTGAAATGTATCGAATCATTAAAGATCTTAATTAACATATACAGTAGATTAACGATGGCAAACTGTAGGTCACTTTGAGGACCTAGTTCGTAGTTCGTTTTAATGTACCGTGCACGAACTATAGGTCGTGAACTACTACATCTTTTAAAAATGAACTAGTTCACGATCTATATGAAATACATGCACATACTGAAATAATCTCTTTACTACTTACTACTTTACTAACACTTGAAAATTAAATGTACAAACTATAATAAAATGAACTAGATAGAATCGTTTTGTTTGGCGTTATAATTTATATTTTCTATTCCGAATCTTCTCTGTTCAAACTACAAAGCTTTGATTTGATATTAAGTGATTGCATTGCACTCAGTATGAAATAGAAGAACTATAAGATTTAGATGTTTATTTTTGCATTATTGCAACAATTTGCTATGGCATGACATATTTAAGAACATATTTAATCTTACGAATATATTAGTTATATTATTCCAAATGAAATCTGATACCAACATATAAATTGTGACTCAACTCAGCAATGCTGCTGTTGCAATATTGCATCGAGTATCCTATTTCGTTCCGTTCACCAACACACTTTATCACTAAATAAATGTTAGTACTGTATATGTAATGTATACTATATTGCAAGTATATATATAGTACAAGTACATCAATACGTACACCGTGCACCATGTAGTTCATAGTTCACGAACTAGGTCATAGTGACCTATAGGTCGTTGCAAAACATCGTCACAGTACGCCCGTCATTTGATTGAACCGTTCAGAGTGAACGGTTCGCGAGTGAACTACAAATCGCTACGTAGATACATTTTTAATAGTCGATAAACCACAAGATATAACCATCGAAGAAGTGTCAGATTTTTGTTATTTAGGCAGTAGAATCACAAAAGATAATCGAAGCAAGGTAGATATAAAGTGTAGGATAGTACAGGGTAGGAAGGCATTCGTAGAAAAGGAACAGATTTTAAGATCAAATATTGACTTGGGTATTAGAAAAAGATTACTGAAGGTATATGTTTGGAGTGTAGCACTGTACGGGTGTGAGGCGTGGACTATAGGAAAGGAAGAGAAGCGTAGATTACAAGCATTCGAAATGTGGTGTTATAGGAGGATGATGAGGATTGGTTGGGAAGATAAAGTAACAAATGAAGCTGTACTAGAGTTAGTAGGGGAGAAGAGAAGTATTTGGAGAGTGTTACAGCGTAGGAGAGACAGATTAGTAGGGCATATTCTTAGGCATGGGGGGATTATGCAATTGATCATAGAAGGTAGAGTGGAGGGAAAGAGAGGGGTAGGTAGGCCTAAATTGGAGTATGTGAGTCAGATAGTTAAAGACGTTGAGATGAATAGCTATAGGGAGATGAAGGGATTAGCTCAGGATAGATCGGCATGGCGTGCTGTTTCCAACCAATCTTTAGGATTGCGGACTCTTTAACTAACTAAACCACAAGATTTCTATACTCAAATTTACGTATATACCTATTTTTTTTAAATATGCGTGGCCTATTTAGTATATTTTATTTTATTATATTTTAGTATATGCGTGACGGTTGTAGTACTGAACGTGCACTTCCGATCACCCCAGACGCACGTGATGGCGCCCTGGGTGCGTCGCGTCTTCATTCACATCCTTCCCAGGCTGCTTGTGATGCGCAGGCCACATTATCAATTAGATAGACGCAGGTAAGTTCCATATTTTAGCTTTCTTTAGCGTTCTGATCTTCAAAAAGCGCGCGAAATGTTTCATAATGGCAAAAGGTTGACGAGAACATAAACTCTAGTCAGGTTAATCTCTAATAAAATAATAAAATCATAAGGGGCTTCACCACCAGCATCCTTTTGCTGATAGAAGCTAGTTAATCGTACCTGTTAATATTTTTTTTTTGTTTCTATTTATTATATATAAATATTTGTAAGAATAAATAAAAATAAATGCAAGCTGGCATCAAATATTAAATATTTGACAGTACATCCCATCTAGGTGAATAAGTTTACTTTTTCGATATCTAAAAAATCAATGTGGTTGATTACATAAATCACAATTTATTATTAAAATGTCACCAATTTATTTATTTGATCTGCATTTTTTTTTGTTGTCACTATATATTTATATAGTCTATATTTCACAATATATACTTATTAGAAATAGACATAATTTAATTAGAATTTAATTAAGTATTAGAATACAGATGCGCAATTTAAAATCGAAAAACATATATGCCGAACAATTATTAATCATGATCTAATTTACAACAGTTAAAGATAACATTATCACATAGCTTGGCAAGCATTATATTATCATAAAATATTTGAGTTAGTTTAAGTGTGTATTCTAAATTCAACCTATTTACTTTTGCGCCTATTTTAATTCATACAAACATTATGTAGGCTTCGCGTTTATTTTATACGATGAGATGCTTTGGCATCTAATTATATACTGAGTATAACTTTTGAATGAGCGTTTCTTAAATGTTCTAATTGCCAAAAATGAAACTTTGAAATTTGCTTGTGTAATTGCGCATCGGTAGCGTGGCCGAGCGGTCTAAGGCGCTGGTTTAAGGCACCAGTCTCTTCGGAGGCGTGGGTTCGAATCCCACCGCTGCCAACTTTTTTTTTCTTAACTATAATTATGGACAACATATTAATTTTTAATATATACAATAGGAAAAGAATGCCAAGTAAATTATTTGTAACGTCCCCTCTAATATTACATTCTATAATTTTTTGATGATTTCTCTTAAATTTTTTATTAACATTTCCCATATAATTTTTAAAAATACTCTGATATACTATAAAACGACGGTAAATACTATTATTAAGTATTAGAAGAATCGGGAAATCTTCTTAATTGAAAGACTATTTTCAAAATTTCAGAAGGAAATTTATTTAATTTAATTTTTAATGATTAGTACGACGAATAATTATTCTGTGCCCCTATCTTCCTAATCTAATTAAGAAGAAGCTATGTAAAGTAAAATATATATTTTTAATATTTATTAAATTTTATTTCTGAATTCTTTATAAGTATTTGTCAAACGGGAATTTTAACTCTGATTCAAGCCACGTTGTAAGTTAAACGCACAACACGAAATATTTTAACCACGTTCGCAATATTTAAGAGTTAATTATGTTCAATGAACTCAATTAGCGATTCCCATCTGCTAGTGCAACAGTTCCCAATTAAATTTAGGCACCGTAACCGTTTCATGTTATTTTATCATAATGAAACGAATTTTCCCAAATATTTTTAACGTAGCAGCATTGTGGCATATACATAACAAGAAATACATAGTCGAATATTTTCCTAGTTCATGATTATAAACATATAAGGACCTTTTAGGAAAAAGATTTAAAAAAGAAACCCGAAAAATTACTTCTGCAAAAAAAGGAAACATTTTCTACAACGATAATCTATTAAAATAAGAATGATTGATATATTGCATCAGAGAAATATGTACCGTTTATAAAAATTAATTAATTAATTATTTCTAAGAAAAGCGATTTGCATTTTGATAACGTATGCAAATATAATTTAGTAGTCCTGGACTCAGAGGTCAAATTCAAGAAATTACAGAAGTCCAAACAGGTCAGAGTAGATGTCGATAGGTTAAAATTAGCTGATGTATGTGAAAAGTACAAGCAGAAAGTAGAAATCATGGCTAATGGAACATCTAGGAACGACATAGATTGCGAATGGCGGGAAATCAGAAATGGGTTAACTACAGCAGCAAATGAAGTATTAGGCACAAAGAAAAGGGCAGGTAGGAGGGAATGGATCACGGAAGAAATAGTTGAAATGATAGAAGCAAGAAGGAAAAGTAAAATTGGAAACACAGAAGCAGGACAGAAAAAATATAAGGAACTAAGGAACTTAATTAATAGGAAATGCAAGCTAGCGAAAGAAGAGTGGATAAAAGGAAACTGTGAGGATATTGAGGAGGATATGAGAAGAGGTAAAGTAGATTTGGGCTACAGGAAAATTAAGTCACATTTTTCTAAAGTAAAACCAAAGGGTAACATTATATGTGATAAGCAGGGTAAGGAACTCACAGAAAATAAGGAAAAAGCTAGAAGATGGAAGGAGTATCTTGAAGATTTATATAAAGGTAGGCAGGACATGGAGGAGATAGAAAGTGTGGAACAGATAGATGAGGATGACTTAGGTCCTAGCATACTTAGGTCAGAGTTTCATAGAGCATTAAATGATTTACGGAATAACAAAGCAGCGGGGATTGATATGATACCAGCCGAATTAATAAAACACGCAGGGGAAAAAATGCAGGAGCGATTATACAGGTTAGTTTGTAAAATATATGAGAAGGGAGAAGTACCACAGGATTTTCAGCGTAGTAGAATAGTAACAATGCCGAAGAAAATAGGAGCTAATTTGTGTGAGAACTATAGGACCATTAGCCTACTATCACATGCATCGAAGATATTGTTAAAGATTATTTATAGGAGAATAGAAAATAAAGTAGAGGAAAGGCTAGGAGAAGATCAGTTTGGTTTTAGGAAAAACAGAGGGACGAGAGAGGCGATTCTAGCACTAAGAACGGTAGTAGAAAAAAGAAATAGGGTAGGAAAGGTAACTTGCATAGCTTTTGTAGACTTAGAAAAGGCATTTGATAATGTAGATTGGGACATAATGTTTAGAATTTTAAAAGAAACGGGTATAGATTATAAGGATAGGAGAATAATTTTTAATTTATATAAACACCAAACTGCCTTAGTTAGAATTGAGGGGGAAGAAGAGGTAGCAAAAATAGGGAAGGGAGTTCGGCAGGGATGTACACGCTCACCGTTATTATTTAATCTATATATAGAAGATGCAATAAACAAAGTAAAAGAAGAGTATAGTGTAGGTGTGAATGTACAGGGAGAGAAAATATATATGTTGAGATTCGCCGACGATATAGCTATATTGGAAGAAAGCGAAAAGAATTTAGAAAGGGTATTGAATGGTATGCAGGCAGTATTGACTAGGGATTTTAACATGAAAATAAATATAGGTAAAACTAAAGTGATGAGGTGTGACAAAAAGGAATGCAGTAGAAAAATGAGGATCTCAATAGGAGATAATAGAATCGAAGAAGTGTCAGATTTTTGTTATTTAGGCAGTAGAATCACAAAAGATAATCGAAGCAAGGTAGATATAAAGTGTAGGATAGCACAGGGTAGGAAGGCATTCGTAGAAAAAGAACAGATTTTAAGATCAAATATTGACTTGGGTATTAGAAAAAGATTACTGAAGGTATATGTTTGGAGTGTAGCACTGTACGGGTGTGAGGCGTGGACTATAGGAAAGGAAGAGAAGCGTAGATTACAAGCATTCGAAATGTGGTGTTATAGGAGGATGATGAGGATTGGTTGGGAAGATAAAGTAACAAATGAAGCTGTACTAGAGTTAATAGGGGAGAAGAGAAGTATCTGGAGAGTGTTACAGCGTAGGAGAGACAGATTAGTAGGGCATATTCTTAGGCATGGGGGGATTATGCAATTGATCATAGAAGGTAGAGTGGAGGGAAAGAGAGGGGTAGGTAGGCCTAGATTGGAGTATGTGAGTCAGATAGTTGAAGACGTTGAGATGAATAGCTATAGGGAGATGAAGGGATTAGCTCAGGATAGATCGGCATGGCGTGCTGTTTCCAACCAATCTTTAGGATTGCGGACTCTTTAACTAACTAACGTATGCAGTATTTAAATGTAAAACGCGGGTGCAAAAGAAATATTTTCTTTCATTTCTTAACAAACTTAAAGTTACTTTATTCGTTTATTACATACATTTTATGGTTGATAATTGTTATTTAACATTCGCCTTAATAAAAATACATAATATTACTATAAAAATTACTTATAACATGAACTAATGCATCCTTTTTTTTTCCAGAGTCATATTCACATTGTTTAACAGATTACCTGTTCTTATCAAACAGATCAATGACTTACAAAGTTTTAAACGAGAAATCAAGTCAATACTTATAAATAATGTTTTTTATAGTATAACTGAATTTGAACTGAATCTATAAAATTATTAATTTTCTGCTATATAGTTTTTGAATTAACTTCTCTGTAATTATTCTGCAATTATGTATAAACATTTTACTCGTCTGATATGAACATAGTGATATATCTTCTTGATTTGATTTGTTTATGTCCTTTAATCATTTATTTAATTTTTAATTACATATTTTGTATCAAAATCTCATTTATCATCATGTTATATATATAACTTTATTTTAATTTAATATGAATATGTATAACAATATTTAGTAAACTAAGTCCTCTAAAAAGTACAAAAAGTCCTCTATAATTGGTGACATATTTCTGTGATGTCTTTAAATTATTATCACTATGTGATTCATATCTAAATAAATTCTATCTATGAGTTCTCTTCATAATCTATATGTTTAGCTCAAATCAATATACTTAATATCTATTATGTATGTTATTGTATGCCTAAATCTGGACTTTCAAACAATAAACTCTCTCTATCTATGTACAGGTAATTTTTTTCCACGAACTGGCGAACGTCCGCGCACCGATAACCGCTGCACAAACAGCAACAATCAATAAGATATTCCATAGAGGATGTTTACATGTGCACGCTTTAGAGGCTGTCCTTACTCCAGGGCTGTAAGACGAGTGCGCATACCCTTGCAGCCGCGGACGTTCGCCAGTTGGAAAAAAATTACCAATATCTATGTATCTATTCCTACTGACAACTGTCATATCTCGTATTATTTTACATCTTCTCTTTAATACCATAGTCACACTTACCACCATTCGCATCACGCCCACTTGAGCTCTCAGCACGGTTCATCGCGAGTCATGGTGCGCACGTGTAACGGATTAGAGTTGCGCGAGCACCATGGTAGCGGTGACATACCAGCGGGTGGCGGTACCGACGGCCACAGCGGTACCCTTTACAATGAACCGTGCCTGGACCTGGCCGAGGATGCTACTGCCCTTTTCCCGAGCGCTAGTTCCAGGGATGAACTCACGCCAAGGTGAGAGAGACTTTAATATAGCAAATATTTTGGAAACTATATTTAAATTCATCGAGAATAATAATAGTAGTATAGAATATCACTCAAATACCCAAATGCGTATCTAGCTAATTTTAAGTTTAATGCTTTAAGTTACGGTATTTGGGTGATATTCTATACTATTATTTAATACCGTAGTGATCATTTTTAAAATAATAATAGTAGCAAATTAAATTACTATATATGTATTGACCATTGACCTCAATGGGTGAAAAAATGCCTAATATTAGAACTACAATAGAACAATGTCGCTGAAAAATTTTATTTGTTGTTCGGTTTATTTCGTTCCATTGCTTAATATATTTTATTACTATTAAGGATTTTTCAGCAGTTTTTGCTCCTATAGGTTATAGGCGCTGGAGTTTTATTCTCTATTGTTTATTTTGTGTATTATTCTGAAGATTGGGTTACATTTTTCTTCATATTAGCCTAATTTTACGCAGTTAATCCCTTGAGACACTTGCCGACGAGCAGCCGTAATTTATTTACAGAGAGAAGAAACAATGAACACAACGAGGACTATTATTTTGTTTAATTTGAGATTGCAAATGCTGGTCCGTAACGAGTATGCTTGGGTAATTCACCTACGAATCGTTCAATTTGAACTATTCATCACAGTGAACGATTCGTATTCAATATTCCCTATACCGATTTATATATTCTGTATTCACTTATATATTCTCAAACAAATTATTCACAACATTATTCGCATTCAGTACTGTAAATTGTATATTGCGAATTGCATCGCTAATACTCAAGCATAAGATAATAATAAAACAATCGGAGGCATTAACACTTTTCTGCGAATATAAATATTTAAAATCTTATTTAATTTAGCAGTATCATTTAGTCTAACAGAGTCTTAACTATCTAGTCTAGCATGTACATAAACATACTCATACTGAATTAAGCCCACATTTATGCACATTGTAAAATCATTCTTTTATTCTGACAATCCAATCTATCGAAGCGTTTTAATTCAATGAGAACTTGCATACAACAAACAGAAAACGATTTCTTTCCTTAAATTTTCACACAAACTGCGCGTGGTTACACTATCTCTTGTTTCATTGCCAGGGACCTGGACCCAACCTCTAACGCCGCTCACCAACAACCGTCAACCGCCGGCTCAGCGTCAACGCTCCACCACTGCCGCATCCACGGCTCGGTGACGCCCCCCGCCCTTCTGCACCACCTGCAGCAGCACCACCATCTGCATCACTCGTATCATCATGACCATCACTCCCTACTGGATGCCAGCTGCCTGGAGGACCACCACCACATCGCCCACTTGGCGGGTGTCGGTGGTACGCACACCGCGGGCGCCGCTGCAGTAGCTGCCGTTGCTGCAGCCGCGGCGGTAGCTGCTGGCGCGGGAGCCGCGTGGCAACAGTGCCCCGAGGTGCACAAGGCCATCGATGGGGTTCGGTTCATTGCGGATCATACACGAAGAGAAGAGGACAGTACGAGGGTAAGCGGATTAATTATTGTGAAATTTATTTCGGCAATATTTTTATTTTATTTTTATTTTATTTTTAAATATACATAATCGAGTCAACAACAGGCTTTCGCCCAATAATAGTCAACTACAGAATAATATCACATTCACAGAAAAAAATTTAAATTACATTAAATTGTATTAATTAATACCTACAAAATAAAAATAAAAAGTATAGATTCTACATATTATAAATTTTAATAGAGAACAAATATACATATTATCGAAGTAATTCTGACCAAACAATTTTCAACTAAGTAATAAAATTATTATAAAATATATCAGCATTGATGAGTTCATCATACTTATACATACGTATAAGATGTTACTTTTCATCTTTTTAAAGTGAATATATCGAAAGAATGAAATGACATTTTTTTAAGTACGGTATTTTTACATAATATATAATATATCTTATATGAACCATTATGATATATGTAAAATCTCTCTAAATCTCTGTAAAATCACAATTCACACAATAGCTAGTGTCTTCACGCTGCTAGTATGTTCAGCAATCGCTTTAGAGTCTACTGCGACGGTTCTTCAGATAGCAAAACACTTATAACCTAGTATTATTAATAGCTATATTGGAACATCTGCACCTTACGTAAAATATTTTTTTACTTCTACAATTATATAGAGGTACATGTAAATGCAATTCGACAATTAATTTTGGTTAGTTAGTTAGTTAAAGAGTCCGCAATCCTAAAGATTGGTTGGAAACAGCACGCCATGCCGATCTATCCTGAGCTAATCCCTTCATCTCCCTATAGCTATTCATCTCAACGTCTTCAACTATCTGACTCACATACTCCAATCTAGGCCTACCTACCCCTCTCTTTCCCTCCACTCTACCTTCTATGATCAATTGCATAATCCCCCCATGCCTAAGGATATGCCCTACTAATCTGTCTCTCCTACGCTGTAACACTCTCCAAATACTTCTCTTCTCCCCTACTAACTCTAGTACAGCTTCATTTGTTACTTTATCTTCCCAACCAATCCTCATCATCCTCCTATAACACCACATTTCGAATGCTTGTAATCTACGCTTCTCTTCCTTTCCTATAGTCCACGCCTCACACCCGTACAGTGCTACACTCCAAACATATACCTTCAGTAATCTTTTTCTAATACCCAAGTCAATATTTGATCTTAAAATCTGTTCCTTTTCTACGAATGCCTTCCTACCCTGTGCTATCCTACACTTTATATCTACCTTGCTTCGATTATCTTTTGTGATTCTACTGCCTAAATAACAAAAATCTGACACTTCTTCGATTCTATTATCTCCTATTGTGATCCTCATTTTTCTACTGCATTCCTTTTTGTCACACCTCATCACTTTAGTTTTACCTATATTTATTTTCATGTTAAAATCCCTAGTCAATACTGCCTGCATACCATTCAATACCCTTTTGGTACCGAATATATATTATTTGCAAATTTATCAAGTTATTAACATCACGTCTGTACATAAGCATATCCATATTAAACATTATTTTATCTTTGTAGATCAGAATTAATTTCGGGATTCTGGTTATATATCCGTTTATACATATATTTTGTAAATATGTGTTGAATTGATTCAATCCTCTCAATAGGAATTTTATAGAATTGGTAACAAAAAATTGCTGCATATTCAACGCGAATGTACTCTTACTTTATAAATGTTGTATCAATAAGTTTACTTACCGTTTCAATTTTTATTCTTTTGGAGAGGTGATGGAATGGCATAGAAATGAACTTTACATACGAAATGAAACAATATTTTCTGATAATAGCTTATTATCTATAAGTGTACCACATACATTACATTTAATACACTTTTTTCATACTATTTAATACATTTACAAGTTGAGAACGTTTCATTTGATTTTAAAAATTATCACTACGGTGTTAAATTATAATATAGAATATCACCCAAATACCGTAACAAGCATTAAGTAGCTAGATGTACATTTCAAGGGCTATGCCCCCATCTTCAGTAGCAAAAGTAAAACTAAATAAAATACCTCTGTCACGAATCGTGTTTGATATACTATTAAATAAATCAAGGCTCAATATTTTTTTGTAAACAAATTTGGTATTATATAAAAAAGATGGTATTACACAAAGCAACCATTTTAAAAGTACAACTGAATTTTTTGCATAATTTATCGACAAATATATTTGACTTTTTAAGTTTTACCCTTGATTAGCTAAGTCCCATTATAATAATAAAATCGTAATAAGCAATCTTTTTTAAATAATTTAATGTAAAAATTCAAAAAAGATGGCAACGACACGAGGTGTCCCCAAACGGTCATCCATCCGAGATCGCTAAGTGAAAAATATGTTGGTGAAAGTTGTTGTAATTAAATATTAACAATATACACATTTACTTAGACTTGATAAAGTATTTTAAAGGCGTTTTAAAGGTAGTTTAAATTAAGCTTGTATTACATTTGTCAAATTTTCCTTCAACAATGTAGTACAATTTATTCACTAATTTCTAATTCAAATTGACTCGTTTTTCACACTTATTAATCGTTTTCTTTGATAAAAATTATCTTAATAGAAGCTAGTATAGGGAATTACTATCTCCATTAAATATCGAGGGAAGTATTTTTTTTTTCATTTGATATTCATTGTATGTGCACTATTTATCTTAAATTAATTTTAAAAGTAATGGTAATTAATATATAATTTAAAAGTATCTATAACATCGGGCACGTTTTATATGACAAATTGATGAAATAAAATATGTGAGAATATACAATTATATTTTTAAAATATTGTTGTATGGTATAACAAACGGAACTGTCATTAGAAACAAATTTGATGCTATATTATACTACTGTTACAGTGATGGTATTATTTACAAAAAGTTTTTGCTTTAAATAAGGAAGAATTATTTTTAAAAAACGTTATTAATTATAATAGATAGATAAAATATATTTGATTTAAAATTATAGATTTATAGGTGACATTGTGGACAAAAAGACTTATTATTTCAAATAATAAAAAAATAAAAAAGTCGGCAACAACACGTGGTGTTCCCAAGCGGTCACCCATCCAAGTACTAACCGCGCCCGACGTTGCTTAACTTCAGTGATCGGACGAGAACTGGTGTATTCAACGTGGTATGGTCGTTGCCGTGAGTGCTATTCATGAACAGGGTATATATAGTATTGGTTCGAAATGGATTTCAAATATAATGACACTTTCATATATTAAATCTAAAATTTTAATCTAAGTTTTAAATTTGAATCAGCTTTATCAACTACCTATAATTCTTCGCAAAAGATGTCAAAATATCGCTATGCGAATTTATTACGAACAACAATAGTGAAAATAATACAATATGAAACATGAAACATATTTAGCAAAACAAAAATATAGGAGAGAAAAATATAAAAGAATCATATATAGTTTTATAGTGTAATATTTATAGATAATGTATTAATTGCGGGTAATGCAAATATTTTCAAATTTATGTGTAAAGCTTATACATTATTTGTAAAGTGCCAATATAAATGCAATCTACTGATGTGGAACACTACTTCGACCATAATCGCAGTGTGGATGTATGGCAACGACCATACCACGTTAAATACACCAGTTCTCGTCCGATCACTGAAGTTAAGCAACGTAGGGCGCGGTTAGTACTTGGATGGGTGACCGCTTGGGAACACCGCGTGTCGTTGCCGCCCTTTTTTTTATTTGAAATAATAAATCTTTATTATTTCAAATGGGGGAAAAATGCAGGAGCGATTATACAGTTTAGTTAGTAAAATATATGAGAAGGGAGAAGTACCACAGGATTTTCAGCGTAGTAGAATAGTAACAATGCCGAAGAAAATAGGAGCTAATTTGTGTGAGAACTATAGGACCATTAGTCTACTATCACATGCATCGAAGATATTGTTAAAGATTATTTATAGGAGATTAGAAAATAAAGTAGAGGAAAGGCTAGGAGAAGATCAGTTTGGTTTTAGGAAAAACAGAGGGACGAGGGATGCGATTCTAGCACTAAGAACGGTAGTAGAAAAAAGAAAGAGGGTAGGAAAGGTAACTTGCATAGCTTTTGTAGATTTAGAAAAGGCATTTGATAATGTAGATTGGGACATAATGTTTAGAATTTTAAAAGAAACGGGTATAGATTATAAGGATAGGAGAATAATTTTTAATTTATATAAACACCAAACTGCCTTAGTTAGAATTGAGGGGGAAGAAGAGGTAGCAAAAATAGGGAAAGGAGTTCGGCAGGGATGTACACTTTCACCGTTATTATTTAATCTATATATAGAAGATGCAATAAACAAAGGAAAAGAAGAGTATAGTGTAGGTGTGAATGTACAGGGAGAGAAAATATATATGTTGAGATTCGCCGACGATATAGCTATATTGGAAGAAAGCGAAAAGAATTTAGAAAAGGTATTGAATGGTATGCAGGCAGTATTGACTAGGGATTTTAACATGAAAATAAATATAGGTAAAACTAAAGTGATGAGGTGTGACAAAAAGGAATGCAGTAGAAAAATGAGGATCGCAATAGGAGATAATAGAATCGAAGAAGTGTCAGATTTTTGTTATTTAGGCAGTAGAATCACAAAAGATAATCGAAGCAAGGTAGATATAAAGTGTAGGATAACACAGGGTAGGAAGGCATTCGTAGAAAAGGAACCGATTTTAAGATCAAATATTGACTTGGGTATTAGAAAAAGATTACTGAAGGTATATGTTTGGAGTGTTGCACTGTACGGGTGTGAGGCGTGGACTATAGGAAAGGAAGAGAAGCGTAGATTACAAGCATTCGAAATGTGGTGTTATAGGAGGATGATGAGGATTGGTTGGGAAGATAAAGTAACAAATGAAGCTGTACTAGAGTTAGTATGGGAGAAGAGAAGTATTTGGAGAGTGTTACAGCGTAGGAGAGACAGATTAGTAGGGCATATTCTTAGGCATGGGGAGGATTATGCAATTGATCATAGAAGGTAGCGTGGAGGGAAAGAGTGGGGTAGGTAGGCCTAGATTGGAGTATGTGAGTCAGATAGTTGAAGACGTTGAGATGAATAGCTATAGGGAGATGAAGGGATTAGCTCAGGATAGATCGGCATGGCGTGCTGTTTCCAACCAATCTTTAGGATTGCGAACTCTTTAACTAACTAAATCTTTTTGTTCAACTCTAAAACTTTTGATTCAAATAATGACTAATAGCGTTTTTTGAGATAATTATATATTCTGTAGGTATTTATTTAAGGAATAAAACAATTTTGTAAACATCAACGATATCACTATAATATAGCTTCAAATTTGTATATAATGGACAATTCCGTTTGTTATATCATATAACAATATTTCTAAAATATAATTATATATTCCACCCATATTTTATTTTATTAATTTGTCATATATCATAAATACATTTCAATTCTGCATTATTTGTCTAATTTGTTGTAGTCGAGCATATTTTTGACTAACTCAGGTCATCCTATTCAAATTAGTTAAATTACTTAAAAGTGTTTTAAATTATTCCGAGTTAAATGCTTATGAATGCATAAATCTAAATCAAATTTAATAAATTTAGATTCAGGCCCAATTTCATCTCGTCTATTTAATTTATTTAATAAGAGCTATTTTTAAATTTATTTATATTCATTTATGAACAAGTCTAAATTTTTTAAGCAAATTCAAATTGCATCAAATATATAAATAAATCACCTTTGCTCAGTTAGGAACAGAAAAAAAAGAATTTAGTCTGCATTTAAAATTTTCAAAATTTTACCCCTATTTCATCTCTACAGATGATTTCATAAATGTTTATATTTCGACGTAATTTAGAATGTAAAAAATTTAAAATACATTTTGTTTATAGGGTTGTTCCATGCCAAGTGGCCTAATTTACAATCAAATTTTTTAGTCACCATCTTCAATCTTGCTGAAATTTGGTGTAGGTATAAACATATGTCTGAAACGATGCTTTGTAAAATTTCAACTTCATAAGTACTATAACAGTGGTTCTGGAGCCTCCAGCATAAAGGTCACCCATGCAAAACCGATGCACATACGAACAAACTGGCAAGTTTCAAGGGGGAGCTGTTGTACAACCACAGTAGCTATCACTCTGAAAATTTGCACTCTATGAGAGCTTTTAATGCTTTAAATGATGGTTGTATTGCGAAGTTTTAAAAAGTTATAGTTTTGTTACTGTTATGTCACAAAGTTGCCCAAATAATCCGTCACGTCAATTTTGGGGCAGATTTTTGTTGCTCATAACTTTTAGAAAAGACCTTGTAGAAACGTATGCTTTGCTGAGTTATTTAATCCCATTACTGCTTTTAAGCTGCCAAAGTATCAGCTATTAAGCTCACTTTATTGTCAAGATATGTGCTATTGAACACAAGGTTAAAATTTTATTAAGCAAATTTTGTGCATTTTCAAAGTCAAATAGCATAAAACCTTTTTCTTCAATCAAGTTCTTTCTATTACCAATAGAAAGAGCAGTCTTTTTTCTTTGAGAGTCATCTTGTTTCATTTTGGAGAACCATTGCTTAATGCCAAAAAAATTACTTTGAAAATGACACTTATTTGATTACGCGACCTGACATTACAAACACAACCACGCTCGACGCTGTGGATTTCTTACCAAGGATCCCAAGCCAAGGGTGGGTTTCTTTATGGATCCTGAGCAAAAGTGATACATTGTTCCATCAGTAAAACTATAGATGATTTGTTGAAAAGTTGCTTCATTATTTTATATTTGATTGAAATTTATCATCAATATCCAGCATGAAGGCCTCTTTTAAACTAAACTGCCGTCCCATTTGTGCAGCTTTGGGGACTGGAATATTGGCTAAAATGTGCTCTTCTGGTATCCAACAGGTATCTTTTCTAGAGGGCCAATAAAACGAATGTGCTATTCCATGTGGATGCATAAAATTGACCAAGGCATCATGCTGTTCAATTGAAATTTCACAGATATTGCCAATCCACCAATTGTTGTCGTAAATGCAAGCAATGTATTGTCCTGGATGAAGATTAGCAACAGATAGAGATGAAAAACTGGTTGTAGCAAATGGGTTTACAGAAGCTGCACCAACTGTAATGCACCATTTTGGTCTCAATTCACAGAACTTTGAAAACCCAACTTTATCAGATTCGTTTTTGACTCGATAAGCTGTATATAATTCTTTCAAGTTGCACAGTATCAATCGTTTTTGCATTTGAACTTTTGTACCTTCAGATGTTCTTACTGATAAGCAATCTTTCTTTCCAGGGCATATTCGTGTAAACTCATCATCTTCGTAAAAGCAAAGTATTCGTTGTTTTACTTCATCAAGCAGTTTTCTCCCTTGCTTCTTTCCCGGCATTGACAGTAGCCCATTTTCCATTTTTAGCTTCCTTGATTTCTTCACCTTTCTTTCGGAAACTTCAAATTCTTCCATAGTTCTTTTTATTGACCATTTAGCTGGAACTAGTGTCAATATCTGCAACTTTTCTTGACGGCTTGTACTTGAAAGCTTTAGTTTTTGCTTCAGTCCTTCTAGGAGTTCATCACATGCTGAACAGTTTTCACACTGTTTACTTGTACTTGCCGCCTTTATATCACTGGATTTAAGGTGACTAAGGGAGGCAATTTGTTCAGCAAATGTTGCCTGCACCTGGTTCAATTTTTTTTTTACATAGTCTTTTGAATCTTTTGATGTTAATCGTGGAATTTTAACAGGAGATAAGCCGATAGCTGTCAGACTTGAGTTCATCTTTCCACAAACTACCACTTCGTCATCACTATCAGATACTGAAGATGCAGATGGTACTCCTGACGCTTCTTCTTCTTCTTGGTTTTTCATTTCCTTTCTACATGTTGGGCATAATTTTTGGCCAGGCTTAACATCTTTTTTTGTTAGCTTCATTAGGTAGTCTGCTGTTCGTAAGTCAATGGGTCGCAAACCTTTCTTTGGTGCATGATTTTTCTTTCCAAAAGGATTATAACACGATGTCTGCAGCAACTGGAAATTTGTTAGAAGCCTTGCTTCATGATGCATGCAAATTGTAGAACCTTCGTTAAATTTCAATCCAGATCGTCGACTTAGAAGTTCTTTTTCTTCGCTATTAA
Source organism: Leptodirus hochenwartii (assembly GCA_947310635.1). Classification (NCBI taxonomy): domain Eukaryota; kingdom Metazoa; phylum Arthropoda; class Insecta; order Coleoptera; family Leiodidae; genus Leptodirus; species Leptodirus hochenwartii. The sequence continues at coordinate 4,852,290 of OX371181.1, forward strand.
ACTGATTTACCAGTTTTAAGACAGCTTTGTGAGAATGGAATCCTGAATAGTGGCACATTGAATCATCACAGTTTCCTATGGTGCGTTTAGGTAGGTTCGCTTCAATTTCCATGATACAAGGCACGTTCTGGTGTTTGGTCAAATCAAGAAGTAACTACAAAAAAATTATGTAAATAAAGAATAAAAGAAAAAGTAAAGAAAAAATAGAGCACCTAAATCAAATTAAGATTGAATATATAAATGGGGTTTTTAGTGACCCTAAATTCAGATGATGGTAATTCTAGAATGACTGATAATCATCTCCCTGTAGGTTGTGTTTGTAATGTCAGGTCGCGTAATCAAATAAGTGTCATTTTCAAAGTAATTTTTTTGGCATTAAGCAATGGTTCTCCAAAATGAAACAAGATGACTCTCAAAGAAAAAAGACTGCTCTTTCTATTGGTAATAGAAAGAACTTGATTGAAGAAAAAGGTTTTATGCTATTTGACTTTGAAAATACACAAAATTTGCTTAATAAAATTTTAACGTTGCGACTAATTGCTTATATCCTGACAACAAAGTAAGCTTAATAGCTGATACTTTGGAATTTTAAAAACAATAGTGGGCTTAGTTTGCTCACCAAAGTACATCTTTGCAGGAGGTTTTGTTTCAAAGTTATAAGCCTCAAAAATTTGCCCCTAAATTGAGATGATTGAGATTATTTTGGCAACTTTGTGAGGTAACAGCAAAAAAACTAAAACTTTTTAAACCCTAGAACTGAAACCTCTATGGAAAGCACAAAAAGTTGTCCTTAATTGCCATTTTTCAGGATGCTAGCTGTTACAGTTTCAAAACAGTAGCACTTGAAACTTGGCAATTTATTCGCGCGCGCGTTTACATTGCAGAGGTGACCCTTTTTCAGGAGGCCATAGCGCCCTATCTATACTACTAATAAACGAGAGATTTTGCACAACATCATTTGAAGGAATGTTCAACACCTACACCAAATTTCATCAAGATCCAAGATGGTACCAAAATGGTCGTTAGGCCACTTGGTATGGAATGACCCTATAACGAATTATATACCGAATTCTATATTAACTATTTTCTTATTTAAGCACATTTTGCTCAATTTTAGCAACTAAACATTATATTAAATCTTTTTATTACGTGTTTTAACTATTCTTTTTGCCGCAATATTTTCTTTTTTTATTTTGTACGGAAAAAACCTCATAATTTTCGTCATATTTAATAATAATCAATTTCTTGCTATGATTAAAATACTGATTTATTTTATACAAATTATTATTACATTTTTGTTTCGAAAATGTTAAGTATATTATAATTTCTTGAACTTCCATATTGAAACATTTACTTTAAAATTAAATTTTCTTTGCAATTAGTATGAAGAAAAGACACGCGACAATTGCATTTTTTATTATATTATCACTATACAAGTTTCACAATTAACTATTTTCATAATTTATAATACCCGTTTAAAGTTTTCGCAACTGTCTGCAGTAATTTTGTCTAATAACAGTTGTACAAGTCGAATGAGTTAGGCACGTTCATAAACTTGTAAACTGAAATGAGATAGTCACTATTGTACAGACACGACATGGTTTACTAAATCATTGTCATTATATAAAAAAATCTTCTATTTACATGTAGAATAATCAGTCAATAATTCCTTTTTGATTTCGTCATATAAGTACAGTTCATATAACTTTAGTAACAATATATATTCTTAAATATGGGTGCTTAAGAAAATGAATTAAATACATTTGGTAGATTCGTTTATTTGAATGCGTGCATATTAGAGTTTCACTTGTATTAAAAAAAATGTTATAAAAAAATTTGTTCCTCGAATTTTTTGCGAAAATCATATATTACCGGTCTTTATTTTAATTTGTTTAGTTTTACTATTATGTTTATGCGGGATGTTTTGCCATATGATTAAGTTGTGAAATGGAGACCTGACAACACTGTCTTGCTAGATGAATGTAATGTAATTTTCCCTATTTAGCAAAAGTATCCAGTTGTCTCGACGGGTAATTTTGTTTAATCCCAGAAATATCTCTCTTAAGCAAGCATATCGTTTGTGTATAACATACTGGGTGTCTCATATATGGTTTAAAATAATCTAACTAATATTGGAGAATTTAAGAAAATTGCCAATTAATATAATAATGCGTATTTAAAATGCTAATTTAAAAATTTGAAAAGCATATCATTTATTAAATTTGACTCTTCAGTATTTTTATACGTACCTTTACTTTTTTACTCGAAAGTTGTTTTTTTTTTTGTAAAATATATAAATAACGAAATTTGCCAAAAAAAAATCAATCGATTTATTAAAAATAATGAACTTCCTAAAATTCTGATTTACATAAATCTTGAGTCTTTTAGATTTAGAACACGTAGTTTTGAGTTATTAATTTGTGACCATGGTCTAAACAGAAAATAGCGGATATTCAAATGGTTTCGATAAAGTTTATTTTATTCATTTATTTATTTATTTCATTTCCAGACTGTGAATATTTTCAACTGTTGCATTTGAAGTAGAGTACAAAAAGTCACCAAACTTGAATAGATATTTAATTACATATCTGTTAAAAATTTCATTTTGCGTACTCACAAATGTACTCACCACTGCTTGATTTTAGGAAAATATATTATATTTTTCCAGCCCATTTTCCAGCCCATTTTCCAGCCCATGTATATATCTATATTTTGCCGCACTTTAGCTTAGATTATTTTAAAGTATAGCTTGACTCCATAACAATTTTAAGAAATAACCAACGTACAAATGTAAGTTAAATATAAGTTAGTAACGTAATTTAACTTGGAATTTGAAAATACATTTCTATATTTAATATAAAATAAATCCACAGCCGTTACAGATATGGATTGAATATTTGTTGATTTTTTCAGTCGTATAAATAAACTTTTATTCAAACTTTTGCTTTAACAAAATGTTTATAATTTATAACACTTTATATTTGAACTACTGACGTATGTTAATTTTTAATCTATTTATTTTATATTGTAATGATTTCACGAATCATATCTCAATTTTGAATGTATGTACTTAAACATTTTTGGTTTTGAATAAATAATAATTTCGATATACCTTGTGGAATATATACTTATCAGCTTTAGAATAAGTTCTTCTAAGCTTGTTGAGTTTTCCTCGATACCGCTTTGAAAATAAATCCCGAACGTATTAAATAAATGAATAGAAACGCTTGCATCATTGACTAACAAGGAACATTATCCACCGTTGAATAATCATGAATATCATAATTGCAACCGACTACAATACAATACTCTTGGAAAATCACGTGTGCGTGTAATTTTTGTGGTGTATTCAGCTCGGTACACCATATCGATCTACCTTGAACTATTAGTCCATTTTTATAATTCCTTTTTTTGCTTAACTGACTATAACATGTCCTCATTTACTATTTTACTTTTCTTCTCTACATTTAACTGCAGCACCACATTTCGAATGGTTCAATTCTAAGTAGCTCTTCCTTTCCTATAGTCCACGCCTCACAGCCGCACAATGTTACACCCCACACACATGCCTTCTGAAATCTTTTTCTAATACCCAAGTAAATATTTTATCTTAAAATCTGCTCCTTTTCTACGAAAATTGTCAGCGAAATTTTAAAAATGCTCCAAATGAGTCTAAAAATGCCACCAAAACCATTTTAGCAAGATCCAGTTCAAATAAAAACAATTGATAATTTTTTTTCTTTTAAAAATTCCTTTTGTACCCTTTGCACTTTTTTTTGCCTTTATTTTAATTTTTTTTTCGTTTGAACCGGAAATCAGTAAAGATTCGTGTTCGACTTTTAAGACGATATATAGTCATTTTACGTTGTTTTGGGCTCCAAAATCGACAAAAAATTGAAAATTTTCAAAGGGGGTCCTTTAATAATTTTGATAATTTTAATGAAAATCGACCTGTATTTTTTCGATAATTTTTAGATAATTTTGATAAAAATCGACACATAATTTTTCGATAATTTTGATGAAAATCCACAGGTCTGTTCTTTTTCATCAAAATTATCGAAAAATTATCTAAAAATTATCGAAAAAGAACAGAGGTATATACCTGTTCTTTTTCATCAAAATTATCGAAAAATTATCGAAAAATTATCGAAACAAATGTCGAAAAAGTGCAGAGGTATATACATGTCGATTTTCATCAAAATTATCGAAAAATGATCGAAAAAGAACAGAGGTCAATATTCATCAAAATTATCGAAAAATTATCGAAAAAATATCGAAAAAGAGCAGAGGTATGTACCTGTCGTTTTTCATTTAAATTATCGAAAAAATATCGAAAAAAAGCAAAGGTATATACCTGTCGTTTTTCATCAAAATTATCGAAAAAATATCGAAAAAAAGCAAAGGTATATACCTTTCGTTTTTCATCAAAATTATCGAAAAAATATCGAAAAAAAGCAAAGGTATATACCTTTCGTTTTTCATCAAAATTATCGAAAAAAGATCGAAAAAAAGCAAAGGTATATACCTTTCGTTTTTCATCAAAATTATCCAAAAAAGAACGAAAAAAAGCAAAGGTACCTTTGGTTTTTCATCAAAATTATCGAAAAAATATCGAAAAAAAGCAAAGGTATATACCTTTCGTTTTCATCAAAATTATCGAAAAAAGATCGAAAAAAAGCAAAGGTATATACCTGTCGTTTTTCATCAAAATTATCGAAAAAATATCGAAAAAAAGCAAAGGTATATACCTTTCGTTTTTCATCAAAATTATCGAAAAAATATCGAAAAAAAGCAAAGGTATACACCTTTGGTTTTTCATCAAAATTATCGAAAAAAGATCGAAAAAAAGCAAAGGTATATACCTGTCGTTTTTCATCAAAATTATCGAAAAAATATCGAAAAAAAGCAAAGGTATATACCTATGGTTTTTCATCAAAATTATCGAAAAAAGATCGAAAAAAAGCAAAGGTATATACCTGTCGTTTTTCATCAAAATTATCGAAAAAATATCGAAAAAAAGCAAAGGTATATACCTTTCGTTTTTCATCAAAATTATCGAAAAAAGATCGAAAAAAAGCAAAGGTATATACCTTTCGTTTTTCATCAAAATTATCGAAAAAAGATCGAAAAAAAGCAAAGGTATATACCTTTCGTTTTTCATCAAAATTATCGAAAAAATATCGAAAAAGAGCAGAGGTATGTACCTGTCGTTTTTCATTTAAATTATCGAAAAAATATCGAAAAAAAGCAAAGGTATATACCTTTCGTTTTTTATCAAAATTATCGAAAAAATATCGAAAAAAAGCAAAGGTATATATCTTTGGTTTTTCATCAAAATTATCGAAAAAAGAACGAAAAACGACAGGTATATACTGTCGTTTTTCATCAAAATTATCGAAAAAAGATCGAAAAAAAGCAAAGGTATATACCTTTCGTTTTTCATCAAAATTATCGAAAAAAGATCGAAAAAAAGCAAAGGTATATACCTTTGGTTTTTCATCAAAATTATCGAAAAAAGATCGAAAAAAAGCAAAGGTATATACCTGTCGTTTTTCATCAAAATTATCGGAAAAATATCGAAAAAAAGCAAAGGTATATACCTTTCGTTTTTCATCAAAATTATCGAAAAAAGATCGAAAAAAAGCAAAGGTATATACCTATGGTTTTTCATCAAAATTATCGAAAAAAGATCGAAAAAGAGCAGAGGTATGTACCTGTCGTTTTTCATTTAAATTATCGAAAAAATATCGAAAAAAAGCAAAGGTATATACCTTTCGTTTTCATCAAAATTATCGAAAAAAGATCGAAAAAAAGCAAAGGTATATACCTTTGGTTTTTCATCAAAATTATCGAAAAAATATCGAAAAAAAGCAAAGGTATATACCTTTCGTTTTCATCAAAATTATCGAAAAAAGATCGAAAAAAGCAAAGGTATATACCTGTCGTTTTTCATCAAAATTATCGAAAAAATATCGAAAAAAAGCAAAGGTATATACCTTTCGTTTTTCATCAAAATTATCGAAAAAATATCGAAAAAAAGCAAAGGTATATATCTTTGGTTTTTCATCAAAATTATCGAAAAAAGATCGAAAAAAGCAAAGGTATATACCTTTCGTTTTTCATCAAAATTATCGAAAAAAGAACGAAAAAAAGCAAAGGTATATACCTTTCGTTTTTCATCAAAATTATCGAAAAAAGATCGAAAAAAGCAAAGGTATATACCTGTCGTTTTTCATCAAAATTATCGAAAAAATATCGAAAAAAAGCAAAGGTATATACCTTTCGTTTTTCATCAAAATTATCGAAAAAATATCGAAAAAAAGCAAAGGTATATATCTTTGGTTTTTCATCAAAATTATCGAAAAAAGAACGAAAAAAAGCAAAGGTATATACCTTTCGTTTTTCATCAAAATTATCGAAAAAAGATCGAAAAAAAGCAAAGGTATATACCTTTCGTTTTTCATCAAAATTATCGAAAAAATATCGAAAAAAAGCAAAGGTATATACCTTTCGTTTTTCATCAAAATTATCGAAAAAAGATCGAAAAAAAGCAAAGGTATATACCTTTCGTTTTTCATCAAAATTATCGAAAAAATATCGAAAAAAAGCAAAGGTATATACCTTTCGTTTTTCATCAAAATTATCGAAAAAAGATCGAAAAAAAGCAAAGGTATATACCTTTCGTTTTTCATCAAAATTATCGAAAAAAGATCGAAAAAAAGCAAAGGTATATACCTTTCGTTTTTCATCAAAATTATCGAAAAAAGATCGAAAAAAAGCAAAGGTATATACCTTTCGTTTTTCATCAAAATTATCGAAAAAAGATCGAAAAAAAGCAAAGGTATATACCTTTCGTTTTTCATCAAAATTATCGAAAAAAGATCGAAAAAAAGCAAAGGTATATACCTTTCGTTTTTCATCAAAATTATCGAAAAAAGATCGAAAAAAAGCAAAGGTATATACCTTTCGTTTTTCATCAAAATTATCGAAAAAAGATCGAAAAAAAGCAAAGGTATATACCTTTCGTTTTTCATCAAAATTATCGAAAAAAGATCGAAAAAAAGCAAAGGTATATACCTTTCGTTTTTCATCAAAATTATCGAAAAAAGATCGAAAAAAAGCAAAGGTATATACCTTTCGTTTTTCATCAAAATTATCGAAAAAAGATCGAAAAAAAGCAAAGGTATATACCTTTCGTTTTTCATCAAAATTATCGAAAAAAGATCGAAAAAAAGCAAAGGTATATACCTTTCGTTTTTCATCAAAATTATCGAAAAAAGATCGAAAAAAAGCAAAGGTATATACCTTTCGTTTTTCATCAAAATTATCGAAAAAAGATCGAAAAAAAGCAAAGGTATATACCTTTCGTTTTTCATCAAAATTATCGAAAAAAGAACGAAAAAAAGCAAAGGTATATACCTTTCGTTTTTCATCAAAATTATCGAAAAAAGATCGAAAAAAAGCAAAGGTATATACCTTTCGTTTTTCATCAAAATTATCGAAAAAAGATCGAAAAAAAGCAAAGGTATATACCTTTCGTTTTTCATCAAAATTATCGAAAAAAGATCGAAAAAAAGCAAAGGTATATACCTTTCGTTTTTCATCAAAATTATCGAAAAAATATCGAAAAAAAGCAAAGGTATATACCTTTCGTTTTTCATCAAAATTATCGAAAAAATATCGAAAAAAAGCAAAGGTATACCTTTCGTTTTTCATCAAAATTATCGAAAAAATATCGAAAAAAAGCAAAGGTATATACCTGTCGTTTTTCATCAAAATTATCGAAAAAATATCGAAAAAAAGCAAAGGTATATACCTATGGTTTTTCATCAAAATTATCGAAAAAAGATCGAAAAAAAGCAAAGGTATATACCTGTCGTTTTTCATCAAAATTATCGAAAAAATATCGAAAAAAAGCAAAGGTATATACCTTTCGTTTTTCATCAAAATTATCGAAAAAAGATCGAAAAAAAGCAAAGGTATATACCTTTCGTTTTTCATCAAAATTATCGAAAAAAGATCGAAAAAAAGCAAAGGTATATACCTTTCGTTTTTCATCAAAATTATCGAAAAAATATCGAAAAAGAGCAGAGGTATGTACCTGTCGTTTTTCATTTAAATTATCGAAAAAATATCGAAAAAAAGCAAAGGTATATACCTTTCGTTTTTTATCAAAATTATCGAAAAAATATCGAAAAAAAGCAAAGGTATATATCTTTGGTTTTTCATCAAAATTATCGAAAAAAGAACGAAAAAAAGCAAAGGTATATACCTTTCGTTTTTCATCAAAATTATCGAAAAAAGATCGAAAAAAAGCAAAGGTATATACCTATGGTTTTTCATCAAAATTATCGAAAAAAGATCGAAAAAAAGCAAAGGTATATACCTGTCGTTTTTCATCAAAATTATCGAAAAAAGATCGAAAAAAAGCAAAGGTATATACCTTTCGTTTTTCATCAAAATTATCGAAAAAAGATCGAAAAAAAGCAAAGGTATATACCTTTGGTTTTTCATCAAAATTATCGAAAAAAGATCGAAAAAAAGCAAAGGTATATACCTGTCGTTTTTCATCAAAATTATCGGAAAAATATCGAAAAAAAGCAAAGGTATATACCTTTCGTTTTTCATCAAAATTATCGAAAAAAGATCGAAAAAAAGCAAAGGTATATACCTATGGTTTTTCATCAAAATTATCGAAAAAAGATCGAAAAAGAGCAGAGGTATGTACCTGTCGTTTTTCATTTAAATTATCGAAAAAATATCGAAAAAAAGCAAAGGTATATACCTTTCGTTTTCATCAAAATTATCGAAAAAAGATCGAAAAAAAGCAAAGGTATATACCTTTGGTTTTTCATCAAAATTATCGAAAAAATATCGAAAAAAAGCAAAGGTATATACCTTTCGTTTTCATCAAAATTATCGAAAAAAGATCGAAAAAAGCAAAGGTATATACCTGTCGTTTTTCATCAAAATTATCGAAAAAATATCGAAAAAAAGCAAAGGTATATACCTTTCGTTTTTCATCAAAATTATCGAAAAAATATCGAAAAAAAGCAAAGGTATATATCTTTGGTTTTTCATCAAAATTATCGAAAAAAGATCGAAAAAAGCAAAGGTATATACCTTTCGTTTTTCATCAAAATTATCGAAAAAAGAACGAAAAAAAGCAAAGGTATATACCTTTCGTTTTTCATCAAAATTATCGAAAAAAGATCGAAAAAAGCAAAGGTATATACCTGTCGTTTTTCATCAAAATTATCGAAAAAATATCGAAAAAAAGCAAAGGTATATACCTTTCGTTTTTCATCAAAATTATCGAAAAAATATCGAAAAAAAGCAAAGGTATATATCTTTGGTTTTTCATCAAAATTATCGAAAAAAGAACGAAAAAAAGCAAAGGTATATACCTTTCGTTTTTCATCAAAATTATCGAAAAAAGATCGAAAAAAAGCAAAGGTATATACCTTTCGTTTTTCATCAAAATTATCGAAAAAAGATCGAAAAAAAGCAAAGGTATATACCTTTCGTTTTTCATCAAAATTATCGAAAAAAGATCGAAAAAAAGCAAAGGTATATACCTTTCGTTTTTCATCAAAATTATCGAAAAAAGATCGAAAAAAAGCAAAGGTATATACCTTTCGTTTTTCATCAAAATTATCGAAAAAAGATCGAAAAAAAGCAAAGGTATATACCTTTCGTTTTTCATCAAAATTATCGAAAAAAGATCGAAAAAAAGCAAAGGTATATACCTTTCGTTTTTCATCAAAATTATCGAAAAAAGATCGAAAAAAAGCAAAGGTATATACCTTTCGTTTTTCATCAAAATTATCGAAAAAAGATCGAAAAAAAGCAAAGGTATATACCTTTCGTTTTTCATCAAAATTATCGAAAAAAGAACGAAAAAAAGCAAAGGTATATACCTTTCGTTTTTCATCAAAATTATCGAAAAAAGATCGAAAAAAAGCAAAGGTATATACCTTTCGTTTTTCATCAAAATTATCGAAAAAAGATCGAAAAAAAGCAAAGGTATATACCTTTCGTTTTTCATCAAAATTATCGAAAAAAGATCGAAAAAAAGCAAAGGTATATACCTTTCGTTTTTCATCAAAATTATCGAAAAAATATCGAAAAAAAGCAAAGGTATATACCTTTCGTTTTTCATCAAAATTATCGAAAAAATATCGAAAAAAAGCAAAGGTATACCTTTCGTTTTTCATCAAAATTATCGAAAAAATATCGAAAAAAAGCAAAGGTATATACCTTTGGTTTTTCATCAAAATTATCGAAATAATATCGAAAAAAAGCAAAGGTATATACCTTTCGTTTTTCATCAAAATTATCGAAAAAAGATCGAAAAAAAGCAAAGGTATATACCTTTCGTTTTTCATCAAAATTATCGAAAAAATATCGAAAAAGAGCAGAGGTATGTACCTGTCGTTTTTCATTTAAATTATCGAAAAAATATCGAAAAAAAGCAAAGGTATATACCTTTCGTTTTTTATCAAAATTATCGAAAAAATATCGAAAAAGAGCAGAGGTATATACCTTTCGTTTTTCATCAAAATTATCGAAAAAAGATCGAAAAAAGCAAAGGTATATACCTTTCGTTTTTCATCAAAATTATCGAAAAAAGATCGAAAAAAAGCAAAGGTATATACCTTTCGTTTTTCATCAAAATTATCGAAAAAATATCGAAAAAAAGCAAAGGTATATACCTTTCGTTTTTCATCAAAATTATCGAAAAAATATCGAAAAAAAGCAAAGGTATATACCTTTCGTTTTTCATCAAAATTATCGAAAAAATATCGAAAAAAAGCAAAGGTATACCTTTCGTTTTTCATCAAAATTATCGAAAAAATATCGAAAAAAAGCAAAGGTATATACCTTTGGTTTTTCATCAAAATTATCGAAATAATATCGAAAAAAAGCAAAGGTATATACCTTTCGTTTTTCATCAAAATTATCGAAAAAAGATCGAAAAAAAGCAAAGGTATATACCTTTCGTTTTTCATCAAAATTATCGAAAAAATATCGAAAAAGAGCAGAGGTATGTACCTGTCGTTTTTCATTTAAATTATCGAAAAAATATCGAAAAAAAGCAAAGGTATATACCTTTCGTTTTTTATCAAAATTATCGAAAAAATATCGAAAAAGAGCAGAGGTATATACCTTTCGTTTTTCATCAAAATTATCGAAAAAAGATCGAAAAAAGCAAAGGTATATACCTTTCGTTTTTCATCAAAATTATCGAAAAAAGATCGAAAAAAAGCAAAGGTATATACCTTTCGTTTTTCATCAAAATTATCGAAAAAATATCGAAAAAAAGCAAAGGTATATACCTTTCGTTTTTCATCAAAATTATCGAAAAAATATCGAAAAAAAGCAAAGGTATATACCTTTCGTTTTTCATCAAAATTATCGAAAAAATATCGAAAAAAAGCAAAGGTATATATCTTTGGTTTTTCATCAAAATTATCGAAAAAATATCGAAAAAAAGCAAAGGTATATACCTTTCGTTTTTCATCAAAATTATCGAAAGAAGATCGAAAAAAAGCAAAGGTATATACCTTTCGTTTTTCATCAAAATTATCGAAAAAATATCGAAAAAAAGCAAAGGTATATACCTTTCGTTTTTCATCAAAATTATCGAAAAAAGATCGAAAAAAAGCAAAGGTATATACCTATGGTTTTTCATCAAAATTATCGAAAAAAGATCGAAAAAGAGCAGAGGTATGTACCTGTCGTTTTTCATTTAAATTATCGAAAAAATATCGAAAAAAAGCAAAGGTATATACCTTTCGTTTTCATCAAAATTATCGAAAAAAGATCGAAAAAAAGCAAAGGTATATACCTTTGGTTTTTCATCAAAATTATCGAAAAAATATCGAAAAAAAGCAAAGGTATATACCTTTCGTTTTCATCAAAATTATCGAAAAAAGATCGAAAAAAGCAAAGGTATATACCTGTCGTTTTTCATCAAAATTATCGAAAAAATATCGAAAAAAAGCAAAGGTATATACCTTTCGTTTTTCATCAAAATTATCGAAAAAATATCGAAAAAAAGCAAAGGTATATATCTTTGGTTTTTCATCAAAATTATCGAAAAAAGATCGAAAAAAGCAAAGGTATATACCTTTCGTTTTTCATCAAAATTATCGAAAAAAGAACGAAAAAAAGCAAAGGTATATACCTTTCGTTTTTCATCAAAATTATCGAAAAAAGATCGAAAAAAGCAAAGGTATATACCTGTCGTTTTTCATCAAAATTATCGAAAAAATATCGAAAAAAAGCAAAGGTATATACCTTTCGTTTTTCATCAAAATTATCGAAAAAATATCGAAAAAAAGCAAAGGTATATATCTTTGGTTTTTCATCAAAATTATCGAAAAAAGAACGAAAAAAAGCAAAGGTATATACCTTTCGTTTTTCATCAAAATTATCGAAAAAAGATCGAAAAAAAGCAAAGGTATATACCTTTCGTTTTTCATCAAAATTATCGAAAAAATATCGAAAAAAAGCAAAGGTATATACCTTTCGTTTTTCATCAAAATTATCGAAAAAAGATCGAAAAAAAGCAAAGGTATATACCTTTCGTTTTTCATCAAAATTATCGAAAAAATATCGAAAAAAAGCAAAGGTATATACCTTTCGTTTTTCATCAAAATTATCGAAAAAAGATCGAAAAAAAGCAAAGGTATATACCTTTCGTTTTTCATCAAAATTATCGAAAAAAGATCGAAAAAAAGCAAAGGTATATACCTTTCGTTTTTCATCAAAATTATCGAAAAAAGATCGAAAAAAAGCAAAGGTATATACCTTTCGTTTTTCATCAAAATTATCGAAAAAAGATCGAAAAAAAGCAAAGGTATATACCTTTCGTTTTTCATCAAAATTATCGAAAAAAGATCGAAAAAAAGCAAAGGTATATACCTTTCGTTTTTCATCAAAATTATCGAAAAAAGATCGAAAAAAAGCAAAGGTATATACCTTTCGTTTTTCATCAAAATTATCGAAAAAAGATCGAAAAAAAGCAAAGGTATATACCTTTCGTTTTTCATCAAAATTATCGAAAAAAGATCGAAAAAAAGCAAAGGTATATACCTTTCGTTTTTCATCAAAATTATCGAAAAAAGATCGAAAAAAAGCAAAGGTATATACCTTTCGTTTTTCATCAAAATTATCGAAAAAAGATCGAAAAAAAGCAAAGGTATATACCTTTCGTTTTTCATCAAAATTATCGAAAAAAGATCGAAAAAAAGCAAAGGTATATACCTTTCGTTTTTCATCAAAATTATCGAAAAAAGATCGAAAAAAAGCAAAGGTATATACCTTTCGTTTTTCATCAAAATTATCGAAAAAAGATCGAAAAAAAGCAAAGGTATATACCTTTCGTTTTTCATCAAAATTATCGAAAAAAGAACGAAAAAAAGCAAAGGTATATACCTTTCGTTTTTCATCAAAATTATCGAAAAAAGATCGAAAAAAAGCAAAGGTATATACCTTTCGTTTTTCATCAAAATTATCGAAAAAAGATCGAAAAAAAGCAAAGGTATATACCTTTCGTTTTTCATCAAAATTATCGAAAAAAGATCGAAAAAAAGCAAAGGTATATACCTTTCGTTTTTCATCAAAATTATCGAAAAAATATCGAAAAAAAGCAAAGGTATATACCTTTCGTTTTTCATCAAAATTATCGAAAAAATATCGAAAAAAAGCAAAGGTATACCTTTCGTTTTTCATCAAAATTATCGAAAAAATATCGAAAAAAAGCAAAGGTATATACCTGTCGTTTTTCATCAAAATTATCGAAAAAATATCGAAAAAAAGCAAAGGTATATACCTATGGTTTTTCATCAAAATTATCGAAAAAAGATCGAAAAAAAGCAAAGGTATATACCTGTCGTTTTTCATCAAAATTATCGAAAAAATATCGAAAAAAAGCAAAGGTATATACCTTTCGTTTTTCATCAAAATTATCGAAAAAAGATCGAAAAAAAGCAAAGGTATATACCTTTCGTTTTTCATCAAAATTATCGAAAAAAGATCGAAAAAAAGCAAAGGTATATACCTTTCGTTTTTCATCAAAATTATCGAAAAAATATCGAAAAAGAGCAGAGGTATGTACCTGTCGTTTTTCATTTAAATTATCGAAAAAATATCGAAAAAAAGCAAAGGTATATACCTTTCGTTTTTTATCAAAATTATCGAAAAAATATCGAAAAAAAGCAAAGGTATATATCTTTGGTTTTTCATCAAAATTATCGAAAAAAGAACGAAAAAAAGCAAAGGTATATACCTTTCGTTTTTCATCAAAATTATCGAAAAAAGATCGAAAAAAAGCAAAGGTATATACCTATGGTTTTTCATCAAAATTATCGAAAAAAGATCGAAAAAAAGCAAAGGTATATACCTGTCGTTTTTCATCAAAATTATCGAAAAAAGATCGAAAAAAAGCAAAGGTATATACCTTTCGTTTTTCATCAAAATTATCGAAAAAAGATCGAAAAAAAGCAAAGGTATATACCTTTGGTTTTTCATCAAAATTATCGAAAAAAGATCGAAAAAAAGCAAAGGTATATACCTGTCGTTTTTCATCAAAATTATCGGAAAAATATCGAAAAAAAGCAAAGGTATATACCTTTCGTTTTTCATCAAAATTATCGAAAAAAGATCGAAAAAAAGCAAAGGTATATACCTATGGTTTTTCATCAAAATTATCGAAAAAAGATCGAAAAAGAGCAGAGGTATGTACCTGTCGTTTTTCATTTAAATTATCGAAAAAATATCGAAAAAAAGCAAAGGTATATACCTTTCGTTTTCATCAAAATTATCGAAAAAAGATCGAAAAAAAGCAAAGGTATATACCTTTGGTTTTTCATCAAAATTATCGAAAAAATATCGAAAAAAAGCAAAGGTATATACCTTTCGTTTTCATCAAAATTATCGAAAAAAGATCGAAAAAAGCAAAGGTATATACCTGTCGTTTTTCATCAAAATTATCGAAAAAATATCGAAAAAAAGCAAAGGTATATACCTTTCGTTTTTCATCAAAATTATCGAAAAAATATCGAAAAAAAGCAAAGGTATATATCTTTGGTTTTTCATCAAAATTATCGAAAAAAGATCGAAAAAAGCAAAGGTATATACCTTTCGTTTTTCATCAAAATTATCGAAAAAAGAACGAAAAAAAGCAAAGGTATATACCTTTCGTTTTTCATCAAAATTATCGAAAAAAGATCGAAAAAAGCAAAGGTATATACCTGTCGTTTTTCATCAAAATTATCGAAAAAATATCGAAAAAAAGCAAAGGTATATACCTTTCGTTTTTCATCAAAATTATCGAAAAAATATCGAAAAAAAGCAAAGGTATATATCTTTGGTTTTTCATCAAAATTATCGAAAAAAGAACGAAAAAAAGCAAAGGTATATACCTTTCGTTTTTCATCAAAATTATCGAAAAAAGATCGAAAAAAAGCAAAGGTATATACCTTTCGTTTTTCATCAAAATTATCGAAAAAAGATCGAAAAAAAGCAAAGGTATATACCTTTCGTTTTTCATCAAAATTATCGAAAAAAGATCGAAAAAAAGCAAAGGTATATACCTTTCGTTTTTCATCAAAATTATCGAAAAAAGATCGAAAAAAAGCAAAGGTATATACCTTTCGTTTTTCATCAAAATTATCGAAAAAAGATCGAAAAAAAGCAAAGGTATATACCTTTCGTTTTTCATCAAAATTATCGAAAAAAGATCGAAAAAAAGCAAAGGTATATACCTTTCGTTTTTCATCAAAATTATCGAAAAAAGATCGAAAAAAAGCAAAGGTATATACCTTTCGTTTTTCATCAAAATTATCGAAAAAAGATCGAAAAAAAGCAAAGGTATATACCTTTCGTTTTTCATCAAAATTATCGAAAAAAGAACGAAAAAAAGCAAAGGTATATACCTTTCGTTTTTCATCAAAATTATCGAAAAAAGATCGAAAAAAAGCAAAGGTATATACCTTTCGTTTTTCATCAAAATTATCGAAAAAAGATCGAAAAAAAGCAAAGGTATATACCTTTCGTTTTTCATCAAAATTATCGAAAAAAGATCGAAAAAAAGCAAAGGTATATACCTTTCGTTTTTCATCAAAATTATCGAAAAAATATCGAAAAAAAGCAAAGGTATATACCTTTCGTTTTTCATCAAAATTATCGAAAAAATATCGAAAAAAAGCAAAGGTATACCTTTCGTTTTTCATCAAAATTATCGAAAAAATATCGAAAAAAAGCAAAGGTATATACCTTTGGTTTTTCATCAAAATTATCGAAATAATATCGAAAAAAAGCAAAGGTATATACCTTTCGTTTTTCATCAAAATTATCGAAAAAAGATCGAAAAAAAGCAAAGGTATATACCTTTCGTTTTTCATCAAAATTATCGAAAAAATATCGAAAAAGAGCAGAGGTATGTACCTGTCGTTTTTCATTTAAATTATCGAAAAAATATCGAAAAAAAGCAAAGGTATATACCTTTCGTTTTTTATCAAAATTATCGAAAAAATATCGAAAAAGAGCAGAGGTATATACCTTTCGTTTTTCATCAAAATTATCGAAAAAAGATCGAAAAAAGCAAAGGTATATACCTTTCGTTTTTCATCAAAATTATCGAAAAAAGATCGAAAAAAAGCAAAGGTATATACCTTTCGTTTTTCATCAAAATTATCGAAAAAATATCGAAAAAAAGCAAAGGTATATACCTTTCGTTTTTCATCAAAATTATCGAAAAAATATCGAAAAAAAGCAAAGGTATATACCTTTCGTTTTTCATCAAAATTATCGAAAAAATATCGAAAAAAAGCAAAGGTATATATCTTTGGTTTTTCATCAAAATTATCGAAAAAATATCGAAAAAAAGCAAAGGTATATACCTTTCGTTTTTCATCAAAATTATCGAAAGAAGATCGAAAAAAAGCAAAGGTATATACCTTTCGTTTTTCATCAAAATTATCGAAAAAATATCGAAAAAAAGCAAAGGTATATACCTTTCGTTTTTCATCAAAATTATCGAAAAAATATCGAAAAAAAGCAAAGGTATATACCTTTCGTTTTTCATCAAAATTATCGAAAAAAGATCGAAAAAAAGCAAAGGTATATACCTTTCGTTTTTCATCAAAATTATCGAAAAAATATCGAAAAAAAGCAAAGGTATATATCTTTGGTTTTTCATCAAAATTATCGAAAAAAGAACGAAAAAAAGCAAAGGTATATATCTTTGGTTTTTCATCAAAATTATCGAAAAAAGTACGAAAAAAAGCAAAGGTATATACCTTTCGTTTTTCATCAAAATTATCGAAAAAATATCGAAAAAAAGCAAAGGTATATATCTTTGGTTTTTCATCAAAATTATCGAAAAAAGAACGAAAAAAAGCAAAGGTATATACCTTTCGTTTTTCATCAAAATTATCGAAAAAAGATCGAAAAAAAGCAAAGGTATATACCTTTCGTTTTTCATCAAAATTATCGAAAAAATATCGAAAAAAAGCAAAGGTATATATCTTTGGTTTTTCATCAAAATTATCGAAAAAAGATCGAAAAAAAGCAAAGGTATATACCTTTCGTTTTTCATCAAAATTATCGAAAAAAGAACGAAAAAAAGCAAAGGTATATACCTTTCGTTTTTCATCAAAATTATCGAAAAAATATCGAAAAAAAGCAAAGGTATATATCTTTGGTTTTTCATCAAAATTATCGAAAAAAGATCGAAAAAAAGCAAAGGTATATACCTTTCGTTTTTCATCAAAATTATCGAAAAAAGAACGAAAAAAAGCAAAGGTATATACCTTTCGTTTTTCATCAAAATTATCGAAAAATTATCGAAAAAAAGCAAAGGTATATACCTTTCGATTTTCATCAAAATTATCGAAAAATTATCGAAAAAAAGCAAAGGTATATACCTTTCGATTTTCATCAAAATTATCGAAAAATTATCGAAAAAAAGCAAAGGTATATACCTTTCGTTTTTCATCAAAATTATCGAAAAAAGATCGAAAAAAAGCAAAGGTATATACCTTTCGTTTTTCATCAAAATTATCGAAAAAAGATCGAAAAAAAGCAAAGGTATATACCTTTCGTTTTTCATCAAAATTATCGAAAAAAGATCGAAAAAAAGCAAAGGTATATACCTTTCGTTTTTCATCAAAATTATCGAAAAAAGATCGAAAAAAAGCAAAGGTATATACCTTTCGTTTTTCATCAAAATTATCGAAAAAAGATCGAAAAAAAGCAAAGGTATATACCTTTCGTTTTTCATCAAAATTATCGAAAAAAGATCGAAAAAAAGCAAAGGTATATACCTTTCGTTTTTCATCAAAATTATCGAAAAAAGAACGAAAAAAAGCAAAGGTATATACCTTTCGTTTTTCATCAAAATTATCGAAAAAAGATCGAAAAAAAGCAAAGGTATATACCTTTCGTTTTTCATCAAAATTATCGAAAAAAGATCGAAAAAAAGCAAAGGTATATACCTTTCGTTTTTCATCAAAATTATCGAAAAAAGATCGAAAAAAAGCAAAGGTATATACCTTTCGTTTTTCATCAAAATTATCGAAAAAATATCGAAAAAAAGCAAAGGTATATACCTTTCGTTTTTCATCAAAATTATCGAAAAAATATCGAAAAAAAGCAAAGGTATACCTTTCGTTTTTCATCAAAATTATCGAAAAAATATCGAAAAAAAGCAAAGGTATATACCTTTGGTTTTTCATCAAAATTATCGAAATAATATCGAAAAAAAGCAAAGGTATATACCTTTCGTTTTTCATCAAAATTATCGAAAAAAGATCGAAAAAAAGCAAAGGTATATACCTTTCGTTTTTCATCAAAATTATCGAAAAAATATCGAAAAAGAGCAGAGGTATGTACCTGTCGTTTTTCATTTAAATTATCGAAAAAATATCGAAAAAAAGCAAAGGTATATACCTTTCGTTTTTTATCAAAATTATCGAAAAAATATCGAAAAAGAGCAGAGGTATATACCTTTCGTTTTTCATCAAAATTATCGAAAAAAGATCGAAAAAAGCAAAGGTATATACCTTTCGTTTTTCATCAAAATTATCGAAAAAAGATCGAAAAAAAGCAAAGGTATATACCTTTCGTTTTTCATCAAAATTATCGAAAAAATATCGAAAAAAAGCAAAGGTATATACCTTTCGTTTTTCATCAAAATTATCGAAAAAATATCGAAAAAAAGCAAAGGTATATACCTTTCGTTTTTCATCAAAATTATCGAAAAAATATCGAAAAAAAGCAAAGGTATATATCTTTGGTTTTTCATCAAAATTATCGAAAAAATATCGAAAAAAAGCAAAGGTATATACCTTTCGTTTTTCATCAAAATTATCGAAAGAAGATCGAAAAAAAGCAAAGGTATATACCTTTCGTTTTTCATCAAAATTATCGAAAAAATATCGAAAAAAAGCAAAGGTATATACCTTTCGTTTTTCATCAAAATTATCGAAAAAATATCGAAAAAAAGCAAAGGTATATACCTTTCGTTTTTCATCAAAATTATCGAAAAAAGATCGAAAAAAAGCAAAGGTATATACCTTTCGTTTTTCATCAAAATTATCGAAAAAATATCGAAAAAAAGCAAAGGTATATATCTTTGGTTTTTCATCAAAATTATCGAAAAAAGAACGAAAAAAAGCAAAGGTATATATCTTTGGTTTTTCATCAAAATTATCGAAAAAAGTACGAAAAAAAGCAAAGGTATATACCTTTCGTTTTTCATCAAAATTATCGAAAAAATATCGAAAAAAAGCAAAGGTATATATCTTTGGTTTTTCATCAAAATTATCGAAAAAAGAACGAAAAAAAGCAAAGGTATATACCTTTCGTTTTTCATCAAAATTATCGAAAAAAGATCGAAAAAAAGCAAAGGTATATACCTTTCGTTTTTCATCAAAATTATCGAAAAAATATCGAAAAAAAGCAAAGGTATATATCTTTGGTTTTTCATCAAAATTATCGAAAAAAGATCGAAAAAAAGCAAAGGTATATACCTTTCGTTTTTCATCAAAATTATCGAAAAAAGAACGAAAAAAAGCAAAGGTATATACCTTTCGTTTTTCATCAAAATTATCGAAAAAATATCGAAAAAAAGCAAAGGTATATATCTTTGGTTTTTCATCAAAATTATCGAAAAAAGATCGAAAAAAAGCAAAGGTATATACCTTTCGTTTTTCATCAAAATTATCGAAAAAAGAACGAAAAAAAGCAAAGGTATATACCTTTCGTTTTTCATCAAAATTATCGAAAAATTATCGAAAAAAAGCAAAGGTATATACCTTTCGATTTTCATCAAAATTATCGAAAAATTATCGAAAAAAAGCAAAGGTATATACCTTTCGATTTTCATCAAAATTATCGAAAAATTATCGAAAAAAAGCAAAGGTATATACCTTTCGATTTACATCAAAATTATCGAAAAAATATCGAAAAAAAGCAAAGGTATATACCTTTCGTTTTTCATCAAAATTATCGAAAAAAGATCGAAAAAAAGCAAAGGTATATACCTTTCGTTTTTCATCAAAATTATCGAAAAAAGATCGAAAAAAAGCAAAGGTTTATACCTTTCGTTTTTCATCAAAATTATCGAAAAAAGATCGAAAAAAAGCAAAGGTATATACCTTTCGTTTTTCATCAAAATTATCGAAAAAAGATCGAAAAAAAGCAAAGGTATATACCTTTCGTTTTTCATCAAAATTATCGAAAAAAGATCGAAAAAAAGCAAAGGTATATACCTTTCGTTTTTCATCAAAATTATCGAAAAAATATCGAAAAAAAGCAAAGGTATATATCTTTGGTTTTTCATCAAAATTATCGAAAAAAGATCGAAAAAAAGCAAAGGTATATACCTTTCGTTTTTCATCGAAATTATCGAAAAAATATCGAAAAAAAGCAAAGGTATATACCTTTCGTTTTTCATCAAAATTATCGAAAAAAGATCGAAAAAAAGCAAAGGTATATACCTTTCGTTTTTCATCAAAATTATCGAAAAAATATCGAAAAAAAGCAAAGGTATATATCTTTGGTTTTTCATCAAAATTATCGAAAAAAGATCGAAAAAAAGCAAAGGTATATGTTTTGAATCGCTAATGGTGTAAATTGCGATCAAGGATTCAGGCAATATTGAATCCTTAAGGGGGTTATGTTAATACCAACTATTTACTGAGAGGTGGACTAGGTTCCTTGGTAAAGGAGCCACAATGTGTTTTTTGTAATATATTAAATGAAATGAGAATATAATTACATAACACAAGTAAATATTATAAGTGGTTATTTTCACATAAAACTGAGGAATGAAAGGTTGAAAATTTAAGATCTAATCGTTTTCACAGATCAACGAGAACTGAACTATTAACTGCATTTGCAGTATTTATGCGCATGCGTAAGGAAATCTACAGTTGTTAAAGCAGAAGAGCACTATCAATAAGTAAGGGAGAAAGGAAGCAAGCGATAGATGGCACTAATAAATATAGAAGCGCCAACGAAGGGGGGTTGCAGCCCAAGTTCACATGTGCTTAATAGAAAGCTGGTTTCTCGGAAACCAGCACAAAGAGCTATAGTCGTCAAGACAGTGTTTACAACTATGCCATAAACTAAGGACGTGTATACAAGTAAGACTAGACGACAAGAAATTTAGCAGAATACAAGATAAAAGCAATACAAAATTCCAATGCACCTATGACACATGTTGGTCACAACATCTTCGGCACCTTGAAAGTTGTGAAACTTTAAATGCATAAATAAATGAACTTACTCAATTCCAATATGAAATGCAATAGCTAATTAAACAGTATAAATCCTCAATCTTACATAAATGGTAAAGAGATACATACAGATACATAACACAACGAATAAAGTCTGTAGTATTTTCAACACATCTTGCACTACTCTTAACCACCCTAGATAGGCAGCAAGCATAAGCGCGCGACCGCGCATTTGATGGTGCTGCTGATCATATGGAACTTCCGCGTGTTGCAGGCGCCCGCTAACGCGAAGCAACCCATCTGGACCCAAGAATGGACGCAGTCGCAGCAGACGGCTCATCCGTGGGACAGGCTCGTCTTTGCGCAGCGCTTCAAGCTCGTTGGCAAAGGCTACTGCTTGTTCTTGCTGAAGTATAGCCCTTCTAGCTGCAAGTAGCTCGGAGCCCGCTAAAGGGCCGGTCGCCCTTGGTTGGGTGCGAGAATTATGGATGTAGCGCAAACAGAATGCAGCCACACGTTGTAACTTCACCCAAGATGACCACGGTACATCAGCTGATGAACGGCACAAGATTTTTTGATAATTAACTTGATCTGTATCAACTAGTATTTGACGGTACATCTTCTCGATATCAGCTGTTATGACAATTTGATGTTTACGAAATCGTAATAAAATACTATTTAAATCATCTTGTATGACCGGACCAGCCAAGAGAGTATCATTAAGCGATACACCGGTGGTAGTTTTACACGAACCATCAAACACTACCCGACACTTTGTTGTAGTACTCGTTTCCTTAAACACAGCATGATGAGGCAAATAATATCCAGAATTGTCACAATCATCACTAATAGTCATGTGTCCCAATGTAACGTATTCATTAATGAACGCACAATATTGTTGCTTCAACTCACTACTACGCTCAAATTTTCTTTCCAACGATTTTAGTCGTGATAGTGCTTGATTATAATTAGAACCAAGCAACGGTTTCTTATCGTTGAAGGGCAACTGCACTACAAAGCGTCCTGTTGCGTCACGTTGTACAGTATCGCGGAAATGACCTTCACTTGCACAATCCCGCAGTATCGGTTGTTGTACAACAGATTCCAATTCCCAAAACTGTTTCACCAGGTCATGCAACCCATCGTCATTAATGGTAGATGTTGCATGAAAGGATTGAGCCTGTTGTGACCCGTTTTTTAAGCTACCTGCCACAATCCATCCTAACTTCGTCTTCTGCATTGTTATGCCAGATTCTAGTAGGAATTGTCCAACACACGTTAACTGCCAAAATATACCAGAACCTAGTATCATATCTATAGGCCCAGGTACATTAAAGTTTGGATCGGCGAGTGGCAGGTGCGGAGGTATATTTAAATTGGCCTTTGTTATGAACTTAATTGGAATCATAGATGACAAATGATCTAATATGATAAAGTCTAATGCTGCACTGAACTTGCAATGCATCGAATAGATTGAATTTGAAGTAGTACCTCGTGAATTCACTGCTTGATTTCCTACTCCAAAAATAGTGGTATTTGACCTTACAATATGAGTATTTATAGATGTTGCAAATTGAGTGGACATTATATTTAGGCTACTGCCATTATCTAATAGAGCACGTGCGACGTGTACCTGGCCATCGGCACTACGGACATGAACAAGTACAGTTTGCAGCAATGCATTGCAATCAATGGCTGTATGGTAAGATGCCCCTGATTTGGTTGCACCCTCAGCAGGTGTTATGGATGCTGGCAGTGCCCGTGTATGTTGAGATGATTGCGAAGGTGACAATGTTGTCACTTCTTGCTGAGAATCGCTAGACTGGGTTACCTTATGCAGAGATAAATGGTGCCGCTTAGAACACTTGAAGCACTTGTAACGACAGTCCTTGTGAGCTCCTCCCTTATTTAAACAGGCGTAACACAAATTCCTTTCACGAACTAATTGCCATCGATCATTATAGTTTAACCTTAAATAGGTTTCACATTTTCCAGAGTTATGTTTTCCATTACAAAAAACACAGCTTGTAGATACGGCAACATGTGACGATGTGTACCGCTGAGTTGCTTCACGACGATGCTCTTTGCTTCCGGTACTTGAAAGGGTCGAGGAAGATTCTCGGGCTCGCAAAATCTGGCAACGATTTGTGAGAAATTTTATAAATTGAGCTTGCGTCGGTAGCGTATCACCCAAAGATAGACAATATTCTTCCCATTTTTCCTTGGAAACTGAATCTAATTTCGATGTTGACAAATGTATTAATAGACAGTCTACTGTTGGCTGCTGCAGTATTTCTAAGGACCCCAAATTCCTTGTGAAGTCGTTAACGTGGCTCCTTAGCGAGGTAAAATTCTCAGCTACTACCCTTGGAAGATTTAATAATTGGTTTAAATGGGTGGAAATGATAGCTCTTGTATCTTGGTAGTACTCCTTTAAAGTTTTCCACGCCAGATTATAATTATCATCACAAACGGTGATCCGTTGAATTATGAATGCTGCGTCACCCTTGACGCTTGTTTTCAAGTGGTGAAACTTTTCAACATCTGAGAGAAATTCATTTTTATTAATTATTGATTCGAATAGGTCTTTAAAATGTTGCCATTCGTCTATGTTTCCATGGAATTTTGGTAATTCTATTGCCGGCACCTTAGAATAAATGCGCTTGGATGATGTCTTAGCAGTATTTGTGTCTGTCGCATTAATTACTGCACGCGGTGCCTCAGATGAGGCTAAATCATCAATTTGAAGAAGTTCCATAGAGCGCACACACACTGTTCTGTATGCTTCACGTCCTACGTGTTCTTCTTCCAATAGTGCATCTATTTCCTCTTCAGGTGTGAGAGTTATTATACCCTTAATAACTTGAAGAAATTCTTCATGTAATTTCTTATATTCATCGAACCTATGTTGTAAATCCCTTTTGTTTATAGGCTCTTTTAATGCGATGGCGTACGTTTGAAATCTCGTCATGTGGAACTTCACGCTCTTCTTTTGCTTCTTGAAATCTTCCATTATTATCGAAATACAATGTT
The DNA here is from genome assembly GCA_947310635.1 of Leptodirus hochenwartii. NCBI lineage: Eukaryota > Metazoa > Arthropoda > Insecta > Coleoptera > Leiodidae > Leptodirus > Leptodirus hochenwartii. The sequence continues at coordinate 4,877,075 of OX371181.1, forward strand.
GATTAATATATAGTGAAGCACTTGAGACGTCTATGAACCAGACAAATTATTCGCGCGCGCACTAGTTTCTTTAAAACTTAAGTTAATAACAATCCGGTTAATTATAATCCGGCTCGAAGGACCATGTTTTGAATCGCTAATGGTGTAAATTGCGATCAAGGATTCAGGCAATATTGAATCCTTAAGGGGGTTATGTTAATACCAACTATTTACTGAGAGGTGGACTAGGTTCCTTGGTAAAGGAGCCACAATGTGTTTTTTGTAATATATTAAATGAAATGAGAATATAATTACATAACACAAGTAAATATTATAAGTGGTTATTTTCACATAAAACTGAGGAATGAAAGGTTGAAAATTTAAGATCTAATCGTTTTCACAGATCAACGAGAACTGAACTATTAACTGCATTTGCAGTATTTATGCGCATGCGTAAGGAAATCTACAGTTGTTAAAGCAGAAGAGCACTATCAATAAGTAAGGGAGAAAGGAAGCAAGCGATAGATGGCACTAATAAATATAGAAGCGCCAACGAAGGGGGGTTGCAGCCCAAGTTCACATGTGCTTAATAGAAAGCTGGTTTCTCGGAAACCAGCACAAAGAGCTATAGTCGTCAAGACAGTGTTTACAACTATGCCATAAACTAAGGACGTGTATACAAGTAAGACTAGACGACAAGAAATTTAGCAGAATACAAGATAAAAGCAATACAAAATTCCAATGCACCTATGACACATGTTGGTCACAACAGTATATACCTTTCGTTTTTCATCAAAATTATCGAAAAAAGAACGAAAAAAAGCAAAGGTATATACCTTTCGTTTTTCATCAAAATTATCGAAAAAATATCGAAAAAAAGCAAAGGTATATATCTTTGGTTTTTCATCAAAATTATCGAAAAAAGATCGAAAAAAAGCAAAGGTATATACCTTTCGTTTTTCATCAAAATTATCGAAAAAAGAACGAAAAAAAGCAAAGGTATATACCTTTCGTTTTTCATCAAAATTATCGAAAAAATATCGAAAAAAAGCAAAGGTATATATCTTTGGTTTTTCATCAAAATTATCGAAAAAAGATCGAAAAAAAGCAAAGGTATATACCTTTCGTTTTTCATCAAAATTATCGAAAAAAGAACGAAAAAAAGCAAAGGTATATACCTTTCGTTTTTCATCAAAATTATCGAAAAATTATCGAAAAAAAGCAAAGGTATATACCTTTCGATTTTCATCAAAATTATCGAAAAATTATCGAAAAAAAGCAAAGGTATATACCTTTCGATTTTCATCAAAATTATCGAAAAATTATCGAAAAAAAGCAAAGGTATATACCTTTCGATTTACATCAAAATTATCGAAAAATTATCGAAAAAAAGCAAAGGTATATACCTTTCGTTTTTCATCAAAATTATCGAAAAAAGAACGAAAAAAAGCAAAGGTATATACCTTTCGTTTTTCATCAAAATTATCGAAAAAAGATCGAAAAAAAGCAAAGGTATATACCTTTCGTTTTTCATCAAAATTATCGAAAAAGATCGAAAAAAAGCAAAGGTATATACCTTTCGTTTTTCATCAAAATTATCGAAAAAATATCGAAAAAAAGCAAAGGTATATACCTTTCGTTTTTCATCAAAATTATCGAAAAAATATCGAAAAAAAGCAAAGGTATATACCTTTCGTTTTTCATCAAAATTATCGAAAAAAGATCGAAAAAAAGCAAAGGTATATACCTTTCGTTTTTCATCAAAATTATCGAAAAAAGATCGAAAAAAAGCAAAGGTTTATACCTTTCGTTTTTCATCAAAATTATCGAAAAAAGATCGAAAAAAAGCAAAGGTATATACCTTTCGTTTTTCATCAAAATTATCGAAAAAAGATCGAAAAAAAGCAAAGGTATATACCTTTCGTTTTTCATCAAAATTATCGAAAAAAGATCGAAAAAAAGCAAAGGTATATACCTTTCGTTTTTCATCAAAATTATCGAAAAAAGATCGAAAAAAAGCAAAGGTATATACCTTTCGTTTTTCATCAAAATTATCGAAAAAAGATCGAAAAAAAGCAAAGGTATATACCTTTCGTTTTTCATCAAAATTATCGAAAAAAGATCGAAAAAAAGCAAAGGTATATACCTTTCGTTTTTCATCAAAATTATCGAAAAAAGATCGAAAAAAAGCAAAGGTATATACCTTTCGTTTTTCATCAAAATTATCGAAAAAAGATCGAAAAAAAGCAAAGGTTTATACCTTTCGTTTTTCATCAAAATTATCGAAAAAAGATCGAAAAAAAGCAAAGGTATATACCTTTCGTTTTTCATCAAAATTATCGAAAAAAGAACGAAAAAAAGCAAAGGTTTATACCTTTCGTTTTTCATCAAAATTATCGAAAAAAGATCGAAAAAAAGCAAAGGTATATACCTTTCGTTTTTCATCAAAATTATCGAAAAAAGATCGAAAAAAAGCAAAGGTATATACCTTTCGTTTTTCATCAAAATTATCGAAAAAAGATCGAAAAAAAGCAAAGGTATATACCTTTCGTTTTTCATCAAAATTATCGAAAAAAGATCGAAAAAAAGCAAAGGTATATACCTTTCGTTTTTCATCAAAATTATCGAAAAAAGATCGAAAAAAAGCAAAGGTATATACCTTTCGTTTTTCATCAAAATTATCGAAAAAAGATCGAAAAAAAGCAAAGGTATATACCTTTCGTTTTTCATCAAAATTATCGAAAAAAGAACGAAAAAAAGCAAAGGTATATACCTTTCGTTTTTCATCAAAATTATCGAAAAAATATCGAAAAAAGGCAAAGGTATATACCTTTCGTTTTTCATCAAAATTATCGAAAAAAGATCGAAAAAAAGCAAAGGTATATACCTTTCGTTTTTCATCAAAATTATCGAAAAAAGATCGAAAAAAAGCAAAGGTATATACCTTTCGTTTTTCATCAAAATTATCGAAAAAAGATCGAAAAAAAGCAAAGGTATATACCTTTCGTTTTTCATCAAAATTATCGAAAAAAGAACGAAAAAAAGCAAAGGTATATACCTTTCGTTTTTCATCAAAATTATCGAAAAAATATCGAAAAAAGGCAAAGGTATATACCTTTCGTTTTTCATCAAAATTATCGAAAAAAGATCGAAAAAAAGCAAAGGTATATACCTTTCGTTTTTCATCAAAATTATCGAAAAAAGATCGAAAAAAAGCAAAGGTATATACCTTTCGTTTTTCATCAAAATTATCGAAAAAATATCGAAAAAAAGCAAAGGTATATACCTTTCGTTTTTCATCAAAATTATCGAAAAAATATCGAAAAAAAGCAAAGGTATATACCTTTCGTTTTTCATCAAAATTATCGAAAAAAGATCGACAAAAGGCAAAGGTATATACCTTTCGTTTTTCATCAAAATTATCGAAAAAATATCGAAAAAAGGCAAAGGTATATACCTTTCGTTTTTCATCAAAATTATCGAAAAAAGATCGAAAAAAGGCAAAGGTATATACCTTTCGTTTTTCATCAAAATTATCGAAAAAAGAACGAAAAAAGGCAAAGGTATATACCTTTCGTTTTTCATCAAAATTATCGAAAAAAGAACGAAAAAAAGCAAAGGTATATACCTTTCGTTTTTCATCAAAATTATCGAAAAAATATCGAAAAAAGGCAAAGGTATATACCTTTCGTTTTTCATCAAAATTATCGAAAAAAGATCGAAAAAAGGCAAAGGTATATACCTTTCGTTTTTCATCAAAATTATCGAAAAAAGAACGAAAAAAAGCAAAGGTATATACCTTTCGTTTTTCATCAAAATTATCGAAAAAAGATCGAAAAAAGGCAAAGGTATATACCTTTCGTTTTTCATCAAAATTATCGAAAAAAGATCGAAAAAAAGCAAAGGTATATACCTTTCGTTTTTCATCAAAATTATCGAAAAAAGATCGAAAAAAAGCAAAGGTATATACCTTTCGTTTTTCATCAAAATTATCGAAAAAAGATCGAAAAAAAGCAAAGGTATATACCTTTCGTTTTTCATCAAAATTATCGAAAAAAGAACGAAAAAAAGCAAAGGTATATACCTTTCGTTTTTCATCAAAATTATCGAAAAAAGATCGAAAAAAGCAAAGGTATATACCTTTCGTTTTTCATCAAAATTATCGAAAAAAGATCGAAAAAAAGCAAAGGTATATACCTTTCGTTTTTCATCAAAATTATCGAAAAAAGAACGAAAAAAAGCAAAGGTATATACCTTTCGTTTTTCATCAAAATTATCGAAAAAAGATCGAAAAAAGCAAAGGTATATACCTTTCGTTTTTCATCAAAATTATCGAAAAAAGATCGAAAAAAAGCAAAGGTATATACCTTTCGTTTTTCATCAAAATTATCGAAAAAAGATCGAAAAAAAGCAAAGGTATATACCTTTCGTTTTTCATCAAAATTATCGAAAAAAGAACGAAAAAAAGCAAAGGTATATACCTTTCGTTTTTCATCAAAATTATCGAAAAAATATCGAAAAAAGGCAAATATACCTTTGAAATATTCCGATTTTTTTGGCGATTTTGGTCAAAGTTTAGCAAGTGCTGCCCAAAACAATGCAAAATGGCTATAAATCGTCTTAAAACTATATTTTACTGATTTCCGGTTCAAACAGAAAAAGTTGAAATTATTGTCGAAAAAAGTGGAAAAGTCGTGTATATATACCTTTGAAATATTCCGATTTTTTTGGCGATTTTGGTCAAAGTTTAGCAAGTGCTGCCCAAAACAATGCAAAATGGCTATAAATCGTCTTAAAACTATATTTTACTGATTTCGGGTTCAAACGGAAAAAGCTGAAATTATCGTCGAAAAAAGTGGAAAAGTCGTGTATATATACCTTTGAAATATTCCGATTTTTTTGGCGATTTTGGTCAAAGTTTAGCAAGTGCTGCCCAAAACAATGCAAAATGGCTATTAATCGTCTTAAAACTATATTTTACTGATTTCCGGTTCAAACGGAAAAAGTTGAAATTATCGTCGAAAAAAGTGGAAAAGTCGTGTATATATACCTTTGAAATATTCCGATTTTTTTGGCGATTTTGGTCAAAGTTTAGCAAGTGCTGCCCAAAACAATGCAAAATGGCTATAAATCGTCTTAAAACTATATTTTACTGATTTCCGGTTCAAACGGAAAAAGCTGAAATTATCGTCGAAAAAAGTGGAAAAGTCGTGTATATATACCTTTGAAATATTCCGATTTTTTTGGCGATTTTGGTCAAAGTTTAGCAAGTGCTGCCCAAAACAATGCAAAATGGCTATAAATCGTCTTAAAACTATATTTTACTGATTTCCGGTTCAAACAGAAAAAGTTGAAATTATTGTCGAAAAAAGTGGAAAAGTCGTGTATATATACCTTTGAAATATTCCGATTTTTTTGGCGATTTTGGTCAAAGTTTAGCAAGTGCTGCCCAAAACAATGCAAAATGGCTATTAATCGTCTTAAAACTATATTTTACTGATTTCCGGTTCAAACGGAAAAAGCTGAAATTATCGTCGAAAAAAGTGGAAAAGTCGTGTATATATACCTTTGAAATATTCCGATTTTTTTGGCGATTTTGGTCAAAGTTTAGCAAGTGCTGCCCAAAACAATGCAAAATGGCTATTAATCGTCTTAAAACTATATTTTACTGATTTCCGGTTCAAACGGAAAAAGCTGAAATTATCGTCGAAAAAAGTGGAAAAGTCGTGTATATATACCTTTGAAATATTCCGATTTTTTTGGCGATTTTGGTCAAAGTTTAGCAAGTGCTGCCCAAAACAATGCAAAATGGCTATAAATCGTCTTAAAACTATATTTTACTGATTTCCGGTTCAAACAGAAAAAGTTGAAATTATTGTCGAAAAAAGTGGAAAAGTCGTGTATATATACCTTTGAAATATTCCGATTTTTTTGGCGATTTTGGTCAAAGTTTAGCAAGTGCTGCCCAAAACAATGCAAAATGGCTATAAATCGTCTTAAAACTATATTTTACTGATTTCGGGTTCAAACGGAAAAAGCTGAAATTATCGTCGAAAAAAGTGGAAAAGTCGTGTATATATACCTTTGAAATATTCCGATTTTTTTGGCGATTTTGGTCAAAGTTTAGCAAGTGCTGCCCAAAACAATGCAAAATGGCTATAAATCGTCTTAAAACTATATTTTACTGATTTCGGGTTCAAACGGAAAAAGCTGAAATTATCGTCGAAAAAAGTGGAAAAGTCGTGTATATATACCTTTGAAATATTCCGATTTTTTTGGCGATTTTGGTCAAAGTTTAGCAAGTGCTGCCCAAAACAATGCAAAATGGCTATAAATCGTCTTAAAACTATATTTTACTGATTTCCGGTTCAAACGGAAAAAGTTGAAATTATCGTCGAAAAAAGTGGAAAAGTCGTGTATATATACCTTTGAAATATTCCGATTTTTTTGGCGATTTTGGTCAAAGTTTAGCAAGTGCCGCCCAAAACAATGCAAAATGGCTATAAATCGTCTTAAAACTATATTTTACTGATTTCCGGTTCAAACGGAAAAAGTTGAAATTATCGTCGAAAAAAGTGGAAAAGTCGTGTATATATACCTTTGAAATATTCCGATTTTTTTGGCGATTTTGGTCAAAGTTTAGCAAGTGCTGCCCAAAACAATGCAAAATGGCTATAAATCGTCTTAAAACTATATTTTACTGATTTCCGGTTCAAACGGAAAAAGTTGAAATTATCGTCGAAAAAAGTGGAAAAGTCGTGTATATATACCTTTGAAATATTCCGATTTTTTTGGCGATTTTGGTCAAAGTTTAGCAAGTGCTGCCCAAAACAATGCAAAATGGCTATAAATCGTCTTAAAACTATATTTTACTGATTTCGGGTTCAAACGGAAAAAGCTGAAATTATCGTCGAAAAAAGTGGAAAAGTCGTGTATATATACCTTTGAAATATTCCGATTTTTTTGGCGATTTTGGTCAAAGTTTAGCAAGTGCTGCCCAAAACAATGCAAAATGGCTATTAATCGTCTTAAAACTATATTTTACTGATTTCCGGTTCAAACGGAAAAAGTTGAAATTATCGTCGAAAAAAGTGGAAAAGTCGTGTATATATACCTTTGAAATATTCCGATTTTTTTGGCGATTTTGGTCAAAGTTTAGCAAGTGCTGCCCAAAACAATGCAAAATGGCTATTAATCGTCTTAAAACTATATTTTACTGATTTCCGGTTCAAACGGAAAAAGTTGAAATTATCGTCGAAAAAAGTGGAAAAGTCGTGTATATACCTTTCGTTTTTCATCAAAATTATCGAAAAAAGAACGAAAAAAAGCAAAGGTATATACCTTTCGTTTTTCATCAAAATTATCGAAAAAAGAACGAAAAAAAGCAAAGGTATATACCTTTCGTTTTTCATCAAAATTATCGAAAAAAGATCGAAAAAAAGCAAAGGTATATACCTTTCGTTTTTCATCAAAATTATCGAAAAAAGATCGAAAAAAAGCAAAGGTATATACCTTTCGTTTTTCATCAAAATTATCGAAAAAAGAACGAAAAAAAGCAAAGGTATATACCTTTCGTTTTTCATCAAAATTATCGAAAAAATATCGAAAAAAGGCAAAGGTATATACCTTTCGTTTTTCATCAAAATTATCGAAAAAAGATCGAAAAAAAGCAAAGGTATATACCTTTCGTTTTTCATCAAAATTATCGAAAAAAGAACGAAAAAAAGCAAAGGTATATACCTTTCGTTTTTCATCAAAATTATCGAAAAAAGAACGAAAAAAAGCAAAGGTATATACCTTTCGTTTTTCATCAAAATTATCGAAAAAAGATCGAAAAAAAGCAAAGGTATATACCTTTCGTTTTTCATCAAAATTATCGAAAAAAGATCGAAAAAAAGCAAAGGTATATACCTTTCGTTTTTCATCAAAATTATCGAAAAAAGATCGAAAAAAAGCAAAGGTATATACCTTTCGTTTTTCATCAAAATTATCGAAAAAAGATCGAAAAAAAGCAAAGGTATATACCTTTCGTTTTTCATCAAAATTATCGAAAAAAGATCGAAAAAAAGCAAAGGTATATACCTTTCGTTTTGCATCAAAATTATCGAAAAAAGAACGAAAAAAAGCAAAGGTATATACCTTTCGTTTTTCATCAAAATTATCGAAAAAAGATCGAAAAAAAGCAAAGGTATATACCTTTCGTTTTTCATCAAAATTATCGAAAAAAGAACGAAAAAAAGCAAAGGTATATACCTTTCGTTTTTCATCAAAATTATCGAAAAAAGATCGAAAAAAAGCAAAGGTATATACCTTTCGTTTTTCATCAAAATTATCGAAAAAAGAACGAAAAAAAGCAAAGGTATATACCTTTCGTTTTTCATCAAAATTATCGAAAAAAGATCGAAAAAAAGCAAAGGTATATACCTTTCGTTTTTCATCAAAATTATCGAAAAAAGAACGAAAAAAAGCAAAGGTATATACCTTTCGTTTTTCATCAAAATTATCGAAAAAAGAACGAAAAAAAGCAAAGGTATATACCTTTCGTTTTTCATCAAAATTATCGAAAAATTATCGAAAAAAAGCAAAGGTATATACCTTTCGATTTTCATCAAAATTATCGAAAAATTATCGAAAAAAAGCAAAGGTATATACCTTTCGATTTTCATCAAAATTATCGAAAAATTATCGAAAAAAAGCAAAGGTATATACCTTTCGATTTACATCAAAATTATCGAAAAAATATCGAAAAAAAGCAAAGGTATATACCTTTCGTTTTTCATCAAAATTATCGAAAAAAGATCGAAAAAAAGCAAAGGTATATACCTTTCGTTTTTCATCAAAATTATCGAAAAAAGATCGAAAAAAAGCAAAGGTTTATACCTTTCGTTTTTCATCAAAATTATCGAAAAAAGATCGAAAAAAAGCAAAGGTATATACCTTTCGTTTTTCATCAAAATTATCGAAAAAAGATCGAAAAAAAGCAAAGGTATATACCTTTCGTTTTTCATCAAAATTATCGAAAAAAGATCGAAAAAAAGCAAAGGTATATACCTTTCGTTTTTCATCAAAATTATCGAAAAAATATCGAAAAAAAGCAAAGGTATATATCTTTGGTTTTTCATCAAAATTATCGAAAAAAGATCGAAAAAAAGCAAAGGTATATACCTTTCGTTTTTCATCGAAATTATCGAAAAAATATCGAAAAAAAGCAAAGGTATATACCTTTCGTTTTTCATCAAAATTATCGAAAAAAGATCGAAAAAAAGCAAAGGTATATACCTTTCGTTTTTCATCAAAATTATCGAAAAAATATCGAAAAAAAGCAAAGGTATATATCTTTGGTTTTTCATCAAAATTATCGAAAAAAGATCGAAAAAAAGCAAAGGTATATGTTTTGAATCGCTAATGGTGTAAATTGCGATCAAGGATTCAGGCAATATTGAATCCTTAAGGGGGTTATGTTAATACCAACTATTTACTGAGAGGTGGACTAGGTTCCTTGGTAAAGGAGCCACAATGTGTTTTTTGTAATATATTAAATGAAATGAGAATATAATTACATAACACAAGTAAATATTATAAGTGGTTATTTTCACATAAAACTGAGGAATGAAAGGTTGAAAATTTAAGATCTAATCGTTTTCACAGATCAACGAGAACTGAACTATTAACTGCATTTGCAGTATTTATGCGCATGCGTAAGGAAATCTACAGTTGTTAAAGCAGAAGAGCACTATCAATAAGTAAGGGAGAAAGGAAGCAAGCGATAGATGGCACTAATAAATATAGAAGCGCCAACGAAGGGGGGTTGCAGCCCAAGTTCACATGTGCTTAATAGAAAGCTGGTTTCTCGGAAACCAGCACAAAGAGCTATAGTCGTCAAGACAGTGTTTACAACTATGCCATAAACTAAGGACGTGTATACAAGTAAGACTAGACGACAAGAAATTTAGCAGAATACAAGATAAAAGCAATACAAAATTCCAATGCACCTATGACACATGTTGGTCACAACATCTTCGGCACCTTGAAAGTTGTGAAACTTTAAATGCATAAATAAATGAACTTACTCAATTCCAATATGAAATGCAATAGCTAATTAAACAGTATAAATCCTCAATCTTACATAAATGGTAAAGAGATACATACAGATACATAACACAACGAATAAAGTCTGTAGTATTTTCAACACATCTTGCACTACTCTTAACCACCCTAGATAGGCAGCAAGCATAAGCGCGCGACCGCGCATTTGATGGTGCTGCTGATCATATGGAACTTCCGCGTGTTGCAGGCGCCCGCTAACGCGAAGCAACCCATCTGGACCCAAGAATGGACGCAGTCGCAGCAGACGGCTCATCCGTGGGACAGGCTCGTCTTTGCGCAGCGCTTCAAGCTCGTTGGCAAAGGCTACTGCTTGTTCTTGCTGAAGTATAGCCCTTCTAGCTGCAAGTAGCTCGGAGCCCGCTAAAGGGCCGGTCGCCCTTGGTTGGGTGCGAGAATTATGGATGTAGCGCAAACAGAATGCAGCCACACGTTGTAACTTCACCCAAGATGACCACGGTACATCAGCTGATGAACGGCACAAGATTTTTTGATAATTAACTTGATCTGTATCAACTAGTATTTGACGGTACATCTTCTCGATATCAGCTGTTATGACAATTTGATGTTTACGAAATCGTAATAAAATACTATTTAAATCATCTTGTATGACCGGACCAGCCAAGAGAGTATCATTAAGCGATACACCGGTGGTAGTTTTACACGAACCATCAAACACTACCCGACACTTTGTTGTAGTACTCGTTTCCTTAAACACAGCATGATGAGGCAAATAATATCCAGAATTGTCACAATCATCACTAATAGTCATGTGTCCCAATGTAACGTATTCATTAATGAACGCACAATATTGTTGCTTCAACTCACTACTACGCTCAAATTTTCTTTCCAACGATTTTAGTCGTGATAGTGCTTGATTATAATTAGAACCAAGCAACGGTTTCTTATCGTTGAAGGGCAACTGCACTACAAAGCGTCCTGTTGCGTCACGTTGTACAGTATCGCGGAAATGACCTTCACTTGCACAATCCCGCAGTATCGGTTGTTGTACAACAGATTCCAATTCCCAAAACTGTTTCACCAGGTCATGCAACCCATCGTCATTAATGGTAGATGTTGCATGAAAGGATTGAGCCTGTTGTGACCCGTTTTTTAAGCTACCTGCCACAATCCATCCTAACTTCGTCTTCTGCATTGTTATGCCAGATTCTAGTAGGAATTGTCCAACACACGTTAACTGCCAAAATATACCAGAACCTAGTATCATATCTATAGGCCCAGGTACATTAAAGTTTGGATCGGCGAGTGGCAGGTGCGGAGGTATATTTAAATTGGCCTTTGTTATGAACTTAATTGGAATCATAGATGACAAATGATCTAATATGATAAAGTCTAATGCTGCACTGAACTTGCAATGCATCGAATAGATTGAATTTGAAGTAGTACCTCGTGAATTCACTGCTTGATTTCCTACTCCAAAAATAGTGGTATTTGACCTTACAATATGAGTATTTATAGATGTTGCAAATTGAGTGGACATTATATTTAGGCTACTGCCATTATCTAATAGAGCACGTGCGACGTGTACCTGGCCATCGGCACTACGGACATGAACAAGTACAGTTTGCAGCAATGCATTGCAATCAATGGCTGTATGGTAAGATGCCCCTGATTTGGTTGCACCCTCAGCAGGTGTTATGGATGCTGGCAGTGCCCGTGTATGTTGAGATGATTGCGAAGGTGACAATGTTGTCACTTCTTGCTGAGAATCGCTAGACTGGGTTACCTTATGCAGAGATAAATGGTGCCGCTTAGAACACTTGAAGCACTTGTAACGACAGTCCTTGTGAGCTCCTCCCTTATTTAAACAGGCGTAACACAAATTCCTTTCACGAACTAATTGCCATCGATCATTATAGTTTAACCTTAAATAGGTTTCACATTTTCCAGAGTTATGTTTTCCATTACAAAAAACACAGCTTGTAGATACGGCAACATGTGACGATGTGTACCGCTGAGTTGCTTCACGACGATGCTCTTTGCTTCCGGTACTTGAAAGGGTCGAGGAAGATTCTCGGGCTCGCAAAATCTGGCAACGATTTGTGAGAAATTTTATAAATTGAGCTTGCGTCGGTAGCGTATCACCCAAAGATAGACAATATTCTTCCCATTTTTCCTTGGAAACTGAATCTAATTTCGATGTTGACAAATGTATTAATAGACAGTCTACTGTTGGCTGCTGCAGTATTTCTAAGGACCCCAAATTCCTTGTGAAGTCGTTAACGTGGCTCCTTAGCGAGGTAAAATTCTCAGCTACTACCCTTGGAAGATTTAATAATTGGTTTAAATGGGTGGAAATGATAGCTCTTGTATCTTGGTAGTACTCCTTTAAAGTTTTCCACGCCAGATTATAATTATCATCACAAACGGTGATCCGTTGAATTATGAATGCTGCGTCACCCTTGACGCTTGTTTTCAAGTGGTGAAACTTTTCAACATCTGAGAGAAATTCATTTTTATTAATTATTGATTCGAATAGGTCTTTAAAATGTTGCCATTCGTCTATGTTTCCATGGAATTTTGGTAATTCTATTGCCGGCACCTTAGAATAAATGCGCTTGGATGATGTCTTAGCAGTATTTGTGTCTGTCGCATTAATTACTGCACGCGGTGCCTCAGATGAGGCTAAATCATCAATTTGAAGAAGTTCCATAGAGCGCACACACACTGTTCTGTATGCTTCACGTCCTACGTGTTCTTCTTCCAATAGTGCATCTATTTCCTCTTCAGGTGTGAGAGTTATTATACCCTTAATAACTTGAAGAAATTCTTCATGTAATTTCTTATATTCATCGAACCTATGTTGTAAATCCCTTTTGTTTATAGGCTCTTTTAATGCGATGGCGTACGTTTGAAATCTCGTCATGTGGAACTTCACGCTCTTCTTTTGCTTCTTGAAATCTTCCATTATTATCGAAATACAATGTTGATTAATATATAGTGAAGCACTTGAGACGTCTATGAACCAGACAAATTATTCGCGCGCGCACTAGTTTCTTTAAAACTTAAGTTAATAACAATCCGGTTAATTATAATCCGGCTCGAAGGACCATGTTTTGAATCGCTAATGGTGTAAATTGCGATCAAGGATTCAGGCAATATTGAATCCTTAAGGGGGTTATGTTAATACCAACTATTTACTGAGAGGTGGACTAGGTTCCTTGGTAAAGGAGCCACAATGTGTTTTTTGTAATATATTAAATGAAATGAGAATATAATTACATAACACAAGTAAATATTATAAGTGGTTATTTTCACATAAAACTGAGGAATGAAAGGTTGAAAATTTAAGATCTAATCGTTTTCACAGATCAACGAGAACTGAACTATTAACTGCATTTGCAGTATTTATGCGCATGCGTAAGGAAATCTACAGTTGTTAAAGCAGAAGAGCACTATCAATAAGTAAGGGAGAAAGGAAGCAAGCGATAGATGGCACTAATAAATATAGAAGCGCCAACGAAGGGGGGTTGCAGCCCAAGTTCACATGTGCTTAATAGAAAGCTGGTTTCTCGGAAACCAGCACAAAGAGCTATAGTCGTCAAGACAGTGTTTACAACTATGCCATAAACTAAGGACGTGTATACAAGTAAGACTAGACGACAAGAAATTTAGCAGAATACAAGATAAAAGCAATACAAAATTCCAATGCACCTATGACACATGTTGGTCACAACAGTATATACCTTTCGTTTTTCATCAAAATTATCGAAAAAAGAACGAAAAAAAGCAAAGGTATATACCTTTCGTTTTTCATCAAAATTATCGAAAAAATATCGAAAAAAAGCAAAGGTATATATCTTTGGTTTTTCATCAAAATTATCGAAAAAAGATCGAAAAAAAGCAAAGGTATATACCTTTCGTTTTTCATCAAAATTATCGAAAAAAGAACGAAAAAAAGCAAAGGTATATACCTTTCGTTTTTCATCAAAATTATCGAAAAAATATCGAAAAAAAGCAAAGGTATATATCTTTGGTTTTTCATCAAAATTATCGAAAAAAGATCGAAAAAAAGCAAAGGTATATACCTTTCGTTTTTCATCAAAATTATCGAAAAAAGAACGAAAAAAAGCAAAGGTATATACCTTTCGTTTTTCATCAAAATTATCGAAAAATTATCGAAAAAAAGCAAAGGTATATACCTTTCGATTTTCATCAAAATTATCGAAAAATTATCGAAAAAAAGCAAAGGTATATACCTTTCGATTTTCATCAAAATTATCGAAAAATTATCGAAAAAAAGCAAAGGTATATACCTTTCGATTTACATCAAAATTATCGAAAAATTATCGAAAAAAAGCAAAGGTATATACCTTTCGTTTTTCATCAAAATTATCGAAAAAAGAACGAAAAAAAGCAAAGGTATATACCTTTCGTTTTTCATCAAAATTATCGAAAAAAGATCGAAAAAAAGCAAAGGTATATACCTTTCGTTTTTCATCAAAATTATCGAAAAAGATCGAAAAAAAGCAAAGGTATATACCTTTCGTTTTTCATCAAAATTATCGAAAAAATATCGAAAAAAAGCAAAGGTATATACCTTTCGTTTTTCATCAAAATTATCGAAAAAATATCGAAAAAAAGCAAAGGTATATACCTTTCGTTTTTCATCAAAATTATCGAAAAAAGATCGAAAAAAAGCAAAGGTATATACCTTTCGTTTTTCATCAAAATTATCGAAAAAAGATCGAAAAAAAGCAAAGGTTTATACCTTTCGTTTTTCATCAAAATTATCGAAAAAAGATCGAAAAAAAGCAAAGGTATATACCTTTCGTTTTTCATCAAAATTATCGAAAAAAGATCGAAAAAAAGCAAAGGTATATACCTTTCGTTTTTCATCAAAATTATCGAAAAAAGATCGAAAAAAAGCAAAGGTATATACCTTTCGTTTTTCATCAAAATTATCGAAAAAAGATCGAAAAAAAGCAAAGGTATATACCTTTCGTTTTTCATCAAAATTATCGAAAAAAGATCGAAAAAAAGCAAAGGTATATACCTTTCGTTTTTCATCAAAATTATCGAAAAAAGATCGAAAAAAAGCAAAGGTATATACCTTTCGTTTTTCATCAAAATTATCGAAAAAAGATCGAAAAAAAGCAAAGGTATATACCTTTCGTTTTTCATCAAAATTATCGAAAAAAGATCGAAAAAAAGCAAAGGTTTATACCTTTCGTTTTTCATCAAAATTATCGAAAAAAGATCGAAAAAAAGCAAAGGTATATACCTTTCGTTTTTCATCAAAATTATCGAAAAAAGAACGAAAAAAAGCAAAGGTTTATACCTTTCGTTTTTCATCAAAATTATCGAAAAAAGATCGAAAAAAAGCAAAGGTATATACCTTTCGTTTTTCATCAAAATTATCGAAAAAAGATCGAAAAAAAGCAAAGGTATATACCTTTCGTTTTTCATCAAAATTATCGAAAAAAGATCGAAAAAAAGCAAAGGTATATACCTTTCGTTTTTCATCAAAATTATCGAAAAAAGATCGAAAAAAAGCAAAGGTATATACCTTTCGTTTTTCATCAAAATTATCGAAAAAAGATCGAAAAAAAGCAAAGGTATATACCTTTCGTTTTTCATCAAAATTATCGAAAAAAGATCGAAAAAAAGCAAAGGTATATACCTTTCGTTTTTCATCAAAATTATCGAAAAAAGAACGAAAAAAAGCAAAGGTATATACCTTTCGTTTTTCATCAAAATTATCGAAAAAATATCGAAAAAAGGCAAAGGTATATACCTTTCGTTTTTCATCAAAATTATCGAAAAAAGATCGAAAAAAAGCAAAGGTATATACCTTTCGTTTTTCATCAAAATTATCGAAAAAAGATCGAAAAAAAGCAAAGGTATATACCTTTCGTTTTTCATCAAAATTATCGAAAAAAGATCGAAAAAAAGCAAAGGTATATACCTTTCGTTTTTCATCAAAATTATCGAAAAAAGAACGAAAAAAAGCAAAGGTATATACCTTTCGTTTTTCATCAAAATTATCGAAAAAATATCGAAAAAAGGCAAAGGTATATACCTTTCGTTTTTCATCAAAATTATCGAAAAAAGATCGAAAAAAAGCAAAGGTATATACCTTTCGTTTTTCATCAAAATTATCGAAAAAAGATCGAAAAAAAGCAAAGGTATATACCTTTCGTTTTTCATCAAAATTATCGAAAAAATATCGAAAAAAAGCAAAGGTATATACCTTTCGTTTTTCATCAAAATTATCGAAAAAATATCGAAAAAAAGCAAAGGTATATACCTTTCGTTTTTCATCAAAATTATCGAAAAAAGATCGACAAAAGGCAAAGGTATATACCTTTCGTTTTTCATCAAAATTATCGAAAAAATATCGAAAAAAGGCAAAGGTATATACCTTTCGTTTTTCATCAAAATTATCGAAAAAAGATCGAAAAAAGGCAAAGGTATATACCTTTCGTTTTTCATCAAAATTATCGAAAAAAGAACGAAAAAAGGCAAAGGTATATACCTTTCGTTTTTCATCAAAATTATCGAAAAAAGAACGAAAAAAAGCAAAGGTATATACCTTTCGTTTTTCATCAAAATTATCGAAAAAATATCGAAAAAAGGCAAAGGTATATACCTTTCGTTTTTCATCAAAATTATCGAAAAAAGATCGAAAAAAGGCAAAGGTATATACCTTTCGTTTTTCATCAAAATTATCGAAAAAAGAACGAAAAAAAGCAAAGGTATATACCTTTCGTTTTTCATCAAAATTATCGAAAAAAGATCGAAAAAAGGCTAAGGTATATACCTTTCGTTTTTCATCAAAATTATCGAAAAAAGATCGAAAAAAAGCAAAGGTATATACCTTTCGTTTTTCATCAAAATTATCGAAAAAAGATCGAAAAAAAGCAAAGGTATATACCTTTCGTTTTTCATCAAAATTATCGAAAAAAGATCGAAAAAAAGCAAAGGTATATACCTTTCGTTTTTCATCAAAATTATCGAAAAAAGAACGAAAAAAAGCAAAGGTATATACCTTTCGTTTTTCATCAAAATTATCGAAAAAAGATCGAAAAAAGCAAAGGTATATACCTTTCGTTTTTCATCAAAATTATCGAAAAAAGATCGAAAAAAAGCAAAGGTATATACCTTTCGTTTTTCATCAAAATTATCGAAAAAAGAACGAAAAAAAGCAAAGGTATATACCTTTCGTTTTTCATCAAAATTATCGAAAAAAGATCGAAAAAAGCAAAGGTATATACCTTTCGTTTTTCATCAAAATTATCGAAAAAAGATCGAAAAAAAGCAAAGGTATATACCTTTCGTTTTTCATCAAAATTATCGAAAAAAGATCGAAAAAAAGCAAAGGTATATACCTTTCGTTTTTCATCAAAATTATCGAAAAAAGAACGAAAAAAAGCAAAGGTATATACCTTTCGTTTTTCATCAAAATTATCGAAAAAATATCGAAAAAAGGCAAATATACCTTTGAAATATTCCGATTTTTTTGGCGATTTTGGTCAAAGTTTAGCAAGTGCTGCCCAAAACAATGCAAAATGGCTATAAATCGTCTTAAAACTATATTTTACTGATTTCCGGTTCAAACAGAAAAAGTTGAAATTATTGTCGAAAAAAGTGGAAAAGTCGTGTATATATACCTTTGAAATATTCCGATTTTTTTGGCGATTTTGGTCAAAGTTTAGCAAGTGCTGCCCAAAACAATGCAAAATGGCTATAAATCGTCTTAAAACTATATTTTACTGATTTCGGGTTCAAACGGAAAAAGCTGAAATTATCGTCGAAAAAAGTGGAAAAGTCGTGTATATATACCTTTGAAATATTCCGATTTTTTTGGCGATTTTGGTCAAAGTTTAGCAAGTGCTGCCCAAAACAATGCAAAATGGCTATTAATCGTCTTAAAACTATATTTTACTGATTTCCGGTTCAAACGGAAAAAGTTGAAATTATCGTCGAAAAAAGTGGAAAAGTCGTGTATATATACCTTTGAAATATTCCGATTTTTTTGGCGATTTTGGTCAAAGTTTAGCAAGTGCTGCCCAAAACAATGCAAAATGGCTATAAATCGTCTTAAAACTATATTTTACTGATTTCCGGTTCAAACGGAAAAAGCTGAAATTATCGTCGAAAAAAGTGGAAAAGTCGTGTATATATACCTTTGAAATATTCCGATTTTTTTGGCGATTTTGGTCAAAGTTTAGCAAGTGCTGCCCAAAACAATGCAAAATGGCTATAAATCGTCTTAAAACTATATTTTACTGATTTCCGGTTCAAACAGAAAAAGTTGAAATTATTGTCGAAAAAAGTGGAAAAGTCGTGTATATATACCTTTGAAATATTCCGATTTTTTTGGCGATTTTGGTCAAAGTTTAGCAAGTGCTGCCCAAAACAATGCAAAATGGCTATTAATCGTCTTAAAACTATATTTTACTGATTTCCGGTTCAAACGGAAAAAGCTGAAATTATCGTCGAAAAAAGTGGAAAAGTCGTGTATATATACCTTTGAAATATTCCGATTTTTTTGGCGATTTTGGTCAAAGTTTAGCAAGTGCTGCCCAAAACAATGCAAAATGGCTATTAATCGTCTTAAAACTATATTTTACTGATTTCCGGTTCAAACGGAAAAAGCTGAAATTATCGTCGAAAAAAGTGGAAAAGTCGTGTATATATACCTTTGAAATATTCCGATTTTTTTGGCGATTTTGGTCAAAGTTTAGCAAGTGCTGCCCAAAACAATGCAAAATGGCTATAAATCGTCTTAAAACTATATTTTACTGATTTCCGGTTCAAACAGAAAAAGTTGAAATTATTGTCGAAAAAAGTGGAAAAGTCGTGTATATATACCTTTGAAATATTCCGATTTTTTTGGCGATTTTGGTCAAAGTTTAGCAAGTGCTGCCCAAAACAATGCAAAATGGCTATAAATCGTCTTAAAACTATATTTTACTGATTTCGGGTTCAAACGGAAAAAGCTGAAATTATCGTCGAAAAAAGTGGAAAAGTCGTGTATATATACCTTTGAAATATTCCGATTTTTTTGGCGATTTTGGTCAAAGTTTAGCAAGTGCTGCCCAAAACAATGCAAAATGGCTATAAATCGTCTTAAAACTATATTTTACTGATTTCGGGTTCAAACGGAAAAAGCTGAAATTATCGTCGAAAAAAGTGGAAAAGTCGTGTATATATACCTTTGAAATATTCCGATTTTTTTGGCGATTTTGGTCAAAGTTTAGCAAGTGCTGCCCAAAACAATGCAAAATGGCTATAAATCGTCTTAAAACTATATTTTACTGATTTCCGGTTCAAACGGAAAAAGTTGAAATTATCGTCGAAAAAAGTGGAAAAGTCGTGTATATATACCTTTGAAATATTCCGATTTTTTTGGCGATTTTGGTCAAAGTTTAGCAAGTGCCGCCCAAAACAATGCAAAATGGCTATAAATCGTCTTAAAACTATATTTTACTGATTTCCGGTTCAAACGGAAAAAGTTGAAATTATCGTCGAAAAAAGTGGAAAAGTCGTGTATATATACCTTTGAAATATTCCGATTTTTTTGGCGATTTTGGTCAAAGTTTAGCAAGTGCTGCCCAAAACAATGCAAAATGGCTATAAATCGTCTTAAAACTATATTTTACTGATTTCCGGTTCAAACGGAAAAAGTTGAAATTATCGTCGAAAAAAGTGGAAAAGTCGTGTATATATACCTTTGAAATATTCCGATTTTTTTGGCGATTTTGGTCAAAGTTTAGCAAGTGCTGCCCAAAACAATGCAAAATGGCTATAAATCGTCTTAAAACTATATTTTACTGATTTCGGGTTCAAACGGAAAAAGCTGAAATTATCGTCGAAAAAAGTGGAAAAGTCGTGTATATATACCTTTGAAATATTCCGATTTTTTTGGCGATTTTGGTCAAAGTTTAGCAAGTGCTGCCCAAAACAATGCAAAATGGCTATTAATCGTCTTAAAACTATATTTTACTGATTTCCGGTTCAAACGGAAAAAGTTGAAATTATCGTCGAAAAAAGTGGAAAAGTCGTGTATATATACCTTTGAAATATTCCGATTTTTTTGGCGATTTTGGTCAAAGTTTAGCAAGTGCTGCCCAAAACAATGCAAAATGGCTATTAATCGTCTTAAAACTATATTTTACTGATTTCCGGTTCAAACGGAAAAAGTTGAAATTATCGTCGAAAAAAGTGGAAAAGTCGTGTATATACCTTTCGTTTTTCATCAAAATTATCGAAAAAAGAACGAAAAAAAGCAAAGGTATATACCTTTCGTTTTTCATCAAAATTATCGAAAAAAGAACGAAAAAAAGCAAAGGTATATACCTTTCGTTTTTCATCAAAATTATCGAAAAAAGATCGAAAAAAAGCAAAGGTATATACCTTTCGTTTTTCATCAAAATTATCGAAAAAAGATCGAAAAAAAGCAAAGGTATATACCTTTCGTTTTTCATCAAAATTATCGAAAAAAGAACGAAAAAAAGCAAAGGTATATACCTTTCGTTTTTCATCAAAATTATCGAAAAAATATCGAAAAAAGGCAAAGGTATATACCTTTCGTTTTTCATCAAAATTATCGAAAAAAGATCGAAAAAAAGCAAAGGTATATACCTTTCGTTTTTCATCAAAATTATCGAAAAAAGAACGAAAAAAAGCAAAGGTATATACCTTTCGTTTTTCATCAAAATTATCGAAAAAAGAACGAAAAAAAGCAAAGGTATATACCTTTCGTTTTTCATCAAAATTATCGAAAAAAGATCGAAAAAAAGCAAAGGTATATACCTTTCGTTTTTCATCAAAATTATCGAAAAAAGATCGAAAAAAAGCAAAGGTATATACCTTTCGTTTTTCATCAAAATTATCGAAAAAAGATCGAAAAAAAGCAAAGGTATATACCTTTCGTTTTTCATCAAAATTATCGAAAAAAGATCGAAAAAAAGCAAAGGTATATACCTTTCGTTTTTCATCAAAATTATCGAAAAAAGATCGAAAAAAAGCAAAGGTATATACCTTTCGTTTTGCATCAAAATTATCGAAAAAAGAACGAAAAAAAGCAAAGGTATATACCTTTCGTTTTTCATCAAAATTATCGAAAAAAGATCGAAAAAAAGCAAAGGTATATACCTTTCGTTTTTCATCAAAATTATCGAAAAAAGAACGAAAAAAAGCAAAGGTATATACCTTTCGTTTTTCATCAAAATTATCGAAAAAAGAACGAAAAAAAGCAAAGGTATATACCTTTCGTTTTTCATCAAAATTATCGAAAAAAGATCGAAAAAAAGCAAAGGTATATACCTTTCGTTTTTCATCAAAATTATCGAAAAAAGATCGAAAAAAAGCAAAGGTATATACCTTTCGTTTTTCATCAAAATTATCGAAAAAAGAACGAAAAAAAGCAAAGGTATATACCTTTCGTTTTTCATCAAAATTATCGAAAAAAGATCGAAAAAAAGCAAAGGTATATACCTTTCGTTTTTCATCAAAATTATCGAAAAAAGAACGAAAAAAAGCAAAGGTATATACCTTTCGTTTTTCATCAAAATTATCGAAAAAAGATCGAAAAAAAGCAAAGGTATATACCTTTCGTTTTTCATCAAAATTATCGAAAAAAGAACGAAAAAAAGCAAAGGTATATACCTTTCGTTTTTCATCAAAATTATCGAAAAAAGAACGAAAAAAAGCAAAGGTATATACCTTTCGTTTTTCATCAAAATTATCGAAAAAAGAACGAAAAAAAGCAAAGGTATATACCTTTCGTTTTTCATCAAAATTATCGAAAAAAGAACGAAAAAAAGCAAAGGTATATACCTATCGTTTTTCATCAAAATTATCGAAAAAAGAACGAAAAAAAGCAAAGGTATATACCTTTCGTTTTTCATCAAAATTATCGAAAAAAGATCGAAAAAAAGCAAAGGTATATACCTTTCGTTTTTCATCAAAATTATCGAAAAAAGAACGAAAAAAAGCAAAGGTATATACCTTTCGTTTTTCATCAAAATTATCGAAAAAAGATCGAAAAAAAGCAAAGGTATATACCTTTCGTTTTTCATCAAAATTATCGAAAAAAGAACGAAAAAAAGCAAAGGTATATACCTTTCGTTTTTCATCAAAATTATCGAAAAAAGAACGAAAAAAAGCAAAGGTATATACCTTTCGTTTTTCATCAAAATTATCGAAAAAAGAACGAAAAAAAGCAAAGGTATATACCTTTCGTTTTTCATCAAAATTATCGAAAAAAGAACGAAAAAAAGCAAAGGTATATACCTTTCGTTTTTCATCAAAATTATCGAAAAAAGATCGAAAAAAAGCAAAGGTATATACCTTTCGTTTTTCATCAAAATTATCGAAAAAAGATCGAAAAAAAGCAAAGGTATATACCTTTCGTTTTTCATCAAAATTATCGAAAAAAGATCGAAAAAAAGCAAAGGTATATACCTTTCGTTTTTCATCAAAATTATCGAAAAAATATCGGAAAAAAGCAAAGGTATATACCTTTCGTTTTTCATCAAAATTATCGATAAAATATCGAAAAAAAGCAAAAAGCAAAAAGCAAAGGTGAAAAACGAAAGGTATATACCTTTGCTTTTTTTCGATCTTTTTTTGATAATTTTGATGAAAAACGAAAGGTATATACCTTTGCCTTTTTTCGATATTTTTTCGATAATTTTGATGAAAAACGAAAGGTATATACCTTTGCTTTTTTTCGATCTTTTTTCGATAATTTTGATGAAAAACGAAAGGTATATACCTTTGCTTTTCTTCGATCTTTTTTCGATAATTTTGATGAAAAACGAAAGGTATATACCTTTGCTTTTTTTCGACATTTGTCGACATTATTATATTACTTATATTGAACAAAATTGGATTTCCTGTATTTAAAATAAGCATTCAAAGATTAAGGCCAATATTTAGATTACATTGAATGAAAATGAAAATAGTATTTAACTTCCAAGATTATTAAGGAATACCATCTTGCGCAAATACTTTAAATTTTCAACTTTACTATTTCTATATAAAAACCAACACACATATTATTTGAAACAATCAATTGATCGTTTGTAGGTGAAAGAAGATTGGAAGTATGTGGCGATGGTGCTGGACCGCTTGTTCCTGTGGATCTTTACACTAGCTGTGCTCGTGGGCACAGCTGGTATCATCTTGCAGGCGCCCACTCTTTACGACGACCGAATACCCATTGACGTGCGCCTCTCCGAGATAGCCTCTACCACGGCTAAGCCCCACATTGCCACTACTCTGTAAATGTTTTTACTATAAACGCACCATACTATAAAACGGTGGTTTATGAATCACACATAGACAAATTACACATTAAAATAAGATTCATAAAATAGTGTTTGATTTGTAAGTTATAGGAAAGGAAGCTTTGAAACGAAGAATTCGTATTATGTCTACTATTTATCACATTGTACTGCGTGCATTTTCAAATTTGAACTAATCTTTAAATTAAACAGATTTATTAACATTTATTAAACTAAGAATCCCCAAATTACTATTCCAAATACATTTTTTTTTTTTGGTAGTTTTCATCGCCTTTATATTTGTAATAAACCTTAACAATTTTTAATCCCCGTGCAAATTTAAAAATAAAGCAGTACAGTGAGATTCGTGTTGTGGACTATGAATTCTAATTACGCAAATATCGGAATATATTCGAATAAATCACAAAATACAATTTTCTATAACGTTAAAATGGACATTTCAAATTGCACATGTAATTGATTTATTCTGATAACCTGATCATACTTTCTGAATATTGGATTTTTTTTTCAATATTTCAATTACGTTTTTTTATAGAATACCATTTTGTATTAATACATATTTAATTTGTAATTCTGGTCTACTTTAATATATATTAAAATAACGCTTTTTCCATGTACCGAAGTGCTTCACTAGCGCAAAGCATGTCTTCAACGGATTCTTGTTACTAAATATTTCAAACTCAATCATTTTTCTAAATTAAAAAAAAAACTTTTGTCGTATGAAGTACGCATATTTAATATTTCGCTATATTTGTTGATATTGATTTTAATATTGTCAACAGACAGACGAAGGATAATGAAAAAATATTCAATTTCAATATTTTCCTAGTAAATTACAACACTTAAATCATTAGTGTGCAAAATTTTTGCTTCAAAGTAATCGAAGTTGAGAAAAACCCTTGACAGACTAATAGAAAGTTTACTCAAACAGAATTACTAAAATCTCCCTTTATTAACTAAACTTCCAGTTTATTTGAATATATACCGACATTTTGCGTTTAAATATTTATGATGATATGAAAATTCATTGTTAGAATAGAAAGTTTCAATTTTTTTTTTGTATAGAGAATTGAATATATCTAACATTTCCTTATTGAATCCTAATAAAACGTGTTCAATTATATATTTTCTTTAATTCTAAAGTGAATATTTGAAATTGTGATTTCAGGATTACCAAATCAAGATAAATGTTGTTCCTTAAATATAAAAAGAATAAATAAGAAGGAATCTTCAGTCGGTTCACGTTAGAATAATATCTGACGATTCTAACAAGATTAAGTAAAAAGCTATGATAAATATATTTTAACACGCAATATTCCCCCAAAAAATATTTAAGGACCCACTAAAAATAGATTCTTATTTTCCCATCTGATATTAGGAATGTATGTAATAATATAATGAATCCTCTGCGTATTATGAAATACTGTAGAGGAATACGAAAATAAACGAAATATACTTCGAATTATTTTCAGTTACGATGAATTATTCTTTTAATTTTTGACTTGCATGGAATTGAGAATAGAATTATATAAAAAATATATTTAACAAAAACATAGAAACTATATTTATCTGAAAACGAAAAGAATTAAGAGCTTTATTAATAGGTACTTATATATAATACTTAGAATGTTGCATGAAAAAAATTTCGGTTTATTATGATAAAAAGCCAAAATTTAGACTGATTTGAATATTTTAATTCTTCCCAATTGTGATTATTTATATATGTTAGTTTAGGAATCAGTTAATTTTAATGCTACAATACAATATATTTTTTATTATTATTTCAATCATAAACCTAATATGGATACGTCAAATTTGCCGCCTAAGTAGGCATTTAAACTGATCGACCATTATTTATGAAATAGTTTATTATATCTTATAATCGTAATACTTGTTTATTTTTCAATTTTGACTAGATTACAGATTTGCTTTAGTTATTTGTTGAGAAACCGCAAGGATAATGAAATAATATTGACATTTCAATAAGCAGTTTTCTTATTCATTATCAATAATCTATGGCCTGTGCATTTGATTTGACCAAATTAGAAGGCAAATTGGACATACCAGCTTGATTTACATAAATCGTATAATTACCCTATCCATTTACATACTTTGTCCATGATTCAAACTGAATATTTTAGATATCACGTTTAATTTTGTATATTTTAGTAAATTTTAAATAATTTTAGAAACTCTAATTTATATTTTTTTTATGATTACCATATTTACGAACTTGTTAAATATTATTTGTATTGAATAACATGTGTTCAAATATCAATGAATGCACTAGAATTTAACAATTGTATACAAAAAACTAGTAAACTTGAAATTATTGTAAATCTAAAGGGTGGTTTTTTTTTTATTAGCGTTACTAAGGGATTCTGTTTTAGTATAATTTTATGTTTTATTTCGTACTATTCATCTGACGCTTTGTTAAATAAAAATCTAAAAAGGCAGAACACGACTTTCATCTTCATTGAGTTTAATTAAATATTTTTAAATATAGTATTGTTTTTGTTTCTGAATGATTCCAATTGACATATATGTCGTCTATTTAATTTTCTGAGTAAATCAATGTTATTGGTTCCTTCGTGTAACTAAATAGACCACTCTGTATATTTACTGTATTTTACAAACTTAATTGTACATTTTTATATATGTTATAGTATTTTTTTAGCAAACATCGATGTTAACACTAAACAACAAAAAACATTAGAATAATATTTAACTGTTGCTCACTTAGATGTGTATTAACAGCTACTATGCCATAACTCTTTTTGAGAAATTATCAATATCACAGACAATTTGGGTGAATATTAACTTTACAGTCACTGTATAAACTGTAATATAGTTTATATATATTAGTTAGTTAAAGAGTCCGCAATCCTAAAGATTGGTTGGAAACAGCACGCCATGCCGATCTATCCTGAGCTAATCCCTTCATCTCCCTATAGCTATTCATCTCAACGTCTTCAACTATCTGACTCACATACTCCAATCTAGGCCTACCTACCCCTCTCTTTCCCTCCACTCTACCTTCTATGATCAATTGCATAATCCCCCCATGCCTAAGGACATGCCCTACTAATCTGTCTCTCCTACGCTGTAACACTCTCCAAATACTTCTCTTCTCCCCTACTAACTCTAGTACAGCTTCATTTGTTACTTTATCTTCCCAACCAATCCTCATCATCCTCCTATAACACCACATTTCGAATGCTTGTAATCTACGCTTCTCTTCCTTTCCTATAGTCCACGCCTCACACCCGTACAGTGCTACACTCCAAACATATACCTTCAGTAATCTTTTTCTAATACCCAAGTCAATATTTGATCTTAAAATCTGTTCCTTTTTTACGAATGCCTTCCTACCCTGTGCTATCCTACACTTTATATCTACATTGCTTCGATTATCTTTTGTGATTCTACTGCCTAAATAACAAAAATCTGACACTTCTTCGATTCTATTCTCTCCTATTGTGATCCTCATTTTTCTACTGCATTCCTTTTTGTCACACCTCATCACTTTAGTTTTACCTATATTTATTTTCATGTTAAAATCCCTAGTCAATACTGCCTGCATACCATTCAATACCCTTTCTAAATTCTTTTCGCTTTCTTCCAATATAGCTATATCGTCGGCGAATCTCAGCATATATATTTTCTCTCCCTGTACATTCACACCTACACTATACTCTTCTTTTACTTTGTTTATTGCATCTTCTATATATAGATTAAATAATAACGGTGAGAGTGTACATCCCTGCCGAACCCCCTTCCCTATTTTTGCTACCTCTTCTTCCCCCTCAATTCTAACTAAGGCAGTTTGGTGTTTATATAAATTAAAAATTATTCTCCTATCCTTATAATCTATACCCGTTTCTTTTAAAATTCTAAACATTATGTCCCAATCTACATTATCAAATGCCTTTTCTAAATCTACAAAAGCTATGCAAGTTACCTTTCCTACCCTCTATCTTTTTTCTATTACCGTTCTTAGTGCTAGAATCGCCTCTCTCGTCCCTCTGTTTTTCCTAAAACCAAACTGATCTTCTCCTAGCCTTTCCTCTACTACTTTATTTTCTAATCTCCTATAAATAATCTTTAGCAATATCTTCGAGGCATGTGATAGTAGGCTAATGGTCCTATAGTTCTCACACAAATTAGCTCCTATTTTCTTTGGCATTGTTACTATTCTACTACGCTGAAAATCCTGTGGTACTTCTCCCTTCTCATATATTTTACAAACTAACCTGTATAATCGCTCCTGCATTTTTTCTCCTGCGTGTTTTATTAATTCGGCTGGTATCATATCAATCCCCGCTGCTTTGTTATTCCGTAAATCATTTAATGCTCTATGAAACTCTGACCTAAGTATGCTAGGACCTAAGTCATCCTCATCTATCTGTTCCACACTTTCTAGCTCCTCCATGTCCTGCCTACCTTTATAAAAATCTTCAAGATACTCCTTCCATCTTCTAGCTTTTTCCTTATTTTCTGTGAGTTCCTTACCCTGCTTATCACATATAATATATATATTATATTATCTATATTATTGCTTAAATATATTTCCTATACTGGACTATAAAGTAGAATTCTACCCAAATGTTCCATTGATAATAGCTTAGAAAGAGATTTGCATGAAATATTGTAAAGTAAGATTAATAAGTCAAGTAAAATTATCTTTAATATATAGTAAATTTATGATTTGAAATTAAAGACGTTGAAAAATTGATTAATATTAGGACGAAAAATATTGTGTTTCGATACTATTGTATTTACTCATTTACAGAAAGTCTTTAAACTAATAATAAAATATTTTTTCAATTAAAAATATTTCAATTGACTTACTTTTCTTACTTGTACACTTGATCGTCTATCGATAAGAAATTATGTACATAATATTATAAAGAAACGATATTTATAGATATTAATAGCGATAAATAAAGAAAAAACTAACAGATTAAAAAAAAATGCGAGTATATATATAATAATATAAAGTTAATGATTTATCTTTGATATATTGGAATAATAACGAATATTATTAAAATGGAGTATTGACCAATTGCTTACTATAGTTGAAGTTGCAACATTTAAACGATATTTATGAGCCAGGAATAAGAACACATTTTTGAAGAGATTCATGTTAAAATATCACCACTGTTCATTAAATCATTTTTTAATCAAAATCAAATTATAAAATAGATTTTCGGTTTCTATCTTAATTCAATATATTGCAGTCGTGCTCCGGCTTAACGATATATATTATCATTATCAGCTTTAAAGTGCCAGTCTATATTAGAAATTAAAATAAATGCACATTTTGTTCAAAAAACATATCCGAGACTCACGTTGACAATTATATTTTTATATAAAATATTTTCATGTTTGTGAATGATCTGTGCTTTCTGAAATCTTCCCGTAATACATTGAATATTGCTTATTAGAAAAAACCAAATTTGTATTACAATAGATATTTTCATGCAGAACATATATTTAATGTTTACGGCGATGCAGTATGTTCTATTAATTTTTTAATTTGTTTAAAATATACTACAAATTAAAAATTCGTTTTGAACATTAAATAACATTTTCCTCCAGTTTTTATTCAAATTGGAGTGTGACATTTAAACAAAATATGAGCTACGTTAACTAGAATTTTGAATTAATAGAGTGTGTGTAACATTATGAATTAGACATTATCATTTATTTTTGAAAAATTTGGTGGAATATACTCGAAATAAATGTTACTTAACTATATTATAAAAGTAAATGATTTATATACATATATAAAATGTAACACATAAATACGATCATCTAATAAAGTGATTTTTTATAAAATATTTTTTTTTGTTGGTTTGAAATTTACAATTGATATCAATTTTCATTATCAGTTAAATGAAAAAAGTCCGGATCATATTTTTAATCGTTTATACAGGCCACTACCAAATTTCATCAAATGCCGTCCATTCATATACCAATCCAATCATATACCACAGATTCCTATAATGATTTGAATCACCATTATTTTAAATCTCTAAAAGAAACTTCCCCCAAAAAATTAATCTTGTCATTGCCACGAGAATAAGTAAATTATCCCGTACTTTTCTCAATTTTTTCATTGGAAAATTGAACCGGTACTTATCAGAGACAAAAAATTAATCAATTTGCCATTTAAATTTTCAACAAAAAAAGTTTTAAGTTCATTCTAAATTTTGACCAAAACTTACTAAAAATTGAAATTTATCGAAGGCTTTCAAAGGCTATTATTCTTGCACTTTTTCAAGAATTTTTTTCCGATTGAACCTGAATTCAAAAAAAACGTTTATTGTGACCATTTATAATCGTTTTAGACTATTTTAAGCACTTTTTATATTATTACCAAAATCGACGAAAAATCGAAATTTTTCAAAGTATCCCTTGCACTTTCTTGAAGACTTCTCTCAATTTTTTCAAAATGAACCGGAAATCACAAAAAAATGGTTTCCAAGGTATTTTATAGCCTTTTAACGTTATTTGGATTATTTTTTAAATTTTGAAGGAAATCGACAAAAAGGTGATTTTTTTCTAAATCATTTTTTAGCACTTTTTTTCACAATTTTTCTCATTTTTTTCAAAATGAACCGGAAATCGCAAAAAACGGTTTCTGAGTTTTGTAGCCTTTTAACCTTATTTGGAGTATTTTTTAAATTTTGAAGAAAATCGACGAAAAGGTGATTTTATTCAAAAGGGGCACCTCTTAACACTTTTCACGTTTTTCCCCATTTTTTCAAAATGAACATGAAATCGCAAAAAATGGTCCAAGGTATTTTTGTAGCCTTTTAACGTAATTTCGTATTTTTCTTATTTTGAAGAAAATCGACGAAAAGGTGTTTTTTATTCAAAAGGGGCACCTCTTAACACTTTTCACGTTTTTCCCCATTTTTTCAGAATGAACATGAAATCGCAAAAAATGGTCCAAGGTATTTTTGTAGCCTTTTAACGTAATTTCGTATTTTTCTTATTTTGAAGAAAATCGACGAAAAGGTGTTTTTTATTTCTACAGGGCACCCCTTTACACCTTTTCGCGATTTTTCTCAATTATTTCAAAATGATCCGGAAATCGCTAAAAATGGTTTCTAATGTGTTTTATAACAATTTAACGTTATTTGGGGTATTTTGTTCATTTTGAAGAAATTGACTAAACGGTGATTTTTTTTTACGGGTAATATTTACGGGTTATTACCAATTTTACAATTTTTATTATCAATCCACCGTTTTTTGAATTCTTATATTATTATTCAACGATTTTGCGAATTTTATTGTGGGTTACGAATAGCTAAAATTACGAACTGTGCTATTATATTTTAGAGTTTTTTTATAAAATCATTCTCTTTTTAAAAATTATCACTACGGTGTTAAATTATAATATAGAATATCACCCAAATACCGTAACAAGCATTAAGTAGCTAGATGTACATTTCAAGCGCTATGCGCCCAAGTTAAAACTATCTTGTGCTACTGAAGATGGGCGCATAGCGCTTGAAATGTACATGTAGCTACTTAATGCTTGTTACGGTATTTGGGTGATATTCTATATTACATTATTCTCTATTAAAAGTTATGTTTAACTAGCTTCTATCAGCAAAAGGATGTTGATGATGAATCACCTTATGAATTTTTTATAATAGAGAGTAACCTGACTAGAGAATTCTTGGTATATCTAGTGTTAATTAATTTTTGGGCGCAAGTTATACCATTTATTGTAAAGACCTTTACGGTTCTAAGAAAATGATGTTTGCGGCGCAACGTGGCAACAGATATACTACAGGGTTGATCACCCGGCAGCTACCACCGGCCGCCGCTAGCGGCCCCACCCAACGCCATATAGCGCCAGCGTCGTAGATGCAGTGGCGGGTAGCAATGCACAACAAACGCGGTGGCGTCATTGTGTGAATTGAGGCGGACGCCACTACTAACACAGTTTCCGACCGTGGACCGGTCGAACGGTGCTCGGTTGGTTTGAATGACCATGGGTGAAGGAATCGGTCTGTGCGACCGGATCGGCAACAACTTGGCCGAATTGGGAAAAGGGTAAGTGGCTATTATATTCGTGAAACGAATCGTTAATCAGAAAATATGTAAATGGTGTCATCGCCATTTATCATTTGTGGAAACAAAAGAGTTATGTTTAGTCAAATTGAATAGTAACGCGTCGGTATAGGAGAGCGTAGCAGCAGCCATTACTCGATAATTCACCCATTTCCCATTGCCATACACTGCATGGAACTCCTAAATTGGCACATTACTATTGAAATTGATTGTATATTAGTAATAAGGTAGATGAGATATTTAATTGGTATAATCATATTGAAGAATAATATCATCACGGAAGAAATAGTTGAAATGATAGAAGCAAGAAGGAAAATTAAAATTGGAAACACAGAAGCAGGACAGAAAAAATATAAGGAACTAAGGAACTTAATTAATAGGAAATGCAAGCAAGCGAAAGAAGAGTGGATAAAAGGAAACTGTGAGGATATTGAGGAGGATATGAGAAGAGGTAAAGTAGATTTGGGCTACAGGAAAATTAAGTCACATTTTTCTAAAGTAAAACCAAAGGGTAACATTATATGTGATAAGCAGGGTAAGGAACTCACAGAAAATAAGGAAAAAGCTAGAAAATGGAAGGACTATCTTGAAGATTTATATAAAGGTAGGCAGGACATGGAGGAGCTAGAAAGTGTGGAACAGATAGATGAGGATGACTTAGGTCCTAGCATACTTAGGTCAGAGTTTCATAGAGCATTAAATGATTTACGGAATAACAAAGCAGCGGGGATTGATATGATACCAGCCGAATTAATAAAACACGCAGGGGAAAAAATGCAGGAGCGATTATACAGGTTAGTTTGTAAAATATATGAGAAGGGAGAAGTACCACAGGATTTTCAGCGTAGTAGAATAGTAACAATGCCGAAGAAAATAGGAGCTAATTTGTGTGAGAACTATAGGACCATTAGCCTACTATCACATGCATCGAAGATATTGTTAAAGATTATTTATAGGAGATTAGAAAATAAAGTAGAGGAAAGGCTAGGAGAAGATCAGTTTAGTTTTAGGAAAAACAGAGGGACGAGAGAGGCGATTCTAGCACTAAGAACGGTAGTAGAAAAAAGAAAGAGGGTAGGAAAGGTAGCTTGCATAGCTTTTGTAGATTTAGAAAAGGCATTTGATAATGTAGATTGGGACATAATGTTTAGAATTTTAAAAGAAACGGGTATAGATTATAAGGATAGGAGAATAATTTTTAATTTATATAAACACCAAACTGCCTTTGTTAGAATTGAGGGGGAAGAAGAGGTAGCAAAAATAGGGAAGGGAGTTCGGCAGGGATGTACACTCTCACCGTTATTATTTAATCTATATATAGAAGATGCAATAAACAAAGTAAAAGAAGAGTATAGTGTAGGTGTGAATGTACAGGGAGAGAAAATATATATGCTGAGATTCACCGACGATATAGCTATATTGGAAGAAAGCGAAAAGAATTTAGAAAGGGTATTGAATGGTATGCAGGCAGTATTGACTAGGGATTTTAACATGAAAATAAATATAGGTAAAACTAAAGTGATGAGGTGTGACAAAAAGGAATGCAGTAGAAAAATGATGGATCTCAATAAGAGATAATAGAATCGAAGAAGTGTCAGATTTTTGTTATTTAGGCACTAGAATCACAAAAGATAATCGAAGCAAGGTAGATATAAAGTGTAGGATAGCACAGGGTAGGAAGGCATTCGTAGAAAAAGAACAGATTTTAAGATCAAATATTGACTTGGGTATTAGAAAAAGATTACTGAAGGTATATGTTTGGAGTGTAGCACTGTACGGGTGTGAGGCGTGGACTATAGGAAAGGAAGAGAAGCGTAGATTACAAGCATTCGAAATGTGGTGTTATAGGAGGATGATGAGGATTGGTTGGGAAGATAAAGTAACAAATGAAGCTGTACTAGAGTTAGTAGGGGAGAAGAGAAGTATCTGGAGAGTGTTACAGCGTAGGAGAGACAGATTAGTAGGGTATATTCTTAGGCATGGGGGGATTATGCAATTGATCATAGAAGGTAGAGTGGAGGGAAAGAGAGGGGTAGGTAGGCCTAGATTGGAGTATGTGAGTCAGATAGTTGAAGACGTTGAGATGAATAGCTATAGGGAGATGAAGGGATTAGCTCAGGATAGATCGGCATGGCGTGCTGTTTCCAACCAATCTTTAGGATTGCGGACTCTTTAACTAACTAATCATATTGAAAAAATATTTCAAACGTATTGTTAAATATAAAAGCCATATTCTTAAATCGCAAAATTATCTCGTTTGAATGGCAATTTGAAAATTAATTAGATTGCTTCAACCGAGGTATGTTCATATAATGAATATTATACTTTGAATTGAATCTATATTCAATTAGCTGTCTGCTAATATGATTTGAGTATAGATGATATTGATGGTATTAACTTAGGAATATTTTTGTTTTATATTTAAATCTGATTTAGTTTTATATTTGCAGAATTAGTAATTATTAAAATTTGCATATTATCGACAGCGCGAATTTTTTAATACAGTATAATATTTTTTTAAAATAATATTTGTATTTAATTTATTTCCTGATTTATGGCCAAAATTAATTAACAAATTCTCGCGAGTTGGTGGATGTTTTCTAACTTTATGGTTTACACGCAAATTTAAAGTACAATAATTTATAGAAAGCTTAAAAATTTTGAATATATTTTGATTAATAAACAAAAGTTGAAGAAGACTAAAATTTATTGCATTTGATAAATAAGTTAAAATTTTCATTATATTTTTACCAAATCGTTGAAAAAAGGGTATAAAAAAAGTTATATTCACAATCCCGTTAGACAATATATTAGTTTGACGCGCCTTAATTTTTTAAGTAATCTATAGAAAGACAATTAGTATTTTAGAAATCTACAATTTCCCTTTTCCCTACAATTTCCCCAATTCATTTAAAATTATTAAAACGCATTAAAAAACGTGTTTCTCATTATCGTTTACTTTCGGTTTTAGTATCTTTATTGCAGATCAGAAACTTATAACCATACCTCACTTACAGTAACGTTTGGCAGAACATCTTTCTCGGCCAAATCTTATCTCTTCTTCTTTGCGGCGTGAACACATTATCGCACTTGATCAACGCCCAAGCAGATGGTGTACTGCCCACGGGTCAGAGTTTTCCCCACTACATGTTCCTGTGCGCTATCTACACCAGTTGGTTGGCATTTCGACGGGGCGAAGATGGTTTGATTGCGATTATTAAGTCGCGCGGTTGGAGGTACCTCTTGCTGTGCCTAATTGATGTCCAAGCGAATACGTTGTTGAGCTCTGCGCATCAGTTTACAACGCTCACTAGTGTTCAGGTGAGGGGTGTTCAAGAGATCATACAGATGCGGTTGGAATGAGTCGGTGGGAGATTTTTTTATATAAACTCTAAACGCATTGTTATTGATCTTGCATTATATTGTTTATACGTTATTTTGCGGAAACTATACAATGAAACTCTTAATCTCAGAAATTAGCGTTACAAAAGAAGCTATAAGATTTTGGGTAATTTTTAGAACACAGGTTCGCAATTAGTAATTATTGATCTCAGTTCGCAATTATAGCTGAAGTTGGTTTTCCATCGTACGCACAGCTTTTGTAACCATGTTGTAAATAACAATAAAAAAAATTTTTGAAAAAAGGAATTCCAAATTTAAATAAACTAAAAACATACCATTTAATCTCAAGGTTCGATCTAAAAAAAATCACAGATCCCCAATCATGACTTTCTGTGATGTTTGCCAAAAATCTTCCGCATTTAGCATAGACAGTTTTATTATTACGATTAAAGTTTTTATAGTGTTAATTTGTATATTTTAATTCAGCTATTGGGATGTGTCGCAATTCCAGTAACACTGGCATTAAGTTGCCTCGTACTGGGCGTCCGATATCGCATGGTCCAC
This sequence comes from Leptodirus hochenwartii, assembly GCA_947310635.1. Classification (NCBI taxonomy): domain Eukaryota; kingdom Metazoa; phylum Arthropoda; class Insecta; order Coleoptera; family Leiodidae; genus Leptodirus; species Leptodirus hochenwartii. Next base: position 4,912,435 of record OX371181.1, read on the forward strand.
ATACTCGCTGTATCGGTATGCTTAATGGGCGTGGGCTGTTTAGTCTGGGCGAATATTGAAGATACTAAAGTCGATGGTAAAATATTATTTTATTATCTTTACTACATATTAATAAGTTGTTTTAAATTATACGTTCAAACACATTACTATTTGAATATCAGATATTGCCCTTCAATACAAGAAAATATATTTTTAGGTAAAAATCAATTGGTTGGGGACATGCTGTGCTTGGGTGGAGCAGTATTATTCGCTATTGTGACAGTATTGCAAGAACTATCAGTAAAGAATACCGATGCAATTGAGTATCTAGGCCTTCTTGGTTTATTTGGAAGCATCGTCAGTGGGGTTCAGATGTAAGTGCTTAACTAAACTAAAAATGTCTACAACTTGTATTAATAAGGTATAAATTATTGCCAACTGAGCCAAATAAATATTTGTATATTAAAAAGCATGGGAAATATTTAAAAAATCCGAAAGCAATAAACTAAACAATAAAATATGAAGCGTTTATATAAAATTTTATTAGATTTTATGTTATACTTTTTATCATATTTCTTAAAATATTTTCTAAACCATTTATTTTTTTAGAAAATCTAATTGTAACTTAAATTAATTTTATTTTCCACTTCTGTAATATTTATCTTTACTTCTGATTGGTGTATACGAACAATTTTATACATTTCTCTGGAACTGCAACATTAAAATTTTCTTTAATATTTTTGTCATGTTTAGTTCCATTCTACAGTTATTTGGAGGGCATATATTGGCGTCAGTACCATTTCGTATTCACGTTGAATAAATAAATAATTAACAAACAATTTTACGTTCATTTATTTCAGGGCATTATTAGAGAAGCAATCTCTTGTGACATCTACATGGAAGCATTCCAGTATATTGTTATCCTCCTTCACCGCCTGCCAATTCTTATTTTGCACGTTGTCTTCAGTTTTTCTACTAAATATGGGTACAACAGTCCTTCATTTATCGCTACTCTCCGGAAATTTCTACACATTAATTGTTGGAATAGTCATGTTTAATTATAAGGTACCTTATTTATGTTTATAATATAATTCGTAATATATAATATCACCCAAATATCAATATATATAATATCAAGATAGTATATCAATCACGATTCGTGACAGAGGTATTTTATTTAGTTTTAACTTGTGCTACTGAAGATGGGCGCATAGCCCTCGAAATGCGCATCTAGCTACTTAATGCTTTGAGTTACGGTATTTGGGTGATATTCTATATTATAATTTAACACCGTAGTGATGTTTTTTAAAATATAATTCATGTTTATAATATGAGGGGTATTTAAAATTATTATTACATTTTGTTGTTATTAATATTTATTTTCAAGATTAATAAAAAAAAAATCTGCAAAGACACGATTAATATTAAATCGAGTCAACTGTTCTTTGATTTCAAAATTTAATTTTTTTAAGTACAGTAGCCGTGACTCGCATATAATTTGCTGTTTTATTTAAATTGTGGAATCAACTGAGAAAATTTTTTGTTCGTAGTTCCACGCATTGTACTTCCTGTCATATACATTAAGTATGATTGGTGTTTACATCTACGCCATTCGTCAGACGCCGATTGTCTCGCAACTATTGCCGACCATGTCTCAAACGGGTAGGCAACGTAACCATGTCAGTAATAGGTAAGCATCAATACTTTTGAAAAATCCGGTGCGGTCAGCAAACGATATTATTTGCAGACTGCAAAATATACGTAATTTCGATCACTCGACAATTCTATAATTTTACAAAATTGATGTCATTTTAACATGGCTTAAATGCTTACCAAATTTAATGAAAATATGCATACAAAAAAAAAAACTTTCGTTGCCCGAAAATAGTAAATGTTCATCAATTTTTATACCATATTTAATCTTAAAGTAACAACTAGATATTTACTTCTTGTTACTCTATATTATTTGCCACTTAAAAAACTGTTTGTTTCCCAAAAATGGTAAATGTTCAGCAAATTTTAGACGATATCTAATTTTAAATTAATAACCAGATATTGAAGTCTCGTTAGTCTCTTTTATCATTTGTAAGCAAAATAATATTTACCAAATGTAAGACTACATATTTTTAAAATGGGGAAAATGTAATCATAATTATGTTATTTCTTATGATATTGGAACTGAAATTAAAATTAATAATTCATGACTAAATCTAAAGTACCTTTTCTGACCAAAAAATAACAGTAGTAAAAATAACGCGTACATTTAGTTTTATACATTTGGTGAACATTTACTAAATATAGGCAATAGAAATAAAACAATAGGAACCGTTATTATTTTAGGGACGCAAATTCCGTTTTTCGACCTATCATCATTTGGTATCTCGCGGGTATTTTTGATATTATTATTTTTTGAATACCGTGCCAGGGGTTCAGAGTTTAATTTGGTAAACATTTAATTTGATCCCTTTTAACATTTCTGTTAATTTTGATAAATTCTTGACAACTTTATCTTTAATATGTTTTCATTTGTCTTATTTTTTACATATTTCTCGTCATTTACTGCTGGTACTCAAGAGGCTTATAAATGAAAAATGAAACTCAATTCTACTTCTAGGTCTGATGTGTGAAACTAGGCGTGAGACTAATAGCTTAAGTTCAATAATTTAAAAGCAAAAGCGAAAAATCGAAACTATACACGCGTTAATTATAATTAAAGTTGTATTAAAATACGTACGTTTCATCTACCGCTATAATATTTTGAATTAAATTAATTCTTTGTACATGTTGAATGTGATTAAAAATTAAAGATTAAAAATATTATATAAGAATTAGGTTGGTTTTGTTTAGACCGGTATGCCAGATACGTGAGCACATAATATCGGCCAGTCCGGAGAATACATCGGAGATGCTTTCCACCTTCAGCACGCTGAACAGCAGCGGATTAGGCGGAGACACGCTGCCGCTTAGTTTGAGTACCAACACTACGTTTACATCGTTCTACGGTAGTCATCACAATATACTCAACAATACAGCAACGACACATGCATAAGTTATTATCTGTTACAACTATGTCTTACCGTTTCACAGTTCAGTACAAATCGGTACTTTTTGAAATTTACATTACTTATTATTAATCCGATACAAATTTGTTAAGTAATGGTGACTTACTGCCCAGTTTGATGTATCAGCATTTCTTTTGCTGATGCATACCCGCTGGCATTTAATATTACAATAGTTCTTGTCACAAATTGGAACGGTAAAGTTATACAATGCGTTTCAGTGCCGACAATGTTGTCTAATAAAAACAAGATATCTGAAAATTGGGTATCTTGTATGTAGCCATCAGCTGCAAAGTTCTTGGATGCATACGGAAACTGGAAAATTCTGTATACTTGAAATTAATTTTAGAATCTGCAACTTAAACTATATTCAATAATTTTAATTTTCAGATTTATATCTCAATTAGTGTAGACTGGAGATTATACCACGACGGTACTGAAACTGCCTGTATATAAATGAGAAAAAAATATATTTCTGCGCATATACTACTGTAGGATGTGAAAGTACCTAATGGTGCAAATATTGGCTAATGCTTAATGAAACGCGAGCTGTGAAACGGATTCAACTGGATAATATTGATTTTGGTTGTTTTCTATTAGAACACTATAAATTGATATAACAAGAAATTATAATATGCTCAAAATCTAGATTGAAAATCAAAATGATAATCGACATTATATATATAAAAGAGTTAAGTGCATTTTAAGTAACTAAAAAATTAAAACAAAAATCGATTAGAATTATTCAATTAACAAAAATAGCATGATGATAAAGAAATTTCAGAGTAAGTGCAGAGAATGGTGAAATGCATGTTAAAAACCTAAAATATTTTGATATCGTATAAGACAAGCCGATTTAACATTATACAAGTAGTATTTGATATTTTGTGACTTGACTTGAAATTCATTTTTATGTATTGTATTTTGAGTTTGCGGAAGAAAAGAGTATTTCAATGATTGACCGAGTTTTCATAGAAAAACTTCTGGGGACCACAAAGTTATTCAAAATCATAATAGACACGACGTTTTCCTACTCTATGATTTTAAATTAATTATTAATATGGTAAATAAATCTGACATACAAGATCTGATCTCAGTTTGAAAAAAAATTGTAATAGAAAACAACCGAAATAACAATAATTGTAGTCAATAATGTTTACCGTGTTTTTGAGTGTTGTATTCTCGCTCAATTTTTATATACATCGAATTCTAGTCGATTCTGAAGAGCGTTTCAGATACTTTTATACACATTTTGTATGTTTTTCTAGCGAAGTAAAAAGTTAGGAGATCATAAGGTGGACATATTAAAAGATGCCAATGAAATCGAAAGCATTTACTTAAGGTAAATGATAAACTATTTGTTATTAGTATATCATCGTCATCTATTGAATAATATTTATAAATCATATACAAAAATTGTATTCAAAGATTATTGTTTACATTATAATTTATTCTGAACTGTTTTATATTTAATCAATATACAATAATATTGTCAATGTGCATTATTTCAATGAACATTATTTATAAACAATGTACATTTACATAAGGTAAGCCTAAATAAATATTAGATTCAAATATAATTGCAACATTTAAATTCGTTAAGGCGAACTAAATATAAAGTATCATATTTTTGATAAATGAATTCAGAATGCATATTTTATATTTAAACGAAATACACTAAAGTGGGCTATATATAGTAACGGATAGCTATTATAAAATATATAGAATTAATATTGAATAAAAGTAAGAATTATTTGAAATTTACACAGAGGCAATATTGTGCCATAAAATTAAATTCAATAAGTAATGATAATCAAATTTTCGAGATATAATACATTGTTATATAACGAAATGTCATAATTATACAAAATTTATATATTCAGTTTGCAATATTTCTGAAAAGTAGAAAAGCAATTTATTGACTGAAATTGGTTTAATAATTAAAAGTGAATATTTAAGTATGCCCTTTGAATAATTCCATAAGTAATTGCCTACTATATTTATTTGTTATATTAAATTTTTTGATATTTGCAAATTTCATAGACTTAACAAACAAATATTTAGATGTCACAATATGTTAAAAATCTAAAATAGTTTGGAAATATTGGGGCATATAACAGACTATAACTGCATTGCAAAATAATACACATTAAATTGTCAAAGTAACCATATTTATCCGCATGAAATTTTTTATTTCAATTGAGTTCGTTTGTAGAAAGCGTACAATTTCCAAACTAGTCATATAAATACAATAAAAGCGTGATAATTACCGCTCTCATTCAGTCCTTAGTCAGTGCCATTTCCACTCTTAGCGGGGCTAGTAGATCTACTTCTGCTGCCACTCTTCGATCTGCTCCGACTATTGGACCTAGACCTACTTTTCGATCGACTGCGACTTCTGCTGCCAGACTTGTTGCTAGCGCGCGAGCCGCTCTTAGATCTGGATCTGCTTTTGGATCTGGATCTGCTCTTGGATCTGGATCTGCTTTTTGATCTGGATCTGCTTTTTGATCTGGATCTGCTCTTAGATCTGGATCTGCTCTTGGATTTGGATCTGCTCTTGGATTTGCTTTTGGATTTGGAACGGGATCGACTGCGGGAACCAGATCGAGAACGGGGTGAGCCACTCTTCGAACGTGAGCGGGAACGCGATCCGCTCTTGGAACGAGAACGGGAGCGATCCGACCCGTTTTTGGAGCGGGAGCGAGAACGCACGGAGCCGCTCTTGGAGCGAGAACGAGATCTAAATACGAAGAAGAAAAATACAAATATAAATGCAGAGATGGATATGAATTTTCCGAGAGCAGATTTATTCGGCGAATGAAGCTATAAACGCTTGTAATTTTGCACGCAAACTGTTGAAATATTCCGTTTACTCTTATTATAAGGTTTTATTTAACTTCATTTGTTAGTTAGGGTGAAATCTTGTAAGCTAATTTTGAGCCACTTCCACACATCCGATCGACTTGGAAGCTGTGTACACATATGTAGTTCCGATGACAATACAATATTTTCATACAAGTTTTGTACTTTACTTGTTAGTTGGGGTGAAATCTTGTAAGCTAATTTTGACCCCCCGACATAGTTGCTTACCTCGACAGGTTTTTAATCAATCGATCACTGTCAATCGTTCAATCGATCATTTAATTATTAAAATTGTCGATTAAAATTCTCAGATTAAAAAGCATAAAATAATTTATATTCAAAAAGTCGCGCAACAAGAACGCTCTAGCAGAATGCAAAATCTATTGTATCAAAATACGTAAGCATTATTAATATTAATATAAGGACATTTAAATATATACGCCCACGCTTGTATTTTTAGTCATATGCGGGGATTCTTTTAAGGCTGTCATTTAGACTGGTAGTACAATTATTTTTTCCTTTTTAGTACATTTTAATAAAAGCTTATTTAAAATTAGTTTTTTTACTATAAATTATTTTTATTATCACCTGCTGCCACTCTTGGACCTGCTCCTACTCCTGCTGCCACTCTTGCTTCTTGACCTGGATCTACTGCCACTCTTGCTTCTGCTTCTACTCCGGCTGCCACCCCTGCTCCTGGACCGACTCCTTCTGCCGGTCTTGGATCGGCTCCTACTCTTCGACCGGCTCCTACTCTTCGACCGGCTCCTACTCTTCGACCTGCTCCTACTCTTCGACCTGCTCCCACCGCTGGAGCTCGAGCCCGAACTAATTCTGCGTTTCTTACGCGACCCACCGCCATCGTTGTTTCCACTGCCGCCACTCTCGTCTCCACTGGCGATCTTCAACTTGGCAGCATCGTCATCGCTGTCATCTTCGCTTGTCGAAATAGTGGCCTTAGAAATTATGCGTCTCTTCTGTTTCGCGCTAAGGCCGTCGTCTCGGTCCTTTCCTCGGACATATTCTCTGCCTCTGCCTGTTTAAACGAAGGGATTAGTAAAATGAAATGTCTGAAGTAAATGAAATCTGATTGTTACTTATATACGTGCAGAATATAATTATTATATCGCAGATATACGAAGGGCTCCGTGGAAAAACGTTGCAATCGATATTTTATAAATATTACAGGTATTGAAAAAATTGATTTTCTTACCTCTAATTTATATATTATGATGTTTTAATTTTAAATTTTTAATTCGTGCTCAGTTATGAGGCAATGTTCTTAAATTTAATATTTAAAAGTTCTTCTAATCTTATCTCATGTACTCACCCTTCCTGCCTCGCTTCCTTCCCCGTTCATCACTCCTGCCCCTCCTTCTATCCTTGCGCTTTCTATTCCCGTTCTCTCCCTTACGACTACGATCTGCACTGCGTCTGCGCTTCCTACTAGCGGACCTGTCAGCGTTCTTTCCACTACCTACGCCTCTATCACCACCTCTACGGTTCTCCACATCACTGCCCGAATCGCTGATGTACTGATCGCGCCCGCGACCACCGCGCCCTTTCGCCCTCGGCTTCTCATTCGGCATTTCGTTAAAGACCATCGCATTTTTCGTCTAGAAACAGAGATATGAGACTGCAATGTAAGAGTAATGGAGTAGTATAGCTTCATAATTATACGATTTGTTTGTTTGTTTGTTAGCTGGTCGGAATTTATAGATAGTACAATTCAAAAAATTTCTGTGTTCATTAATTTAGGTATTGGAAAAGTCTAAAAGCTAGATTAAAACAACACATTATATTGAATATAAAGTGTTGTTTTAGTCTTAGCTTTTAAATACCGGTATTTTGGTGATATTATATACTATTATTTAACACAGTAGTGATAATTTAAAAATCAATAGTTAATAATCAAAATTAAAAAATGCTGCTTGTATTTATTAATATATTACTAAAAGTGGTATGTTTTTCAACGCACTTTGTTAAGTCTAGTAAATATGAAAATATAAATATAAAAAATAATATAAAATAATAGTAAATATAATTATATTTGTTATTTGTACACTTTAAAAGTCTCTTTAGGCTCGACTCTTGAAGTCTAAAGTATTTTTGTCATAATCCACCCGTACACCCTTATCAAAATCCTAGATACGCCCCAGAGCGTACATACCTTCTCTTTGAACTCTTGTCGTTTCTGTAGCATCTGTTCAAAGTTGGCGCGACGCTGCTCCTCTGCTTTGCGTTGCTCCTCAAGCTGTCGTTGTTTGAAAGCAACACGCTCATCCTCCTGTTTGCGCTTGAGTTGTCGCTCTTCTTCATCGACCCGGCGAGCTCTGGCTACATGGTACTGCGCTTGCGATAGCAGATCCTGACATTGGCGAGCCTCCACAAGGGCGAGTGCCACATCGTAGCGCATCCGATCTCCGTGTTCGGACAAGTAGGAGAAGTACCTAAGGAGCAATCGTACCATATAAATAATAATAGGACAAGGAACCAGCTGTTGATTGTTGATTTGTTGAAGTGCTAGAATTATTACTATGTTATGAGAATATTGGGCAAGGAATATACTTTTAAATGAGAACACGGTTTCTTTTTTAATCGAGATTTGCATATTCTTCATTTTTTAGGAAATAAAAATCCTCCTTTGTCATTTTCTATGTACTTATCCTTTTAAATTGTGAATTGTCGATACAGCAAAGCCAACCGACTAAATGTTATTGATCAATACTTAGAAAAACAAAGCAGTATTGAGTAAAAGGTTGCGGCATTTTTTACGAAGAATTGTAAAAGAGTTTGTCATTTTAAGGGCAATATAAAAAATTTAACTAAACAAAATTTTGAGGATAAGCTGAGTATTAAGAAGTATTTTTACTGAAAAAAAGAAATTCAATCGGTAGAAAAATCAAATCTATAAAATAAAATCCTTATCAATTTTATATAATTTCCTTGTTTACTTTAGCTACAAATAAAAATGCACTCACTTGAGTGACAGACCCAGTTCGTGCACAGCCTGCAGGACCGTCTGCAACGTGCTCTTCTCATCCTTAAGGATTTGTGTGGCGAGTCGTTGCAGAACCATGGCAACGTTGTACAAGAGGAGTGTATCTTGCGGCGCCACACGTCTGGCACGCAACAGTACCATCTTAGCCTCGCGTAGTTTGCCCGCCTTGTAATTAGCGCGGGCGAGATATTGTAGAACCTCCACGTTGTTGTATTGGTAAAACTTGCGCAGACAGTTCTCGTACTAGACAGGAAGACGAGCGAATGATTGAATGGATGAGAATATCATAAAAAATATAGCAACTCTAAGAATTTATAAAGTAGTTGCGAATTTCGATAGCAAAACTATCTTCTTTAGTAGAATAATAATCACTCAAATAATACATCAATATCACCCATCGAGATTCTTATACAATTTTATACGCACTTATCTCAAAAGCGGAGTTGTCAAATGAATTTCTATTTTATAGTTATAGTTTTAATACTTTTCAAGTAAATTAGAAACGTATAATTCTAATTAAAATACTACAAACTACAAATTCAACTCTTAATAATATTAGGAATTAGTGAATATTGCAAAATATAAATTTAAAAAACGTAACTAGCTCATGCTTGAATTTTGTATTGAAACCAAAATATTAACCAATTTGTTAGAAACTTGTAGAAACGTAATGTATTGTCAGTTTTATTTCACCTCCCAAATGAAGACATTATTTTATCAACTTTGACGAATTTGTCAATTTATTTAGTTACGTTTGCATAAATACTAAAAACGAATTACCATTTGCACAGCGCTGACAAATTGTCGTTGTTCAACGTAAACGTGGGCAATATTCAACCAAACGTCACAAAATTCAGCGGTAGCCTCACGGACTTGTGCGAAGATATCTCGAGCCTCATTCACTGTGCCTTTGTGTGCTAAGACTGCACCTATAAATACATGAATAAAGATCAATGTATAATAAAACTTATGAGCACTATGAATATTATGAGTGGAGTCAAAAAAGGAAACGTTTGGAAAATAGTTTATATCTAGTTTATATGCTCTGAGACCATTTCGGACACTAAACGTAAAGCAATTAATATATATAAAAAAAAACTTCGCGAGCTTTATAGATATTATGGTCCTTCGCGATCCTTTCCGAATTAAAAATAATATATTGTTCGCACGCAATTCTTAGATATAGAATCACTAGATATACGGAAATATTGGTTAATTTGTTCAACACCAATTTCCAAAAAAAGGGAACATTTCAATTGCAAACAAATATTTTTTTTTTTAATATGTAAAAATAAAACAACGAAGCAGCTTAGAAATGCTACTAAAGTTCAATTGTATTTTCACATAAATGCTTCTGTCATCAAGCAATTTGAAACAATTGCGCATTTGCATATGCCGTTACTGATATTAAGTGTCAATACGTTGCGTTCTTATTGATATAGAGTTGCGCTAAACCATACAGGTGCTAACGTTGTACTTTTACCTTACATGTTGTATTGAAAAAGTACTATATTAGTCGCAGAAATTACTGCAATTCGGTTTACATATATTTAATATTTAAATTTATGATTTGTATAGCCAGAGTTGTTGTTCAATAACTCATACACACAAATACAGAAATAAGTATTTTACCAATTCCGTTTGCGGCCCAAATATTCCTTGGATCAATTTTAATGACTTGTTTGTATATTGAAAGAGCTCGTTCTTGATGGCGTTTTTCTCGTTCTTTGTCTTTCGTAGGTTGGTGTAATGTTTGTAGCCAAACATTGCCCAGTGCAATAAGGGAATAAGAATCTTGTGACGTTGCTGGATTCTAAAATGTGTACAATATATTTCGATAAATTATCAGAGATTTAAAAACACGAATGAAAAATATATACAGTTTAAAAAACTGAAGAATTTCTTTTTAATATCTGTGGTGTTTGGGTTAAAGGATATAAGTAAAAAAACCTATTTTGAGATTAATGAAAAATAACTCAGTCAGCAACTGAATTTTTCTGAATAAGCTCCATTTACAAAGAGTAATATGTTTTCTGTTCTTACATACTGAAATATGCCCTTTTACCCGAACGTACAGATTTTCTTCTGAATATTTCACAATAAATACCAGATTTTTAACATATTTTGAAGTTATACCCTTTTACCCGAACACCACCAATATTTATACTACTACAATCAAACAAATAGATTGTATATTATTGTTAAATTAAATAAAGTACCTTTAGGACACGTTCGTACTTCTTTTGTCCAGGTCCCCATTCGTTTTTAGCTAAATGCAGATTACCGAGCAATGACCACGCATCGGGATGTTCCGGATTTATTTTAAGTGCATCTTTGAACCAATCGCTAGCATCGTAAATATGACCATTATCTCGAGCCATACATCCCAACCTGAGATAAAAATGGAATGAAGATGAAATAGATGAACGAATGAAATAAATATGAAGAAATATTTATGTAAAAATAACTGCATAAGGGAGTTTTTTTTTTATAAATTAAGAATTTCGTCTTCTAGAATGTGTAGTAAATGCTAGAGCAGGTCGCAATGGCATAAGCTAACTATTTATTGTCTTATATCAATCATAATATCAATCATAATATGATAATCAATATATATCAATCATAATTGTGATTATTTCTAAGCAATATGCCGTACTTGATCTGTTGATCAAGCCTGATGAAGAGGTTGGAAAATTACCTCGAAACGTTGCGCAATCTGTTAAAATTATAATAAAAAATTGGAATATAATATTAATATAGTTCGCTTACCTGATAATAAAACTATTATTTAATAAACTTTTACGGACGTTATTAACACAAATGTTAAATTAATTTAACGAAACATGTCGAGAATATAAATCAATTATTCAGCATTATAAGGAAGTACTATTGATACAACCATACATTCTCCTAATTTTTAAATAGTTCCTTTGTCATTTTAGTACACTCCCGATTCTTGTAGGGGGTAATGTAATGAACGAAGGCTCTAATTTGCGGCTGTGGAGAGAAAAGTTACCTCCACGTCAGCGTGATTTGCTGCTGCTATTTTTCAATATTACAATTTCAATTTTTTAACGATTTACCTTAAGTAACAGTCCACGTAATTGGGATGCTCCTTGAGGATATCTTTGTACAGTTTTTCACTCTTATCGAAGAGACACAGAGCTTCGTTAAGTCTGGCTAGGTTATATGTCGTCGTCACCGAGATCGAGTTGTAATATTGAGGGTCGTGTTCCGCCTCAGTCTTGGCACGTTGCAAAGCTTCCTCCAAATGTCGCTTCGCTTCATCCAAGTTATTCAATCTACAATATAATATACACATTAGATAATGAGGCTGCTTCATACAAAAGCTAATAATCTTTAGTGATAGTAAGATAAATAATAATTATTGACATTAATTAAATAAGTTATGAATACTAATTTAGTATAGAATCAATTATTCTATGCTAAGTATATGCGGTTTTTAGAAGCATCTTTTTTAAATGAAATTTTTTTTAATGGAGAAGTATGGGCTGCGAGACATAAAGCTAAACGTATATGATTGAGGCTAGAAAGATGTATCGTAATTTTCATTATATAAAGAGATCATTTTCTTACCGATAATGCAAAGCACCAACATTGTTTAACATTTCTGTGGGAATTTCAGCTTGAACATCTTTTTTCAAGATTTTTATCGCAGTTCCATAAGCACTAAGTGAACCCTAAAAGAATTCGATATAAATATCGTGCCAAATATTTTTTAGTAAATTAAAATTAATGTACATTTAGTTGCATTTTTCAAAGAATTCGTTGTGTAATTTCTGAAATACCTGTAAGTCGGATTGCTCTAAGATTTGAGCCAATTCGATCCATGCCTCGATATCATCGGGGAATTGTTCTGTGACTTTCTTCAAGTGATTCTTGGCAATATCGCGCTTTGATTGGGATGTAGAAACTGCATATAATGACCCGAGGATTTTCATAGTTTCGTAATTTCCCGGTTGAGCTTTTAGTACTTTTTCAAAACATTGAGCGGCCTAGAAAAATTTACGAGCGAGATGAAAATCTTTCTTAAAAAAAACCAAATGTATTTGTACAGTAGAAATACCGTTTTGGGGAGAAAATATCATTTGTAAATTTTTTTCTAAATCAGTATTAATTAAAGAATGGTACAAATTAGTGTAAGAGTTGTTATGCGACGATTTATATGCATAGAACATTTTAATATACGTAATTAGAGTTTAACAAAATTTTGCGGTAAAATCATCGGATCTATCGGACAAATGTATGGAAGTAATATAAATACGATATGCTTACGTTTTCTGAGTCGCCTCTATAGATGTACATTTGCCCTAAACCAAAATGAGGCAGAACGAAAGCCACAGGAGCAAATTGAGTAGCTTGGTAATAGTATTGGAACGCTTGATCGTAGTCTCCCTGCACATGGAAGGCCCGAGCCAACTGATAACAACTCTCTGCACGCATTGCCTCGTTCTCAGTATTATGGAAAGCATGTAGGGCGAGATGTTGCACTTTGTTATAATCCTAAATATGGGAAATATATATTTTTCGTAATAAGCAATTGAAATATCGCAAAATGGAATTCGCGATGAAAATACTCAACATGGGATTTCTTTGGAAGACAATCGTAAATTATTTTCATAACACTCTCTAGTACGACCAGTTCAGTGGCATACTCATGATTTATATATATGTAAGAATGCTGTTTAAGAAAATTCATTTAAGAGTCATGTACAAATACATATACTCGTATGTGTGATTCAGTCAGAATTGGGCGAGGGTGTATTTGATCGTGCACCAGATTGCTATTATAAATATTAAATGTATCTAAACATTACAGGTGATATTTTGTCGTTATGTTGTTTTCTATTACTTTGTTGTATATATTCACGATATTTTGAACCTCGCTTAAGAATGCCGTACCTTTTCATGTGATGAGTGAGCATAAGGCACAAAACAAGGTAAAGTTGGACGCAAATAATGTGAAAAATCGCAATTGCTTCAACGGTAAAAATAAATGAGATAATTTAACTCAACCTTAATTAAGCAAATCAAAGTTCGATCATCGCTTACATATTTAGATAATTGTTCATTTTAATGGGTAATGTAAAGACTAGCACGAACAATTTTTTATCTAGTGTGTTTTGAATACGAAATGGACGACCAAGAACCTATAATACTTACGAAAAAAGTGAGAAACTTGCAACTATATTTCAATTCAAATTTATCAATAAAATTGCACAGTAGACTTTCTATCTAAAAAGAATAAGTGGCCAGATAAGTGCAAAAATAGTGCTGTCGCATTATAATTATTGTTCTACAAGTGCTGCAAATTCATGCTATGAGATCTATTCTACAGAGAAATCGTTATACCCGAATTGTTGAAATATTGAAGGCCCCATCAACCTTCATGTTATTTGTTTTATACACTAAATAAAAAACAGCATTACACCAAAATACCCGTGCAGTAGTGTTAGTACTAGGAAGAAAGTTCATAAATATGGAACTACGCAAAGAAACGACTTTTACATTAGTTACTCTAAATCAAAGAATGCGTTGTTACAACATGGTGGACTTAGTAGTGTTAATAAATTGCCGGAATTTATAAATCCATACGAAATGTAAATAGTTTTAAGAATTTGATAGAATATTATAGAATACGTGGAGCTAGGCTGTAACTAGTATGCTAAGTTTTGCAATAAGTTGTTGAATTGTAATAGCTTTATAGCTAAATAAAACACTTTAAATATAAAATATATAAGCGAGTATAAAATTTCCAGGGGATTGCTATTAAGATGGTATTTTGCATAAAAAGGCGGATTCACACCTTTTTGAAGAAGAAATGGTTGGCCAGATGGTTGAGCACCATCGGATTCGAGCTATCGATGGTATACGCCTTGGATAACATTTGCACTCCACTGCGGATTGAATCAGGCTGTTGCTGATTTAGTTTCAGGATAGCGAGGCCCACGAGCGCACCCACACATTGTCCGTCTAGTGCTAGAGCCCTCTCAAAAGCTAATCGTGCTTTATCAGGATTGTTGAGCTTGATAAAACAATGGCCCATGCCTATAAAAGCGCATCATATATCGAATGAATAGAAATTGCATTTATATTTCAATTCTGCGCATGTGTACTAATGTATTTTTTTTTTCGTATATTGTACAAAGATATCATAAATGTCTAAGTTTCCCTTAAAAATTGCAATAATTTCTAAAATTTAACAACTTATAGTTCATTTATATATAAACTTAGGTACATTATTATGTAGGTGTTTTGCGTTTTATTTATAATTATTAAGTTTATACTAATATTTAATATTATTTTGAAATGAATAATTTCTTTTTAAGTTAAACGAACGGAAAATGGGGTAAATAAATCTTGATGGCCTATCATAAAAACATTTATGATCAGTTTAAATTGTCTATAGTTCTGAACTTCCACCAGTCCTGGAATTTTATTATAAAGCTTGCTCGCGTAACAATAGTTAAAGAGTCCGCAATCCTAAAGATTGGTTGGAAACAGCATGCCATGCCGATCTATCCTGAGCTAATCCCTTCATCTCCCTATAGCTATTCATCTCAACGTCTTCAACTATCTGACTCACATACTCCAATCTAGGCCTACCTACCCCTCTCTTTCCCTCCACTCTACCTTCTATGATCAATTGCATAATCCCCCCATGCCTAAGGATATGCCCTACTAATCTGTCTCTCCTACGCTGTAACACTCTCCAGATACTTCTCTTCTCCCCTACTAACTCTAGTACAGCTTCATTTGTTACTTTATCTTCCCAACCAATCCTCATCATCCTCCTATAACACCACATTTCAAGTGCTTCTAATCTACGCTTCTCTTCCTTTCCTATAGTCCACGCCTCACACCCGTACAGTGCTACACTCCAAACATATACCTTCAGTAATCTTTTTCTAATACCCAAGTCAATATTTGATCTTAAAATCTGTTCTTTTTCTACGAATGCCTTCCTACCCTGTGCTATCCTACACTTTATATCTACTTTGCTTCGATTATCTTTTGTGATTCTACTGCCTAAATAACAAAAATCTGACACTTCTTCGATTCTATTATCTCCTATTGAGATCCTCATTTTTCTACTGCATTCCTTTTTGTCACACCTCATCACTTTAGTTTTACCTATATTTATTTTCATGTTAAAATCCCTAGTCAATACTGCCTGCATACCATTCAATACCCTTTCTAAATTCTTTTCGCTTTCTTCCAATATAGCTATATCGTCGGCGAATCTCAGCATATATATTTTCTCTCCCTGTACATTCACACCTACACTATACTCTTCTTTTACTTTGTTTATTGCATCTTCTATATATAGATTAAATAATAACGGAACAATATAGAAAGCATTTATTGGCTAACTTATTTCTTAAAACTAGGAATTTTTATATTACTTTCCGTTTTATTTCGTGTGTAGTGATTATGTAAGAACAAATTGTTTCTGATATCATTCGTATTGTAGGCGAATTTTATTACCTTTATATCGGTTCTATAAAATACATAATCACTTACCTAATCTTACAGCTGCTGGGCAATTAGGATTAGTTCGTAGAGCCTTTTTATAAAATGCCAAAGCCGCTCGATGATCTTTTTTATTGTAAGCAATACAAGCTTTACCCAGTAAAGATGGAATATTATTTGGCAACTGATTCAATACGAAATTGAATTGAGCATCAGCTTGTTCCATTTTATCTCCTTCCAGCAAACAAAAATAAGCACGCCCCAACAAATGGTTCTATAAAACAAGTTTGATGTTATAAATCACCCGAATATAATTTCATTTACATATCAACTAATGCGTTCTATAAAATTGATGATTTACCTGATCGTACATGATGATTTTATCTGCGGTTGTATATAATAATGTGGCTTTCGTAAATTGTTCTCTTTTCCGATCTTTGTTCTTTTCCCTGTTGGCTTCCTGGACATAATACGCTGCCAACATGTCCAAAGCGCGCATCTGATCCTTTTCATAATCTTTATAAACGACATTAGCATCTTTTTGTGACGCTTCTAAGATCTTAATAAAGTCCGGTATCTTGTTCTGCTTGTAATATTCCACCTAAATCGTAAATATTTATTAATAGTTGCAAGAACCGTATTTATAGTCGAGACTTCCATGGACTTACAGCTAGATTAACCCAGGTATTGAGCTGGGTATGTTCTTGTCGTAGGATACCCAGTACTTCTTCGCCATCTGGTAATTGGTCTAGGTATAATTCAATTACCTAGAATGCAACGTATCAGTTATCCTTTGCGGCGCAAAATTATAAAAATATTTACCTCGTCGGTGTCCCGTAAGGGAATTTCTATAGAGCCCGACATTGCTCTTAGTTGTGTTAAATTCAACAATATTAAAAATCGTGTTCCAAATGTACTATTTAATTAAACATATCTACATTTGATGTTGCCCGATTCCACCTATACTTTTCCATTAATTAAGCATGTCGCTTTATTCTGTTCAACGTTTATTTCAACTGATATATTTTACAATAAAGAGCACTTACATATGGGACGCATATATAATGTTTGACGTTCTGATCTTAGTAAATATGTCACCAACAAGAACCATATAATCTAACGTAACCTCAAAAAGCTTGTCGGAGTGGAGTAGGTTAAGCAATAGGCCAAATTGGATGGTACATCACCCATATAACATAAATAAATGCTTTTTGTTATCTAGCAATTGACAAAATCTAACTATTTACGGATAAATACGCTTTTCAGCAGCCATACCTCCATCTTAAGTAGTAAAAGAATCCTTGATATATGATTATTTACAATATGATTGAATCTGTTCTTCATCTGAAGAGTTATTCAATGGCAAAACGAATTCAGTTCGTATACAGAAAATTTACATTAGTGCCTCAACCATTGATAAATTACTGTTTATTAGTCCTTGCCTCTACCTTAATTTTTTATTTAATTTAAATGTGAAAGAAATTATTGTTTGATTGTTATATGCTTTTTGGTATACAGAACTTTATGAATTTTGCATAGCATAATAAAGTGCGTTTCCGGTGTATACAGGATGAGGAGTAACCAATATTTGTCAAGATATGCAAAGTTGAATAGAAGTTGAAAAATTAAAAAAGCTCAACCAATAGTTAATACCATAGAATGCTAATATTTTATTGAAAACATTAAAAGGCATTAAAATGAAGTCTAGAAATTTATCATTAATATTGTGAATATCCAGATATAGACTAAGTTTGCGGATATATTGCTTTAACTTTCAATATGGACCTCTACAGCAAGAAGTGTGTTTCATAAAAAGGATTAAGAAAATTGATTCTTAGAAAAAAATCATACCACTATTTATGCATTTATCATTTTTCATGACTTATTGTAGAAACAATCATTATTATTAACATACATTTCAAAAAAGAATTGTTGTCTTTTATTTAACAAGATCAAAATACATAATTTAAAATTATTGGCTCTAGTACGCATAATATATTGTTTTGCTAGTAATAATACATAAAAGCAGAAATTTCATAACTTTAGAAAAATTTCATAGAACCTGTCTTTGAAGGCCTATACATTTTATTTGCACATGTTGCAGCATACATCCTAAGATCATTTCCCTATTAATTTTATTATCGATACTAGACAGACAGTCCTTGGTTTTTGGAGGGTGGTTTTATACAGGGACTTATAGCAGATGAGGACGACGTATCTTGTGAAGTCCTGTTGTTTTCATGAAGGGTGAGCAAGTACAGTTACAGTTGCGTGGTGGTAATGCGCCAATGAGTTGCTCTTATTGAGGAGTTTCAGTTTGTCTGAATCTATAGTTCACTATCAAGAACCATTCATTTAATAATATAATAAATTGATAAGTACTTTGAAATAAAATATTTTTTATGAATGGAGATTTCTCAAAATGTACAGAAATATAAGCAATCGTTTCGTCGTAACTTAATCGTTATACTTTAAACGTTGAGGTAGATAGAAAAAAATTGATATTTCTGAGAATGTTGCAGACTAATAGTGCAAAAAAGACATACTGGGAAAAAAAAAATGAATGTAATGCAAAGAAAAGGACTTTCTGTTCAATTGACGGTTTAAGGAACGAATGTAAAATATTTGCAGCAACGAAGTCCTTTAATTACAGCAGTGCAAATATAATGACAATTTGAAAATACTTAATATGAGTTAGTTTGAAATAAATGAAATTGAAGATTAATAATTGGCTCTTTGATTGAATTAGCATAAAAATAAAAGAACAATAACAATATCTGCATTTAAAGACACAAGAAATTTTCCGTGTTATTTATCTAGACATCTATCTGGACATGGATATTTATCTGGACTAATTAGTTCATCAATTTGAATATTAGTTAAACTAAAAATATGGTATCTGGCAATTTTACATAATAAAAATTAATTATATAAATACAATGTACACACAAAACAAGACTGAAATACAACATGCAGTTCTTATAAAGAATTTTCCATAACGAAAATTTTATATTTCGACAAGTATACAATTTTTTGAAATGTTGAAGTTGCCTTTCCTTATATTGCATTCAGTTACCTCTCAGTAGGGTACAGAGTAATTTCTTCAGAAATTTCATATATCTTAGACGTTCCCAAAAAATTATATTACGTTAATTTTTTTAATCCTTGACGTGTATATGCCTCCAATGCTGTTACTGATATATCGTTTATTGAAATACATACTGATATAAAATTATTAATCAGTTGCTCTATCCGATAAATCTACATTTATTTACTCGCATTGAAAACTACACTCCTCTTACCTCACCAAAACGTTTATATCACAACATACTCCTTCAGCAGAGTACAGACGCTCAACAAACTCCCCCATTGAGATACTGCTCTGTCGAGGGCTGGTGGTGGTTGTTGTTACGCAGAATACGCCAGCGTCGCGACGCCGTCCGCATACAGCGTGATCTAGTCGGCGTTGGATCACGCGTCGGTTCGGTATTGCGCCACTGTTTATACAACTTACGCAACGCAACTCGCGAATTTCTTCCTGCTGCGCGTTTAAGTGATTGTCTATTACACGGCGGGATTCGAATTTAAATTGCTTTAATGAAGTAATTGTTTGGTAAGAGTGCGAGGTGTTTTCATTTGAAGTTGCGAAAGTCAGTTAGTGGAATTGAGTTGTGGCGGAGTGTTGTGGGCTTGTTTGGATTTGTTTTTGCGTGGGGATGGATTGTCAAGAACTAATCAAGGTGAAGTTGAGATCTGCGCTTGTATAAAGAAGGTACGCGCTCGGGGTTTTTTTTTTTTAATGATCTGGCTGATAATTTGATATTACGTAATGTAGGCATTACGTAATATGGCCAAGTAAGATTAAAGTAAGAAATAAATCGAGAAGAGGTGTTCTGTTGTAAATTTCTTTTGAACTATGGTGAGGGAAAATAGAGTGTGAGTGTATAAAGGATTAAAAGTTTGTTAACGCATTTAATTTGAGTTTTGCTATTGTTCTGAATGCAATAAATGCAACGATTTTCAACAATACTTTTTACATTAAATTAAATTGGTTCTAAATTAGAAAAAGATGAATTATCATTATGATAAAAGAGAAATATATGTAAAAGATGCAACCATTTTTGTTTTAGTGCATAGTATATTGGTTCAAAGATTTAATCGTGGATATTTGTCTTGCTAATTTTCTAGGAAATCCAAAAGATTTCATTGATTTCAATAAAAAATCGGGTATTTACGAAATATCTTGTTCTAGTTGTCCTAAAGTATATATAGGACAAACATGTACACCAATTGAAACTAGATTTAAGGAGCATTTAGATTAAATAGAAAAGATAAAAGTGCTGTCGCCGAGCATATTTTTGAATCATTTTTGAATATCATTATATATTGTTGAATTTATGTAATAATATTAAAAGTGATGTGAAAAGAGAATATAGATGATGTACAAAGGTTTATATAGGTGATGATAAAATAGTTGAAGTATCACATTCTTCTTTCTTAGGTAGTGAGTTATGGATAATAGGAGAGTGGTGCTATAGGAGGATGATGAGGATTGGATGGGTAGATATATATACGAATGAAGACACGCTAGAGTTTCTTAAGAAAAAGAAAAAGATTTAGAGGACGTTACAGGAGAGATAGACTAGTAGGTCATAATTTTCGACATGAAGGTATTGTGCGATTAGTTATGGAAGGTAGCGTAGAGGGAAAGAAAGGGGTAGGTAGGCCAATGTGGGTCAGAGGATGAATAGCTATAGGGTAATAAAGGAGTTAGATTAGCTCTATTCTGATCGAACATAAAACGGCATCATCAAGTACGATCTCACACATTCAACGAAGCAGCTGCCGTGTTATCTCACAAAAGTAATTAATTTTAATATTATAGCTATTGAACCCTTATAATAACCCTAAGCCTTCAGGTATATAATATATACAGATATGCGAGTCGTATTGAGTTGTATTTCGATTCGGAAGGTAACACAACAACTAATTACGAATTAGTTATTTTGGGAAGTGTTCCTCGTTCCCAAAAATGAACGAGGAACACGAAGATGACAATATTGCAACGTGGTATCTCATTATATTGTTTATCGATGTTTGTTTACGCAGATGAGGTCCATATAGAGTTGGGGTTGCAAGTGCGCGATCCATTTTTTCGCATGTCTGCTTTGCAAGAACCAATCGCATTTACATATAGATGTGTGGAAAGGTCACATTAAAGGACGCACCGGAGCTTTTGCGTGGGGAATATCATATTAGCTGTGGCTCTCTTCTTCATGTATGGGTATATTAACTGTGGTGACGGAAAGAACAGAAATATGATGCGTCGCGAAATGTTACCTCATATCGTATATGTGGTAACTTTAATTTGGGATTTTGGTCAATTATTATTTGTTGTAGTATAACGAAATAATTTTAATGTATATGATTCTAGCATATAAGTTCATAAAATTGATACAAAAACTTTTTATTATTAGGTGTTTCAAATGCCAAGTAAAGAATATCGAAAAAAAATTTTTTTTTGAATAATTTTCGTATTTCCTACTACTATCCGTTAAAAAAAAAAGTTGGAAACCAGTTTTAGTATAAATAAGAATATTTTCTGAATTGAAATGTTAATAAAAAAAAGAGATCAAGTACAGACATGACTTTAGTCCTTCTTTCTTATTACAACTCACATATCAGTCCTTTACGTCATCAAGGACCTGTAGCAAACAATTTCGATGTATGAACTGTACATGTATAATTAACCTTATATAGTACCCTTATTTATGTTGCTTATATAGTTTGCGTTTTCACGATATGTCGCGTGTGTTATGGCGTGCTCGTTTCCTGGCTCCTTCCTCCTTGTCCTGCGACCACTCGGTCCTTATTCGGCGTGTACTTGTTATGTTGTTATAATATTCCTTTGTGACTGTGTTGTGGCGTATTCAGTGACAAATTCGGTGAAATGTTAATGTGTTTGTTGTTATTATTAGGTATATGGTACACGAACTCGGAAACATACTCTAAATTATAAAAAACTTGTTTCTTTTTAGTTGGTATGAAGATACAGCTCGTTTTTTTTTTAATTGGAGGAGAATGACAGAAGTATACAAATCATAAATCAAACCCAGCATAATGGCTTGACCAATACAGTACATAGCAGTGCTATTCGAAATATTTCAATAAATATAATTCTACCAAAACACGCTACGCTTCTGTCTTCTTCAAAGAATAAGTAGGTGTGTCTAGTGCAGAAGGTGTGCGTCCTAAGAAATGCAATGTTGACAAATCACCACGCACAGTTATAACCAATTAGAATGAATTCTTTGAAATTAATACAAAATGCAGAAAAGTTATGCTCGAATATAAGAAATTTTGCTAAATACTTATTATAGTATCATATTTATGTCATAATTAATTTGTACGATAGCTATAAAATAGTGACAAATTTAAATTCTTAGACCTACAGTATTTGTTGTTATCTGGCACCACTGGTACTGTATAACCCCGATAAGCACAACCCTATGCGCAGACGAATATCAAAATTCTCCGCCAATTAAAAAAAAATGAGCTGTATATTATTAGGAATGAGTTTTACATATTTTGATTTTATTTTTGTCATTGTCATACTTGTCGAGTAAATAAATTGTATATATGCAGGGTTCAAAAACAATTAGCGATATTTATTGTTGTTAAGCTTGTTGTCCTAACTTGGTATCATTTGCTGCACTTTTGTTGTTGTGTTAGTTATAACTGCTGTAAAATGTTGATTTTTAATATTAAGTGGTGTTGCCATATCGATATATGTCATTTGAAATGTGAATTGCGTTACAGAATTGATTTGGAACATAATTTTATTCCTATTGGAGTTATTGTAACGTTTAAATATACCACCCATAAACATTTCGCAGTCTATTAGCCATTGCAACTAGCGGAACATGCGCAAAACGTATAAGGTGCAGTGTGTATATGTTTAGGAATAGATTAAAGTGTTCAAAAGGAAAAAATCATTTAAAGGAGGAATGAATTATATTTCAGAATGGATCAAATTTATGCGTTTCAAGGAATAAATGTTGTTATTTAGTACTGCATAATACTTAATCAGGATACGAGACCTAAGGCATATCAAAATATGAAAAAATATAAAAAATAAAATAAAAAGTTAAATCCTGCATATAAAATGAAGAGTACAACCAAAAGTGCCAACCAAAAATTGAAATAAATATATTCGATAGACACTGCAACATATATAGTGTAAACAAATTAGCGATGGCAGACTGTAGGTCACTTTGAGGACCTAGTTCGTAGTTCATTTCAATGTACCGTTCACGAACTATAGGTCGTGAACTACTACATCTTTTCAAAATGAACTAGTTCACGACCTATGCACATACTGAAAATAATCTCTTTTTTCTCAATATACAAATATTAAATGGTAAAAAATAAATAAATTGAAATATTACAATACTTATTTTGAATTAGGAATGAGGAAGAAAAGACAACAATGTTTATAATTTATACAAAACATATATATAAGGAAATATGATCTTCTCTAGGTACTCACGATTATTTATATGAAGTTCTAAAATACTTATTGGTAGTTACTGATGAAAATGTTTACTACTTTACTAACACTTGAAAATTAAATGTGCAAACTATAATAAAATGAACTAGATAGACTCGTTTTGCTTGGCGTTATAATTTATACTTTCTATTCCGAATATTCTCTGTTCAAACTTCAAAGCTTTGATTTGATATTAAGTGATTGCATTGCACTCAGTATGAAATAGAATAACTATAAGATTTAGATGTTTATTTTTGCATTATTGCAAAAGTTTGATATAGCATGACATATTTAAGAACATATTTAATGTTGCGAATATATTAATTATATTATTCCAAATGAAATCTGATACCAACATATAAATTGTGACTCGCTCGGCAATGCTGCTGTTGCAATATTGCATCGAGTTTCCTATTTCGTTCCGTTCACCAACACACTTTATCACTATATAAATATTAGTACTGTATATGTAATGTATACTATACTGCAAGTATAGATATAGTACAAGTACATCAATACGTACCATGTAGTTCATAGTTCACGAACTAGGTCATAGTGACCTATAGGTCGTTGCAAAACATCGTCACAGTCATTTGATTGAATCGTTCAAAATGAACGGTTCGCGAGTGAGCAAAAAAATATTACATTTGAGTTTAAAAATTTTACACGATTTAAAAGCATTATTGTGAAACGTGCGTACATTTAATTAAAAAAAAATTACAGTATTAAAAAACATTATAGTGAAACGTCTTATAATCTTCCTTACCCCATCAAATCTACAATTAGTTATATTAGATAATGAAAATAAAAACCAAGAAACGATAAAAATTTCACGACATTTAAAAAACTAAGTAATATATGAAAGAACCTTTAGGTAGCGAATTATTACTGAAATGTCAGATTCTTAAAATTGAACTGTATTTGTGGCAAATCAATAAAATACAATCTACATTACAAAATTTATATGCATTTCTTTTCTTTGCGCGAAAGATGATTTTAATATAGTGTTTCAAAATCACAAATAAGGATAATTCCTTAAGAACAAAGTTCTAGAGTAAGTATACACTTGAAAATAATAATAATGTTTCGATATAGGAGTTCTGTGCAGTATATTGCAATGAAAAGTATCTGTGAAGTATTCTATATCGACGCATTACTGTTGTCTTTTAGTGTGCATGTAAGAGGATCCTTGGTTCATTCTTTTTTCAGTCTGCAGAAAATCGCAAATAGCTCTGAACTGGACGTAGTGAGCACGCGATTACGATTAAGGGCATTATCATTAGTGCTGCTACTAGATCTAATCAATTACAATTCCATTAATTCTTATACTACAGGTTCAGAGACCCGTTCAGAAGTGGCCCTTTAAATGCTTTTGGACGTTCCTATAGGCATCGTATATTTACTTCGAGATAAATTGCTTAAGGTTCGTCAATTCTGAGCTTCGATAGACAAAAATTGTGTTAAGGCTACTACCAAGGCTATTTGAAGTGCGATTAATGATTGTCGTAATCTACAGGGAGCAGATTACTAATTTACTTAAGTGGAATGTTTCGAATGGCGAAAATTAAAAATATTTTCAATTATTGCTAATTTGAAGTAATTATAGAAATGGTTGTTATAAGAGTGTTAGTTTTATCGGAATAAAAATTCGTATCTCAAGCGAAGAATGTGATTAACTTGAATGACATAGACTTGGTTCAGAAATACGGATTTTAAAGGGTTTTGAGTGACTCGATATAAAATATGGAGGAGTAATATGATTGTAGAGGACGTGGGAGAAGTGTGCCGGGTTAGTTGGCAGGTATGCTATAGGTGGTATTATGGGGACTATCGGGTAGAGTTTTTCTGGTTGCACATAATTGCAAACATGCAATCTTGAGTTACGATCGTCCAAACGAAAGAATGGATGCAAAATATTGTAGTATGAATTTAATTTTGATAAATAACTTGATTACCATTGATATAAAGAACATAATCTGATAGTAAGCACTTATAATAACTTAGAACAATAACCATTTACAATAAAATAGCTTTTCTAATTTGCGTTTCTAATAGAGCTGTTAACGAACCCAAATGAGTTCGTTTATAGCGAATTTGAGTTTGCTTATAGCATAGGGTATTAGAAAAAGATTACTGAAGGTATATGTTTGGAGTGTAGCACTGTACGGGTGTGAGGCGTGGACTATAGGAAAGGAAGAGAAGCGTAGATTAGAAGCACTTGAAATGTGGTGTTATAGGAGGATGATGAGGATTGGTTGGGAAGATAAAGTAACAAATGAAGCTGTACTAGAGTTAGTAGGGGAGAAGAGAAGTATCTGGAGAGTGTTACAGCGTAGGAGAGACAGATTAGTAGGGCATATCCTTAGACATGGGGGGATTATGCAATTGATCATAGAAGGTAGAGTGGAGGGAAAGAGAGGGGTAGGTAGGCCTAGATTGGAGTATGTGAGTCAGATAGTTGAAGACGTTGAGATGAATAGCTATAGGGAGATGAAGGGATTAGCTCAGGATAGATCGGCATGGCGTGCTGTTTCCAACCAATCTTTAGGATTGCGGACTCTTTAACTATAGCATAGGGCAATTTACTGTTTGAAAGTTGGTAGCTCTGCTTGCCAGTCATCAAACGTCAAACTACAATTGAAAGCAACAAATAGTTTGATTTAAATTTCGTCCCTGAAATGTACAATTGTACGTCAAACTACAAAAGAAAGCAACATATAGGTTAATTTAAATTTATTTGACAATTCATTTCAAATGTTCCAAATATGCCAATAGTTACTATCAACAGTCAAAAAATTCCCTAAATTTTTAAATTTCGATTTTTCATTTAAAAAGGGCACAAAAGACGCAAATTAGAAAAAATAGTATAAAAAACTCATTTCATAAGTCATTTATAACACTCGTTCTTTAGAAAATTCATTTTCTAAACTTGAACTCGTGCAATAAAACCTGCCTTATGAAACTCGTTCTTTAATATGCTATAATGGGGCAAAACGTCATTTTGACTACTCGGATTAGATTTTTATTCTTAGTGCATGTGAAATAAAATAAATATTTGTTAATTTTGTATGTGTAATAATATGAATAATAGCGATTAAGATGAAAATTTTAGGAGTAAAGAGAGTTTATATGGTTAGTTTATTTTTTATAAACGGAATTTATGAAATAAAGTTTTGAATCTATTTTTTATAAATAAAAACAAAATCTTTTTGTTTACAAAGGAGAAGTAATTTAGACACAATAATAGAAATTAATTATTTAAGGGGATACCGCACATTTTAGGAACATATATGCTGGCAATATTAACGAGGTACAGATTTACCCTTAAGTACGTATGCTAGATCTGTGGAAATTGGTCAACATTAAGTCATTATATCAAATTAATTTACATTTTCGAGCTAATTGAAAATGATTTTTTTCCATGTGCAGTCAGACAGAGTTAATGCCCTAAAAAATGCGTTTTTTTTTACTGCAAAGCTCTAAAACTGTTAAGAAATTGAACTTATATTAATTTATATCAATAATATTTAAGGCATTTAATTTTTATTACTGTTTCACACGTCTGAATATATTATAATCGAATATTCCAACATGCATATTTTTCATGTCCATGTGCACTTCTATATAACATCTTGTGTCAAAGGAAATTACAATTGACGTGAAAATTCATGAAATAAATGATTGTGCACAAGGGTTGGCTGCCCTCAATTCGATATGGCACGATAGTCCCCTCTTGATTGTGTCCCATATTATACAGGTGGTCTAAAAACAAGATTTCACTGAAACTTTTTAATAAGAACTTAGTCGTAGTTTATATTTATCAATTTCTTTATAAAAAATGTATGTTAGTTAAAGCAAGATATATAGTTTTTAAATTAATTTTTAGACCATCCTGATGTTTTCGTATTGATAGTCCTTTAGTTAATTTACAAAACTTTGAAAATGTTAACTAATGTTTCATATTTGTTTTGGAAAATATTTCATATAAGCAAATAAATTTATATATCGATATAATCGTCTTAAAAATGTTATACACTAATTTTATCAAATATCTGCATTTGTGGCATTTTTATGAGTTATAATCAGCAGTTTTCGAATGTTTAATAAAAACAATTAAATAGGACGTTATGTCCCATTACAGGTAATTGAAAAATTCCATCGATTTTCTGACATTGCCATTCTCTGAAATGAAATGTTTTTTGAGTTATCCGGTATATGGGTAAGGTTCCTTCCATTAGAATGACCTGTAAGATAATTCGTCATGTGCAAGTAAATCGATCAATAATAATGAAGCGATCACCGCAGACCGTTATGGACTACATGGAAAACAAACGGAAACGACCAAGTGATGGTGGATCGATGATTGAATAACATAAAGGCAACAAAGAAGATATTAGACAATAGAAATTATGGTATATCGGAAATATACTATGTATTAAGATAATATGGTGACAACATCTTTTTGTAGGCCGAAGACATTTCTCCGAAGATATTTTGTATATATTACAGTTGGCGAATTAACGATTAAATTAAAAATATTGACAGAGCTTGTGTAATTACATAATGATATAAGCAAATAACTATTTAGTTTATTAATTAAAAAATAATCCAGCTTATGTCATTTTTTTATATTTTCACTGCAGTCAAGCTATATAAATAAAAAATATATTATTATAAAAATTGTAACTTTAAATATATATATTATATATATATAAATATAGTCACTTTATCTTGAAAATATGACAGTTGCTAGTAAAGAAAATAATTTTCTATACCACTTTAAAATCCTTGATACTCTTTTTCATCCGAAATTATTGCTATTCTCATTTTTCATCTTATAATTTTTAACTTTGAATATGGTCAGAGTTATAGCTAATTCTATCAATTTGCTTATACGTGTATAACTTGCACATTTTTGATAATTTGCAATTGATTTCGAAGATATCCACTAAGGAAATATATATATGGTTTCGATCGTTTTTCGCTCATAAGACAAAATCAATAAATTAACATGTTTTTCAATATTGCAATGCAAGTTCATTGCCAATTTTTTTGCTATTTCGTTATATACAAATAATTAATTTGAATCCCTCAAGTTAATTGTATATGCTCTTTTTTGTATATAATTTTTCATTGTATAAAAAAAGTAATTTAAAGCCGCCACAGATAATTGCGATCTGTGTAGAATTTTATGTGGCGTATTGAATTTTTTGCAACTTACTTACGTAACATTAGTTAATATTTAATGCATAGATATAAATATGTATTGTAACTTTATATTTTGCATATTTTTAAGATAGTCTATAATAACTTTGTCCTTCAGAGATTAGCTTATAAAATACTTGCAGAGTATTCTAATAATTTGTCTTTTGAAATCCCACAGCTAAATCTAGTGTTAACAAATAATAATATAAAAAACATTATTAAAAAAATTATAATATAACCACAATAATATAGTTCTATTGGGCGAACTATTGTAAGGTGGTCTTCACCCAATGTAAAGGATTATATATTATATATATACTTATATTTATAAAAGAAAAATGACTCCAAGTAAATTTTCCACGGGAAGGAAATTTAATTCACATGGAAAGGGAACATATGAAATATTTATAGAAATTCGTTCAACGTCTGTGAACTTCCAAAGAATAATAATACTTCATAGCTCAAGTATATGTATCTACATAACACGTATGGATAAAGGTACATCGAGTTTCTTTAAAAATACACTGAAAATAGGATACCTAGACGTTAACCTTGTAAGAAAGAGTTTAAAGAACCAGTTGTTTTTAGAAAATTCAACAACTTCATAACTACAACGAAAATGAAAGGACTTGCCTTGTAAATTATGTCTACTAACATTTCTGTGGTATTTTCGATTAAACGGTTGTTAATGGCAAAAAAAGAAAAAAATATCTGCATGTGTTTTCACTCGTAAATATTGAAAACAAACGCCGTTTTATAATAAAAATCATAGTATTAGATTTTTATAGAATTTTTTATTTTATTAGTGCATAATAGTTAGTCAATTATCCTCAATGCTGAGGATTGGTTAGAAACAACACTTATCCCTTTCTTTCCCCCTAATTTATCTTTATACTCTCCAAATACTTCTCTTCTCTCCTACTAAATCTAGTACGGTTTCATTTGTTACTTTATCTTCCCAACCAAACCTCATCATCCTCCTATAGCACCACATTTCGAATGCTTTTATTCTACGTTTCTCTTCTTTTCCTATAGTGCACGCCTCACACCTGTACAATGCTACACTCCACACATATGCCTTCAGTCATCTTTTTCTAATACCCAAGTCAATATTTGATCTTAAAATCTGCTTCTTGTCTACAAATACCTTCCTACTCTGTGCTATCCTACATTTTATATCTACCTTACTTCGGTTATCCTTTGTGCTCCTACTTCCTAAATAATAAAAGTCCGACACTTCTTCTATTCCATCATCTCCTATTCTAATCCACATTTTTCGCTGGCATCCTTTTTATCACACCTCAACATTTTGGTCTTGCCTAATAAAGTGCATAATAAATTATAAAACTTTTGTAAAATTATTAATTTAAACTACAGACTATTATTAGTCACATACATAAATCATCTGCAGATAATTGGCAAATTAACATACAGTAAAATAAAAATCAATTTCACTAGATTTCGAATGCGATCCAGTTTACTGTTGAATTTTTTTAAAATATAAATTAAAGCCGATTAAAAAATGCCCCTCTATGGATATATACATCTATGCATACATCTTTTGCAAGTTTACTTAAAAACAATTTTTTTTAAGTTAACTTGTAACATGAACGTGCTTTACCAAGTAATTATCTACTGTTTTCTTTATGTATTTCGAAACATTTTAATAGTATAATCGAATACATGGAATAGCAAACTTTCTTGTGCTCTCAATTTTATTTTCTTTCAGTGGTAGAGAACAACTAGAACGAAAATGAAAATGAATATATATACATATATATATATATATATATGGTTTGGATTAAATAAATATTAAATGTTTTAAATAAACTCAGTTTATCTGCAAGTGCGGTTTAGTTTAGCAATGTAGAGCACCAATATCAGTGATATAAATCCTGTCGCAGATCCTTAAAGAATATGATTTCCTTCACAGTTTCTTCATTGAAAGGCAATTCTTCAATTATTTGATGGACGTGTTTTATTTTTGCAGTGTTGCATTTATAACTGACTGCTTGTATATATTTTTACGAATGAACCTGTATTATTTAAAATGCTTGTATTTGACAATGAACATCAATATTTTTAAACAATGTCCTGTCGTGATTTCATAAGTCGTCCAACACTATTTCAATCACAAAAACCGTATCAGTGTGAACTGTGTTATATACGACAATCCAAAGGGCGCAGCATTCATTTATTCATTTATTTCGCGCTGTTTTGTTTTCGTTGCCAGTTGATACGGCTATATAGGTACCGGTAATTCATTTCCGCCGCGCTCTTCATGGACATTTCACCGATTGTAGGACATAGAATGGAGTTATAGCGCAACTATATACAGACCATCGTTGTTACGGTGCATGGCTAAAATGATTTTAATTGTAATTTTATGCAAAAGAGCTGCCTCCGGTCTGTCGTTCGGCAAGGTCGCTTAAACTCAACGCATTTAACCGCTAAGTCGACCATATCCAATTTTGCAAACATACCACGTGTTTAATTGGTTCAGCGAAAATTTTTCAAATTTATGGTTTATAGATTGATACTATAGGACCTTAGTTGAACTTTGTTACTACGCAGCAAATTTATGGATTGATATTTTTTTTTAAAATTATAAATAACTACATAAACTGTTGCGATTTAATCAATCTCATATCATGACACGTTCCAACATATGTTGTGCGCAGATCTGCATTTTTATATATAAAGTACTGTAAATCAAAATATAGTCTAAATGATCCCCTGGTAAGAACATGTGATACAACTAATAATTATAACATCGATCTTGTATCAGTTGATAAGCCCTCATTTCGAAAAAAACCTAAAAATAACATTATTTAGTTAAGACACATTTTAAATTTTTGTTGTTTAGTTTGTGACTTTCTAATATCTGTATATTATGAAAATGTCGATAGCGTTAATAAAGAATTATTATTATTATTATTATTTATTATGTTTATTATGTAAATAATAATATTGTGTTACATTCTATTTGAGCGAGTAGCTCTTAGTGGTTCGTATTTAATAATATTACAATTAATTGAATTTTGTTATAGTATTATGTAATTTGAATTTGTTAGTTGTAAGGCTAATTGGTATACCAACAAAACGTATATGCCAAAAATGTATTTTACGTTTTATTTTGTTAATGCAAAACTTTGGGAAAAACTTTTATTTTACAGCATCACATGTAGCACTTATAATATAATATTGTTGTAAATAGGATGTATTTACCAAATAAAGTTGATTATTATTATTACTAATTAAATATCTAATCAGCTGCTAAAATTCCAAAAAAAAAAAAGTTACACGCCCCTATGATTTAACGTGGTTTAAATACAATTTAATTAAAAAAGTTTTAATGGATTATCAAAATATAATGATAACATAATGAGTTAAAACAAACGAATTGAAATGATAGTTATGAACTATATAGAGTGTTTTTGTTGCGAAATATGATTTCGTATAGAAATATGTTGAAACACCCGGTGTGTATATATTATATCCTTAACGAGCGGAACGCGAAGAGTGGAGTATTGGTATTAGAAGATTATCGTACGATAGAGCATGGAATATTATTTTTGTATAAAATTATAATAAATAATATTATGCAAATCTGTTTTGCCGGGAGAGTATATAATTATATGAACGTGATTTTATAATATTCTTGTGGCTAGTAAAATTTGATCCTAATTTGATTGTAAAATCGTCACTACGGCATTAAATAATCGTATAGAACATCACCCAAATACCGTAACTTAAAGCATTAAGTAGATATATGCGCATTTCGAAGGCTCTGCCTCCATATTCAGTAGCACAACATAAAAACAAAATAAAATACCTTTGTCACGAATCGTGATTGATATACTATTAAATAAATACCCAATAAATGGTTTGCGTTACGGTTTTTTGATGATATTTTATACAACTAATTTGATTCATCTAAAATACTGAAATTTTTATTGTAACTTGATTGACACAAACATATTTGAAGCAATTAATCATTAATTAAATATTTGTTAGTATTTCTAACATATAATTTAATTGCTATGATATCCTCGCAAGAAAAACTTACTGCTTTTGGCATAATAAAATGATGAATAAATTGCAAATAATCGCGAGATATAGATTTCGCTTCATTGAAATAAAATAAAATAAAATAATTGATGAAATATTAATTTGCTCTACGTATTCCTTATCTACAAACAGCGCTTTTTAAATATGATGAATCTACAGAATTTTATTCATCTTTAATTTGATTTATATTTATATGTATATATTTTATTGTAACTTGATAGACAAAAAAATATTTGAAATAATTAATCATTAATTCAATATTTGTTAGTATTTCTTACATATAATTTAATTGCTATTGATATCCTCGCAAGAAAAATGTACTGCTTTTGTATAATAAATGATGAATAAATTGCAAATAATCGCAAATATTCTTGATCCTGTTAAAAATTGCATATTAGTGACCTTTAGTTACATAACCTTTCTTAATCTACCAGGTGTTCATTGTCATGTATAATAATAATAATAATTATTATGAATAATACTAGTTTATATGAACAAAAAATTCCGTTTCAAAAAAAAGAAATTTGCGCTTCTTCACGCAGAGAAAATGTAATAATTAATTTTTATTATTATGTTGATATCGTTAAATTAGAAAATGTCAAGCCATATAATTTTTTGTTAAATTGACACATATGGCTCTATTAGTAGATTTTTTAACGATAATTTTATTTAAGGATTTATTTTTTACTAAATTGATACATTTTCGGAATTGCAAAATACAAATCGTATAAAACTATGAAATCAATCATTGAGTTAAATTGTATTTTTATTTTAACTAATAGAATATATAAGAATATATACATCCTGTTGAATTTTAATTAAAAGCAAACGACGCAAATTACTATAATAACTTTATCCAATTGTAAAGTAATTGAAGAAGGAATGAGAGTAGGGAAAATAACTTACATATATATAGCTTTCGTAGATTTAGAAGAGGCATGTGACACGAAGGAATACAGGCGAAGAAATAGAAGAAATATCAGACTATTGTTACTTAAGAAGTAGAATTACAAAAGTAGATATAAAACGTAGGTAGCACAGGGTGGGATGGCACTTTTTAAATTTGTCTTTCACAAATTATGATTCAAAAAATCAAACTGTGCAATAGAAAATCCTTAAAATCATTTCCAACATCAACAGTAATAACATCTATTATATAACACAATCAATACACAATCAATTGATAATATTTTTATTATGCTACGTTTTCTTTGTTTTCGCACCATGTGTGTGTTTGAACTTTTCTATATATTCAGTGTCGTAGTTAATTACTTTTAAATTTTCACTTGCAAATACATTTGAAAATATGTTTCTTTGAGTTTACGACTATTCATTTTTTCTATCTATGCATATGTGCTGGAGGTATATACGTTTGAATAGGGTTGTGTTTATATTAAGTATTTTGAAAGCGAAATTCGAAATCTTCAATTTCATTAAGTCAGAGTAATTGCGTTTAGTGCGCTATAAAAGTAATTTCGATGTGGGTCTGTAAATATGAAACCGGAATTTGCTTATAGTTGACCCTAGAGGTCAATGTACCTAGTTACGGCCAAATTACGTCAGTGGCGCCAATTCCTTGTTGCATCATTACAAAGATTTTTAACTCACAGCAATACAAGTTTTATATAACATCTGGTATAATAGCGTTGAACATGTCGAATTTTATGCCTGGAAATTGCGATTCGCGGACAGCATTGATTTTCTGTTACCATTTGAAGAAAACGGCTGCAGAATCACATCGAATGTTTGTCGAAGCTTACGGTGAGCATGCTCTTGGTAAATTACAGTGCTTTGAGTGGCTTTAAAAACTTCAAAAGTGGAGATGTTGACGTGAGAGACGAAGAACATGGAAGACCACCCAAAAAGTTTGAAGACAGCGATTTGCAAGAATTGCTGGATGAGGATGACGCTCAAACGCAACAATAACTCGCTGATCAATTAAATGTGATACGAGAAGCCGTCTCCATACGTTTGAAAGCCATGGGAAAGATTCAGACGATGGGAAAATGGGTTCCACATGAACTGAATGAAGGACAGCAGGAAAACCGAAAAACCACTTGCGAAATGCTGCTCGCCAGGAATAACAGAAAGTCATTTCTCCATCGAATTGTGACTGGCGATGAAAAGTGGATATATTTTGAAAATCCTAAGCGTAAAAGATCATGGGTAACTCCAGGCGGACCATCGACATGGACTGCAAAGCCAAATCGCTATGGACGGAAGATAATGCTCTGTGCTTGGTGGGATCAAAAGGGTATGATTTATTATGAGTTGCTAAAACCTGGCGAAACCGTTAATACTAAACGCTACCGACAACAAATGATCGATTTGAACCAAGCTTTGCGTGAAAAACGACCAGAATATCAAAAAAGACAACACAAAGTGATTTTGCTTCAAGATAATGCACCAGCACACACAACAAAACTGGTCAAGCAAACGATTGAGGCATTTAGTTGAGAAATACTTTCGCATGCGGCTTACTCACCAGACTTGGCTCCATCCGATTACTACTTATTTGCATCGATGGGACATGCACTTGCTGAGCAGCGCTTCACTTCTTACGAAAATGGCTCGATGACTGGTTTGCCTCAAAAGAGCAACAATTGTTTTGGCATGGCATCCACGAATTGCCAGACAGATGGGAAACATGTATAGCCAGCGATGGGCAATACTTCGAATAAAATATTTCCATCATTTTTATACAATAAACGTGTATTTTCTCTGCAGAAATTCCGGTTTCATATTTACATACCTGTAAACAAAATTTCTAGTTCGAAGCATATATGGAAAGATATATCATTTATTTTTTTATTATATTATTTTGTTTGTTTGATTTGTTGAAGATCCTTTCGACCAAAAAGGAATCATACCATTTTCCTGTACTTCATTGAATTTATTAAAATCTTCCTAGAATTGAGAGCCCTTTAACTTAGTAAGGCAAGTACAGTACTGGTTATTCATTATAGAAGATCAGGGGTGGAATGCAATGCAATTATCGTTAGTCACCCCAGTGTTGTATCGTCATCAACCAATTCACCATTACGACCATAATGACAAACATGATCGAAGCGGGAAAAAGCAATTATTGAAAAATAATGCAGGAATAGTTATATTTCTACATAATGCCATGTTTTTCATTACTAACCTACAATGCATGCCATACCATAAGCGCACATTTTTATCTAGTATATTTTTCACATTTCAAATATTGCATACTGTACTACATATTTCAAAGCCGAACATAGGATAAATAATAAATAGGTTCACGAGTGTCAATAGTGTGCCAATGCACTGCATATGCCTCCTAGGGGCAAGACATGGGCAACGACGCTCTGGCCTATAGAGCGGTCCCTATACAGGGATCCCGGTCTATAGGAAAGATTCAGGCTAACCCACGGTATTAGGGGGATTAGGCTGAATCGGTGGGGCGACGGCTAAAATATGCACTCATTGGTCGGTGCAAGGTAAGGAGAAACCAGCACTGTACCCTTCTCCAGATTACAGTATGAAAATGTCGATTATCTCAAATATATTACCCCAGGTGAGTAGAGCCAATGGCTCAGAATCTCATCCTGCTACTTCGGTAGCAGGCAAGCCCTCGGATTCTGGGGCGGGCAAGAAATCGTCTTCGTCGAAAATTCTACGAGTCGGAGCGTGGAATGTACGCAGTCTTAATAGGATAGGAAAGTTAGAGAACTTGAAATTAGAAATGGAGAGACTTAAACTGGATATTGTAGGGATTAGTGAAGTTAGGAGGAAAGATCAAGTAGACACGTGGTCAGGAGAATATAGATTAATAATCACAGCATCAGATAATGGGCATACCGGTGTAGGTTTTATAATGAATAGAAAGTTGGGATGTAGAATAAAGAGTTATTGCCAAGTTAGTGATAGAATTATAACTATTAGATTAGACACGAAGCCAACGGACACAGTTATAGTGCAAGTATATATGCCAACTTCAAGTCACGATGATGAGGAGGTAGAATCCATTTATGAGGAGATTGAATCTAGGTTAGCAAACGTTAAAGGACAGGATAATCTAATTGTAATCGGAGATTGGAATGCCGTAGTAGGTAAGGGAAAGGAAGTTTCAATAGTAGGAGAATATGGAATAGGAACACGTAATGATAGAGGGGATAGATTGGTAGAGTTTTGTATTAGGAATAAGCTAGTGGTAGCAAACACGCTTTTTCAGAATCACAAGCGCAGGATATATACGTGGAAAATGCCAGGAGATATAGGGAGGTATCAGATAGATTACATACTGGTTAAAGAGAGGTTTAGGAACCAGATTAAGAATTGTAAGAGTTACCCTGGAGCAGATATTGATAGTGACCATAATTTAGTAGTCCTGGACTCAGAGGTCAAATTCAAGAAATTACAGAAGTCTAAACAGGTCAGAGTAGATGTCGATAGGTTAAAATTAGCTGATGTATGTGAAAAGTACAAGCAGAAAGTAGAAATCATGGCTAATGGAACATCTAGGAGCGACATAGATTGCGAATGGAGGGAAATCAGAAATGGGTTAACTACAGCAGCAAATGAAGTATTAGGCACAAAGAAAAGGGCAGGTAGGAGGGAATGGATCACGGAAGAAATAGTTGAAATGATAGAAGCAAGAAGGAAAATTAAAATTGAAAACACAGAAGCAGGACAGAAAATATATAAGGAACTAAGGAACTTAATTAATAGGAAATGCAAGCTAGCGAAAGAAGAGTGGATAAAAGGAAACTGTGAGGATATTGAGGAGGATATGAGAAGAGGTAAAGTAGATTTGGGCTACAGGAAAATTAAGTCACATTTTTCTAAAGTAAAACCAAAGGGTAACATTATATGTGATAAGCAGGGTAAGGAACTCACAGAAAATAAGGAAAAAGCTAGAAGATGGAAGGAGTATCTTGAAGATTTATATAAAGGCAGGCAGGACATGGAGGAGCTAGAAAGTGTGGAACAGATAGATGAGGATGACTTAGGTCCTAGCATACTTAGGTCAGAGTTTCATAGAGCATTAAATGATTTACGGAATAACAAAGCAGCGGGGATTGATATGATACCAGCCGAATTAATAAAACACGCAGGGGAAAAAATGCAGGAGCGATTATACAGGTTAGTTTGTAAAATATATGAGAAGGGAGAAGTACCACAGGATTTTCAGCGTAGTAGAATAGTAACAATGCCGAAGAAAATAGGAGCTAATTTGTGTGAGAACTATAGGACCATTAGCCTACTATCACATGCATCGAAGATATTGTTAAAGATTATTTATAGGAGATTAGAAAATAAAGTAGAGGTAAGGCTAGGAGAAGATCAGTTTGGTTTTAGGAAAAACAGAGGGACGAGAGAGGCGATTCTAGCACTAAGAACGGTAGTAGAAAAAAGAAAGAGGGTAGGAAAGGTAACTTGCATAGCTTTTGTAGATTTAGAAAAGGCATTTGATAATGTAGATTGGGACATAATGTTTAGAATTTTAAAAGAATTGAGGGGGAAGAAGAGGTAGCAAAAATAGGGAAGGGAGTTCGGCAGGGATGTACACTTTCACCGTTATTATTTAATCTATATATAGAAGATGCAATAAACAAAGTAAAAGAAGAGTATAGTGTAGGTGTGAATGTACAGGGAGAGAAAATATATATGTTGAGATTCACCGACGATATAGCTATATTGGAAGAAAGCGAAAAGAATTTAGAAAGGGTATTGAATGGTATGCAGGCAGTATTGACTAGGGATTTTAACATGAAAATAAATATAGGTAAAACTAAAGTGATGAGGTGTGACAAAAAGGAATGCAGTAGAAAAATGAGGATCACAATAGGAGATAATAGAATCGAAGAAGTGTCAGATTTTTGTTATTTAGGCAGTAGAATCACAAAAGATAATCGAAGCAAGGTAGATATAAAGTGTAGGATAGCACAGGGTAGGAAGGCATTCGTAGAAAAAGAACAGATTTTAAGATCAAATATTGACTTGGGTATTAGAAAAAGATTACTGAAGGTATATGTTTGGAGTGTAGCACTGTACGGGTGTGAGGCGTGGACTATAGGAAAGGAAGAGAAGCGTAGATTAGAAGCACTTGAAATGTGGTGTTATAGGAGGATGATGAGGATTGGTTGGGAAGATAAAGTAACAAATGAAGCTGTACTAGAGTTAGTAGGGGAGAAGAGAAGTATCTGGAGAGTGTTACAGCGTAGGAGAGACAGATTAGTAGGGCATATTCTTAGGCATGGGGGGATTATGCAATTGATCATAGAAGGTAGAGTGGAGGGAAAGAGAGGGGTAGGTAGGCCTAGATTGGAGTATGTGAGTCAGATAGTTGAAGACGTTGAGATGAATAGCTATAGGGAGATGAAGGGATTAGCTCAGGATAGATCGGCATGGCGTGCTGTTTCCAACCAATCTTTAGGATTGCGGACTCTTTAACTAGGTTCACGAGGAAGAGACGTTGGGGTTTGTCATATTTTATACGTCGTTTGAATTCAGAAATAGCCTCTGTTTTGTTTTTGAAAACTATAACATGGTTGTTTCATTCATTTCAAATGAATTGTACAAGTTGAAATCATTTAATGGATACAGTGCAAACGAAAATGCTATAAAGCTTTTTGTTATTCAAAATCTATGGAGTGCAGGAAATATATTCCGGTTAATGAAAATGCCGCAAAATTGCTCTCGTTGAAATTCATCGTTTTATAAATTTATAAACTACATTTACAAATAAATAAATTGATGCGATGATTCAAGTGATTTTATTAAAATTGTAATTTATTTTTTGATTAACTTGGATGTTGTTATCTTTTAAATATAGTGATTATATTTATTGAGCGATTATTTTTACCAAATATATATTTTTTCCTTTAAATTTATTTCGTCTAAGCAAGTTATTATAATATAACAATAATTAATCTTAAGTAAATAACCTGCTATCATTAATTTTCATATAATATTTTAAATATTAATTTAGATATTAATTTAGACTAAATTATACCCGCGCGTATTTTTGTTTTATTTTTATACGTACCACAAATAAATAAATAAATACATTGGTTGTAGCAATAATTGCGATCATATTCATCGAATGAAATATTTTTTGCAATGTAAAAAATACGGCAAACTAAATGTAACAAAATATATAAAAAAATACGAATTTAAAAAGAAACAATTAATTAGTTATGCATAATTATATTTGGTTCGTGAAGATTCTTTCGTCAGAAATGTGTATTTAAAAATCATTAGTGGTCATGCCAAAAGATCTGTAGTTTTATTAGTTTTCTTGTGCTGATTTTGAACAATTGTTAAGATGATTTATACATGTTTAATTAGATTGCTACAAAATATGATATTTATTGCATAAAATCTGATTCAAGACATGACTAAAAAGGGTCGATATTATTTTAAGCACAGTTTTTAAAACCCGATATTTTTTATTTTAATCGAGTAAAAGATATTCGAAAATAACCAGAAGTGGTTTCGCGCATTCAAGAATGACTAAAAAATAATTCTTTTCTTTTAACTAATTTATATAAATCAATTATTTGAAGATTATTGTTAATTATTTGATGTTCCTGCCTAACCGTTTTTGATTATAAAATTAATTCGAAATGACAAGAAAGACTTCGAACAAGGCAAAATTTACTTTACACAAGATTTGTCTTGAAAAATAATATTGCTCGTAAATTTGTTGTAATAACAGCATTCTTACATATATATTTTTTTAAATAGAAGAAAAACAAAAATATGCAATTGACTGTTTTGTTCATTCTTAAAAAGTTATTATGAGGGAGTTCTGTCGCTTCAAATAAAATACTGCATTTATTTTATTTTTATAATAAACTGCACATCAGCAACGATCATTTAAACATACAATTAATTCTGATCGATGAAATTTTTATAATAATTCAACAAGCACATCTTTCTAAAGGTCAGGAACAACATAAAAGTTTGCGTAAACGATTAAACTA
Source organism: Leptodirus hochenwartii (assembly GCA_947310635.1). NCBI lineage: Eukaryota > Metazoa > Arthropoda > Insecta > Coleoptera > Leiodidae > Leptodirus > Leptodirus hochenwartii. The sequence goes on from OX371181.1 coordinate 4,953,613, forward strand.
CTTCCGCTCACTCAAGAATGCGTAAAACTGGTTCTAATTATTTTAGAATATATTTTACCCATTAAAAAAAATCGTATTTGATATACGTTCAGTGAACGAAATTAATTTTGTGACATTTTTTGAATCATTTCTTCATGGAGTAATGAAAATACATTTTAAATGCATTTGATATAGATGTTATTTTCAGGGATATTTTTTAAAAATCCATCTTATCATTCACGTCGTGTAAGACAATATTATGCATATTCCGTTGTAATTAAGAGCGCTTGTACTCATATTACCATACATTTATATCCTGTTAAATATAATTGAATCAAGGAAGCGCTGAAATGCGTTGATTAATTCATCGTATTAGAGCATAGGCTTATGTAAATCTGGTGGTAATTTTCGCTAAAGAGTCTCAATTGTATTTGCAGCGTTATTGCAAAATTCTCGAGCTGATACTATGCGCAGTTGCTGCTGTTATACTTACGGGATATAACAGTAGCAAATCCTGAATATTTAGATGAGAAAATGAATAACTATGTATAAAATTAATTGAACCTATCTTAAAAGATATCCAAATCAGCACAATGAAAGGCATTGAGGAAGAAATTTGAGGAAATTATGTTTTGTTTTACGTAATGTATATGCCTTTAAAAAACTATATAGATTTTTCTAGTCAATTGTTGGTTGAAAATAAGGATAATGACAAAAATCATTTTTGAAACAAAAAAAGAGATTTCTCGTATTGACTAAGTTCTAAACTGTAAAATATAAAATAATCCTTGTAGTGTAAATTACGAACTTAATGTATGTTAAAGACAATATTTCGCCAAATTAACACACCCAGGGTCAGTATATTAGAATTATAAGGATATTTTATATGCAATAAAAATAATAAATTTACATTATTGTTGCGTGACCTATAAAGAATTCCATCCGACGAATTCCTTGCTCAATAGTCCTGTAATACAAGTAAATTTTGACTGCATATATATTCATTTTGTTTTGAAGGTATGTGTGTCCTAAAAACCTAAATTGTATCTCTACTACTGAACGAAAATAAAATTGAGAGCACAAGAAAGTTTGCTATTCCATGTATTCGATTATACTATTAAAATGTTTCGAAATATATAAAGAAAACAGTAACTTAAACAGTTAACTTAAAAAAAAAAGTTTTTAAGTAAACTTGTAAAAGATGTATGTATAGATGTTTATATCCCATAGAGCGGCATTTTTTAATCGGCTTTAGTTAGTTAAAGAGTCCACAATCCTAAAGATTGGTTGGAAACAGCACGCCATGCCGATCTATCCTGAGCTAATCCCTTCATCTCCCTATAGCTATTCATCTCAACGTCTTCAACTATCTGACTCACATACTCCAATCTAGGCCTACCCACCCCTCTCTTTCCCTCGACTCTACCTTCTATGATCAATTGCATAATCCCCCCATGCCTAAGGATATGCCCTACTAATCTGTCTCTCCTACGCTGTAACACTCTCCAAATACTTCTCTTCTCGCCTACTAACTCTAGTACAGCTTCATTTGTTACTTTATCTTCCCAACCAATTCTCATCATCCTCTTATAACACCACATTTCGAATGCTTGTAATCTACGCTTCTCTTCCTTTCCTATAGTCCACGCCTCACACCCGTACAGTGCTACACTCCAAACATATACCTTCAGTAATCTTTTTCTAATACCCAAGTCAATATTTGATCTTAAAATCTGTTCCTTTTCTACGAATGCCTTCCTACCCTGTGCTATCCTACACTTTATATCTACCTTGCTTCGATTATCTTTTGTGATTCTACTGCCTAAATAACAAAAATCTGACACTTCTTCGATTCTATTATCTCCTATTGAGATCCTCATTTTTCTACTGCATTCCTTTTTGTCACACCTCATCACTTTAGTTTTACCTATATTTATTTTCATGTTAAAATCCCTAGTCAATACTGCCTGCATACCATTCAATACCCTTTCTAAATTCTTTTCGCTTTCTTCCAATATAGCTATATCGTCGGCGAATCTCAACATATATATTTTCTCTCCCTGTACATTCACACCTACACTATACTCTTCTTTTACTTTGTTTATTGCATCTTCTATATATAGATTAAATAATAACGGTGAAAGTGTACATCCCTGCCGAACTCCCTTCCCTATTTTTGCTACCTCTTCTTCCCCCTCAATTCTAACTAAGGCAGTTTGTTGTTTATATAAATTAAAAATTATTCTCCTATCCTTATAATCTATACCCGTTTCTTTTAAAATTCTAAACATTATGTCCCAATCTACATTATCAAATGCCTTTTCTAAATCTACAAAAGCTATGCAGGTTACCTTTCCTACCCTCTTTCTTTTTTCTACTACCGTTCTTAGTGCTAGAATCGCCTCCCTCGTCCCTCTGTTTTTCCTAAAACCAAACTGATCTTCTCCTAGCCTTTCCTCTAATTAATCGGCTTTAATTTATATTTAAAAAAAATTCAACAGTAAACTGGATCGCAATCGAAATCTAGTGAAATTGATTTTTATTTTACTGTATGTTAATTTGTCCATTATCTGCAGATGATTTATGGAGGTGACTAATAATAGTCTGTAGTTTAAATTAACAATTTTACAAATGTTTTTATAATTTATTATGCACTTTATTAGGCGAGACCAAAGTGTTGAGGTGTGACAAAAACGATGCAAGCGAAAAATGTGGATTAGAATAGAAGATGATTGAATAGAAGAAGTGTCAGACTTTTCTTATTTAGGAAATAGGAGCACAAAGGATAACCGAAGTAAGGTAGATATAAAATGTAGGATAGAACAGGGTAGGAAGGCATTTGTAGACAAGGAGCAGATTTTAAGATCAAATTTGATATTTGATATATCAAATATCAAAATAATAGCAATACCCAAATGGCTACGATAGAGGTGCTTGATTTTATAAACAAAGGTCTGGATCAAGGTGATTACGTTGTATCAGTATTTATTGATTTTAAAAAAGCATTCGATATGGTAGACCACGGGATACTAGTAAAGAAACTTGATAAGCTTGGAATTCAAGGACCTGCAGCCAACATCTTTAAAACATATCTACAAAACAGAAAGTTACAAGTGTATGTAAATGAAGCGATTCGTGAACTACTATTAATAACAAAAGGAGTGCCGCAGGGGTCTGCCCTTGGCCCAATATTGTACCTACTTTATATACAAGATATGCAGAGAATAGGATTGAACGGGACCTACAAGATCTTCGCGGAAGACACTGTGCTATTATATAGTGGAAAAGAATCTATTGAAAGAGAAAACGTGATAAATAGTGACCTTAAAAAATATTGTGAATAGCTACAAACCAACAAACTTACTATAAACACAACAAAGATAGAATACTTACTTTACAACCAAAAGAACAAAAGTGATTTACAACTCAACCTTAACATAGACAATGAAATATTAAGTCGGAAATTTAGTGCAAAATATTTGGGTGTAGTAATTGACTCTAATTTAAATTATGAACTAAATATTAATAATATCAAAAAGAAAATAATACCGTTAGTGAGTGCAATGAATAGACTGCCAACTTTATCTAAAAAACTTATTAAACTCCTATACCACGTGTACATATACCCGAACTTAATATATGGGATATCAGTCACTTCACAATGTGCAAAAACTGTTTTTAAACAATTAAGTGTAGTTCAAAATAAGGCACTTAAATTAATGTTCAAGATCCCTCATATGACACCCTCAGTGATATTATACAAAAACCCAGAACTATCAAATATTAACCAAATAAGTTTCATAGAAAACTGTAAACTAATATACAAAATAATAAATAAGAATATAAAAACTAACCTACAGTTGCAGTTCAATACAGACATACATAGTTTAGGAGCCAGAAATAAAGGAAAAATGTACTTAGAAAGTGTTAGAAGTAATAAAGGACACAACAACTTTATATTTAGGGCAGCACAACAATTTAATCAACCTGAAAATATAAGAAACGCAACAAAACTAGTGCAATTTAAGAAGCTTCTCAATTTTGCAACATGGTGTTTAATATTGTACAGTGAAATAGATATATATCTAAAAAAAACAATCGTTACTTAAGATTGACTGCTTAATACCTTGTTTAGCAGCGGTCAAAATTACAAATGTTACATTTCGATATTTTATATTGTGTAAGTACTTATTTTTAATAAAAAAAATAAAATATTGACTTGGGTATTAGAAAAAGATGATTGAAGGCATATATGTGTGAAGTGTAGCATTGTACGGGTGTGAGGCGTGCATTATAGGAAAAGAGAGAAATGTAGAATAAAAACATTCGAAATGTGGTGCTATAGGAGGATGATGAGGATTTGTTGGGAAGATAAAGTAACAAATGAAGCCCTACTAGATTTAGTAGGAGAGAAGAGAAGTGTTTGGAGAGTATAAAGGTAAATTATGGGGAAAGAAATGGATAAGTGTTGTTTCTAACCAATCCTCAGGATTGAGACTAACTATTATGCACTAATAAAATAAACACAATTCTATAAAAATCTAATACTATAATTTTTATTATAAAACGGCGTTTGTTTTCATTTTTTACAAGTGAAAACACATGCAGATAATTTTTTCTTTTTTTACCATTAAAAACCGTTTAATCGAAAATACCACAGAAATGTTAGTAGACATAATTTACATGGCAAGTCCTTTCATTTTCGTTCTAGTTATGAAGTTGTTGAATTTTCTAAAAACAACTGGTTCCTTAAACTCTTTCTTACAAGGTTAATGTCTAGGTATCCTATTTTCAGTGTATTTTTAAAGAAAATCGATGTACCTTTATCCATACGTGTTATGTAGATACATATACTTGAGCTATGAAGTATTATTATTCTTTGGAAGTTCACAGACGTTGAACGAATTTCTATAAATATTTCATATGTTCCCTTTCCATGTGAATTAAATTTCCTTCCCGTGGAAAATTTCTTTGCAGTAATTTTTCTTCTATAAATATAAGTATATATATAATATATATATCCTTTACATTAGGTGAAGACCATCTTACATTAGTTTCGCCCAATATAACCATATTATTGTGGTTATATTATAATTTTTTTAATAATGTTTCTTATATTATTATTTGTTAACACTAGATTTAGCTGTGGCATTTCAAAAGACAAATTATTAGAATACTCTGCAAGTATTTATAAGCTAATCTCTGAAGGACAAAGTTATTATAGAGTATCTCAAAAATATGCAAAATATAAAGTTACAATACATATTTATATGTATGTATTAAATATTAACTAATGTTACGTAAATAAGTTGCAAAAAATTCAATACGCCACATAAAATTCTATACAGATCGCAATTATCTGTGGCGGTTTTAAATTACTTTTTTTTATACAATGAAAAAATATATACAAAAAAGAGCATATACAATTAACTTGAGGGCTTTAAGTTAATTATTTGTATATAATGAAATAGCAAAAAAATTGGCAATAAACTTGCATTGCAATATTGAAAAACATGTTAATTTGTTGATTTTGTCTTATGAGCGAAAAACGATCGAAACCATATATATATTTCCTTAGTGGATATCTTCTAAATCAATTGTAAATTATCAAAAATGTGCAAGTTATACACGTATAATCAAATTGATAGAATTAGCTATAACTCTGACCATATTCAAAGTTAAAAATTATAAGATGAAAAATGAGAATAGCAATAATTTCGGATGAAAAAGAGTATCAAAGATTTTAAAGTGGTATAGAAAATTATTTTCTTAACTCGCAACTGTCATATTTTCAAGATATAGTGCGTATATATATATATATATTGAAAGTTACAATTTTTATAATAATATATTTTTTATTTGTATAGCTTGCCTGCAGTGAACATATAAAAAAACGACATAAGCTGGATTCATTTTAAATTAATAAACAAAATAGTTATTTGCTTATATCATTATGTAATTACACAAGCTCTGTTAATATTTGTAATTTAATCGTTAATTGCAAAATAAATAAATGCAAAATGCAAAAAAGAGCATATACAATTAACTTGAGGGCTTCAAATTAATTATTTGTATATAATAAAATAGCAAAAATTTGGCAATAAACTTGCAATCGGCAATAATTTCTTGATTTTGTCTTATAAGCGAAAAACGATCGAAATTAAAATTTATTTGATTAACAAGCGAATAAACTAAAACGAGCAAAATACGGAATTAGTGTCCACGTATAGAAGCTTCGCGTACGGCTTACCGCCCGCCCCGTATATTGTTGAATATATTAATTAAGATAGGGACGTAGGTAATTTGCAATTTTCGGTGTGTTAGGATAGTTTATGTTTAGATAGACTGCATGCAGAGCACAAATTCATGCGAATCATCAATATGCATGCGCCATATAGAAATGTGCGGTTTACTAATATCCTGTTCGATTCTAAATGGTCTGCACTGCATTTACTTGCTTATGTAATAAATACGTTCATTTCCCTGTTAGCTGGGCATTGGTACTCTCATGGACAAGGCAAATGTTTCTAAAAATAGTGCGTGATTTTGAGTGAATTTATGCAATTTTAAATCATTTTTCTATACGTGAATTTACACCAAATTAGATTGATCGTTGTCGCTTGAAAGAGATGTACGAGTTTATCTCAAAACACTCAGTTTTATTTTTTTATTTAAACCTTTTCTCAGTCAGGCTAATAGCAACTAAACTCTTGAGTGCACTCTTTTTATAAAAAAAATCATTTTTTTTTTATAAATTACGCAATCTTTTTATTACTTCCTTTTTAAATATATAATACAAAATCATACGATATAACAACAAATAAAAATTGAGTTAAATATACTTATTTTTACTTAAATAAAATGTTGGTATATATAAAAAAAATAATATATCTATTTAACATTCTCTAATAGCAGTTGCTATACTTTTGCGTATTTACCATAATATTACCCGTCCTTATATAAATCCTTAAGGTTGTTATTTAAAACAAAAGTGACGAATAAAAATAAAAATAACAAGACTGAATTTCCTATGTAATTGATAAGATGCTTGCCCTAAATTTGGTACAACCTAAATTAATATTTACGTTAAATCTAAATACGTGACATGAGTTAAAATCTGATTGCGACAGATTCGAATATATAAATTCAACAAGGATTTACAGGAAACAATAGTTACTAACTCAGGTGCGTTTGTGCTATTAACGATCAATATCATAATAGGTCCGGTTGGATTTAATGTTATAATCGTCCTTCGCATACAAATAACTAATTATTAAGATATGGTCAACCCTTATCGCTGCAGACCGTCTTAATTGAGCAAGTTAAATGGAAGTAATGCAAACAGTTTAGCAAACTTTGCTAAATTTGTTGTTGAGCTTATTGTGTTTGAAAATCAAGTCGAAATGTTAAAAAGTGCAGACGCATTAAGGAAAGGAAATTATAAATGCGGTAGCATGAACATTTTCATTATACATCAATAATTTTTCACAAAAGAATAATTGTAATAATTTTAGTTAGTTAAAGAGTCCGCAATCCTAAAGATTGGTTGGAAACAGCACGCCATGCCGATCTATCCTGAGCTAATCCCTTCATCTCCCTATAGCTATTCATCTCAACGTCTTCAACTATCTGACTCACATACTCCAATCTAGGCCTACCTACCCCTCTCTTTCCCTCCACTCTACCTTCTATGATCAATTGCATAATCCCCCCATGCCTAAGAATATGCCCTACTAATCTGTCTCTCCTACGCTGTAACACTCTCCAGATACTTCTCTTCTCCCCTACTAACTCTAGTACAGCTTCATTTGTTACTTTATCTTCCCAACCAATCCTCATCATCCTCCTATAACACCACATTTCAAGTGCTTCTAATCTACGCTTCTCTTCCTTTCCTATAGTCCACGCCTCACACCCGTACAGTGCTACACTCCAAACATATACCTTCAGTAATCTTTTTCTAATACTCAAGTCAATATTTGATCTTAAAATCTGTTCTTTTTCTACGAATGCCTTCCTACCCTGTGCTATCCTACACTTTATATCTACCTTGCTTCGATTATCTTTTGTGATTCTACTGCCTAAATAACAAAAATCTGACACTTCTTCGATTCTATTATCTCCTATTGTGATCCTCATTTTTCTACTGCATTCCTTTTTGTCACACCTCATCACTTTAGTTTTACCTATATTTATTTTCATGTTAAAATCCCTAGTCAATACTGCCTGCATACCATTCAATACCCTTTCTAAATTCTTTTCGCTTTCTTCCAATATAGTTATATCGTCGGCGAATCTCAGCATATATATTTTCTCTCCCTGTACATTCACACCTACACTATACTCTTCTTTTACTTTGTTTATTGCATCTTATATATATAGATTAAATAATAACGGTGAGAGTGTACATCCCTGCCGAACTCCCTTCCCTATTTTTGCTACCTCTTCTTCCCCCTCAATTCTCACTAAGGCAGTTTGGTGTTTATATAAATTAAAAATTATTCTCCTATCCTTATAATCTATACCCGTTTCTTTTAAAATTCTAAACATTATGTCCCAATCTACATTATCAAATGCCTTTTCTAAATCTACAAAAGCTATGCAAGTTACCTTTCCTACCCTCTTTCTTTTTTCTACTACCGTTCTTAGTGCTAGAATCGCCTCTCTCGTCCCTCTGTTTTTCCTAAAACCAAATTGATCTTCTCCTAGCCTTTCCTCTACTTTATTTTCTAATCTCCTATAAATAATCTTTAACAATATCTTCGATGCATGTGATAGTAGGCTAATGGTCCTATAGTTCTCACACAAATTAGCTCCTATTTTCTTCGGCATTGTTACTATTCTACTACGCTGAAAATCCTGTGGTACTTCTCCCTTCTCATATATTTTACAAACTAACCTGTATAATCGCTCCTGCATTTTTTCCCCTGCGTGTTTTATTAATTCGGCTGGTATCATATCAATTTGACATATGGATATAAGATATTTTCTTTCTAAGTGTATTGAGGAAAAATTTAGCGCAAAACTACTTTTACAACGAACTATAACTTTACTATTTGATGTTTTTCTTAATAATGTAAGTAAATTATTAATTTTTTTCTGCATAATTTTCTTTCATGTAAAATGTTTTTATTTTTTTCCCTTTTGCCCAATAAAGATTATTATTATTACCATTAATAAATATAATGAAAATAATGTAATTAATGAAAAACTTTATAGAACTGGGGTACCTAACTTTTTTATTGTATTATTGACCTACTGTAAAATTATTTTTAAATTAAAATTTTTTATATGTTTCAAAATTCCATTTAATTATTAAAAAAAAAAAATTTAAAGTTCAACGAGCAAAAAAATTCTTTCCATACTATAAAATAACAGAACATAAAATCTGTTAAGTAATTTCCATATGATTGTTGAAAAATTGATTGAAATTTTCCGAAAAATTTCAATAAGTATCTCTTCATTTATATATGGACCTTTTTCAAAATGTCACGGATCCTCTATAAAATAGTTTTTTGGATTTTTTTTAGCAAAAGATTTATTTGTGCAAAAAATATATATCAGAATATTGATATTTTTAAGCATCTAAAGTTAAAATGGTGGGATTTGTAAAATATAAATTGAGCATGTCTGAAAATGGGTAGAAAAGCGATAAAGGTAAAACAAAATACATTTTTATTCTGTTCATAAATGTAAAAATTATAGAGAAATAATTTCGGACATTTCGTACGCGAGAGATTAGAGTTTGTGATGTTCATTTAAAGATTTCTTCATATGGTCAAATGGAAATTTAAAAAGTCGACCATTTGATTAATCGAAATAAACGAAATAAAATAAAATAATTAATTATTAATAGTAATTAAGAACAATTAAAAAATCGTCGGATTAGAGTTTGGACTAAATTGGACAAAGATTAATATAACGTTTTAAATTAAAATACTTTCATTTTTAGTGCTACTAAATTAATATATCTAGTTTTTAATATATCTAAAAATATTTTATTTTATATTCAATTAAAGTCAATAAACCAAAATATTTTGCAATATAAAATTTATTTATTTAAAAAAAAGTGTATTTGTTTAGTTTACTTTTAAAATTCGACTATATACAATACGTTTTGTCTTATATACAATTTGTCTACGCAATAAATCTCAAATCGTCCTTAAATATTGGCTTCCTTAATGAATTTACAATAGAATAGTAAAAACAAAACATTTAGAATATAGAAATATGAATATAGGAAACATTGTTTCATTTTTCTATCTTCAATAGTTTTCTAGATAATTAATAATTAAATAAAACGAAATAAAATAAAATAAAATAAAATATTTGCTATTACAGTTCTCATTAAAACACGATTGTTTGTATAAAAAAATTTTTTTTATATAAATTACAGAATCTTTATATTACTCACTTTTTATAAAGCACAACTTTGTAATAACACGTAAAAAATTGGTTGTGTAACATTTTACGGTTCTTGTTAAGAAAATGTCCAATTATTGACGAATAAAGAATTTTTGAAAGAGCTCCCCAACCATTTTTAAATTTACACAATCACTTCAACAAACAATATCTTGTGATATATTGAAATAGATAACGATTAATCAATTATTCGATTAATCGTTGCCATCTCGAATTCGTCCCAGCTCCAAATTGCTACAACAGCTCTTTAGTCTGGGCGATCCTATTTCAATATTAGATAATAAATGATAAGCATTATATACACCCCAAATAAAGATTAATGCTGTTCAATGGAAGCCAGACTATCGGTTGCACTGACTGGACTATTGTTGCGAAAATTCACTCGCCGAATTCAACTAGCCGATTTCGCAATATTTCATGTCAATTGTAAAGTTATGCGCTTATCTAACTGTCCAATGTCATGCACCGTAGCAACAATACCGATTGTTTATCTTTACAAGTTATAGAAATGACGTTCAATTGAATAATTGCAATATTAAAATTTTGCATTTTTTAGAAGAGGTAGGAATTAATCACCATTTGATTAGTTAGGTTTAAAGAATGCAATAAAAATTCAATTGCGACTTTTTTGGAGAATTGCTTTTTAATTTTTGTATAACAATTTTAGGAAAGGGAAGAGAATTTTTAGAAGGGTATTACAGCTAGAAGGTTTTCCGAATTTTTTGGTTTATCAACCCGACTTATGACCATAAATAGATAGATAAACCTTTCTTAATGTTGTTTATGGTAGACCATGAATTTAAAAATTTTTTTACTTATAAATTTTTAATTATAATAAACAGTTATTATCAACGATATATAAGTATTTCAATTTTTTGAATTTTGATTTTTTTAAATTCTTTAATTGGGATAATATTCAATTTTATTTTTATAGCAAATTTATTTTAGTTAGTTAAAGAGTCCGCAATCCTAAAGATTGGTTGGAAACAGCACGCCATGCCGATCTATCCTGAGCTAATCCCTTCATCTCCCTATAGCTATTCATCTCAACGTCTTCAACTATCTGACTCACATACTCCAATCTAGGCCTACCTACCCCTCTCTTTCCCTCCACTCTACCTTCTATGATCAATTGCATAATCCCCCCATGCCTAAGAATATGCCCTACTAATCTGTCTCTCCTACGCTGTTACACTCTCCAGATACTTCTCTTCTCCCCTACTAACTCTAGTACAGCTTCATTTGTTACTTTATCTTCCCAACCAATCCTCATCATCCTCCTATAACACCACATTTCAAGTGCTTCTAATCTACGCTTCTCTTCCTTTCCTATAGTCCACGCCTCACACCCGTACAGTGCTACACTCCAAACATATACCTTCAGTAATCTTTTTCTAATACCCAAGTCAATATTTGATCTTAATATCTGTTCTTTTTCTACGAATGCCTTCCTACCCTGTGCTATCCTACACTTTATATCTACCTTGCTTCGATTATCTTTTGTGATTCTACTGCCTAAATAACAAAAATCTGACACTTCTTCGATTCTATTATCTCCTATTGTGATCCTCATTTTTCTACTGCATTCCTTTTTGTCACACCTCATCACTTTAGTTTTACCTATATTTATTTTCATGTTAAAGTCCCTAGTCAATACTGCCTGCATACCATTCAATACCCTTTCTAAATTCTTTTCGCTTTCTTCCAATATAGCTATATCGTCGGCGAATCTCAGCATATATATTTTCTATCCCTGTACATTCACACCTACACTATACTCTTCTTTTACTTTGTTTATTGCATCTTCTATATATAGATTAAATAATAACGGTGAGAGTGTACATCCTTGCCGGACTCCCTTCCCTATTTTTGCTACCTCTTCTTCCCCCTCAATTCTAACTAAGGCAGTTTGGTGTTTATATAAATTAAAAATTATTCTCCTATCCTTATAATCTATACCCGTTTCTTTTAAAATTCTAAACATTATGTCCCAACCTACATTATCAAATGCCTTTTCTAAATCTACAAAAGCTATGCAAGTTACCTTTCCTACCCTCTTTCTTTTTTCTACTACCGTTCTTAGTGCTAGAATCGCCTCTCTCGTCCCTCTGTTTTTCCTAAAACCAAACTGATCTTCTCCTAGCCTTTCCTCTACTTTATTTTCTAATCTCCTATAAATAATCTTTAACAATATCTTCGATGCATGTGATAGTAGACTAATGGTCCTATAGTTCTCACACAAATTAGCTCCTATTTTCTTCGGCATTGTTACTATTCTACTACGCTGAAAATCCTGTGGTACTTCTCCCTTCTCATATATTTTACAAACTAACCTGTATAATCGCTCCTGCATTTTTTCCCCTGCGTGTTTTATTAATTCGGCTGGTATCATATCAATCCCCGCTGCTTTGTTATTCCGTAAATCATTTAATGCTCTATGAAACTCTGACCTAAGTATGCTAGGACCTAAGTCATCCTCATCTATCTGTTCCACACTTTCTAGCTCCTCCATATCCTGCCTACCTTTATATAAATCTTCAAGATACTCCTTCCATCTTCTAGCTTTTTCCTTATTTTCCGTGAGTTCCTTACCCTGCTTATCACATATTATGTTACCCTTTGGTTTTACTTTAGAAAAATGTGACTTAATTTTCCTGTAGCCCAAATCTACTTTACCTCTTCTCATATCCTCCTCAATATCCTCACAGTTTCCTTTTATCCACTCTTCTTTCGCTAGCTTGCATTTCCTATTAATTAAGTTCCTTAGCTCCTTATATTTTTTCTGTCCTGCTTCTGTGTTTCCTATTTTAATTTTCCTTCTTGCTTCTATCATTTCAACTATTTCTTCCGTGATCCATTTCCTCCTACCTGCCCTTTTCTTTGTGCCTAATACTTCATTTGCTGCTGTAGTTAACCCATTTCTGATTTCCCTCCATTCGCAATCTATGTCGCTCCTAGATGTTCCATTAGCCATGATTTCTACTTTCTGCTTGTACTTTTCACATACATCAGCTAATTTTAACCTATCGACATCTACTCTGACCTGTTTAGACTTCTGTAATTTCTTGAAATTGACCTCTGAGTCCAGGACTACTAAATTATGGTCACTATCAATATCTGCTCCAGGGTAACTCTTACAATTCTTAATCTGGTTCCTAAACCTCTCTTTAACCAGTATGTAATCTATCTGATACCTCCCTATATCTCCTGGCATTTTCCACGTATATATCCTGCGCTTGTGATTCTGAAAAAGCGTGTTTGCTACCACTAGCTTATTCCTAATACAAAACTCTACCAATCTATCCCCTCTATCATTACGTGTTCCTATTCCATATTCTCCTACGATTGGAACTTCTTTTCCCTTACCTACTACGGCATTCCAATCTCCGATTACAATTAGATTATCCTGTCCTTTAACGTTTGCTAACCTAGATTCAATCTCCTCATAAATGGATTCTACCTCCTCATCATCGTGACTTGAAGTTGGCATATATACTTGCACTATAACTGTGTCCGTTGGCTTCGTGTCTAATCTAATAGTTATAATTCTATCACTAACTTGGCAATAACTCTTTATTCTAGATCCCAACTTTCTATTCATTATAAAACCTACACCGGTATGCCCATTATCTGATGCTGTGGTTATTAATCTATATTCTCCTGACCACGTATCTACTTGATCTTTCCTCCTAACTTCACTAATCCCTACAATATCCAGTTTAAGTCTCTCCATTTCTAATTTCAAATTCTCTAACTTTCCTATCCTATTCATACTACGTATATTCCACGCTCCGACTCGTAGAATTCGCGATGAAATCGATCTCTTGCCCGCCCCAGAATCCGAGGGCTTGCCTGCTACCGAAGTAGCAGGGTGAGATTCTGAGCCATTGGCTCTACTCACCTGGGGTAATACATTAAAGAATATCGACATTTCATTGCTGTATGCTTTTATTTTATTATATTATATTTATAATTTATTTTAGTATAAAATTAATTCTTATGTTTGGAGGACTCGAAGGAAGAAGACAATTACATCATAAATAATAGATCAAATAAATTTAATATTGTTGCTTTTTTTAAACCCTGGTAATTCGCTCTTTGATTTTTAAATCTTTTCTACAGTTAGAGAAGATGAAGTAAAGAAAAAGATAGATACTAGAATTGCAGATCTAGATCAATCAATTTGCGTGGTAATATTTCAACGAATTTAATTTTGCATTATTTCGTACACAGTGACTAATATTATCTTTTCGAAAATAAAATTCTCCATCTACTTAAATTTTTTTTTATTAAGCTCTTCCGTTTCGCCTTACATTACTAAAGCAAGCAGAAACAAATAAAGGAGGATGAGTTTCCTTTGGTGTACTTAATTTGTATTAGACATATTCTCTACAGCACTTCTCTAATAATTTTGTATTCATCAATATTCAATACTATCTTTTGATATTCGATTAATTGCATTGTATATTTAAGCAAATTCTTTAGATCTGTAATTGGCAATTATTTCACGAGAACATTTCAAATTCGCAAGAAAATTGCTGTTGAAATAATACTCGTCAATTTATCGTCCACAGTTTAAAAATTGAAGCATGCAAATGAGAAATATCTTTCATATGACGTTATTTTGTATATGCCAAATTATTTAAAAAAAATTAATATTTTTATGCGATTATTTTCTAACATTGCGAAAGATAGTTTATAGAAATAAATTTATTAACTTATATGTTTGAAATGAAAGTAAATGATAATGCAATATTATATATATACACACACACACATATATATATATATATATATATTAATAATGTTCAAATTAAAAAAATATTTAAAAAATACAAATATAAGATGGTGTTAAATTATATACAGTTTTCTAATTGCCCAAAGTCCTTGGGGAATAATGAAATAGTAATTACATTTTTTTTTAAATCTAACGTATTGACAATTGCAGAAAATATTTTTAATTCTATAAAAGCATTATAATGTAATTAAAAAATTTTTTTTTCTGGTATCATGTAATCTGCAATGTTAAAAAATAAAATACAAGCGCATTTCGAAAAATAAAAACCTTTTATTATTTTTTCGGATATATTAATCTAATATGTTTTAATTACCTTTTAGTTTTCTTTTTAAGGACGTTCTCAATTATTATATTTAAAAATTAGTATTATGATTATTAGAGACCGGATTATAGGCACTAAAAAAATGCCGAAATAGGCGGCAAATAGGCACCAAAAAAATCTAAAAAAGGCGCTAAAAAAGGCATTTTTTATTTTGAAGAAAACTCGAAAAAGGCATGAAAAGCACAGTAAAAAACACAAAATATTTTTTCTCAATTTTCACTTCTGTATCGCAAACTTTACAAAATAATATTATACCGTCACCATTAAAAATATTAGAGCCGAAGTGCCGAACAATTTTTTGGATCTTGCATTCAACTGAACTGCTAATTTTAGGCATTTTGAATTTATTTTCGATTGTTTTCGTGCGCTAACTAAACACAGACTTTTATTATTTGAAGTAACAGTTGTTACAAAATAACCACTATTGGTACTTAAGAGTACATTAAGAACGATTAGGGATTTTTTCCATTGGTAATGTAGCAATGGCACAAACAATTTAGATAGTTTTTAACATCGAACAAAATAAATTATGGTAAAAAGCAAAATAAATATGAAAAAAAGCCGCGAAAATAGATGAAAAGTGTACGAAATAGACAAAAAAAGGCAATTTAAGACATTTTGTCAAAAACCAAATTTTTTTTTATACAATTGAAGGAACACTAATATATATTTTTTCAAAAATGTTAGTCTAATATCTTTATTACTATTTTCTTTTCCTTTTTAATGACATTTTCAATTATTATATTAAATAATTTGTATTACTATTATATAAGAAAAAGACACATTAACAAAAGATGTTTTTTTGAGTTATTGGTATCATTTTTAAAAGGTAGTTTTTAATATATAAGATCATTGCTTGTCAAAATATGGGTTTCATCGAAATATTCGATTATTTCGAAAGCATAAAATACTACAATATAAAAAAATACACATCGCAATTATTCTCCGCAAGAATGTTTATAATTTTTAACATGTGTGATTACTCTCGCTAATTATTTAAAGAAGAATATATATATATAAATTTTCTTTGTCCTATACGATTTAAAATTTGATCAAAATTTGAAATGTCAAATAAATCAAAAGAATACAATAATTTAAATATTTTTATTTAGGATTAACATTAAACCGTATAAGCCTAAACCATATTTTGTATTGTGTAACTGTAACATTTTAAAATTAAAATTGTTTTATTTTAAAATTCAATTTTTTTTTAAAGAAGTATATGGTTCAGTTAATGTGCTCTTTTTTCATGAATGCACAAATGTAGCATGTTAGAAAAAAATTTCCTTGTTTACACAATTATCAGTGTGTTTCAGAGCGGCGACATTTCAGAGGTCCTTTGACAAAGTTGCTTTAAATTGCAGAGCGAGTCCTTAATAGGCAGCCGTTTGTAAAATGTGCATATGTAATAAGAATACCGACTTTTATCAATGAAATTTCTATTAGGAAAATATACAAAGGTGTCGCTAATGAAGTAGAATCTAAATTACAAAAAAAAAATGGTCAAGTAATTGATTGCGTTAAGTAAAGCGAAAAACTTCATAACAAATGACAAGAAAATTTATATGTCAATACTGAGCCGCTATGTATATATTTATGTATGAGAAATTAAAAAAATATTATAAAAAAAACAAATTTTAGGGGTTTCTACCAAAAAATACCGAAATAGAGAAGGAATTATAAACTAACTCATATATAAGGATAAATGAAAGCTAAACCAATTGTGCCTAAAAATTTCAAAATTTGATTATTAAAATTTAAAAAGTTCGAAATAAGGATACAGCATATTAAGTATAGTATATGCAATATTAGAATAACAAACTAAACCCATATTATTCCAGAATATTCGAATGCTAAGACTCATAAATAAACAATTGTGATTTATTCCACAATTATATTTTTACAATCGTTCTAAAATAATTTTAAAGCTATTGAGGCGTTATAATCCTAATACCTCATCTCGCTGTTCCGTCTTAGGTCTATTCGTG
This sequence comes from Leptodirus hochenwartii, assembly GCA_947310635.1. NCBI lineage: Eukaryota > Metazoa > Arthropoda > Insecta > Coleoptera > Leiodidae > Leptodirus > Leptodirus hochenwartii. The sequence continues at coordinate 4,971,122 of OX371181.1, forward strand.
GTATAAGAAAGCGTGGGAAGAGGCTGAGGATTTACCTCGCATTTGCGCAAATTTCAATTTGACACAGCGAGTTGCATTAAGACGGTTTTGGATGTTTTTTAATCCAAATAATCTTGATTTTATATAATACAATTTGCATGACAATAGGATGGTAAATATGTTTACCACAATAGATTCTTCTTGCATATATATATATTAAATATAGTATATTTATTGTAAATTTATATTTATACTGAAGGCCAGTTTTTAACAAATATCCACGTTTTTAATATAACCAATTTCATGTAAAAACGGATTTTATTATATATAGTTTTTAGAAATAAAAAAAGCTCGATTTGATTTTTATGGCAGAAAATTTTCATGTATTATTCATAGAAATAATATAATAAATTTCTCTACAACTTGCTAAAGTAATTTTAAATTAATTATGAATTTATTATAGTAAATTTTTTTTAGTAGATACAAAACAGAAGGGATTAGTGTTATTTTAGTCTCATTAGACTTTAGTTTATCGTTTTAATGGTAATTATGAAATAAAAGAGGATATTATTTCATAAATATTAAATTTTATGGTCATTTTAATTTATTCTACTTTTATCGTTGCACGTCCTGAATGTATAAATTTTATTTTCAACTGTTTTACGAAGAATTAATACGTAATTAATAATTTTTTACTTTTTTGTAAAAAAAAAACATTGTAAATTATTACCACATCGGAATTAATTTCCATAATCGTTGCAAAATTAATAAGTTTGGCAAGGTATATTTCCGTGTAACCATTAAACTTTAACCAACTAATTATTTTGTAACTTATCACGCAAAATTTCAGTTCACATTATACTCGATAAATTTTGCGTAGAACGTGAAAGTTGTTTTCACAGCCTTTGGGCGGCAGTGGAAACTTCCTTCGATTGAATTTACCATAAGATACCGTCAAATGGTGAAAGTAAAAGCTTTATGTAGTAGAAGATAACTTATTTAACTCATACGAAGACCCTGATCTTAATAGTCCGTGTAACATTTTTTAGTAGGGCTGTTGATTTGGATGTCTATTTAAGGATTCATTCGTTACATTTTTTAAAAAAATTACATGATTTTTCAATTTACAACCTATCGATGGCTATTTTAGTTGTTGTAGCTGAATTTATATATTTTTTCTTTCGCTTGTTACGCAGTTTTGTTTCTTACTAATATAATTCATTTGTTATATTATTTTGATTACGATTTGTGTAAAAAAGTGCGTACTTAAATAGATAATTAGATGAATCAAGTTTTTGTTAGTTGGTCATCAATCCCAAGGATTGGTTCGAAAAAGCAATGTCGATCTATCCTGAGCTAATTCCTTCATTTCCTTGTAGCTATACTTCCTAACGTTTTTCACTATCTGACCCGTACATACTCCAATCCTATTCCTTTCCCTCTACTCTACCTTATATCACTAATTACATAATACCCCTATGTCTAAGAATACAACTTCCTAGTTTATCTCTTCTACGCTGTAATACTTTCCAAATACTTCTCTTCTACTAACTCTAGTACTGCTTCATATATATTTTTTTTACTTCCAAAGCCTTTCGACCCTTTTTAAAATAACCTAGAACCTTACTTCGGTTCACTTTTGTAATTGTACTTCTTAAAAGGCATAATTAGTTAGAATTGAGGGGGAAGAAGAGGTAGCAAAAATAGGGAAGGGAGTTCGGCAGGGATGTACACTCTCACCGTTATTATTTAATCTATATATAGAAGATGCAATAAACAAAGTAAAAAAAGAGTATAGTGTAGGTGTGAATGTACAGGGAGAGAAAATATATATGTTGAGATTCGCCGACGATATAGCTATATTGGAAGAAAGCGAAAAGAATTTAGAAAGGGTATTGAATGGTATGCAGGCAGTATTGACTAGGGATTTTAACATGAAAATAAATATAGGTAAAACTAAAGTGATGAGGTGTGACAAAAAGGAATGCAGTAGAAAAATGAGGATCTCAATAGGAGATAATAGAATCGAAGAAATGTCAGATTTTTGTTATTTAGGCAGTAGAATCACAAAAGATAATCGAAGCAAGGTAGATATAAAGTGTAGGATAGCACAGGGTAGGAAGGCATTCGTAGAAAAAGATCAGATTTTAAGATCAAATATTGACTTGGGTATTAGAAAAAGATTACTGAAGGTATATGTTTGGAGTGTAGCACTGTACGGGTGTGAGGCGTGGACTATAGGAAAGGAAGAGAAGCGTAGATTACAAGCATTCGAAATGTGGTGTTATAGGAGGATGATGAGGATTGGTTGGGAAGATAAAGTAACAAATGAAGCTGTACTAGAGTTAGTAGGGGAGAAGAGAAGTATCTGGAGAGTGTTACAGCGTAGGAGAGACAGATTAGTAGGGCATATTCTTAGGCATGGGGGGATTATGCAATTGATCATAGAAGGTAGAGTGGAGGGAAAGAGAGGGGTAGGTAGGCCTAGATTGGAGTATGTGAGTCAGATAGTTGAAGACGTTGAGATGAATAGCTATAGGGAGATGAAGGGATTAGCTCAGGATAGATCGGCATGGCGTGCTGTTTCCAACCAATCTTTAGGATTGCGGACTCTTTAACTAAAAGGCATAAATGTGTCAGATTCTACAAATTCTACTTCCTATTCTAACCTTCATTTTTCGTCACCATCACTTTGGTCTTGCCTATATTTATTTTCTGCATTACTTCCTGCATATCATTTAATACCTGTTCTAAAGTCTGCTCCCTTGTTCCAAGATAGCTATATCGTCGGCGAACCTCAACATTCTATTTCTTGCGCCTTAATTTTCACGCTTTCATTAATACTCTTCTTAAATTAAGTTTTACAAATTCATTTTTAACAATCAGAATGTATAAATTGTCTGCAGTAGATTTACATTTATTGAAGAGGTGTGATTGTCTAATATTTATCCTGTATTAGGACAACTTTTTTATATATATTAATAATTGCATAACTACTTAAGAATTTGTAAGACAATTGCAGATGTAAGAATTGTTATAAAAGTCGACAATTAAATTAAAATGAAAGTTTGTAACGTAATCTTCAACTAACACTAACATGTCTTCAGTTATTACGTTATATACTTTATTAGCCTATATTTCAGGATATTTTCATTTTTTCTTTTTCAGCAAAGTGCTTTCTGCATCTTTTAAAGATATTTTAGCGTGTTTTATCATATAGAGGGCTGGATAAATATCCGTATTTTCTCTTGCGTCTTGAAGACATTTCTTTGTCACGTCCATTTGGCATTCTGAAAGAATGCGATATAATTAAATTAAGATATTGGAATCATTTTATGCCCATCCGTCTTTCACGGCAGAGAAGACAATAATCAGATTTTCCAGGCTTGTTATAGCGTCATTCCTCAAGCAAGTGCGGTTCTTCGGGATGGGATTTTACTTCGCCCCTTATTAGTCTCAAAAATCACAAATGTTAATGATTTTTTAAAATATTCTTTGTACCTTTCTACATGGTTTTTTGTAATTGCAAGTTTTATTTGTATATGGATATATTTCACTATAAGTTTTGACTGTTGTTTTGTTAAATATAAGTTCCGTGAATTTGACAAAATAAAAATGGGCCAAATCGATCAAGCACATATGCAAAGGGTTTGCTATCATTGTGGCAAAATTTTTGGCAAAATCAAAATGATGAAACAAATTTATAGCGATTTTTTAGTTATGGAAGTTTTTAGCGTCCAATGAAGTTGGCAAAACTTGTTTATTTCTTCGATCTTTTCAAAAAAAAAAAATCCATTCCTTTTTGCTAGTATAGCAAAAAACCTGTCCACAATAGAATTTTTTAAATATTCAAAAAAAATGCGGAAAATATTAATAATTTGTTATTTTCTGACAGCGTTGACAAAAACTTTTTTAGCTATGAAAATTTCTTAAAAAATCTTTCTTCTAATGCTATTGCGATTATAGTAAAACTCTCATCACGATAATTTTTTTTTAAAATACCTAAATATAGAAAATATAAACAATTCTTATGGCACAAATTGGCATAATCGTTAATTCCAAAGATATACTCATATATTTAGATAAAATTTAGACAAAAAATAAACATCGTATTGAAAATATTGCGTTGAAAACAATTCCTTGTTCGAATTTCATATTGGCGGTGAAATGTCGGGGCAACAAAATACCCTAGCGCTAAAACTGCTACTATATTCGCGGCTTTCTTCATCCCAAGGAGTAGCATATGAAAGAAATTTCAATTTTCCGGTTCAATATTTTTGTTCTCATCAGAGGATTATGAATGTGAGTAGACATCTGCCCTAAATACTTTGCTAAGACGAGAAAAAGCCAAAATCAAATTTAGAAATTGATGCTTTAACTAAGTTGTGAAAATAATTTATTCAATACTAGCAGCATTATATTCTCGTAAGTAATTTGCAAGAAGTAAATGTGGAATTGTTTGTTGGAATTTGATTCAATCCGGTGAAAGGAATATACATGTTTGAATTCGATAGAATACATTATATTAATCCTAAGTAAAATCAGGTCTAATAAAAAAAAAGTTTTTAAGGTTTTTTTGAGCAATTTCACCTTGACGTAATCTGATTTAACACACTTTAAAATGCCCCTTTTATTATATAGCGATTAATGAGATTACGGTAATTATTAAAGGATTTTGAACGAACATTTTCCTCAAATGACCATCCCCTGTAATAAGTTCATTATGGTATATATATGCTAAAATTAATGATCGCGCGTTGCGCGTTCTTTCTTTCGCTATCTCTTGCAAATTGCTAGCAGATTTTTGAATTTTAATATTTTGAATATTAATTATTGAATTAGAAGCAGCGATGTAAAAGAAATTCAGCAATATTGACAAATTAATAGTATAAAATATCAAAAAAGTGAAATTATTCGATTTGCAATTAACTAATTAATATACTAATTATATTGCAGTCAATTATTAAATCTTGATGTATTATATCATGAATATTTATTTGTCTTCATTTAGACCCTATATTTTTGTTGATAAAAAATTCGACTATATGTTTTTATTGAAATTGAAAATATAAATGTAGTGAAATCAACAAAAATCGATATATGAATTGAGACCTATTTTTGCAATGAGCGTATATTTTTTATCAAAATAGCTAACTTGTCCAACAAATCCAGTCACGGATAAGTAACAGTGCCCTAAATTTCTAACGCATTAGACCCTAATAGAAAATAGAACTATATATAAGCGAAAATATTTTAGAACAGTGGTGGCGAACTTTTTATGCGCGAGCGCAAAAAGTAACATTTATTTAGTTGATGATGTCACGGGCAGCTTTTTTCTATCAAAAATATTGTAGATACTTTCTGAGACAAGTTTAAATAATATTTCATACTGAGATATTTATTGTACTTTCGATGCGAAGTGCTTTTTATCAGCATCATATTTCATCATTTTTAGTAATAAAGAATACACTGAACCAGAATCATTGTTTTATGTCTTTTATGAAATTTAAACCAATGTAGAAAACAAAATTTTCAATATTATCATCGCTACGTTCGTTAAACAAAATTTTGGTAGATTTTCTAAGTTCTCACTATTTTTTTAGGCATTCTTTTTAATTTCAAATTATTTCTAATCATTTCCGTAATTGACGACAAATTTTTGTTTTTAATAGTAGTTATATAATTGGGTTGAAGATAAATAATAGTATTTCCATATCTTCAAAAGTCTATACTTGTTTCACGTGAAAATCTTCAAATCCTGTTAACATGTAAAATATATAAATTGCAAAAAAAAATTATTTATGAAAAATGATTGAACTGTAAAAGTATACCTTAACAAATCTCTTTAAGCATCGACAATATTTCGATTGATACAAGGTTATTTGTTGGTTCGATCTTTTAAAAAAAAAAAAGTTTACTTGTAAATATCTTAACTACAAATTGTTCAAAGTGCCACCTTTGGCACGTGAGCAATGGATTCGCTATAGGCTGTCAAAATATAAATATCGAACATTTACTTGTTCTATTAGATGTTGAATCTACTGCACGTTTCCATATCGATTTTCGACTAGCATTTTAAGCAAGGGTGCATATATCATCCCCTGCATACCATATAAATGCACACAGAGGGGTTGTTCTTATCTAACGACCGAATATCTCTGCCGTCGTCACAGTCTAATTGTTCAAACTACACGTGAAGTTAGAATTGCTCATAATCTGCATTTACAGGATGAAGTAATTTTTTAACATGGGTGTGGTACATTATGGACAAAATATTCTTAAATTTTGATATTACAAAAAAGTTTTTATGTAATTATTTCACTGTTATTTGCAATAAACGCCAATTGAAATTGATTACATATTTTAAATACTGTAAAATACTTTAGTATTAAAATGTGCAGAGTTTTTAAAATTGCGATAAATCATTTATACGAAATTTTGTTTGACCTTTTTTTATGAATAATAATTTGTCCTTTGGTTTCTAGCACGAGTTTATTAATAGCGTTTAAATGGATTTTTAAATTATTAGTCACTTAAATATTGCAGCAATTACTTGAAAATTTAAAAAGTTTAAATATTAAAGTGAAGATTTTATCTCTTTGTTAATTATGTCGTCTCATTCGTTGTAGATTGGTTCATGTTGTGTTAAACGTTTTTATATATAAATCTGTTAATAATTTCACTTATATACATAAATTAATTAATTAATTTAAAGACCATTTGGTACCGGAAATAAAATAACGTAGATTTTTAAATATCGATGCTTTTTAGATTTATTGTAGATTTTTTAGCAGAAAAATAATAAATGACGACAAGTGGAAATCGAATGCTGTTTTTAGAAAGGACGATTAAAATTCTAAACATAGTCAAGTGATATTTGAAATGTAAAAAATTCAGAAAAGATTAAATCAGAGACATTTAAGATTCAGGGTGATATTCTGCAAATTAAAAATATATTTAATTATTTATTGTATTAAATATTGTGTAACTTATTTTATGTCGTAGGACTGTCTTAGGAAGCTTGAAAAAAATCGATTTGTGAAATACTGAAAATTTAAATAAACTTTTCTCATTATTTTATAGATATAGTAAAACTATAAATTGCAAAACTTGATAACGCTAAAACAAATTGTTATAATTATAATCTTTAATAGGAATGATCAAAATAAAATAGACAATGAAAATATCAATAGGAATTATTATTTTTAACTCTCAGCACTGCGTTAGTCTTTGGTATTTCCTTTTTTACGTTGCACCAGTTTCCAAATGTTCTTAATGTCCGAAATTGTACAATACGCTAACGTGAAACATTCGGTATATACCATACTATTACTCAAGAACATAAAGTGCTATGCACTTGATTCCTTCCTATATGCAAGTGCAGTAAAGAGAAGACTTAGAATATGAAAATATCACCGTACCATGAACCGCATGAAGTATTTCAACCAATTCGAATTCAACTGGATCCTGCCGAAGAAGTAAGTCTCATAAACAGCGATATTAGATTGCCATGAATGTGAGCCTATTGGCGGATGGCGCATCTTTGTAACGCGTATAATAAATATGCCATCAGAAAGTGTCAAATGCAGACTATGGAAGTTGAGATGTATATTTTACATCACAGGAATGTATAGATGCATGGTTTGTGGAGATGCTGATGAAAGAGCTTGAGGTAGGCAAGAAGGTTGACAAGACAATTGATGGATAGAATGGATCAAGGAGGTTGGTTTAGCAAGAGGGAAGGTTTTCGGGATTTATTAGTTATTAATGTTTGCTATAAAGATTGTAGGAAGAAGAAAAATCAAGATCAATTTTGGTTTTCAAGAATTGAGAATTGTTTCCAAGCGTTTGGATAAATTCATTTGGATAAATCCCGTTTGTTTGTGGACAGCAAGATTGTTCTTTTGTATCACATTTATATTTTTCTTGAATCGCAATAAAGGTTAAACAAGAATTGCGAAGCAAGAGTTTATATTACCAAATGTTTATTTTACGAAAGATCAAACAAAATGAGAAATTTTGTAATACATAAAAATGTTTACAAGATTTTCTCTGCTCCAAATAATTAATTTGTATATTTGTTTTTTAAATTTGTTTACCTAACATTAAATACTACATGTGATTTTCACTAATTTTTTTTTGGAGATTGCACGATGATGAAAATTGTGTTTAGAATTGTTTAACTACATGTCGTCATGGAATTTTATGTTTAAGAAAACAAAATAATTTAAACTAAATTTAAACATGCTATATCGTTTAATATTCTATACAAAAAAAAATCTCATAATATTATATGTTATTGCTAGAAAATTTAAAAAGTCGAATTTATGCTAAAAATGTTTTAATAATTATTTCTCAACCTATATTTTTGTGACGAGAGAAAATAAAATCGTTTTGTGTCTATCTTGCTTATTTGCTTTAATTGGGGTCTACCTACACCGTCCTATCCCTTTTCATTTACACTACCTTCTATAACTACTTGCATAATATCCAAGTATTAAGGAATATGACATAAAAGTCCATCTATTTTGCTGCATAATATAATAGTGTATTTTCTAATAGTTCGTGAACTGTAATTGACACAAATTTTAACATGTTTTCACTTGTTACTTTATCTTACCCAACAAGACCTCATCATGTTCTATTGTATAATAAATATTTGGATTAAGTTGGTCCTAAAAATAGAAATATATAAAATTACCAAAAAACTACGTCTACTCTCGAAATTGGTTAAAATGACAAAATCAACTTATATCAGTTGATCGTATTTTTGATCGAAGTTGCGCAAATTTATTTGAAATCTTCATCAGGCTATATAAAATAATACAAGAAAAGTTAGTACAGTACAATAAATGCTACAATCTATTATAACGCCAATTAATTAGTAATTGTCATTTTTTTATATCTTGCAGTCTTTTATTTACGGTTAGATAACAGCATTTAATTTAATGACAATTTGAATGAATATACAGAAGTTGTTACATTCTATGTTTTAAGTTTATGAATTTTACGAGTCTGTTATGTTATTTTTTTGTACTTCACTTAGCCTAATCTGCTTTGAAAACTTAAAAACATATTTTTCCTATCTTCATTCCATCCTTTGCGCAAGATAAAGAAATGCTAATTACAAATCCTTCATTGCGTATCAAGTTGTAACCAGATTTCTTCAATACATATACAAATACATGGATATTTTCAAGGTACACTTAAGGGAGTTTCTCAGAAAATTGCAACAACCGGTTTTTTCTTTCCACGCTCGCTCGCGATAACTCTTATCTATCTCTTCGTTTCGCCAAGTATGTAATATGGGAGTTGTGCGTCTCATGGCGTCCTCAGGAGCCATGTATACTCAAGAAATCGTGTCTTTTGTGCTCAAAGCAGAGATTTCTCTACCACTGCTATGAATATGAATTGGAAGACCCGATATAAGAACGTTTACACTTCATAATAATTCTGAATTGTGGGCAGGATTATTTATTATTCGTTGAGCAAATGATAAGAATTTTTTTTTAGTTGTATTTGGCAGACTTTTAATTTTTTTTTTAATATTTGCTTCCAGATTAGTTGATTATGAAACACGTTTATTAATTCTTAAAATATACAAGATAATTTTTACATTTAGTTGGAGATTAAAGATAGTTTTTGTGCTCGGGTTAAATTTTTTTTACTTCTAATCAAATCATTTTATACAAGTATTATAATTCCTTATATCAGATGACTTACATTTTTTTTTTAATGTTTAAAGGCAATTCATGATTTAATTTTATTTCATTCTATATACCGAAATGCACACATATAAGGACCGCATCTTATTTTTTTTTAATTTTAAATTTTTCTTCATAATTTTTCCATTCATTTAGATATTAAAGATAGTATTTGTGCTCGGCTTAAATTTTTTTGTACTTCTAATCAAATAATTTTATAAAAGTATTATAATTCCTTATATCAGATGACTTACATTTTTTTTAATGTTTAAAGGCAATTTATTATTTTATTTTATTTCATTCTAATACCGAAATGTACAGATATAAGGATCGCATTATTGTTTAATCGAATGGCACTTTAAATATCAAATCATTTTTTTTTACAAAAATGTATTTACGAACCTATATACAATATATTTTCATGCTAAATTGAATTCTGGTCATTACTTCATCTGCGAGACTTGAAATGAAATTAATGTCCGAGTATTTCATACCGCCCATACAGAATACAATTTCGTTTAGCTTTAGTCCATGGATTTAATTAGAAAATTATTATTCAATTATATGTACAAGTAAATCGTCGAAGCGCTATTTATAAAAATCGAATCGCTTTTATAAAATATGATGTTATAAACTGAACAGCTAATTAATTATCATTATTTTAAATTTATATATCGTAAACGTTTGTAGGACTATTGTAAGAAAATTAAGATATTTCAATTTATTTTTACATCTACTGTAAATCAGCTGATAGTTTTGAAATAAAATATTGCCATATATTTCAATAATTATAATCGACGATTTTACAATTTAATATCTCCTTTTCTTAAATAATTTTCCCAACATTGTTTTACTAATACACAATTTTCATCATTAATCATTATTTGTCTATATGCTATTGTTCTAAATTCTGTTCCCTATGTCTTAGAATATAAATACTTAGGTAAAGTCAAAATATATATCGATCAGATTATGAAATATATAAAATTAAATGCGTCTGCGCGTAATAATAAAATAATTGGTATAAGAAAAAAAAAAACATTAATATTATTGAAAGTAGAAATCATGGCTAATGGAACATCTAGGAGCGACATAGATTGCGAATGGAGGGAAATCAGAAATGGGTTAACTACAGCAGCAAATGAAGTATTAGGCACAAAGAAAAGGGCAGGTAGGAGGGAATGGATCACGGAAGAAATAGTTGAAATGATAGAAGCAAGAAGGAAAATTAAAATAGGAAACACAGAAGCAGGACAGCAAAAATATAAGGAGCTAAGGAACTTAATTAATAGGAAATGAAAGCTAGCGAAAGAAGAGTGGATAAAAGGAAACTGTGAGGATATTGAGGAGGATATGAGAAGAGGTAAAGTAGATTTGGGCTACAGGAAAATTAAGTCACATTTTTCTAAAGTAAAACCAAAGGGTAACATAATATGTGATAAGCAGGGTAAGGAACTCACGGAAAATAAGGAAAAAGCTAGAAGATGGAAGGAGTATCTTGAAGATTTATATAAAGGTAGGCAGGACATGGAGGAGCTAGAAAGTGTGGAACAGATAGATGAGGATGACTTAGGTCCTAGCATACTTAGGTCAGAGTTTCATAGAGCATTAAATGATTTACGGAATAACAAAGCAGCGGGGATTGATATGATACCAGCCGAATTAATAAAACACGCAGGGGAAAAAATGCAGGAGCGATTATACAGGTTAGTTTGTAAAATATATGAGAAGGGAGAAGTACCACAGGATTTTCAGCGTAGTAGAATAGTAACAATGCCGAAGAAAATAGGAGCTAATTTGTGTGAGAACTATAGGACCATTAGCCTACTATCACATGCATCGAAGATATTGTTAAAGATTATTTATAGGAGATTAGAAAATAAAGTAGAGGAAAGGCTAGGAGAAGATCAGTTTGGTTTTAGGAAAAACAGAGGGACGAGAGAGGCGATTCTAGCACTAAGAACGGTAGTAGAAAAAAGAAAGAGGGTAGGAAAGGTAACTTGCATAGCTTTTGTAGATTTAGAAAAGGCATTTGATAATGTAGATTGGGACATAATGTTTAGAATTTTAAAAGAAACGGGTATAGATTATAAGGATAGGAGAATAATTTTTAATTTATATAAACACCAAACTGCCTTAGTTAGAATTGAGGGGGAAGAAAAGGTAGCAAAAATAGGGAAGGGAGTTCGGCAGGGATGTACACTCTCACCGTTATTATTTAATCTATATATAGAAGATGCAATAAACAAAGTAAAAGAAGAGTATAGTGTAGGTGTGAATGTACAGGGAGAGAAAATATATATGCTGAGATTCGCCGACGATATAGCTATATTGGAAGAAAGCGAAAAGAATTTAGAAAGGGTATTGAATGGTATGCAGGCAGTATTGACTAGGGATTTTAACATGAAAATAAATATAGGTAAAACTAAAGTGATGAGGTGTGACAAAAAGGAATGCAGTAGAAAAATGAGGATCACAATAGGAGATAATAGAATCGAAGAAGTGTCAGATTTTTGTTATTTAGGCAGTAGAATCACAAAAGATAATCGAAGCAAGGTAGATATAAAGTGTAGGATAGCACAGGGTAGGAAGGCATTCGTAGAAAAAGAACAGATTTTAAGATCAAATATTGACTTGGGTATTAGAAAAAGATTACTGAAGGTATATGTTTGGAGTGTAGCACTGTACGGGTGTGAGGCGTGGACTATAGGAAAGGAAGAGAAGCGTAGATTAGAAGCACTTGAAATGTGGTGTTATAGGAGGATGATGAGGATTGGTTGGGAAGATAAAGTAACAAATGAAGCTGTACTAGAGTTAGTAGGGGAGAAGAGAAGTATCTGGAGAGTGTTACAGCGTAGGAGAGACAGATTAGTAGGGCATATTCTTAGGCATGGGTAGATTATGCAATTGATCATAGAAGGTAGAGTGGAGGGAAAGAGAGGGGTAGGTAGGCCTAGATTGGAGTATGTGAGTCAGATAGTTGAAGACGTTGAGATGAATAGCTATAGGGAGATGAAGGGATTAGCTCAGGATAGATCGGCATGGCGTGCTGTTTCCAACCAATCTTTAGGATTGCGGACTCTTTAACTAACTAATATTATAGATATTCGTATATGTATTATTATTGGGAAATTATAATTTTCATATTATTGGCTTTATCTTAAATTTTGCTGTCATTGTCACAATATTTGGGAAAACTTAAAGGAAATTTTGATTGAAGAAGTTCCTATTTTAGTTCTAGAAATAATTCAAAATTAATCTCAATTGACTTCCAGAAATAGTTCAAATTATTATCGCTAATAATTCTAGAAAGTAATGTAATTATAGTCACTTTATTATTATGGCGTTAATAAGATTTTGCGTAAAAGTTTTACACATTTTCAAAGAATTTCGAAAATACTTACTCTTTTTCTAAAACACTAACTTTTAATGATTTTAATAAAAACTAAATCAATATTATAAAATTCCGTAATATTGCCACATGTATTATTGCATTTTGATTTAGTTGATCAACTTGATAACAAACGTGTTGAACTTTTATTTTTACAAAGAATCCATTACAACTCTCACTAAGTATTAGAGAAAATTCAAAAAAATTTCGGACTATTAGCCACAAATTGTAAAAATAACACGCACTGTTTCTGTAAAAACCAACACAAGACTAAATGAACGTTCGCCAATATAACGACGACGACGTTTTAATTGTCCAGATGTGGCACAAACTATTATCGTACTATTATGACAAATCTTAAGGTAATATGAGACAATAACATCGAAGTTAATCTACAGAGTTATAAAGAGTATAGAACTATTAAAGTACATATAATAATCCAAACATATAAGTTTAAAAAATCGAAAGTATCGCAACTTACAAATGTTTCTCTTTATCTCAACAAACTTTATAGTACGTCATACATTCCCACCCTGTTTTTATCATCTTCAAATTTGAAAAGCTTCTATTTTTAGTTGCTATCCACGTCTTAAGGCCGTTTGCTTTTAATAATATTATCCTAATATCTGAATTAATGCTTGAACTTAAAAATTGCTCCTTTTCTAAAAATGTCTTCCAAACGTAATCATAAATATTTGGACCTTTAGACTGATTATTTTCACAATTTTTGAAAAATGCGTATATATGATAATCGATGTTCCTTAATGTGTAAAATATCGTTGGAAAAAGCAATGAATCTATTTTATAAGAATGTTTAGATCGAGCGAGGTTAGGTCATATTAGTACGCTTCGGTTGTTTTCAGTGTAATAATTATTTTACTGGAAAAATCCATTTCTTCTTAGTATTTTTTAAATTTAATAAAGCATTAAATTTTTGTGTATTCATTAAAAATAAGAAAATCTGGTCGTTAAAATTGTTTGAAGCGCTTCGTCCTATATTATATAAAAGGAAAATTACAACACTCTATCTAAGTGAAGCACTATATACTGTAGAAGATTTTTTTAAATCAAAATATAGGTGTAAAGATATTATGAAGATGTAATATACTATTATATATATATTTTTTCCTTTTTGACGCCTGTGTTTTTTTTTTATCATGTATACAACATGTATGAAAAATAAAGTTAAAATAAAGTTATATCCATCTATCCTTTATTTTTTGACAGACCAATTAATAATTTTCAATCGGAACGTCATCAACAAATAATATATTCCTATGGTTATTTTAAATAGAATAAATATATAATTGAATTTTGTAAAATATTTTAAATTCTGCATTCGTAACAACTAGTTTTATTTAATTATTATCTAATACTGATATTAACTTTTCTTTTACCAATTTAGTAAGCGCTTAAATGACATTTGCCTTTTTGATTACTATTTTGATAATGGTAGAATATTGCTTTTGAATATCATTTATTAATGCAATTTTTAACATAGATCAATTCGACTTAAAAAACTCTTTTAGTGCATTATGTTTTATTAATTTTCAAAAAGGAAATTCCATAATTACAACATAAAAGTTAAACACAAAAAATATAGTAATACTTTAAAATAACTGTTAATGATTTTGTTCATTATTATAATATATACAAATCGATTTTCACGTTCATATTTAGTTATTATACATAAAATCTCTTGTTAATATATTATCTAGATAATATTTGTTAATATATTATTATAAACCATAAAATATTAAGATTTCATAAAAACACCCTGTTGCTCTTATACTACTTTCTTTTGAAGAACACACAATTACTTCGTACATAATAATGAACATTTCTTCTTTCTTTCTTCCTTTCACAATATAAAAGCACTTGCTATTTTTATTGTGGGTGGAAAGATGAGTCCCAATGGGATAATGGCGAAAGAAGTAAGGGAAAAAATGAAAGCCGCTTCCAGGTTAAGCAAAACAAAAATCTGGGTCCTTATTGAAAGGGTATTTTTGGTTGATTAAAAATCGAAATTGTATATTCCAAAAAATCGGTGATTTTCACATACACTTCCAATATAAAATAGCCAAGATAAAAGTATTTGAAGCGTGGTGCTACAAAAGAATGATGAAGATTCGGTGGGCAGATAGAACGATGAAGGAATAAGTGCTACAGTTAGTTGAGAAATAGACAAGCATTTGATAAGTAGAAGAAATAGACTATAGTAGAAAATATACAGATCATGCACAAAGGGATACTTGGAAAATATTTTTTCCGTTAGTTAAAGAGTCCGCAATCCTAAAGATTGGTTGGAAACAGCACGCCATGCCGATCTATCCTGAGCTAATCCCTTCATCTCCCTATAGCTATTCATCTCAACGTCTTCAACTATCTGACTCACATACTCCAATCTAGGCCTACCTACCCCTCTCTTTCCCTCCACTCTACCTTCTATGATCAATTGCATAATCCCCCCATGCCTAAGAATATGCCCTACTAATCTGTCTCTCCTACGCTGTAACACTCTCCAAATACTTCTCTTCTCCCCTACTAACTCTAGTACAGCTTCATTTGTTACTTTATCTTCCCAACCAATCCTCATCATCCTCCTATAACACCACATTTCGAATGCTTGTAATCTACGCTTCTCTTCCTTTCCTATAGTCCACGCCTCACACCCGTACAGTGCTACACTCCAAACATATACCTTCAGTAATCTTTTTCTAATACCCAAGTCAATATTTGATCTTAAAATCTGTTCTTTTTCTACGAATGCCTTCCTACCCTGTGCTATCCTACACTTTATATCTACCTTGCTTCGATTATCTTTTGTGATTCGACTGCCTAAATAACAAAAATCTGACACTTCTTCGATTCTATTATCTCCTATTGTGATTCTCATTTTTCTACTGCATTCCTTTTTGTCACACCTCATCACTTTAGTTTTACCTATATTTATTTTCATGTTAAAATCCCTAGTCAATACTGCCTGCATACCATTCAATACCCTTTCTAAATTCTTTTCGCTTTCTTCCAATATAGCTATATCGTCGGCGAATCTCAACATATATATTTTCTCTCCCTGTACATTCACACCTACACTATACTCTTCTTTTACCTTGTTTATTGCATCTTCTATATATAGATTAAATAATAACGGTGAAAGTGTACATCCCTGCCGAACTCCCTTCCCTATTTTTGCTACCTCTTCTTCCCCCTCAATTCTAACTAAGGCAGTTTGGTGTTTATATAAATTAAAAATTATTCTCCTATCCTTATAATCTATACCCGTTTCTTTTAAAATTCTAAACATTATGTCCCAATCTACATTATCAAATGCCTTTTCTAAATCTACAAAAGCTATGCAAGTTACCTTTCCTACCCTCTTTCTTTTTTCTACTACCGTTCTTAGTGCTAAAATATTATAGTATTTAATTTCTGCTATTCACCAATATGAAAATTTATTGTTTACGTGTGCGATTGTTAATTAGATATTTCTATATCGTTTCTATTGATACCTGCCCAATAAAAAACAATCTACAGAATTGCACATATGAATGCGCGAATTCTGAATTTAATCCTCATTAAGTGAACTGGGTTTTATTTTGTAACAGATGACGATGACTGCGTGAAAATTTAACATTACTCGGGCGAATATATGGGGTGTTGTGGGAATGGCGAAGAAGGGCCAAGAATGGATGATGTATCGATTTATTACTGTCAGAAATAAGTGAGACAGATGACTCGAAATAAAGTTGTGGTGGTGTCTGCAATCGGCGCAATCTGTACCATTGAGGGAGTAGTTAATGAATGTAATACCGTGATATAGAAATAAAAATAAATCGCCACGCAGACGTTGTTGCCCGATCACGCGAAGGAAAGACAAAAAGCCCTCGGTTAGGAAAGAACTGCGGTATTATTTATCTTGATATTTATTGAATGAACCAGTAAATTGTTTCGATCTGTCGGAGTTTAATTCGCCAATTATTTGTCGATGAAAGTCGTGTCACTTTAAAAATTATCACTACGGTGTTTTTAATTCAATTGTGAAGTTGAAATAACAATTCGATGATATATTGATGTATTAATTTTGAATTCGTCTCTTTATTAAATCACAAAACCAACAAATAGTTATATAAGTTTATTATTATAGCTGATTTATTATTATTAAAGGAACAAGAAATGTTTTCTTTTTAATGTGTTTGTTTTTCTTTTTTGTTTCCTTTTCATTGTAAATCGCACGAAGTAAAATATTTTAATTATATATTTGTAGGGTGCATTTGAGGACCAAGAAAAATATTTTCTAAATCTACATTCATTAAATTTGATTTCGATTTATGCATTGTATATACTTTCACAAGCATTCAACTGGGAATAATTCACAACACTTTTAAGTAATTCAAGTGAACTAATTTGAATAGGATGACCTGAGTTAGTCAAAAATATGCTCGGCTACAGCACTTTTATCTTTTCTATTTAATCTGAAATGAGCTAAATGCTTCTTAAAGCTAGTTTCAATTGGTCTACGTATTTGTTCTTATATATATTTTAGAACAAGATATATCATATATACCAGATTTTTATCGACAGAGGTATTTTATTTAGTTTTATCCCGTGTTCTTGAAGATGAGGGCAGTCTTCGAAATATAATTCAAGCCACAGTATTTAGGTGATATTCTATTACAATGAATAACACGAGTTCATGCGAATTTTTATTTTCTTTAATTTGTTTGGCGAAAATATACTATATAAAATTTTTCATCAATTGTTTGATGCTTTTTAAAAATAATAAATGCGTTGGTATACATTTTGTATTTTAATTATATATTTTGTAACCTAGAAAATTCCAAGAAGGAAAATTGCAGCATACTTTGATTTTTCCAACTTAAAACTCTCGACAGTATTTTGTTTTTAGCGAAAACACAATTTTATATTTAAATAAAAGAATGCACGTAACTAGCGATGGCAAACTGTAAGTCACTTTGAGGACCTAGTTCGTAGTTCATAGTTCATTTCAATGTACCGTTCACGAACTATAGGTCGTGAACTACTACATCTTTTAAAAATGAACTAGTTCACTACCTATATGAAATACATGCACATACTGAAAATAATCTCTTTTTTTCCCAATATAAAAATATTAAATGGTAAAAAATAGATAAATTCAAATATTACAATACTTATTTTGAATTAAGAATGAGGAAGAAAAAACAACAATGTTTATAATTTATACAAAACATATATATAAGGAAATATATATTTCGTTCCGTTCACTTTATCACATAAATACTGCTATTGGTACTGTATATGTAATGTATACTATACTGCATCGTTTACGAGTCGTTGTGATTCATGAACGGTTTAGTACACGACGGGTTCAGGACCTAGTACAAGTACAGTATAGCTAATGCCATTTACTGCCTTGCGAAATATTAATAAATATTACAGATACGCAAATGTTTTATATATTTCAGTTTAATCTTAGCTTTCTACGTTCAAATTATAAAATTGTACACTGCATAACCAAGAACATTCTTCACTTCTTGCTTTTCAAAATCTCTACCTTTTCGTTGTTCGCAAATAAAACATCTACTGCAACTATTTATCTATGTTTAATATTATTTCTAATCGAATTTTGGGTAAAATTTTCTTTCAAACGTAATACATATTTAACATTTGTTCTGGCAACGTTTACAAGGACGAGGTTTGTTCGCAATCTACATAAGTTAGACTTATGAAAGTTAGAACCACACTAAGATAATCGTTTCTATATTCAACTACAGAGAGTATTTTTAAATAATTTTTAAAATTTTTGTTAATATTTTACAATTTCTTATATACTTGAATCTAGTTCCAGTTTTTAGAAATAACTAAAATTTGTTATTTTATTTTTTATTAATATTTTTGCTGTTTACTTATTACCATTTACTTCTTCTGCTGAACCTCGAATAATATCTTTTTAAGCCAAATTAAAAATATCGCATTTTTATAATAGATAATTGATGTTACTTAATATTTTAATAATATTCATGTAGAAATTTACGTTCGCTTTAGCAGTTCATATTCTTCTAGAAAGGATTTGTTGCCCAGATTGAGGACCAACAGATTGAGGACCAACTCCTTGAGCATTGATTTAGAAATGAAGAATGTGCAATTATTTACTAGTTTCAATTAGGGTATATCAAATCCTCAAAATATGGGCTTATTTATCACTTATTAATTTGATATGCAAGTTAGTTCAAAATACGATATTGTAATCTACAATTAGCAATAAGAAAGGGATGAGCGATGCAACGAATTTCGAATTGAACTTTATATTTGGCAATTCATCATTGTACTTATGACGTGGATAAAAATGTCGTTAATTCAAAGGTGTTAAATTCCCAGAATGATTTGTATAGATGAAGAACGTGCACGTAAAAATGGTAGGCGAATAAAAAAACGTTACGTTACTCGCAGAATCAAATTCGTCATTTTGCAACACATAATCATTACAGGTACTTTAGATATTATGGTGTATTAAATCGATTTAGATACTCGTCTGTTTTTGTAGCAAGTTCAGGTGGAGCTACTTGGCATACAACATATATCTTCACATTGCAATTAGTTGCACTCCAACCTTGTGTAAAACCACGAAAATCTTGTTGGACACACCATTTTTGGCCATCACTCGTATCGGGTTCATCCTTGTGCCAATTTGTATATGTTGCTTCTTTGCCTGTGGTAAACCATTCATAGATTCCGTTCTCATTAAGATCCGCTAAAGATGTCCACACATATACTACAAAAGCAACGAAAAAGTGTTTCAGGAAATACTTTTACTTTTATAGGAAATAGAGAAGAAGGAAAAAAATGTACAGTTTGATCTAGATTATTGATATAGTGCTGGAAGTTAAAATGAATAGTTACAGAATCATAAAAAATATCTGGAGAAGTTAGCGCAGAAGAGATCTATAAGTCCTACTTTTTCTACCCAATTGTTAATGATAGTTGGAGGAAAACGAAATTAGAGAAATTTCAAGTTTTATTATCCACCTTAAAATATCTTTATTATTGTCTTAAATGAATAATGTTTTACAAACCTAAAAAAAAATATTTTTTGATAATAAGTTAGCGCAGAAGAGATATATAAGTCGTACCTTTTCAACCCAATTTTTATTGTTAATGATAGTTGAAGGAAAACGAAATTAGAGAAATTTCAAGTTTTATTATCCACCTTAAAATATTTTTATTATTGTCTTAAATGAATAATCCTTTACAAACATGAAAAAAATTTTTTTTTGATAATAATTTAGCGTAGAAGAGATCTATAAGTCGTACTTTTTCTACCCAATTTTTATTGTTAATGATAGTTGAAGGAAAACGAAATTAGAGATATTTCATCAAGTTTTATTATCCACCTTAAAATATTTTTATTATTGTCTTAAATGAATAATCCTTTACAAACATGAAAAAAATTTTTTTTTGATAATAATTTAGCGTAGAAGAGATCTATAAGTCGTACTTTTTCTACCCAATTTTTATTGTTAATGATAGTTGAAGGAAAACGAAATTAGAGATATTTCATCAAGTTTTATTATCCACCTTAAAATATTTTTATTATTGTCTTAAATGAATAATCCTTTACAAACATGAAAAAAAATTTTTTTTGATAATAATTTAGCGTAGAAGAGATCTATAAGTCGTACTTTTTCTACCCAATTTTTATTGTTAATGATAGTTGAAGGAAAACGAAATTAGAGAAATTTCATCAAGTTTTATTATCCACCTTAAAATATTTTTATTATTGTCTTAAATGAATAATCCTTTACAAACATGAAAAAAAATTTTTTTTGATAATAATTTAGCTTAGAAGAGATCTATAAGTCGTACTTTTTCTACCCAATTTTTATTGTTAATGATAGTTGAAGGAAAACGAAATTAGAGAAATTTCATCAAGTTTTATTATCCACCTTAAAATATTTTTATTATTGTCTTAAATGAATAATCCTTTACAAACATGAAAAAAATTTTTTTTTGATAATAATTTAGCGTAGAAGAGATCTATAAGTCGTACTTTTTCTACCCAATTTTTATTGTTAATGATAGTTGAAGGAAAACGAAATTAGAGATATTTCATCAAGTTTTATTATCCACCTTAAAATATTTTTATTATTGTCTTAAATGAATAATCCTTTACAAACATGAAAAAAAAATTTTTTTGATAATAATTTAGCGTAGAAGAGATCTATAAGTCGTACTTTTTCTACCCAATTTTTATTGTTAATGATAGTTGAAGGAAAACGAAATTAGAGATATTTCATCAAGTTTTATTATCCACCTTAAAATATTTTTATTATTGTCTTAAATGAATAATCCTTTACAAACATGAAAAAAAATTTTTTTTGATAATAATTTAGCGTAGAAGAGATCTATAAGTCGTACTTTTTCTACCCAATTTTTATTGTTAATGATAGTTGAAGGAAAACGAAATTAGAGAAATTTCATCAAGTTTTATTATCCACCTTAAAATATTTTTATTATTGTCTTAAATGAATAATCCTTTACAAACATGAAAAAAAATTTTTTTTGATAATAATTTAGCATAGAAGAGATCTATAAGTCGTACTTTTTCTACCCAATTTTTATTGTTAATGATAGTTGAAGGAAAACGAAATTAGAGATATTTCATCAAGTTTTATTATCCACCTTAAAATATTTTTATTATTGTCTTAAATGAATAATCCTTTACAAACATGAAAAAAAATTTTTTTTGATAATAATTTAGCGTAGAAGAGATCTATAAGTCGTACTTTTTCTACCCAATTTTTATTGTTAATGATAGTTGAAGGAAAACGAAATTAGGGATATTTCATCAAGTTTTATTATCCACCTTAAAATATTTTTATTATTGTCTTAAATGAATAATCCTTTACAAACATGAAAAAAAAATTTTTTTGATAATAATTTAGCGTAGAAGAGATCTATAAGTCGTACTTTTTCTACCCAATTTTTATTGTTAATGATAGTTGAAGGAAAACGAAATTAGAGATATTTCATCAAGTTTTATTATCCACCTTAAAATATTTTTATTATTGTCTTAAATGAATAATCCTTTACAAACATGAAAAAAATTTTTTTTTTGATAATAATTTAGCGTAGAAGAGATCTATAAGTCGTACTTTTTCTACCCAATTTTTATTGTTAATGATAGTTGAAGGAAAACGAAATTAGAGATATTTCATCAAGTTTTATTATCCACCTTAAAATATTTTTATTATTGTCTTAAATGAATGTCTGAAAAAATTGTCTTTACAAACATGAAAAAAAATTTTTTTTGATAATAATTTAGCGTAGAAGAGATCTATAAGTCGTACTTTTTCTTAGTTAAAGAGTCCGCAATCCTAAAGATTGATTGGAAACAGCACGCCATGCCGATCTATCCCGAGCTAATCCCTTCATCTCCCTATAGCTATCCATCTCAACGTCTTCAACTATCTGACTCACATACTCCAATCTAGGCCTACCTACCCCTCTCTTTCCCTCCACTCTACCTTCTATGATCAATTGCATAATCCCCCCATGCCTAAGAATATGCCCTACTAATCTGTCTCTCCTACGCTGTAACACTCTCCAAATACTTCTCTTCTCCCCTACTAACTCTAGTACAGCTTCATTTGTTACTTTATCTTCCCAACCAATCCTCATCATCCTCCTATAACACCACATTTCAAGTGCTTCTAATCTACGCTTCTCTTCCTTTCCTATAGTCCACGCCTCACACCCGTACAGTGCTACACTCCAAACATATACCTTCAGTAATCTTTTTCTAATACCCAAGTCAATATTTGATCTTAAAATCTGTTCTTTTTCTACGAATGCCTTCCTACCCTGTGCTATCCTACACTTTATATCTACCTTGCTTCGATTATCTTTTGTGATTCTACTGCCTAAATAACAAAAATCGGACACTTCTTCGATTCTATTATCTCCTATTGTGATCCTCATTTTTCTACTGCATTCCTTTTTGTCACACCTCATCACTTTAGTTTTACCTATATTTATTTTCATGTTAAAATCCCTAGTCAATACTGCCTGCATACCATTCAATACCCTTTCTAAATTCTTTTCGCTTTCTTCCAATATAGCTATATCGTCGGCGAATCTCAGCATATATATTTTCTCTCCCTGTAGATTCACACCTACACTATACTCTTCTTTTACTTTGTTTATTGCATCTTCTATATATAGATTAAATAATAACGGTGAAAGTGTACATCCCTGCCGAACTCCCTTCCCTATTTTTGCTACCTCTTCTTCCCCCTCAATTCTAACTAAGGCAGTTTGGTGTTTATATAAATTAAAAATTATTCTCCTATCCTTATAATCTATACCCGTTTCTTTTAAAATTCTAAACATTATGTCCCAATCTACATTGTCAAATGCCTTTTCTAAGTCTACAAAAGCTATGCAAGTTACCTTTCCTACCCTCTTTCTTTTTTCTACTACCGTTCTTAGTGCTAGAATCGCCTCTCTCGTCCCTCTGTTTTTCCTAAAACCAAACTGATCTTCTCCTAGCCTTTCCTCTACTTTATTTTCTAATCTCCTATAAATAATCTTTAACAATATCTTCGATGCATGTGATAGTAGGCTAATGGTCCTATAGTTCTCACACAAATTAGCTCCTATTTTCTTCGGCATTGTTACTATTCTACTACGCTGAAAATCCTGTGGTACTTCTCCCTTCTCATATATTTTACAAACTAACCTGTATAATCGTTCCTGCATTTTTTCCCCTGCGTGTTTTATTAATTCGGCTGGTATCGTATCAATCCCCGCTGCTTTGTTATTCCGTAAATCATTTAATGCTCTATGAAACTCTGACGTAAGTATGCTAGGACCTAAGTCATCTTCATCTATCTGTTCCACATTTTCTAGCTCCTCCATGTCCTGCCTACCTTTATATAAATCTTCAAGATACTCCTTCCATCTTCTAGCTTTTTCCTTATTTTCTGTGAGTTCCTTACCCTGCTTATCACATATAATGTTACCCTTTGGTTTTACTTTAGAAAAATGTGACTTAATTTTCCTGTAGCCCAAATCTACTTTACCTCTTCTCATATCCTCCTCAATATCCTCACAATTTCCTTTTATCCACTCTTCTTTCGCTAGCTTGCATTTCCTATTAATTAAGTTCCTTAGTTCCTTATATTTCTTCTGTCCTGCTTCTGTGTTTCCAATTTTAATTTTCCTTCTTGCTTCTATCATTTTAACTATTTCTTCCGTGATCCATTCCCTCCTACCTGCCCTTTTCTTTGTGCCTAATACTTCATTTGCTGCTGTAGTTAACCCATTTCTGATTTCCCTCCATTCGCAATCTATGTCGTTCCTAGATGTTCCATTAGCCATGATTTCTACTTTCTGCTTGTACTTTTCACATACATCAGCTAATTTTAACCTATCGACATCTACTCTGACCTGTTTAGACTTCTGTAATTTCTTGAATTTGACCTCTGAGTCCAGGACTACTAAATTATGGTCACTATCAATATCTGCTCCAGGGTAACTCTTACAATTCTTAATCTGGTTCCTAAACCTCTCTTTAACCAGTATGTAATCTATCTGATACCTCCCTATATCTCCTGGCATTTTCCACGTATATATCCTGCGCTTGTGATTCTGAAAAAGTGTGTTTGCTACCACTAGCTTATTCCTAATACAAAACTCTACCAATCTATCCCCTCTATCATTACATGTTCCTATTCCATATTCTCCTACTATTGAAACTTCCTTTCCCTTACCTACTACGGCATTCCAATCTCCGATTACAATTAGATTATCCTGTCCTTTATCGTTTGCTAACCTAGATTCAATCTCCTCATAAATGGATTCTACCTCCTCATCATCGTGACTTGAAGTTGGCATATATACTTGCACTATAACTGTGTCCGTTGGCTTCGTGTCTAATCTAATAGTTATAATTCTATCACTAACTTGGCAATAACTCTTTATTCTACATCCCAACTTTCTATTCATTACAAAACCTATTTTTTCTACCCAATTTTTATTGTTAATGATAGTTGAAGGAAAACGAAATTAGAGATATTTCATCAAGTTTTATTATCCACCTTAAAATATTTTTATTATTGTCTTAAATGAATAATCCTTTACAAACATGAAAAAAATTTTTTTTTGATAATAATTTAGCGTAGAAGAGATCTATAAGTCGTACTTTTTCTACCCAATTTTTATTGTTAATGATAGTTGAAGGAAAACGAAATTAGAGATATTTCATCAAGTTTTATTATCCACCTTAAAATATTTTTATTATTGTCTTAAATGAATAATCCTTTACAAACCTAAAAAAAAATTTTTTTTGATATTAATTTAGCGTAGAAGAGATCTATAAGTCGTACTTTTTCTACCCAATTTTTATTGTTAATGATAGTTGAAGGAAAACGAAATTAGAGATATTTCATCAAGTTTTATTATCCACCTTAAAATATTTTTATTATTGTCTTAAATGAATAATCCTTTACAAACATGAAAAAAATTTTTTTTTGATAATAATTTAGCGTAGAAGAGATCTATAAGTCGTACTTTTTCTACCCAATTTTTATTGTTAATGATAGTTGAAGGAAAACAAAATTAGAGATATTTCATCAAGTTTTATTATCCACCTTAAAATATTTTTATTATTGTCTTAAATGAATAATCCTTTACAAACATGAAAAAAATTTTTTTTTGATAATAATTTAGCGTAGAAGAGATCTATAAGTCGTACTTTTTCTACCCAATTTTTATTGTTAATGATAGTTGGAGGAAAACGAAATTAGAGAAATTTCAAGTTTTATTATCCACCTTAAAATAGTTTGGTTATTGTCTTAAATGAATAATCTTTTACAAACATAATTTTTTTTTTTTGGATAATATAAATCGTTTATTAAGTCACATGCAAGAAATAATATATACCGAATATCACCAATATAATATCCGCGATAAATTCGTGTCTTTTTATAGAAAAATCATGTATCATGTAACAAACAAATATTTGTAATTAACAATACGATTAGTTTTGAATATGTTAAAACATTTTTTCGGTAACTTACTTAATGAATTCTCTTTAACGAATGTACTAAAGCTTGTTGCAATTTCTTCCGTGCTCGGGGTTGCCAGTGTCAAGTTTTGTTCTGTACAAAAACTATTTGCCTCAGGAAAATCTAACTAAAATTTATAAATTAAGATAACGCAAGAATTTTAGCGTATTTATTAATTTAGTACATAATTTCGTGTATTTAAAATCATTAACAAATAAATTTACGATAATCAATCAATGAGTGTATTTGTGTATGTATTTTATTGTTTGTTTTAAATTAAATTATTGTATAGTAATTAATAAACATAATTATTTAGTCTGTAAACTTACTTTTACAAATGTCTCGTGTCGTTTTCCAATGATAAATTCGCTTAACGCATTATTAAATGCAATTATGCAACAAAGGAGTAATAGTATTTTAAAATACATTTTTCAGTTTGTTATTTTAATAATTAAGATGTCGATAAACGTTTTTTTTTGGATATGTTTGTCGATTCACTTTTATATCTGAAATTATGTTATTAATCTGGACTACTTCACTATGATAAGAGGACGTCTATGATAAGAGACGTAAATGTTTAAATGTGTACTTTAGTATCATTAGGATTCGTTATTGTTCAATATGAAGTGGTTAAAAATAAGATAAAATATCGATTTGGATTGTTATTAGATATATAGATAAATTATAAAATGTTCCAGGGAATACACATTTGCAAATCGTATTAGAAAAATAATTGATTAATACTTTATTGTATGCTAATTTAAAATTATCGTCTATAATGCATTCGAATTTTTTTAGAAGAGTGCTTATAAGCCTCAATAAATAAACCCGTAATATTTTTTGCATATGTGGCGATCGCTTTACTTTTTTATTTTATTGGAATTATGTCTTTAAATTTTGTTAATTTATGAATACCCTTTAACTATGTTCAGCTTATTTACTTATGAGTTAGAAAATTTGATACTTCTTATTTACATACATTGTAAAAATGCATAATACAGAACGCAAAGAGTCTTCAGATATAAATTGCTTTATTGTCAATAAAATATGCAATCTTAAAAAAAAAGATCTTTAATCGCACTTAAGCAGAAAAATAAAATTACAAATCTTTGACGAACAATAATTAGGCATTCATACCTATATGAAAATTGCAAAAGTATTAATCAAAGCATAAAGATTTCAAAAATTTAAAATTGAAGTAGGTGACCAATTATATATTTTAAATATATATACCATAAATATTTAATAAATTTATCAAATGTTTAAAAAATAATTACGTAACAATCTTCTAAATCAGTTATCTTCTAAACCATATATGGAAATTATAACAGTAAATAAAATTTTACAAGAAAGTTTTGATTCAACGTAATTGTAGATAATATTGGAACTTGTAAAATGCACAGTAGCTTTTCATTTATATTAATTTGAGCCGATAGTTGATCAAACTTTCTACTTTATAATAAAATTAATTGAACTTTCATACAGTAAAATAGTGAAATTTGGAAAATATTTAATATAAAAAATTAATAATGCAGTCCAAGAGTAATAAATACGTTATATCAAATTTTCATTGTGTTACAAAATGATTATTTTCTATCTAATATGAACCGGAGTAATTTTATGTGACTTCTTCGTAGCAATATGTATATTGGTGTGGAACAAAGAATTCTCAAAGTTAATATAATTCCTTTTGTTGCAGGTACGAATGGAAATGTTCCAGTTAGCAGAGCATGATGGTGAAACATGAATACGCAGAATAGAATACACAACTCCATTTCCGCAATTGATTCCAGCTTTCTTTCGTATCTGATTCGATATATACCCAGTGAAAATAATAATAAATTCAGGAAAATGATTTCCATTGCAGTTGAGAGAGAGCAGAAAAGAATTGCACCTCAGAGAAAAGTACAGGTCTTTATAAAATAGGAGATGTGATTTAATGAATCACTGTGTATATTGTGTGTTTATTTTGTCTTATTATATATTGTTGTATTTTGTTATTATATATTGTTGTCTTTGAAATTTACAATTGAATGTTTGGAATTGAAATATTCAACAGTATATGAAATATTTCTAGTATAAAATATTTTTTTTTACATTAATGTTGAATCATTTTTGTTAAAATTCATTTCATAATGATTTTTTCTAATTCTATTGTCTATCGAGAAAATATTTTGCAATTGCGAATAATTTCTACATAATTTGACTGAAAATAATAACTCGAAGTATTTTGTGTACTACTGAATGTGCGTCGTATTTTTCGAAATGCGCATAAAATTTATAAATGCATTGAACTACAGTATTTGGTTGACATTTGACATTGCACTGAATTATATTACAGAAATCAAATGAATTTCTCCGGTTGATAAATAATTCATCCTTTTCGATTTGTTCTTTTGTCCGTTGTTCAAAGGGATTCTTTAATGTATTTCAAAACTTTACACAATGGGATAATCTAATACAGTGGCACTTTCAATCATGCGTCATTGTTACAATCGCCCGCCAACATTTCAGCGAATTCTTCAGTTCTTCAGGCATTATCGGAAATGTCGAACAGCATCACCAGCTCCAGCTGTCCTCCAGAACATATTGGAAATTCCGGATAAATTCCTTAACATTTAACAACGACTTGAGAAGTTAACGCATATACAGTATGGTCTCTGTATTGCGCGTTTGTGGAAATGCTATATTTAATCGAATTTGCTTATAGAAAACGTGCCGAAATGTGTGCAATTATCAAATTTATTTTGTTGACAGGATTTTTTTTTCAATTTCGAAATTTACCTATACAAATATACGAAATGAAGTTATATTACGTAAAATTGAAAAGCAAAGAATAGTTCGTGTAAAAATTTCTAAGACACACGGTGTATATGGAAATAAATGTTAGCTGCAATTTAATATACCCGTTATCCTATATTTTTATTTAATATAATGGACAATATCCATGGAAATATTACATGCCACTAAGAATATAATTGGAAAATACCTTAAGCTTTTGTTAAAATTCGATTAAAAAATCCTTTACTAGTATTGGGATAACAAAAGTATTAAATATTATTTGTTGTTTAACTTGATCTTTCGAAAATTTATCTATTTTAGTTGTATTTATGAGTAAATGCATTTTTAAAACGGGTCAGCTTCTATACGAGTAAATGCATATTTTTCGTCATAAGGGCAAAATACATAGAATATTATTAGTTAGTTAAAGAGTCCGCAATCCCAAAGACTGGTTGGAAACAGCACGCCATGCCGATCTATCCTGAGCTAATCCCTTCATCTCCCTATAGCTATTCATCTCAACGTCTTCAACTATCTGACTCACATACTCCAATCTAGGCCTACCTACCCCTCTCTTTCCCTCCACTCTACCTTCTATGATCAATTGCATAATCCCCCCCATGCCTAAGAATATGCCCTACTAATCTGTCTCTCCTACGCTGTAACACTCTCCAGATACTTCTCTTCTCCCCTACTAACTCTAGTACAGCTTCAATTGTTACTTTATCTTCCCAACCAATCCTCATCATCCTCCTATAACACCACATTTCAAGTGCTTCTAATCTACGCTTCTCTTCCTTTCCTATAGTCCACGCCTCACACCCGTACAGTGCTACACTCCAAACATATACCTTCAGTAATCTTTTTCTAATACCCAAGTCAATATTTGATCTTAAAATCTGTTCTTTTTCTACGAATGCCTTCCTACCCTGTGCTATCCTACACTTTATATCTACCTTGCTTCGATTATCTTTTGTGATTCTACTGCCTAAATAACAAAAATCTGACACTTCTTCGATTCTATTATCTCCTATTGTGATCCTCATTTTTCTGCTGCATTCCTTTTTGTCACACCTCATCACTTTAGTTTTACCTATATTTATTTTCATGTTAAAATCCCTAGTCAATACTGCCTGCATACCATTCAATACCCTTTCTAAATTCTTTTCGCTTTCTTCCAATATAGCTATATCGTCGGCGAATCTCAGCATATATATTTTCTCTCCCTGTACATTCACACCTACACTATACTCTTCTTTTACTTTGTTTATTGCATCTTCTATATATAGATTAAATAATAACGGTGAGAGTGTACATCCCTGCCGAACTCCCTTCCCTATTTTTGCTACCTCTTCTTCCCCCTCAATTCTAACTAAGGCAGTTTGGTGTTTATATAAATTAAAAATTATTCTCCTATCCTTATAATCTATACCCGTTTCTTTTAAAATTCTAAACATTATGTCCCAATCTACATTATCAAATGCCTTTTCTAAATCTACAAAAGCTATGCAAGTTACCTTTCCCACCCTCTTTCTTTTTTCTACTACCGTTCTTAGTGCTAGAATCGCCTCTCTCGTCCCTCTGTTTTTCCTAAAACCAAACTGATCTTCTCCTAGCCTTTCCTCTACTTTATTTTCTAATCTCCTATAAATAATCTTTAACAATATCTTCGATGCATGTGATAGTAGGCTAATGGTCCTATAGTTCTCACACAAATTAGCTCCTATTTTCTTCGGCATTGTTACTATTCTACTACGCTGAAAATCCTGTGGTACTTCTCCCTTCTCATATATTTTACAAACTAATCTGTATAATCGCTCCTGCATTTTTTCCCCTGCGTGTTTTATTAATTCGGCTGGTATCATATCAATCCCCGCTGCTTTGTTATTCCGTAAATCATTTAATGCTCTATGAAACTCTGACCTAAGTATGCTAGGACCTAAGTCATCCTCATCTATCTGTTCCACACTTTCTAGCTCCTCCATGTCCTGCCTACCTTTATATAAATCTTCAAGATACTCCTTCCATCTTCTAGCTTTTTCCTTATTTTCTGTGAGTTCCTTACCCTGCTTATCACATATAATGTTACCCTTTGGTTTTACTTTAGAAAAATGTGACTTAATTTTCCTGTAGCCCAAATCTACTTTACCTCTTCTCATATCCTCCTCAATATCCTCACAGTTTCCTTTTATCCACTCTTCTTTCGCTAGCTTGCATTTCCTATTAATTAAGTTCCTTAGTTCCTTATATTTTTTCTGTCCTGCTTCTGTGTTTCCTATTTTAATTTTCCTTCTTGCTTCTATCATTTCAACTATTTCTTCCGTGATCCATTCCCTCCTACCTGCCCTTTTCTTTGTGCCTAATACTTCATTTGCTGCTGTAGTTAACCCATTTCTGATTTCCCTCCATTCGCAATCTATGTCGCTCCTAGATGTTCCATTAGCCATGATTTCTACTTTCTGCTTGTACTTTTCACATACATCAGCTAATTTTAACCTATCGACATCTACTCTGACCTGTTTAAACTTCTGTAATTTCTTGAATTTGACCTCTGAGTCCAGGACTACTAAATTATGGTCACTATCAATATCTGCTCCAGGGTAACTCTTACAATTCTTAATCTGGTTCCTAAACCTAAACCTATTAGAATATTATTATTGTGTATTATTTTTAAATTTTAAACTAAATTTCAAAAAGACAGACCTGGTTTTGTTTGAGTTATCTTACGAAGACATTAGTCAATAAGATGTAGAAAATGACACAGCTTTTACAAATAAATAAAACAAAAATAACTGTAAAATATCGAAGAAGTTGTCAAAAAATATAAAAATATCCTATTACAGTTAGATATTTTTAAAGATATTTTGTAATATATTTTTAGAAAAAAAATTATGTTAGTATATTATTTTAAAGCTCATACCTACTTTTCAATCTCTTTTATAATAATTCAAAGCAAATTTCTTCTCCGGCAGAAATTTCTTGAATATTAATCCACGAAGAGATTTATTTTATAACTTTTTATTAATCACAATTTCAAAAATTTCTTTCTATTGCTTGTTCTTAATACTCAATTGATTACCTCATATTAAAATAATCAGCGTTGACAATTACACGCATAAAACCAAGTTTTTATTTATTTATTTATTTCAGTAAATCCCCCAGAGACTGAAAAAAAACAATTTGTCAGCGCCGAATTTAATAATATAAAAACTATGGATGTTTTTGTTGAATTTTGTTGAATTATTTTTATACTGCGACAATTGAACTAATTTCTGTGAAATATAGAAATAAAAAAAGCGAATATTAAGGGGATACCGTGCATTTTGGAATATATATTAAGAAGGTACCAAATTAGGGTTTATTGTCAAAAAAACACCAAGTTATTTCATTTCGCACATAAAACTATGGATTGTTCAAAAAAAAATTTTTTTTAAAATAAATTACTCGACTTATATGCACAGAAGTGCAAAGAATGTTGTAAAATTTTAATTTGAAAAAAGTTTTTATTATTTCTACCAATTATTAACGTATTTTATATTGTAGTTGGAAAAGTATAAATTATTTTGCCAAGTACTAGTATAATATCCAATTAGTTCGACAACAATTAATCAAGCTAGTTACGTATAGATATTTATTCTGCTAATTAACGAAGTTATTAAAATATAACGCATTCGCATAAATAGTAGAAAAGTAATAAAATTCATTAATTTTCATGGAAAATATTATTTGAATGATATGAAAGTGAATATTTATTAGAAAAATTAATTTAGTTAAAAAGGAAATAGTTGAAATGTTGTGCTATACAAAAATATTTACGCATTGGTGCGTATAGATAAAGTAAAAATGAAGACGTGTTATTTTATTAAAATTTTATAAAAATAAAACAAGTTCTTTGTAAAAAGAAAAGGCGTATTTGAAGGAATAATTATACGAAAATGAACGACAATTCTAATTAACTGATTAAATAAAAGATAATTTGATAAATATTACACGAATAATATTTTTTGTCATGTATTTTAATTTTGATATTAAAAAATATCTCTTTAGTAACTTTATACCGGTGTTATATATAAGTAAATATTGTTTAAATATTCTATTTTCGATAATAATCATATGAGAAAATTTATCGTGTCTAGTTTTTCGGAAAATACTATTACAATATTCCAATTGATCACGAGCTCGACGAGAATTAGGAGAATTTTGAGATTTACAATAAAATATTTTATAAATGCATAATAATATATAAACAAACTATATATAAAATAATATTTCATATAATTTGTTATTACAATCATAAAAATGGATATCTTTTTGACCTTTATTAACGTATATTTATGTTCAACAAAAGTGCCTCAAGTAAATTCATTTATTGAACTTTTTTTGGATGCTTTTTATACTATTTTTTGACATATATTTGATTGTATCTAAATATCAAATGTCGAGTTGTAAATGCTATTAAAACTTTCAAATTTTGACTTTTTTTTTTAAACTTATAATTTATTAAATATTGTATCAAGGCAAATAGTATATAAATTCGATTTGTAAGAAATTTATAAGGTTTTTGCTTATGAAATGATTCAGTGGATTTTCAGAAACTTCTATTAATAAATGATTTGATTTGATTTTATTGACTTGTCCTGATTTGTTTTGAGGCTGCATATTAGAGAGGGGTTGCAAAAGAAATTTTATACAATAATGTGTGACGATTCAATTAAAAAAAAAAGTAAATTCGAAAAGGCGTAATAAACCCCCGTAAACTGTAGTCTAAATTTTTTAAACACGAATTTTTGCAAGTCTGGATATGCAATTTGAATTTTTAGGACGTAATAAACGCTTTTCACATTTACGTATGCAAAAGCTTTGATCCACTATATGATTGTTTGTTCTCTCACCGGGTATATCTGCAAACATTTTTATTTTTGAGTTTACACTCTTCTTTTTGTGGAAATCATTCTTCTGAATGCAATCCATCTCAGGTCTCCCTTTGGCATAACCCCGAAGGACTTCACAAAGCAACGATTGCGTTTATTGTATTTTATGACTTTGTTAGCTCCAGTCTATTCACGCTGGTTTTCTTTACAAGCGTATAGTTTTTTTGCAAAAAAATTCTTGTATTGTAAAAGTAGGATTTTGCCTAATACGTTTTAAATGTTTACATACAAAGTAAGTTGAAGTGAAGGGTTCTAAGAAAACAAAAAGCGTGTTCGCTTAATTTACATTATTTTGTATCAGATTAAGTCATATTATTATTTGCTCAAATAATGATAAAAATAATAAGTTTAATGCCAGATATTTATATCAATTTATAATCGAAACTGAATTTAAATAATAATATACATCGAAATAGTGAAAATAACCGAAAATTAAAAAAAAATGGATAATTGGAAAATGAACACCCTTAATTGATCTAAGATGGTTAATAGTTATTAGTAAGAAAATTGTTTAAATTGGTAATTTTATAGCAGTTCAATATTCTTTCAAAAAACTGATTAAAAATATTTCTATTTTTGTTTTTTCATGGCGTTTTCTTATCATTTATTAAAATAAGTTAGCAATAAAAATAATAAATTGATATTCATTTTGTAGAAAATCTTTATATATTTTGTTGTCGAAACTTGATTTGAAAATATTATAGAAAATGATGTTTTACTTTAAATTATAGTATAGAATATCACCCAAATACCGTAACTAAAAGCTAGATGCGCATTTCGAAGTATTTAGTTACGGTATTTGGGTGATATTCTATATTATTATTTAACACCGTAGTGATGATTTTTAAAATTACTTTAAATTGATATTTGCAATAATATTTGCGTTTTATATACACTTAATATTATACAAATATAAACTCACAAATAGATGATGATGTGCGCCAGCCTACATGGAATATTCGTAATATATCGTCGTCTTTTACACTTGACATTCGGTCGCGTCGATTTTCCATTCTTCGCGCCGCGACGTCCATTGTACCGGAAAATTGACATTTTTCTAGTAGTGTGGCGACAATCGTACGCCAGTCCCCAATTTTCCAACAGCCACAAGTCAGTACCGGCTTCGAATTCCTCAGGTAAAGAGAAAGACAATTATTAAAAAAATACGACGCATATTAGAAACGTGTGAATTTATACAAACTTTTATGTTCTTTCGGTGTTCAATATGAAATAAAAATAGAACTTTTTACAAAGAATGTTTAGCCAATGAAAAGGGTTATTAAAAAAAAAGGGACTAAACCCAACAATATTCATACGCGTATAATAGTATATTAAAGAACGAATTTCATAAGGCAGGTTTTATTGCACGAGTTCAAGTTTAGAAAAGTTTCAAGTTTTTTTATACAATTTTTTAAATTTGCGTCTTTTATGCCCTTTTTAAATAAAAAAAAAATCGAAATTTCAAAATTTACGGATTTTTTTTACTATTGATAGTAACTATTGGCACATTTGGAACATTTGAAACAAATTGTCTAATAAATTTAAATTAAACTATTTGTTGCTTTCTTTTGTAGTGTGACGTACAATTGTACATTTCAAGGACAAAATTTAAATTAAACTATTTGTTGATTCCTTTTGTAGTTCAACGATTGATAACTGGCAAGCAGAGCTACCAACTTTGAAACAGTAAATTGCATAAGAGAACTCAAATGCGCTATAAACGAACTCATTTAGGTTCGTTAACAGCTCTATTAGAAACGCAAATTTAAAAAACATTTTATTTAAACTCGTGTAACAGAATAGCACTTTTTATAGGCCAAGGGATGTATTTAAAAAAAATAATAATAGCTACGTTTTAACGCACTGAACGTTTACAACGAGTTTATCGATTAATTTGAATAAATCATTGAAGAAAATGGTAAACGCGCAACAAAAAATAAATTGCGGAATAAATTATGCAGAATTGAGTATTCGCAATGTTTTCTATATATTGATTATAAATTGTTATAAAATAACGTAAGATTGCAGCTTCGATTGTAAAGATAAAATATTTTAATATTGTTGTAAATTGTTTAATACTTTTATAGAAAAAAAGAAGGTTTTATAAAACGAAAAATTTTATTGCATAATTTTGAAATATCATTGGGTAATTGAGAAAATTTTAGTGTATTAAAAATTAATAGAATTTAAGCGGTTTGTGTAAAAATATGTTAAAATTGATCTTATGTTTGTTATTTGTATATAAGAAAGTCAAGAAAATATTGATTTAATTTTTTAATTCGTTTTTTATCGTATTAATGTTATTCATAAATTCTGATTTTTTTCAAGAATCTATTCTAATCAAGCGATATTTTAAACAAATATTAATTAGACACATTTCAAGAAATTTGATCGAGTTATTAGTTTTGAATGATAAAAAAATATATATATTAGTTGAGTAATAGGAATAAACTTTAAAAATGTGTGTATGTACGCTACTGAAATATCTAAATATTTATTACAAATATTGTAAAAATGCAAATCGATTTTAGTATTTTATTATTTTGTCTCTTTTTTATTGTGTTTTATTTTTTAAAATAGCGACAACCTAGAGAATATTTAATACACTTTCCATGAGGGCCTAACTCCAGATCTGTTTCCAATCTATTATATAAGGATGGGGAGCAGAAGAACAACTTTTGACTTTCTTATTCACGGAGGAGTGGATAAATTCTTAAGCTCGCGAAAGAATGGACTGTTAATTTGAATGTATTATCGCTGCATTCATTTAAAGTGTAAATATATACATTCAATTGAGGTGCGCCCTCAGTTATGGTGGTTTAATTAAGAGTATTACCCTGATGGATCAATAAAAGGTGCGGTAACATTTGCTTCTATATACTGGTAGAAGCTTTGCATACTATTATTACGTATAAGATCATTTTTGATACGTTTAATGATATTAAGCGAAGAGCATAGGTCCAAAAAATGTTTAGTATCTTTACGAATTAGGCAAAACAGTCGATGTTATAAAATACGAAGTTATAGTCACGACTTGAATTCATTTTCACTTGAAAAAATCATTATTCTGCTATAAAATTGTTCATTTCTAGTCTCACTAGGATTAAAAGTATTTTAATACAAGTATAATGTACCTTCATCTGTTGTTGTATCCTTTTTTTTTCAATTAAACGCAATTTTCAATTAAATTTGATAAAAATATTTTAAGAACAGAAAAATAAAATGTACATCTATAATATGTAAATTGACATTAGAACATATTTTATATTCATAATACAATATTTCGCGAAATCATAACATATGAATATATTTAGAATACTAACAGCGTTATGTTTTTGAAAAAATAAAAAATTAAAGCAAATATAAACCATGTTTTTTTTTATAAGAGTTTTGGGCATATTATTTACGCTTCGTTTGATATTTGTTCATATAATTTTCGTGTAATGAAAGGGAGAGGAATATAATATTACGAATATAAAACCTAATGAACTTTGAAAGAAAAATATTATCAAGTGTAAAAATCAGTGGAGGATTGTACTGTATTTTTGCACACTTTTAAAATTATTTTTGCTTTAAGCGGAATGCAATTTCGACCTATTTAATATTCATGCATTTCAAATAGTTTATGCTGTAAATTCTGGCAAATACAGCGGCTATTAAACGTTTATTTAAATTGGAATTAAAATGATAATTCACGAATTAAAAAAAAGGATTAGTCTGCTATTATTCGTTCAAATCAGGTGTTAATTTCGCTTAATCTCAAACCTTTACAATTGTACGTGTCGAAGATTTACTAAAATTATTTAGCGAATTTTTGCCCATGCAAGTTATTGCAGAAATAACTATAAAAATTCACAAAGAATTTTAATTACGTCCATAGATCACCTTTTTTCAAATAATTTTCCAAGCCAACCCACTTTTATTTGAAGTTATAATTCTTGAATACAGAACTGCATTGAAGATCGATTAATTGCATTTTAATCCCTGCAAAAACTGCTGAGGATGCAAAATAAAATATTATGTGTCCATAAATTGCCTGAAAGGTGTGAGTCTTAAGAAAAATCGTCGAGTATCTTTAATGTATCGAATAAAATGGTAACTGTTGGATAGTTGCTTTCTTGTAAAACAACATTTTAATTGCATATATTAAAATTGTTTACAATTTAAAAAGAAGTAATATATAAGCGTAAATAAAAAGAGGTGCTTATAAGCATGTAAATTGTTCACGTGCCAATAACAATTTTTTACCAGCAGGATATTTTTCCCAAAGAAGAATTCAGGGCCTTCTTTTGTATATCTAATGTTAAGTCCTTGTCCCTAAGTGTCACCGCTCAGGTGTTCTTTGAGCGAACTGAAAATTAATAGTGTATGAGTTGGCCATAATGATTACGGCAACGTAAGGCCATTAACGATCCTGTTTGAAAAAAATCATTTTACGTATTAAAAATGTATGGTAGCATTTTAGGCACGCGTGCCATACGTTCGGCACGTCTGATCTAGGTCATTTATAGATATTCCCAAACGAATAGATTTATCATTTAAAAAAGGCCTATGTTTAGCAGCAATTTTCTAACTAA
The DNA here is from genome assembly GCA_947310635.1 of Leptodirus hochenwartii. NCBI lineage: Eukaryota > Metazoa > Arthropoda > Insecta > Coleoptera > Leiodidae > Leptodirus > Leptodirus hochenwartii. Next base: position 5,009,555 of record OX371181.1, read on the forward strand.
TTAAATCTTTTTTCCAAAAACAAAAAGCTTAGGGGCAATTTAACATGTATAAACTGCGATCATAAGAAATTTGAAAAACATTGATCCAAAAATGAAGGCGTAATTTGTAGAATAAGTGACACTATTTTTCTTATGGAATATAAAAGTGCTCTATCCCCTTAAAAAAAGGGCCTATGTTTAGCAGCCATTTTCGAACTAATAAAATCTTTTTTCCAAAAACGACATGCTTAGGGGCAATTTAACATCTATAAACTGCAATCATAAGAAATTTGAAAAACATTCATCCAAAAATGAAGGAGTAATTTGTAGAATAAATGACACTATTTTTCTTATGGCATATAAAAGTGCTCTATCCCCTTAAAAAAAGGCCTATGTATAGCAGCAATATTTGAACTAATTAAATTTTTTTTCCAAAAACGACAACCTTAGGGGCAATTTAACATCTATAAGCTACAATCAGAAGAAATTTGAAAAATATCGATCCAAAAATGAAGGAGTAATTTGCAGAATAAATTACAATGCTTTTCTTATGGCATATAAAGGTGCTCCCCATCCTCTTAAGGAAGCTGTAGAATTTTATAATTCTAATGGTCCACAAGAACAGTTTAAGCACCACAGATTGTATCAAATCAATTTAAATTATTTATAATCGAAATCTTACTGGCCTCTCCACCATATGAAATATCTTATATATATTTTTATTTCAATCACGTTGCGTTTAATAACCGCAATTTTTTAATATTTGTTAAGACAAGTTCTAGATAATTTGTATTGTATTTCCCAATTGTATTTGTTTCGTTTTATTACTGACTACAAATAGTGAATAAAAATGAAGGAAACAATTTTTTTTTGGTCCGCATTTTTGTATCTTGTAGTCGTCTAAAAACAACATTCTCTAGTCATTCTACGAAGATTCTTCATTTATTAATTTACCATCATTATTATGACTATAAATCGCAAAATTTGCTCGACATAAATGCAGTGTGCAACTGAAGAGGAGTTAAACAATATTTTCCGAATATGCTGCATTTTCGGGAAATCGATGTATAATTCATAGGACATCGGAAGTGGTGTGAAGCTGGTACAGGAGGCAGTAAATTTCCTTTTACCACTCGACACATTTTGCAGGAAATGTATTAAATTTTACGACTTGTCTCTACACAAGCGCATAGAGATACTTAAAATAACTATAACAACTTGAACGTGTTATGAGGACTTTCTGTACAAATATGCGCATTATCATTAAAAGTTATTTCCAACTTTGATTTTGGACTTTTTCCTCGTTTTCTTTTAACATAGAATGTTGTATAAGTATAATGTATTTTCTTCATAAAAAAAAAATCGGAGAAAATATAGTAGTAGGCTTGCAAAGGATAACAAAATAACAAATAATCAAAAAAATATGACTGAGAATAATTTTTGATGTTTTTTGATAAAGTATTAAATACAATTCACATTTATTAATTATTTGCAATGTCACAGCGCACAATACAACGTGAAAGATGAAGTAGATCTTAATTAAATGAAAATTTTATAAAATTGCAACGATTTATTTAATTTCTACTCGTTATAATCATCTATAATAGTGCTGGCGAAACTTTGGTATGCGTGCAGGGGCGGCACCAGCATGTACTAAAATTTTGTTGCCATTTGAACGATTTAAACGGAATGTTACTTTATAGAATTGAAAAATTATCACTACGGTGTTAAATAATAGTATATAATATCACCCAAATAAAAAGTTTTTATCTTGTGCTACTGAAGATGGGGGTATAGCCTTCGAAATGTACATATAGCTACATTTTTTGGTGATATTCTATACTGTTCTATATAAGTTTATAATTTATTAATTTTTCGATTTATTTATATATAATCAAAATATTGTTTTATACGAAAGAATCTAACAAACAATTATTTCCCGCACCAGTTGAGGAATTGAAGAAAATATTCTTCTGGATTCATACAAATCAGATAATTTACAAAAACAAAAAATTATAATTTTAGAGACAATAATACATTAGAAATTTAATTCAAGGTGGATATTTTCGAATGGCTGATCTTTGAAAATATATAAATCTGAATTAAAAATATTAGATTTTCAATTCAGTTCTATTTTATAATTTGAAGCAAAAATGAAAATCTTTTATGGGACGTAATTAAACAGAATATAGAAGAGGATATAAAGAGAACAAGGAATCAGAATCCTATAATCAATCGTTGTTTAAAAAATATGTAAAAAAAATAGTTTTTTCTAGAATCTTAAATATTATAAAAGGGCTTAATAACCAAATAACCCGATTAATTAAAAATAATTAAAAATTACTTCCAAAATCCTAAATGAATTATGATTTAAATTTACCTTCCCGTAAACCATTAAACCTTAGTAAAAACAAAATTCCAACTCATTATTCCCATAACCAAATAATAAAATTAACTAAACTAAAAAAAATATTATTCCAAAATACTAAATAAACTAATAGTTAAGATTCACTTTCTCTTACAAAATCAAATCGTAACTTAAACAAAATATTAACACCTAAAAACCCCACTATTTAGCCTAATTAATTAAAAATAATCTTAAATTACCCCCAAAATCCCAACTAAATTAATAGTTCGGAGTTACCTTCCCGTAAACCATTACATATGAATCTAAACAAAATTACAAACACAACCTCTACAAAATAATATAAATAATTAAAAATAGTATTAAGTTAATTCCAAAATCCTAAATAAATTAATAATTCAAATTTACCTTCCCGTAAACCATTAAACATTGATAAAAACAAAACTCCAACTCATAATCCCTCCAACCAAATAATAAAATTAATTAGAAATAATAATAAATTTATTCCAAGATCCTAAATAAACTAATAATTAAGATTCACTTTCTCTTTAACTAAAATATTTTTTAAACAAAATATTTAAAAATAACAATGGTTATTTATTCATATTATTAAAATTTATTAGTTAGTTAAAGAGTCCGCAATCCTAAAGATTGGTTGGAAACAGCACGCCATGCCGATCTATCCTGAGCTAATCCCTTCATCTCCCTATAGCTATTCATCTCAACGTCTTCAACTATCTGACTCACATACTCCAATCTAGGCCTACCTACCCCTCTCTTTCCCTCCACTCTACCTTCTATGATCAATTGCATAATCCCCTACTAATCTGTCTCTCCTACGTTGTAACACTCTCCAAATACTTCTCTTCTCCCCTACTAACTCTAGTACAGCTTCATTTGTTACTTTATCTTCCCAACCAATCCTCATCATCCTCCTATAACACCACATTTCAAGTGCTTCTAATCTACGCTTCTCTTCCTTTCCTATAGTCCACGCCTCACACCCGTACAGTGCTACACTCCAAACATATACCTTCAGTAATCTTTTTCTAATACCCAAGTCAATATTTGATCTTAAAATCTGTTCCTTTTCTACGAATGCCTTCCTACCCTGTTCTATCCTACACTTTATATCTACCTTGCTTCGATTATCTTTTGTGATTCTACTGCCTAAATAACAAAAATCTCACACTTCTTCGATTTTATTATCTCCTATTGTGATCCTCATTTTTCTACTGCATTCCTTTTTGTCACACCTCATCACTTTAGTTTTACCTATATTTATTTTCATGTTAAAATCCCTAGTCAATACTGCCTGCATACCATTCAATACCCTTTCTAAATTGTTTTCGCTTTCTTCCAATATAGCTATATCGTCGGCGAATCTCAACATATATATTTTCTCTCCCTGTACATTCACACCTACACTATACTCTTCTTTTACTTTGTTTATTGCATCTTCTATATATAGATTAAATGATAACGGTGAAAGTGTACATCCCTGCCGAAGTCCCTTCCCTATTTTTGCTACCTCTTCTTCCCCCTCAATTCTAACTAAGGCAGTTTGGTGTTTATATAAATTAAAAATTATTCTCCTATCCTTATAATCTATACCCGTTTCTTTTAAAATTCTAAACATTATGTCCCAATCTACATTATCAAATGCCTTTTCTAAATCTACAAAAGCTATGCAAGTTACCTTTCCTACCCTCTTTCTTTTTTCTACTACCGTTCTTAGTGCTAGAATCGCCTCCCTCGTCCCTCTGTTTTTCCTAAAACCAAACTGATCTTCTCCTAGCCTTTCCTCTACTTTATTTTCTAATCTCCTATAAATAATCTTTAACAATATCTTCGATGCATGTGATAGTAGACTAATGGTCCTATAGTTCTCACACAAATTAGCTCCTATTTTCTTCGGCATTGTTACTATTCTACTACGCTGAAAATCCTGTGGTACTTCTCCCTTCTCATATATTTTATAAACTAACCTGTATAATCGCTCCTGCATTTTTTCCCCTGCGTGTTTTATTAATTCGGCTGGTATCATATCAATCCCCGCTGCTTTGTTATTCCGTAAATCATTTAATGCTCTATGAAACTCTGACCTAAGTATGCTAGGACCTAAGTCATCCTCATCTATCTGTTCCACACTTTCTAGCTCCTCCATGTCCTGCCTACCTTTATATAAATCTTCAAGATACTCCTTCCATCTTCTAGCTTTTTCCTTATTTTCTGTGAGTTCCTTACCCTGCTTATCACATATAATGTTACCCTTTGGTTTTACTTTAGAAAAATGTGACTTGATTTTCCTGTAGCCCAAATCTACTTTACCTCTTCTCATATCCTCCTCAATATCCTCACAATTTCCTTTTATCCACTCTTCTTTCGCTAGCTTGCATTTCCTATTAATTAAGTTCCTTAGTTCCTTATATTTTTTCTGTCCTGCTTCTGTGTTTCCAATTTTAATTTTCCTTCTTGCTTCTATCATTTCAACTATTTCTTCCGTGATCCATTCCCTCCTACCTGCCCTTTTCTTTGTGCCTAATACTTCATTTGCTGCTGTAGTTAACCCATTTCTGATTTCCCTCCATTCGCAATCTATGTCGTTCCTAGATGTTCCATTAGCCATGATTTCTACATTCTAAAATTTATTATCTAAAATAAATCATTGCGTGAAGCAAAAAAAAATTCATTATTAGAACATTGATATCCATTTCTATACGACAAAATTGACTAGTTTTTTTGGTTAGTTTTTTTATGGCGACTTATTAGCTCTTGTTTGTGAAATTTAGACCACCATTGGTCTATAATTTCTTTTATACACAAGTGTTTTAGTGGACTTCGAAATTAAGTTGCAGGAGCTGTTCTTCTACTTTGATAATTACTGCATTTCCAATTGAGTTATTTCAGTTCTACTGCAAATTTGGACTATTATCAAGTCAAACAGTAAAACCAACTACACAGCGCGTGCTCTTCGTGGAGGACGTGCAGACCGCGATGGGGAAAGCTCTTCGCCCTAACCAGTGCGTTATTTTATTACGAAATTAAGCAAGTGACTTCACGGACGACAAGTTGTTCCAAGGTGAATTCTGTCTGCAGTGCAATTCTGGAACAAATGTGGGATAACATTTTGTTTAAAATTGATCGTTGTAGATACAGTCATGAAGAGATTGTTCATATATAATTTAGATTTTAATTAATGCTGCTGCGAGTAAATTTCACACGAAATAAAATCTGTTTAAATTAATTAGTAAGGATTGGTGATTTATCTAAAATGTTTATAAACATCCAAGATCTTATAATTAGAAAGTTACTCTACCTTATTAAAAAAAAAAACGAAAATGGTTGTTTTTTGAATTACCTGCTATTTGAAATATTTTTATGGTATATTCGTGATTGAACGTAAACTGTAAATCATGTTTGTATAAAAAAAATTGTTTTCGAATTCATTCATTCATTAAAATCACTATGAGCTGGATTATAATAAAACATCCAACTAAAACTAACGTTCCATCTCATAGGATGAATAGTTTTCTTATGTAGCTATTACAATTTAGTTTAATTGTCACGGGGGCATTTGTGCTTTTAACTCTTCTAGCTTTCCGCATTGTTTTAATCTAGTAAACTGCCAGTTGCATATGGAAGTTTTTCCCTGCCGTCTCTAAAACGGAATAATTAGACGGATTGCTATGGCATGACATATTTAAGAACATATTTAATCTTGCGAATATATTAATTATATTATTCCAAATGAAATCTGATACCAACATATAAATATCGCATCGAGTTTCCTATTTCGTTCCGTTCACCAACAGACTTTATCACAAAATAAATCTTAGTACTGTATATGTAATGTATACTATACTGCAAGTATATATATAGTACAAGTACATCAATACGTACACCGTGCACCATGTAGTTGATAGTTCACGACCTATAGGTCATAGTGACCTATAGGTCGTTGCAAAACATCGTCACAGTACGCCCGTCATTTGATTGAACTGTTCAGAGTGAACGGTTCGCGAGTGAACTACACATTACTATATTATATGGTCATTTAGTAAAGTAATCCTTTAAACTGCACTTGTCTTAATGTCTTATAAATTAGATGATTCTAAGACAATTCTGTAGTCGTCAATATGTAATAAATAAATCATTGTGACATAAATAAAAAAGTAATATTATTTTCTTCACCAACGATGACATTGTTAACACTATTAAAAAAATCGACTGCACCTTGCATTGTAGATTTGAGCAAATCTGTACGAACCTAGACCGTTCTTACAAAGGAAGTAAACTTCCATTAATCGCTAACATGGGTGTGCAGTTGTGCATAAATCCTTTTCCATATCGGTGCATCCTTAGAGATGTGACTGTGTAAAATATCGTTTCGAATATCATTTTAAAAATTATAGAAGCATCTATCTTCATCAATAAAATACCCGCAGATGACAAAGTAATGAAAGACTCGGAGATTTAATATTTGATATTGCTAAAAGGATGGACGAAATATTTTTTTGAAACGTATTAGATAAAAATTAATTATAATGAAAGCTGCAAATGTTGTTTCAGCGATTAGATAATACTTGATATTTTCTTGAAAATCAACATGGTGAGAATTATATTAATTATACTTTTTCCCTAAAGATTGCGAGAGTAAAATTTTCTACACGTTTTATTTTCTAGAAAATAGGCAGCAATCGGTAAACTGTGTTCAGTTCTTTTCCCTACGTTAACAAGAATAGGCAAATTTACCACTTTTAATACAAGAAATGCGCAAAAATTCATTTGTATGATGTTACAACTATTAAGGGAAAGAATAACTTTAGTTTTGTAGCAGTTCAACAATTTAATAGGCTACCAAAAGATGTGAAATATTCTAAATGTATCAAAGAATTTACAATGAAACTAAAGAATTTTTTATCTGACAATGATATTAATTAAAAACAAATTTAAACTATATTAAGAACCTTATACTGTAAAATGTAACAGGATATGCAATCTAATAAGTATTTGTAATATCTAATTAATTTTTATATTTTAAAATTGTTTTTCAAAAAAAGCAAGCGGAAATTTTCTTTCTACAGCTAGTTGACTTTATAATTATTTTTAAATATGGTCTTTATTATAATGTGAATTAAAATATAAAATAAAATTGTGAAAAATTGAATTTTTATACGTGCTCTTCGAGTAGAGTACAAAAGGCAAAGAGGTTAGTATTGAACTTAGAACTATCTCTTATGCAACGAATCGCAATATTTCAGTACAATATCTTCTCAAAGATGGGCATACATATTGAGCATTCGTTTTTGTCTGAAGTCTTCAAAATCTTGACAAAGATCATCATTTTAGCTGATTTTTTATTGTCTATTATATCAGTAATATTCGCAAGTGATACGAATGCGATTGGTTTTTTTTAATACATATTTGTGGTTATATTAATCGATAGTATTGTTTCATCTCTACGTGTAAGGCATCTATCATGAAAATGCATTGGTCTTTGTGCGCTCAAACGGATTATTCATGTGGAATGTTGTTTAACAGCTTGAAAAATTACAGTGTCCATGTTTTTGTCTAGTTTCAATATGTCACGATTCCAGAATATGTAAATATTTTCTTCAGCGTCAGGCTTCAGCTATGGAAATAGTAATAACGTAATAAATGAGATTACAACAATAATATATATCTGATAGAATTGAAAAAAAACGAAGGTCAATAATATTTCATTTAAAAATGCAAAATATAAGAGTGTCTAATCTAGGTATTGCTAGGATAAGTACTCAGAATTCCACTAAATTACGCAAATTAAACAGAAAATCACATTTCTTTGAATAAAATTGTTCCAATTAGGTACAGTTTGTGCGCTATAAGTTTGCCTCGGGTCGCGCAGATATCGAAGGCATATTCGGCATTCTCCGTGAAGAGAAGGCGGTTCTTCTCTTCAATTTTATAACGCCGAGTGGCCTATGCGGGTAATGCATTGACCGTTGATAACAAGAGTTAAGCAACAACTCGCTAGGTCAGTGCTTGGATGGTGACCGTAGCTCAGCGCCACCTATCCTCTATACTCGGTACCATTATTAATTAGGATACAATTAACTAAGCTTTAGCGGAATAGCGAACCGCTTTAGTAACAGGCTTCCCACCCTTCCCATATGTCCCTAATATCTCCCCAAGAAGTCAGATATGCTTCACTGGCCTCGAGCTGTTTGCAATCTGATCCCAATCACAAACAACAACAACAACAACAACCGTCGACCTGTGGCGTTCCCAATACATTTGTCGTTCTTATCATGTTCGTAATATAATTTGGTAACAACTTATCTGTTATCAATTTTACGTAATTTTCACCATTCATTTCATGGTCATAGTCTCCACTTTTTATACGCGCCTGAAATATTGTCAAACAATTTGATACAAAGCCACTTTCACCATAGGCATGAATTATTATTAAACGTTGACCATTTGAGATATTCGTATGCAGGCATTCATTGGAATTACCACTCCACGATTTCGACTGAGTATGTCCGGCGTGAATATATGTCTCGTCGTTATAAATTATTGATTTTCCTAATTGTTGATAATATTTAATTAATTGTAAATAATTAATTTGTAAAACTCGAATATCGTGCCTTTCAATTAAAACTTTACGATTATTTTTTGTGCTTCTAAACTTAAATCCTAAATCATGTACAATATGATTTAAGGAAGTTTTACCATCCTAAGTCACTGTATAGTTTTTCACGTAATGTTTTAAGCGTAACTCTTGTATTTTCGGTTTTGTGCAAATTATATATTATATTTCGAAAGTCACACTTTTCAAAATCTTCTAAATGTCATATAATCACCTTTCGAATACGCTTCTTTCCTGGTGTTGAAAATTTCGGTTCACTTTCATTACCCGGAGCTTCACCTTCCTTTATAATTGTAGCTACCGTTCTTATGGCCACTTTAGTTGCTGCACACACTCCTTCCCTTACTTCCTTCGATGACAAATTGCCATCAGATTTAAAGTATTTATACACATTGAAAAACAATTCCCTCGATTGGCTATGGATTACTTTACCTATTTAAAAGCGAACTTATTTTGATAGTAAGTTGTTACGCCATTGATAGTACACAGACTGAAGGGTAGTGCCAAGTAATGAATGATTATAGGCGTGTCTTAAGCAATAGTAATTGCACACCCACTATTTTTGGGCAAGTGCGTATCCCATGGCCAGGTAAATTAAACGCGAACAGACAGTATTCAATTTAACTTTACACAAGTATGTTTACTTCAGATAGTTTGAGAAAGCAACTGACAGGGTTAGAGAAGATGCCAAAATTTTGCTTGGTTGTAAACTTGCTACTGCGATAAATATGATATAGATATATTAATATCTATCTAATCAAAACAAACGTAACAGAGCTGTGTAACTTAAGTTTACGGACATCAAACTTTACAGTAACGTCTGCCCAAAAGTTGTTTTGAAAATCTGAAATTGAGTCGTAATATTTCGCTTTGTTTGCAAATATATTTAAACGCATGGATTTTGCGAATTTTTAAAATTATGCTGCTCACAGTAATAATAAAATTTGTCTAAGATAATGGTACCATCAAATGTAAGGTTGTTTTTCATTCTGATCTACGCGTTTAATTACATATTTTCAAATATTGGATCACTTTTATAGCAACTTATCGCAAATACTTTCATAACAGAAAACGAATCTTACGATCCAAAGTGACATAAGATTATTCGAGCCGATCCGATTCAGATTTTATTTTTGCAATTAGGTTATTTTATATTTTTTTAAATTATCTGGATAGCCTTCAATTAGTTAAAGAGTCCGCAATCCTAAAGATTGGTTGGAAACAGCACGCCATGCCGATCTATCCTGAGCTAATCCCTTCATCTCCCTATAGCTATTCATCTCAACGTCTTCAACTATCTGACTCACATACTCCAATTTAGGCCTAACTACCTCTCTCTTTCCCTCCACTCTACCTTCTATGATCAATTGCATAATTCCCCCATGCCTAAGGATATGCCCTACTAATCTGTCTCTCCTACGCTGTAACACTCTCCAAATACTTCTCTTCTCCCCTACTAACTCTAGTACAGCTTCATTTGTTACTTTATCTTCCCAACCAATCCTCATCATCCTCCTATAGCACCACATTTCGAATGCTTGTAATCTACGCTTCTCTTCCTTTCCTATAGTCCACGCCTCACACCCGTACAGTGCTACACTCCAAACATATACCTTCAGTAATCTTTTTCTAATACCCAAGTCAATATTTGATCTTAAAATCTGTTCCTTTTCTACGAATGCCTTCCTACCCTGTGCTATCCTACACTTTATATCTACCTTGCTTCGATTAACTTTTGTGATTCTACTGCCTAAATAACAAAAATCTGACACTTCTTCGATTCTATTATCTCCTATTGTGATCCTCATTTTTCTACTGTATTCCTTTTTGTCACACCTCATCACTTTAGTTTTACCTATATTTATTTTCATGTTAAAATCCCTAGTCAATACTGCCTGTATTGACTAGGGATTTTAAAGGATATAATATACACCCAATAGCCTTCAAAGGATCATCAAATTTTAAATGTTATTCATCGAAAAAAAGGAATATAGACGAAACTGTAAATATTCACCTAGGATATCTTGTGTACGCAACCTTTTTTGATATTCATCAAAGATACAAGAAATATATTGCAGAAACCCAATTTTCGATACGTTCTAATTCTTCACATAATTACTGATGTAAAACATGCAACACAAACGGTTTTGCTGTTTCCGTAAACCGTCTATTATGTTGTCGCTTGCAGATTATATGTATCTAGGAGAGTAGGTCAGGATGAACAAATCCTTGGGTGTCTTATAAATCCTTGGACTCTGAATGCATTGTTCTGGCTACCTGCCCAATTCAAAAATACAATCCTTAGACAATTAGCGTTGGTATTAATATGCTTCAAGTAACAAGGATTGCTTCTGAATTTTAAATGGTCACAAATTGTATAATCTGTTTTTTTGTAAACCCTTCCCATATGTTCCTAATATCCTCTACAACTACACTCAGTAATTGGGATTATATCCTGTTGAAGCAGTTACCACAAACACAAATAAATAAATAAATAAATGTGCATGTAAAGTACAGGCCACATGTGCATTAGTGATCATAAGAATGTCCACTGTCATAAGAAATATTTAATGATTGTATAAATAAAACACAAAAACAACTAGGTTTTGCAATACAAACAATAATTTTCACCCTCCTATTGATTTCGATGTATCTTTCTTAATTTGTAGAAAGAATATTTCTGCTAAGAGCAAATTATTCTAACACTCAGCCGATTATATTTTCATAAATAATATACTTAGTAATATTGATGGGCAATCTAAGTTTGTCAAACTTAATATTGACAATGCTCTCGAAAGGTTTTATGCTTTAATTCGTTGGTACTCTTTATTAACTATAAAGAGAATAAAAGAAAGTGAAATATAAAAAGTTTAAATATCCGATCGACCTTTTGACTTTTAAGTTATTACGGCGTAGATCTAAACAATTCATATCTACCGATTATGAAAAATATATACAAAGAACTGAATAGCAATTGAAAGACAATCTGAAACAATTTTGGTCTTATGTTAGTAGTCTTAAATCGAATTCAGGTATGCCAGTTGTCATGAATTATATCGATGAATCTTATATAAATTTTAATGTTATCAGTGATAAATTTATTGAATACTTCACCACCGTTTTTGAGACTTCGTCGACTCTTAACGCGGATGAAAAAACACAAAGCTTCTATAATATGGCATTATCTAATGTGTAATTTGATCGTGAAGACGTCTTGTCAAGGCATTCGAGGTTGGATACGGATAAGGGCGCTGGCATAGATAACATTACTCCATTCTTTCAAAATAAAAGTTCAGAATCGTTATCACTTCCGGTATATTTATTGTTTAATAAAGGGATGCTTTCCACAGGCATGGAAAAGGGCAATAATAAAACCGATTTTTAAATCTGGTGATAGGTCAGATATTTGCAATTATAGAGCAGTATCCATTTTGTGTACAATTTCGAAGGTTTTTTAAAAAATAATTTATAATTCTATAATTCTTACATTCAAGTGTTACATAATTGAACAGCAACACGGTTTTTTTAAGGGACGTTCAATGGAAACAAATATAATCAATTATACGCACGACCTATTAAGCACTATGGATGATCAGGTGCAGGTTGACGCCATATATACAGGCTTCAGCAAGTGTTTTGATAAGATTGACCACGGGTTATTACTTTGATACGTACTTATGTCGTTATTTAGTTCTGCTCAGACCATAAGCCGTTCACGTTTGGTAAAGAATAGCATGGGTCGTGAATAAATGAGCGCAGTAGCGGTTCAAATAAATAAGAATGTATTTGGTTTCCGTATGTGGTCATATCTCTAAGTTTATCAGCTGCACTTATGGCGTTCCCCAGGGGAGCCATCTAGGGCCCCTATTATTGATCCTTTTTGTTAATGACATTTCTGATTGTTTCCAAAATTCGGATTTTTGTTTGTATGCTGACGATTTAATATTTTATAGACCTGTTACAACTATGGTGGACTGCAATAAATTACAATCGGATTTGGATGCTTTTGCTGCATATTGCAAAAAGAACAATCTATCACTTAATGTTACCAAGTGCTCAGTTATTTATTTCACCAGAAATCGTAATAATAATATAACCTATCAATACGTACTCAATAATTCTAATTTGTGCCGGGTATCATTGGTTAAGATTTAGGTATTATTTTGGACAGCAAGTTGACATTTAGTGAACATGTTGATAACGTAGTAGCAAAGGCATTCAAAATGTTCGGCTTCATTAAACGTATGTGCATAGACTACACTAATTTAAGTACATTCAAGACACTTTATTATGCCTACATATTTAGTCGTATTAACTACGCTACGATAATAGAAAGGATCCAGAAAAAGTTTGTTAATTTTGTTTGTAACAAGCTGAATATTGAAAATAATAATAATTTATCTATATGTTGTAATCTGCAAATGCTAACCTTAAAACAAAGGAGTATCATTAATGATTTATGCTTCCTATTTAAGATTGTTAATGGGCTTATAGAATGTTCATCTATTTTATTGAATATTAATTTCATTCCTCATTTATTCCAAACTCCGGAATGGTGAGAATAATAAACACCTTTAATAATATACATAAAACTACCTAATATAAATATTTTTAATATAACTGCTTAGACTTAGAAAAGGCATTTGATAATGTAGATTGGGACATAATGTTTAGAATTTTAAAAGAAACGGGTATAGATTATAAGGATAGGAGAATAATTTTTAATTTATATAAACACCAAACTGCCTTAGTTAGAATTGAGGGGGAAGAAGAGGTAGCAAAAATAGGGAAGGGAGTTCGGCAGGGATGTACACTTTCACCGTTATTATTTAATCTATATATAGAAGATGCAATAAACAAAGTAAAAGAAGAGTATAGTGTAGGTGTGAATGTACAGGGAGAGAAAATATATATGTTGAGATTCGCCGACGATATAGCTATATTGGAAGAAAGCGAAAAGAATTTAGAAAGGGTATTGAATGGTATGCAGGCAGTATTGACTAGGGATTTTAACATGAAAATAAATATAGGTAAAACTAAAGTGATGAGGTGTGACAAAAAGGAATGCAGTAGAAAAATGAGGATCACAATAGGAGATAATAGAATCGAAGAAGTGTCAGATTTTTGTTATTTAGGCAGTAGAATCACAAAAGATAATCGAAGCAAGGTAGATATAAAGTGTAGGATAGCACAGGGTAGGAAGGCATTCGTAGAAAAGGAACAGATTTTAAGATCAAATATTAACTTGGGTATTAGAAAAAGATTACTGAAGGTATATGTTTGGAGTGTAGCACTGTACGGGTGTGAGGCGTGGACTATAGGAAAGGAAGAGAAGCGTAGATTACAAGCATTCGAAATGTGGTGTTATAGGAGGATAATGAGGATTGGTTGGGAAGATAAAGTAACAAATGAAGCTGTACTAGAGTTAGTAGGGGAGAAGAGAAGTATTTGGAGAGTGTTACAGCGTAGGAGAGACAGATTAGTAGGGCATATCCTTAGGCATGGGGGGATTATGCAATTGATCATAGAAGGTAGAGTGGAGGGAAAGAGAGGGGTAGGTAGGCCTAAATTGGAGTATGTGAGTCAGATAGTTGAAGACGTTGAGATGAATAGCTATAGGGAGATGAAGGGATTAGCTCAGGATAGATCGGCATGGCGTGCTGTTTCCAACCAATCTTTAGGATTGCGGACTCTTTAACTAACTAAAATTTCGTAATAGCATTAAGCGTTGTATGAGAGGTAATCATAATTTAAACTGAGGTCATTGAATTTTGGTTTCATTATAGATTTTTTAAATTTATAATAGTTATCTTAGCATTTAATTTTATATATACATATGAATAATTATGTTTATATATAGGTATGTTGTCTATTATTTCAAGACTCTGTTTTGGGCTTTAAGCCTGTTTGCAATCTTTATGAATTAAATAAATAAATATTGAGTGTATCTGCAGTTTCAATATATATGTGTCGGTCATGTGTTTAGCACTAATATATTCACTCTTGCATTCGACATCTCTGTCCATGTAATCTAATGATCTGGCGATTAGGTGCTAGAGGACATGCAGCTTACGGCTTTGATATGTTAAGATGCGACTTGGTAATAATTATCAAGTGGACATCGTAATATGTTCTGCAGGACACATATATGTAACAAGCATCGGGGATACACGAACTCATAAGAAAGTGTTCTGATTGTACAAGGAAAGACAGATACAACAGTATTTAATGTGGTATATTTAAGCCTACATTATCTGGATTACACGGGAATACCTAAAAGAATTTTAGGTACCTGTATGTAAAGTACAGGTATTTATACTGTATTTGTTCTTGAAAAGAGGAGAAGCGAAAAAAACACGTGGAAAGATCATTTAAATGGAAATTTTGTGATGAAATTTTATGCAACATTAAAATTGAAATATTCTTACAGTGACTTGTATAAGTTCAATATGTATTATTATTTTTTCTTTGATAAATTGATTAAATTGATAAATTTAGTACGTTGAAAATATTTGAAAACACATGACTAAAATTAAATGAATTAAGTTTATGATTTAGTATGCCATAAAATGTGTATGAGTGTATTTGAGTTCTGTTGTTGTGGACAATATGAAAAAAAGAAAAATGTGGCCGACAGGATGTAATTATGATGATTTTTTATTTAAAATTTTTTAAAATCTATCTATCGATAGACTATATTAGTAGTTTATACTTTTAATAACTTATTCAGTTTAGCAATTAATTTTAATAATAGAAAATTAGAAAATTTATAGGGTTTACAATTTTTCTCAATTCCTTTTTTTTCATAAGTTATTATCACGTATTATGAATAAATATGTAATTATTTGTCTAGAACATATTAGCCTTAAAAATATTAGCATTTTCATTACCATATTAAGATTAGCATTAAGTACTTGAATGTCTGCTATGAAACTGAATTAAAATATACATAGTATTCTATTTAAAAAACAAGACCAGTTTTAATTGTGCATTCATGGTTCATCCTGTATACTTGAAATCAATTTTAGAGTGTGCAACTCGTAATTCTATATAAGATTGCAATTTTTCGCATTTCTATTTGAATTAGTTTGCGCAGGGGATTCCGATTCGTTAGAACTGCCCAACCCTGTATAACAGAAATTGGATAAATATAAAAATATTTTCTTAGTATAATGACTCGCAACGTTTTTGTGAGCTGTTCGCAGAAAGCGCGATATAACTATGTATATTTCTTGCAAAATAAACTAAAGAGCTGCATTTACTTTTTAGTACGTTAACTTTTTGAATCTTAGTGATATTTCCTATTTAAATTATTACATAATTTAATAAACTGCATCAAAAGTGGCAGTTGCTAACTACGTATTTGTGATATCCGACGACTTTAATCAGGGTAATTGGGAATATATCCTGCGCTCGATAAAAATAATTTAACACGAAAAAATAAAACAACAATTTCACGAAAATTCAAGCAGTGACGTGGCAATTTTCTTCTTGATTTAATTTCGGAAATATTATTCAAGAAATTTAGGAATAATATGTAATTTTGTCTTGGTTAGGTAATACTTTAATTAATTAATAATTTTTAAGTTGAATATATTTTCAAGAATGAAATATGTAATATATATAATAAATGAAGATGAATCAGACTTTAAGCAGAACAACACAAGGGACTTTTACAAAACGTTCAAAAATAACTTAAAGAAATACACACCACCAAGCTTACAGTTTACAGATCCCAAAACACAGAAAAATGCGTATAATAACACTGAGAATTGCAGAATACTTGCAGAATATTTCGAAGAACTACACAACTGCGATTCACCAAAAGAAAAATTTAATTTTGATAACATAATACCAATTCAACCAGACTCAAAACCACCAACAATTGAAGAAATCAAAGAAATCATAAAGCAACTTAAAAATAACAAAGCATCTGGAGAAGACAATATAGTTGCTGAATTATGGAAACACTCTAGTGACAACATGATACTATGTTTAACAGAAATCTTCAATGAAATCTGGAAAACAAACAGTTTGCCATCAGGATGGACATCTGCACTAATACATCCACTACATAAAAAAGGAAAGAAAACAGATCCTAACAACTATAGAGGAATCTCCCTCGTGCCAGTAACCTACAAGATCCTGTCCAAAGTACTTTTAAATAGAACTGAAGGAATAATAGACCCACAACTAGGAGAGTATCAGGCAGGGTTTAGGAAAGGAAGGTCGTGCACAGAACAAATATTAAATTTAAAGAACATATTAGAAATGAGGAAAATCAGGAACTTGAAATATGTGGTTACTTTTGTAGATTTTAAAAAGGCCTATGACTCCATTGACAGAAATGCGCTAATCGACATTATAAAGGAATTAGGACTCGATAATAAAACAAGTGAAATAATTAAAGCAACTTTAACAAACACAACATCCAAAGTAAAATTTATGGGAGAAATTTCAAAACCTTTTGAAATAAAGACAGGTGTAAGACAAGGAGACGGTTTGTCACCTCTACTTTTCAATTGCGCATTAGAGAAGGTTGTTCGTGAATGGAGGAAAGCCATAGATACTAAAGGTGTTCAACTAGGAAGAAATCCAAATAAAATCACCATAGACTGTCTAGCTTTTGCGGATGACATGGCGTTAATTACTGACTCACTGGATAATGCCCAAGAACAAATCAGAGAATTGCAGAAACAAGCAGCCAAAGTAGGATTACAAATATCATTTTAAAAAACACAGTTCATAACAAACATCAGTGATGCCCCTCAAAAGCTTAAATTTCATGACAACACAATATCTCAAACAAATTGCTTTAAATATCTAGGAGAGTTGATAACGAGCAACACAAAAGAAAAGGCAGCAATAGAAACTAGAGTACACAAAATGGAAGGGGTGTTTCATATGACAAAAAACACATATAACAAGTAATCTTTAATCTGGAACACAAAACTAAGACACTATCAAACAGTGGTTAGACCTGAAACATTGTATGCGGCAGAAACACTTAAACTAACAAGAACTGGAGATCTTGAAAAACTAGAAAAGGTAGAAAGAAGAATTTTGAGAAAAATATTGGGACCTAAAAGTAATAGTAATGCAGAATACAAATTAAGATCAAACAGAGAGCTATATTTGAAAGTTGAAAAACTAACTGATGTAATGAGGAAAAAAAGACTGCAGTTTTACGGACACATATACCGAATGGATAATAACAGACTAACCAAGCAGATCTTCAACTTACTAAACAGTTACAAATCCAAACCCACATGGTTCATTGAAATTGATAAAGATATGAAAAGTGCTGGAATTAAAAGAGACACAATAAATAACAGAAAACATTTTAGAGAAGTAACTCAAAAGGCAGGATTTCAGGAAAGAAAGAAATCAACGAATGGAAGAAAGTGGACCAAAGAAGAAAAGGAACGACATTCTCGAAGGATGAAGGAAGTCTGGGAGCACAGAAAATTGAATACAAAGAAGTATAGCCAAAGTTGATTTATCGTACCCTCCAAAAGGGTTATTCGAAAGAAGAAGAAGAAATGAAGTAAAAAAGTATGGAATATTACAAAGATTATTTGGATTTGGATATAGCAACAAATTTTGTATTTTCTCAGATTTCTTGAGTTCTTTATTGAACGCCCGCTAGATTTGCATTGGTATAATCAAACCAAGGGTATACATATACAGATATAATCAGCCAAAAACCTGAAAACATAATTAACTCTGCCAAAAGTTCACGCGGAAATAAAGCGGAGAGAGAAAGGATCTCTTCTACTCTGCGAGCGCCGACTCACAAATTAGTGTCATTTAAGATGATAAAAACTTTTCCGTTTGTCGGTGGACAAATTAAATAACTGAAAATATTATTAGATAATATGGAGGTAGATACGAAGTAAATGAGATTTTGTTAGAAGATGAGACAAATTATTAAGTAATTAATATTATTTGCAGGTATAAATGTTAGTTATGCTATAATACAAAAAAAATTGTTTTATGAATATAATATATTAAGTTGTACAAAATGTGGGTCAATACGAAAACGGGTCAATATCTTGGCATTGGCTATGAGAGCATGCGAAGAAATAAAAAATATCATAATGACAAGTATTAGCGAATATAATGCAAATTCTCAAAAAAAAAAATATATAATTATTATTGAATATTTATATATTCCTGTCTATCCTGACAATTTTACTATTGCGATAAATTTTAATTAATCCTTTGTTGATCTTATGATAGAATAAAAAGAGCTTCGTAAAAACTATTATATCCACAGTTTGTTAAATCGATATCGCATGTAACAATTGTATTTTTAATATTCCAAAAAAATGATTAAGGTTCTTATACAATTCTTTTTCTTGTTTTGTTGATTTGTTTTTTAAGACTTGCTTAGCAGCTGTAGAATTCTATAAAATAAATCGTTCTACTTACTCTATACTTCTTGCCCTTATCTATTGGGTTTTGTTAAATGGCTATATTTCCCCCCTAAATTATAAAATACAAATGATTGGCATTTTTGTTTGTAAATTTCATTTGTGTGTTCTTTTAAATGAAATTCTGGTGATGCTAGATACATCTGGCGAAACTAATAGATTTTACATGAATATATTATTTTTGAAAGCTGTCCTACTAAATCGAAGGAATTATTGCATCTTTCTTGATTATTCTCTATTAATTAAGAATTTTTGAATAACTTACAAGTATACGGAGTAGATTGATTTATTTAAAAAATTATCACTACGGTGTTAAATGGACCAAATTTAAATAGGACGTCACGAAGTTACTGTAAAATGGTGTTATATTCAAAGTCAATTATCTTTTAATTACATGAAGATAATAGGATTTTATCTATGTATTTCTATGTGGAAAGTACCGGTTTTATTTCGGTTAAAATTTAATTTATTTGGTAGAAATAGTTTGATTTTGGCATGGGATAATATTAACATGGCCAGCATACACGCTTCAAATGAGTATTGGTTGCCTTTAAGTGAATTTGTTGGGAAGGTATCCAAAGAAATAGAATTGCTCTAGTATCATAAAATGTTTAAAACAGTGATTATTATTTAAAAAAATATCGCTACGGTGTTAAATCTTAATATAGAATATCACCCAAATACCGTAACTTAAAGCATTAAGTAGCTAGATGTACATTTCAAAGGCTATGCCCCCATCTTCAGTAGCACAAGATAAACCAAAATAAAATACCTGTATTTTTGAATAAATTTAGTGAACGAATAAATATTTTCTAAGCGTAAATTTTAGTGTTTTTGCATTGAATAAGTTAACGAAAATTCAGTAGACCAAAGAAATATTTTACGGCGTGACAATTGGCAAATCCCAGAACGAAAGAAATCAAGAATAAATGAAATAGTATATCAATCACGATTCGTGATAGAGGTATTTTATTTAGTTGCATCTTGTGCTACTGAAGATGGGGGCATAGCCTTCGAAATGCGCATCTAGCTACTTAATGCTTGTTACGGTATTTGAGTGATATTCTATATTAAGATTGATTTATGTTTAATCGTTAGTTAAATAGTTCACAGTCCAAGAAACAGCACGCCATCTGTCAATTTATCCTGAGCACGTTCTTCACTATTTGACTCACAACCTACCCGTTGCTTTCCCTCTACTTTAACTTCTATAACTAATTGCATAATACCCCCATGTCTAAGAAACTAACCTACCTCAAAATACCTGAAAATACCTCCAAATACTCTCCAAATACTTCTCTTCGTCCCTACTATCTCTAATACAGTTTCATTTGATACTTTCTCTTCCAAACCAATCCTCATCATCCTCCTGTAGCACCACATTTATCAAATTATACACTTTTCTTCTTTTCCTATAGTCCACGCCTCACACCCGTACAATGCTACACTCCACACAAATCCCATCAGTAATCTATTTCTAATACCCAAGTCAATATATGATCTTATAATTTGCTCATTTTCTACAAATGTCTTCCTCCCCTGTGCTATCCTATATTTTGAATCCTGTTTAATTGCAAACATGTTGAAATGTAACTATATGACGTTTCCTGCTATATTTGCATGAACATCCAAAATTAAACAGTTTAATCTTTATTGATTCGCAAATAAAAAAATAAAAGACATTTCATAACAGCTAGTATTGGGTTTAATAGAAAATCATATTAAATTGATGTATTGTAATTAAGCTGGATTGCATAAGATGTTTAATATTTCACTATTAAACATTTCACAATTTAAAAAATTGTATACCACAATTAGGTATATATATTTAGTTTATCAAAAATCAAAAAAAAATAGTTCTGCAGTATTTATATATAAAAATATAAAAATATACCTACCATAATTTATTTTTTCCGGCTGCAATAAATAAATAAATAAAAGAGGGGTATATTTAATCACAAATGGATACGTAATTGAAAAAAAAATCATCGCAAATCATAATATATTTCTGAATATACCATGGATATAAATCCTATACACGTACATATTTATTGCATTCAAAATAATACAATAAAATTCCAATATTGCATTTAGGACACGTTCGTTTTTATTGTGGTTTATTTGGGCACACGTTTTCCGTGCGTCCTGATAGATTTTCAATTTAATCTAGCTTAAAATAGGCATTGTGGCAACAACGCATCATAACGTAGGAATGGCCGTGACTCTTTCACAATGCGGGTTGAATTATAACTCGCCTTGATTAATTGTACAAGAGCTGCATGCAGGACCACACTTAGGTGAAAGTAATTTATACAGTTCGCAATTCTCTAGATATAAACCGTGACACGATTTTTATAAGCCACTCAAGTCTGACTAAAAGGCTATTTCCAGTAACTAAAGTCTCTGCGGCCTCTTAAGTTGGAGTTTTATTAAACGCTATGTAGAATTTAATCTAAAGTAAATATACGCGTTTCTTGTGATAATATATATTACAACTCTCGCTCCGGTTCGAAGAGACTGTTTTCTTTTCATTTCAAAAGCTGCACCTCAAGATCCAATAATGCAACAAAATTGGCTCTTTTATTTATTCTTCTACGGAAGCATTTTTAATGCAAGTAATTTAATTTTTTTGATATAATTCTCAGTTTAAGTGCTAAAAAACATATGCGGACACATTTGATAAAATATATTCTACCGCGTAGAAAGTTTTTTTTTGCGAAAAAGAAAATATTTTGACTAATTATATTCGTCCTATAAATTATTTATTTGACTGCTACATCCTAGTTCTTTTTTAGATTATAAAATGGTTGTCTTAACACATAAATGCTGCGCAAATAAAAAATAATTACGAATGTTTTGTTTTTTTGGAATTTGGTGTAAAACGCAAAAAAATAAATGACAATCTTAGACACGCCACTAGTCATTGAAGCCATGATTATGATAAGTACGGCACTGTAAATGCATATATCTGGATATGGATGGGATACGAACTTATATATAGCTTAAGTTACCAATATGCTCTAATCTCACGGTTCGGGATATTTTTGCAATCTCACTTCGTCGACATCTTTGTTTTGAGGTAGTAAATTATACTTTTTTATGTATACATATCCTTGTGATTTAATTGTGCTTTTGAATTTTCGAAATATTAATGATTTGTTTAAAATATATTGAAATTTAATGAGGAAACACAGCGTAAAACAATTTTTGAATCTTACCGACTGATTGTCAAAATCATCTTTTTTATTTTTATAAGTTTATTAGCTTTTATGAGTTAAGAAATTCGAAAAAGTACAGAATGGTTGAGGCAATTTTATATTATACGAAAATTAAAACAATAAAATTGACGAAAAACCGAAGAAAATATGATTTTGAAAACATTGATGGGGGATTTCAATACAAATTAAAATTTGTTTTTAAATTTTCTATTCTACTATTGCACACTTTAGTTTACTTACTATAAACTGTGGTGGTATGCAGGGTGCGGCATTTAAATTGACACATCTAAATATCTTGAAAACAAAACGTTTTATAAAAAAATGTTTCAGATAAAAATTGTTCCTTTCGAGATGGAAAGAGAACGGCATTATCTATTTCCGTTTTGGTTGACGCTTTCATGGTTATTTCAAGCTCAACTTAATTTTTTTAAATGGAAACCTATTTTTTTATTTACTCATTCTTAACACGTGTGAAGAAATAAACAACCTTTGTTTGAAACGTTTTTTTATAGCATCTCTATTTTCAGAGATATTTAGCTAAACTTAAATTCATTATCGCAATGTTTCATAATTACTAATGGTTGAAGGATCTAGTGTTGTGAGTAAATATTATTCGTATTTTCGTATTCGTTTTAAGAGAATATACATATAATTCAACTAAAACTCATAAATTCAAATATAAGCTGCTAGACTGAATGCTTTTTCTAGAAAAAGAAAAATTACTTTCGCTACTAGTAGCGAAAGTAATTTTTGTTTTGATAGCAAAATATCGCTTCTAAAATTTGCTGTCGAATAATTTTTTTTTTTCCAGATTTCTGATAAAGTATATTTGTTACAAATTTTTATATATTACGTTAATATTCTTTCATCTTCTTGATAAAACATGATATCTATAAATATCATTTTTTTAAAGAAGTTAAGAATCAATAATAATAATAATAAAAAAAATTTACAGGGTTTACATACATATATAAATATATATAATTGATAAAAGAAAATGTCATATTATACCCAAGGGCGATATTTAGTGTTATTAGTAACAGATAAGTTATAAAAATAACATAGTAATAAAAAAAAAGAGCTGTTCTTCCATTTTTCTGCCAAAATGTCCCAGATATATTTATCCCGATGCTTGAAATTTCTAAACAATTCCGAATGTCAATATAAGTCTGATAGGCCGATATAGTGTATACGCTTTACTACATATTTTACTGTAGAAGTTTGCATTAAAGTGAAAAATGGGAAAAACAAAAATAAGATCAATATATTTCTTTCGTTGCATCAAAAAGCAAAAATTGTTGAAGACTACGAAAAGGGAATGACGGTAACCGCTCTTTCTAAGAAATATTGTGCGACAAAAATCATCATAAAATCAACATTATAAAATTATCAGGACTTCTCGAAGGAAAAAAATAACAAATATCGAATTTGTACGCTATGAAATTTTAACGATGTAAAAATGAAATGTTTTACTATTTTGTACGTAATTTTTTTAAAGCTACGTACGTTCTAAATATGGAAAAACCCGTCACACCGTTGGCTCAGGGTTGATCTCAGGGTTCATAATCGGTACCACATGTTGCCATAGTACCACTGGTTTAGGAGAATTGGCAAACAACTGAAACTTCTATATTTATGAACGAATTTGCTTGAAACGAACAGAGGGGCTGGCGCCGAGGGGACCGTCGCACAGAGGCGTTGCCGCCAAGAACGTTACCAGCCATGGGCGTTGCCGCCCACGGCCTTGGCCGCCCACGGCCTTGGCCGCCCACGGCCTTTGCCGCCCCACGGCCTTGGCCTCGGCCACCCACGGCCTTGGCCGCCCATGGCCTCGGCCGCCCATGGCCTCGGCCGCCCTGCTGCCTTCATGATTCACCAGATCAAAAGCGGAAGAGAAGTCAAAGAATGTACCAGCTGCTTTTTGTCAAGACTAGTGTGTATAAAAGGTAGGGCATCCAGAATAGCTGATTGACAGTTACGCCCTTTTCTGAAGCCGTGTTGAATATCTGAGATAAGATTATATTTGAAAGAATAGGATAAAATCCTATTGTAGTAACAATATTCAAATATCTTCGAGAATTGGCTGAGAATTGCAATTGGACGATAGTTGATGATGTTGGTTTTGTCGCCTTTCTTAAATAGCAACTGTAAATATGGGCGTAACCGAAAATGTCTCTATTTTCATACCCAATTATCGGTTACAAGCCGCCTGTAAATTTATTAGTAATATACTACGTTTAACTTCTAAGTAAAGTTACTGGAGAGTGAATAAACGCCAATTTTGAGTTACTTGTATTTTAATTGTTACTTATTTGAGCTTGAAAAAACCGGGCCTCAGTCCGACCTGAATTGTACATTTTCATTCGAGAGTACTTACAGGTACTTCCCTCTGCTCTACCTTTTATCAGTAAGTGCATCCCTTGTCCTATATCTTAAATGTCTTCATTATCCGAATCAATAATGCGAAATAGAGAATATATTTGCCATATCTCATGTTTCAGTGATATGTCTCGCCAGTATTTATCATCTTCGGTACAGCATCGGTACTTTTTTCAATTTATCCCACGTATTATAATGCCTCACACTAATTGCTATCTTTACGTGAAACGTATAATTTAAAATATAATTGATTTATAACATTAACAGACAAAACGAACACCCTGTATAATTCAGACGCCATATCCGTATACATGTTTTATATATTACAGTAGTCCGCTGAAGTACATACTTTCACCTTTCTTATAGCGAACGGCCATTACGTGTTCGCGGAAGAGAGCCGCATTGGACACAATATACGCCGAACGCCGTTCTGTCAGACTCCAAC
Source organism: Leptodirus hochenwartii (assembly GCA_947310635.1). Lineage (NCBI taxonomy): Eukaryota > Metazoa > Arthropoda > Insecta > Coleoptera > Leiodidae > Leptodirus > Leptodirus hochenwartii. Next base: position 5,035,011 of record OX371181.1, read on the forward strand.
CAGTTTATACCACTACATTACATGTTACAACCACCGTGTTGGGGGTTGTTTCCCATCAGGTGTTGCAAATGTTATGTCCTGTTCTCCCGTTACATATTACTACATTGCTATACGTGCAACAGAACAAGGGAAAACGATTAATCCGCTGGCAGGAAATGAATTGTTCGACGATTTGTTGCAAAGATGTCTTAAAAATATATAGTTTATATAGTAAGATATACCAGAAAAATTAATAAAATTCTCAGGGGGAAAAATGCAGGATCGATTATACAGGCTTGGTTGTACCACAGCGTTGTATAATGGTCACAATACTGAAGAACCCAAGAAAGTGGCAGCTAATTTTGACATATTTGAAGCACGATTATTTTACGATCACAAGCACTGAAGATGTTGTTAAGGATTATTTATAGGAGTTTAGGAAATGGAGTAGAAGAAAGGCTAGCAGAAGATTAGTTGGGTTTTAGGAAGAACAGAGAGATGAGGGAGGCTATTTAAGAGTAGAAAATACTATTTACATAGCTTTCGTAGATTTGGAAAAGTGGTTCGATAATATAGATTCGGACAGAAGTTTAAAAGGAATGGTAACATAAACTAATGGTAACTGTGCGGCACTAGAGCATCCAAGTAAATTTAAATTATTATGCTGAGACCCAAGCATTTTGAACACTTCAATTTAAATTTTTTAGCGAAGCTACGACATAACCTTCGGCGACAGTTGACGACTTCCATCCTCCGTGCCGTTTGATTGTTAACAAGTCGCCACTATGATTTGCCAAATATGTCGCACTAGATCTTCGAAAGCTATGCCCGGTGAAAAACTCTGGATTTGGCAATTCGAGAAAACTTGCAATATATTTTGACACTTTGCCCATAATATTAATACCGATCGGGCTATTAATACAATAACCATTATGGTAAGTCAAGAAGAAGCGCTTATGAGTAACTGTCTTGGGCCGTAAGTTAACATATTTCTGAATCAAGTCGATCCATTTTTTATTAGTTATTGCGAACATCCTTGGTACATTATTTTTTGTTTTGGGTACCGTAACAATAATTGAATTGGATTTGTATTCGATATCATATATAGACATATTAGTTAATTCTTCTCTCCTAAGTTTCTCACCGTATTTTTAGCAATTTCTCGAATTTCTGGTGGCATACAAGAAAAAATTTCGACGCTCATCATTTATTAATTATCAACTTTAAATATTACAAAATAAGATATAAGCAGTAACTTTGACAATTTATTTCAAATGATTCAATTGCGCCAATAGTTACCACCAACAGTAAAAAAATTCCCTAAATTTTCAAATTTAGATTTTTTAATTAAAAAGGACATAAAAGACGCAAATTAGGAAAAATAGTATAAAAAACTCATTTCATAAGTCATTTATAACACTCGTTCTTTAGAAAACTCGTTTTCCAAACTTGAACTCGTGCAATAGAACCTGCCTTATGAAATTGTTCTTTAATATATTATTATATTCTTCAAACTACGTTTGTTATAGTTGAGTCGGAAGAAGAGGAAACGACCGAAGCAAATACAATACAATATATAAAAGCCGCAATAGATAATGTAAAGTGTAGGCTACAAAATTTAGGGAGAAGAAATATATATTTTGATATTAGCCGATTTGATGTAGCTACTAGTATCTTAGATGAAAGAGAACAGAATTTAAAAGAATGGAACAAGTAATCACTAGGCATTATAATAAAAAATAAATATGAGCGAAACTAAAGTGTCAAGAAGGAATGTGGATGAAAGATTGGGATTCGAATAGCAGTTGATAGAATAAAAATAATGTCAGGCTTCTGCAATTTAGGAAGTAGGATTACTAAGGATAACGAGGTAAATTAGTTGTAAAAAAATGTAGGATTGCGCATAGTAAGAATTAATAGAATAGGATCAATTTTTAATATCAAATATTGACTTAAAGCCATGTTAGAGTTAGTAGGGGAGAAGAAAAGTTTATGGGAATTCTTAAAGCGTAAGAGAGATAAACTAGTGGGTCAGAAGGATTTAGCTGAGGAGAGTTTGGAGTGCTGTTTCCAAAGATTTGTTGGAATTGTTAAGTTTAAGTTCTTAATTTGTAAGTATTTACATGATTCATAATATCACGTACATATATTTCAATGGTTGTACAGCTTTATGGATAAAAAACTATATAAAAAACGCTTTGGAGTAAAGTCTGCTTAGATATAGTCTAGCATATAAACGATTTTACAACTATTAGATTTCGATCAAGATATGAATTCGATCATCAGAAGGAATTGCTATTGACGAGTTTTCTAAAAATGAGCACCAGGTGGTTTTATAAAATATTTTGCGAAACTTTTTGGGATGCGGCGAAATGGTTCGCTATAATTTGAAATAAATAAAAATAACAGAATTGTGGCAAGTATTTTAAGTGCAAAAAGCCACTCATATATTAAATTGACATTGATTGATACGTCAAAACTGAAATATTCATTTTTTTAATACTGCATGAAACTAGCTTGTGGATTATATTGCTATATATTTTATATGTAATATTTCTTCTTCTGATTTTAGAATTAGAATCCCAAAAAATTTTTTTTTTTTTCATTAATGTTTAATGGAGTGGACTAATAAAAATGGATAAAATAAAAATTAATTATAAAAAGTGGATATAATATAGGAGAAAACGGAATGTAAATATTTAAAAGTATTTGTATGATTATTTACTAAGGATGTTGTTTTTATTTTTATTCTACTTATTACCAAACCTTAATTTATTATATTCAAATTAAAAATTTCATAATAGTTGAATAAAGTAAACTATAACTAAAAAATACTAAATATTGTAAATCGAATTTTTGTTTCAATTTGGTTTGTATATCCACAAACCCCATTAAATTTGACCAACTATGCCGTATTTCAAAAGTATTATCCACGCCACACAGCCGTACAATGCTACTCTCCACACATTTGCTTTTAGTAATTTTTTTCTAATACCCAACTCAATATTTGATCTTAAACTGATGATCAATGAAATCCAGATGATCCAAATGATGAAAATATATGATCCAAATGGAGACCTCAGATTCCAGATCGGGTTTTTGTTAAAATCAATTTGCTTTTCTAGAAATGTCCAGAATAATTTTTAAAGAGGACATGTTACGTATTCCCTGTGCTTAGAAAAGTAAATTACATATTATCTAGTAATACGTTTTTTGTTTGCTGTTATTTTATATGGACATTCATGTACTTATACACCAAACATATTTTACATGTAAATTTAAAATATGACGTGTCTTGTACAATTTTTTTATTGTCCTCTGACTGAAATAAATATATAAAATAAATAAATATACGAAAGCTACGTTTTTTGAAATATTAATATTAAATTTATTTGATTTAATAACAAAGAATTTTAGGAATGCCTTATATAGAACAGCTTAATTCGGCATCAAATTTCTTGTACATCTTCTGTAGGCCTACGCGGCTGCATTTTTATGGCCCTTGTCCTCATCTTTTACCACTTCACGTGTTTTCATTATACCACGAATAACGCGATTACCGCATAGGAAGTATTTTGATTACTAAATGGAAATTATAATTCTCTTGCCTACCGCTGTTCACATAAAATGGGTTCCCAGGAAAATGGGGACAATTTAAGCTGTACAGAACTTTTTAAGAATTATTTGAACGCTGCTTTTCGCAGGCTTATATGGATAAATTAACGCTACTTTACGAGGACTTTATTTGTAGAGAACTAATTATTTTACTGCCGTTGTAATATAACGATTTATATACTACATAATGTGTATTTTTATATTTCCAAGGAAAATGCTTCTTTTAGCGGGTAATTTTAGTAATTTACACAAGAAGGCTAATGCTAGATACGAGAACGATCTTATTTATTTATTTTTATTTCTATTATTTTACTCTTAACAGTTATGTTATCAAACAAAATAGATTCGAATGGATATCTTATCTAGAAACTTAGTTTTAAATCATTTTCATTTTCTACTAAATATCTCGAAAATAGAAAACGGAACAAACCGAGGCATTTTTGTTGACATACTATTTCCCGCAGAACTTTTATTTCCTTTCCAATTTTTATTGTTCCCGAATCAATATTGCAAAATAGATGATACATATGCAGTATTACATGTTTTCGTCACACGTTTCAGTTATTGCGGATCCTTCAGGCGATAAATCGAGCGATTTTATTTACGCGAATCGTACTAAAGTACCAGGCGAAGAAGAGCGGTTTCAAACAGGACGTTGAGGAGAGATTGCCTTAAGGATATAGCTGTCTGAAAACATTATAGTGTTTTGTAAACAGACACAAAGTGTTGGTATTTAAGTAAATGTAATTGCATTTACATAGTCGCTTATGCGACGAATGTCTTCTTGAAAAAGAGAAATGGCAATCTATTCCATCTGCAATTTACTAAATGGTTACTTTCTTGCTGCGAGTGCTCAAATAATTAATAAAAAATGACTAGGGTACGAAGCGCAACATTTTATATTATAATATTTAATTGCCCTATAAAAATGTCTTTAATTAAATCATAAATTAAAAAAGCATTACGTGAACTCGGATGGTTTTTAACCTAATTAAAAGATCTAAGATTATTTTATAAATTTATAGTTAGCTATTTAATTGAAGACTTGTAATATGCTTCTTGGTCTAGATACTATCAGTCTGCTTTGTTTTCTACAATCAATTGCATAATTATAACTTCCTCTCCAAGAAATGGTCTTTTTTAGGCAAAAAAATATTCGTCCCGTCAAATTTTAGTATTGTTTTTTAAATTAAAATTTGATCTAACCTTCAACATCTTTTTATATTACTACACGTTAAGTACGTTTATCCAACGATAATTATTGAACAGCTATCAATAAGAAAAGTTTTAGAATATTATTGATTGGTCGCGAAATTAAATTTTCGATTTCGTAATTCTCTTCCCAACTGAAGGAGGTATATAGCTAATTCCCGGACTTGAATGCACGAAACTATTGATTCCATATTTCCATCATATACACGGTGAATTATTAACTAGATCCTAGCTGTGGCCATGAGTATTATTACGTGAATATTTTACAAATCTAATTCGCTAGTAACTTCAAATTAAATACCTAATTGCTACAGTAAGCTAGCAGTTAATCTGTATTAATAGTAATTAAACTATTTAATTCGTAATTCTGATTTCCATTAATTTGTTACATTAAATTAAACTATCAAATGAAGTTGAGAAACTTCTATTTGGGGAATAATTTCCCGAGTACATTTTATTTTAAATTTTATTAGTTTAAAATATTGTCACTATACGGTGTTAAATAATTGTATAGGACATAATGTTGACGATTATTGACATTTTTTCTCATGTGCTACTGAAGATGGGTGCATGGCCTTCGAAATGCGCTTCTAGGGATTAAATGCTTTGAATTAACCGTATTTAGATATTTTATTTATTTATGTTTAGAAAAATTTGATATATTTTAGTGCATCTGCAAAATTATGTAGAATATCACAAAAATACCGTAACATAAAGTATCGACTATTAAATATTTTATGTTACGGCATTTGGGTGGTATTCTGCACAATAATTCAACAACGTTTAGTAATAGTTTATTATATTTGCCACTTGTATACAATTTATGCTTTCTGTCCTTCCTCCTATTTTCCTTTTTTTTGATAATTGCATAACATCTATCTTTTCAACAATAAATACCAAAAGCTTTTCTCTTCCTTAAGTAGTGACAAATTAAAAATATAAAGTGCCGAATAAAAGTAAAGTATGACCATCGACGTATGCGCGTAATAAAAATAATTCGCGGGTAGCCAAATTAAAACAAAAAGATTGTCTTTCATTTGCGTTAATAATTGTTTTCTTTTATAATATTATATTTTAGATAATTTATTTAAATATGCAAGATTTCCAATCAGAAAATCAGCTACATTCTTCGAAGCTTTCTACGCTGAGTAATTTCAAATTTTATTTTTGTCCAAACTATGTAAAATAAAAGAATCAATATGTAGATTAACAAATTTATACATCGAATATTATTAATGTACTAATTATTAATATTCCAAGCATTCCATATATTATTCAGTTCAATCAGTGGCGGTTCCTTATGCAGGGCCGCGCGCCCCTCCTGAACATTGAGTGCATCACCGTCGATATGTAATTGTATTGCGATATTTTATCTCGGCATTATTTTTCCTAAAATATAAAGCTTGCGCCGCGATAACAATCAACACAATACGGTATGGCGTTCGTTGTGGTATTCGTTGCAAGTCATAGCAGCGACCGATGCTGTATCTATCTGTATCTATCGTTCGCGTGGTATAAATATATCGCTAATTTGGTGCCGCTGCGTGTTCAGCGCCACCCAGCCACACAGTACAGGGTAAATGCATATGCACTCATCTCACTCTATTGCAAGCAATATGTGAGAGCGACCGTATGCAGTATTTCTTCTGTTTCTTAGGTTCGCTCCTTGCTTCATCGTCTAATATGTGTCACACATTCCCAGCGGCTATCCATTGCCAGTACAAGTTAAATACATATATACAGTACATATGTAATGAGATGAGTGTATCATAGAGTGCAGGCGACCGATGTTGTATATCATCTATTCGATGTCGCGCTTCTTTAACGTCCTAGAGAAGTTCAGAGAAAACAGAGAGTGGTATATATATACAGAGAGTATATATATATATATGTATATAAATTGATATAGAATAGCCAGATTAGACAGTAGCATTTGTTCTGTGTATATACAATATGTATATATGTACGATTTTTCCACGTGTTTCTCCAAGAATATATTTAATAGAAATAATTTAATAAAAATGAATAGTGTTAGTTCTTTATTGAAAATAGCGTTTTGTAGACTTTCTCTTCTGGACAAAGTAAAAATTAAAGAATTAGGTAGGCCATTGTCTGATTTAAATTTATCGCAAACTTGTGCAAGGAGTGCTCAAAACCGGACATTTATGCGGCATTGTACAAGAGACATTTAAAAAAAAAATTATAACACAGATGAAGGACAGATTCTCATATCGTGGCCATCTACAAGCCGCTGAGTTATTTAACACGAAATCGATGCCAACATTTTCTAAACAATTTCCAGTGGACCTTTTGGAAAGCATGTGTCATGTATATCAATTTTTGAATAAAACCAGATTAAAAACAGAATTAGAAGTCATTTACTCGCGTCCGGATTTTTATCAAATAATTGGAGGCACAAATTTTCTTTCATTATTGCTACAAAATAATCTGAGTGCAACTTTCCCGGAAACTATAAAAATATCTAAAATTATTTTAACAACCCCGAAGACCACGGCTGAATCAGAGCGTTGTTTTTCAACAATTAAAAGAATCAAGACTTTTTTGCGAAATGCTATGGGTAATGATCGTTTAAACGCGTTGGCGATGATGTGTATTAATAAAAATGTGGTGCGAGATATTTACAATTTTAACGAAAAAGTTTTGGAAAAGTTTATATAAATGAAAGATAGAAGAGTGGAATTCACTTTCAAGAAATGATTGAATTTAATCATTTTGCATCCATTTTAGGTAAGATTTCTCACTATTATGTTATTTTTTAAGAAATGCGCCCCCCCAGATTGAAATGGTACGAGCCACCACTGAGTTCAATGTTATTATTTATCATTCATCATAACGGAAAATTTAATAAATGGTTGATTAAAAATTAAAAGCAGCCTGTGAATATTTACAACAATGATTTCGCTCATTTTCGATATATCAGTTCGTATTTTGTAGCTTTTCAATACATATGAAATTCTTTTTTAATATTATTTTTTATAATTAAAAACATCAATGATTATTATTTTCAACCCTAAAAGTAAATTTCGTAAAAGGACAGTATTTTAATCAAATTATCACCGTCAGATTGTCCAGTATCAATAATTGCGAAGACATCATCTACATATCTAACCCAAACACTGTAAGTTAGAGGTTCTATTATAACATATTAATTTATATAACATTATAACATTTATTATAACATTTAAATCGCTAGAAATGTCATTAAAACTAATTATATTTTAATAGATGATCCCATATAGTTTTTAATTTAATAGGAATTTATATTTGAATTTTGCAAAGTGTAATTTAATAGTTTCATTAAAATTTCACTATCCATTTGATAGCATATGTTTTTAGCTCTCATAAAATACGTTGCTAAAGTTACTTTCCTTGTGCAATAACACTTCGCAAGAATAGCAGTGCAATTTACTAAGCTTCATCTGGCTAAAAAACCTTTTTCCTGAAAGAAACCGATGGTACAGCGTACAATATATTTCAAGCTAATATTTTCATATAGTATATTTTTGGATCGCGTAAACGCGAACTTGTAAATATTTTAGTAACTAAAGTTCAAGAAATTTACTTTATAAAGAATAGCCTCTTGTGTAATATAATTAATATAGGCGTGATTCTGATTTTAATTCATGAAATTAGTATTCATTACTTAAATAATTAACAAATTAATCACGAACGAGGAACGAAACATTTAATTGATACTTTTATGCATGGATTCTATAAGAGCAATCATTTTAGAAATATATATTCAAGCTGTATTCGAAATCGATATTTTAGTTTGGTTTCTGTTGACTAAAACTTCTGTTCTGAAGACATAAAATAAATATTTTCTTTATTCAATTATATTGGTTTGATTTCAGATATTTTTAATATAAAGAAAACATAACATTTACACCACATCAAGCTTACTTCGTGCAGATATTCTGTTGTATAGAAGTGGGTGGCTGTTTGAGCAATATAATTTGGGGGTGGATTCTGATGGTTTTTGCTATTAGCTTTGGGGAAGGCTGCTATAGTCTATAATGGCCGTAACAGCAACACAACATACGCCTGCAGGATTATGTAAACAGCTGATGGGATATTTATTGCTGGAAACGCTTTCTAATGGCCTCAAGCCGCCTGTAAAATAGCCTCCGCTATAGAAAGAAGTGACATTAAGGCGAGCTTTAAAACTTGCGAGTAGATAGAGATGACGGAAAACTAATAGATAATTAATTAATCCAAAGGTAATAAATTTCGGGTTTTTTGATGAGGAAATAATCGATTTATGGAAGAATTGTACTAATTGTTAAAATTTTCATTAAAAAACACGTTTCTTTACACCTAGAATCGTGCAATGATTTAGTGGATGCCTTTTTAGAACAGGATGCCTTTTAAATTGACGTCAAATTGATATGTATTTTAAAATATAGGTATTTGGGTGATATTCTATAGTATGATGTGTATTTGATATATAATATATTTGATATTTAAAAACTGATCACTATGGTGTTAAATAATAGTATAGAATACCATCACCCAAATATGGTAACTAAAGTAGCTAGATGCGCATTTCGAAGGCTATGCGCCCAGCTTCAGTAGCACCAGATAAAAAAAAAATAAAAAAAAAAATAGTTCTTATTAAATAAATTAAATAGACAAGATGAAATTGGGTCTCAATCGAGTCCACCATCGAGTAAACACGCGTAAAAGAGATACTCCGCTAAAATGACCTATACATTTGGTAAATTCAACGTTGAATAACCGCGTTTTCGAACAAATTAGTTAACTAAAATGGTAGTTTGTGATTCCTTTAAGAACTTTACTATAACTGAATCGGAAAAGGGTGGAATGGGATTCTCAAAAGAACAAATATCAGAATTACAAATGCCCTTGCTAAGCCGCGACTCATAGCAGACATATCTGAAGCAGTGGCGGTGATAATTGCGACTAAAGTTGACAAAATAATTGAAGAAAAAATGTTAATATTCAATACGGACTGCGAAACTGAAATGGGAAATTTGAGACATGCTTTAAATGAAGACGTGTTGCAAAATGACCGCGTGGAGCAGTTCACTAGGTGGATAAATCTTAGATTTTTTGGCATAGAAGAAACACAAGGTGAAAATACTGAAGACGTAGTTCGGAAATGAATAAAAGATAAAATGATATACTAGAAATGGCGATGCAAAGGGTGCATAGAACCGAGGATGGTAAATTCCTATAAATATGGGGTCAGGAAGAAGAAACCGAAAATGTGTATGGTCAAATTCCTATAAACGCCTGTTGTCCATCGCCTTCCTCTTGCACGAAGCACTTATTTCTTGCACAATTAACTTTGTTTCCTCATGGGGTGATCGTGCAATAAAATGCAGGCTTCTGCATTCTGACTTTATGTACTTTTACCAACTAGGTCATCTGGGTCATTGTTAATTGGGTAACTGTCACGATCGTTAAATATATGGGAACCTATATCTATGTCTTCTTCTTCGATGTTTGATTTCAATTGGAAATATTTCTTTTGAATATCAGTAACGAGGGATTAAGGAGCTTATTTTCATGGAGACCGAACCTTATAGGAATTTACATGTACCTTTGTAGGAATTTCACCATCATTAACTCGACTACCTGAAAATTGTAGAAATATATATATACTCCATAGAACTGGTAAGGAGATGGCTGGGAAAAGGAGACCAATAATTGTCCAACTTAATAATTATAAATGGAAAGATATTGTATTAAAAAACGGAAATAAATTTAAAGGATCTCAAATCTCTGTGTCCGACGATCTGACAAAACTTAGGATTGTCGTATTGAGGCAAGCCAGATGATGGATTGACAAAAAAATGGTTAGAAGTATGGATGGTATAATTAGAGTACGTATGGAAAATGGAACAAAAAGAATATAATAATATAATAATAATATAATAATATAATAACTAAAACATCTAAGAAAGGTAACTGATTATTATTTTCGATTTCATAAGTAAATTTAATTTAAATGCGCATCTAGCTACCTAATGCCTTAAGCTACGGTATTTGGCCGATATTCTATATTATTATAATTGATTAAAGAGTCCGCAATCCTAAAGATTGGTTGGAAACAGCACGCCATGCCGATCTATCCTGAGCTAATCCCTTCATCTCCCTATAGCTATTCATCTCAACGTCTTCAACTATCTGACTCACATACTCCAATCTAGGCCTACCTACCCCTCTCTTTCCCTCCACTCTACCTTCTATGATCAATTGCATAATCCCCCCATGCCTAAGAATATGCCCTACTAATCTGTCTCTCCTACGCTGTAACACTCTCCAGATACTTCTCTTCTCCCCTACTAACTCTAGTACAGCTTCATTTGTTACTTTATCTTCCCAACCAATCCTCATCATCCTCCTATAACACCACATTTCGAATGCTTGTAATCTACGCTTCTCTTCCTTTCCCATAGTCCACGCCTCACACCCGTACAGTGCTACACTCCAAACATATACCTTTCAGTAATCTTTTTCTAATACCCAAGTCAATATTTGATCTTAAAATCTGTTCTTTTTCTACGAATGCCTTCCTACCCTGTGCTATCCTACACTTTATATCTACCTTGCTTCGATTATATTTTGTGATTCTACTGCCTAAATAACAAAAATCTGACACTTCTTCGATTCTATTATCTCCTATTGTGATCCTCATTTTTCTACTGCATTCCTTTTTTTCACACCTCATCACTTTAGTTTTACCTATATGTATTTTCATGTTAAAATCCCTAGTCAATACTGCCTGCATACCATTCAATACCCCCTTTCTAAATTCTTTTCGCTTTCTTCCAATATAGCTATATCGTCGGCGAATCTCAACATATATATTTTCTCTCCCTGTACATTCACACCTACACTATACTCTTCTTTTACTTTGTTTATTGCATCTTCTATATATAGATTAAATAATAACGGTGAAAGTGTACATCCCTGTTATTATATATAAATTTTTATTATAATTGATATATAAATTATTTCCATATCAAGAATTTTTAAATTATCTATATCGAAATCAAGGTTATGTTTTCCCGTACATTAGCACAAAAACTAAATATTTATACAATTGTAAATGAAATGAAATTAAGCCTGAATATACGTCGCTTGATCTGAAATACTTATTTAATTTGTCCGATGATACACGAACAATAATTTATAAGCTATTTTTCAAAATACACTTTTATAAGCACATGCAAAATAATAGACTATATCAATTATGCGATTAATCGCCGACATCTCTACTTGCGAATTTTATATTGCCTGCGAAAAGGAGCTATCGCGTAAATTGTATTATACTTTGCATGAACATTGTGTTATTATCAGCCTTGGAAAACTAACAAAGTTTGTGTATGGCCGAGCAGATGGTGAACTTATAAAACTGCTTACTTGAATTTCTGCATAGTCGATTAAAGCATAGACGTTTCTAAAAATTGTAACAAGAAATTATCACTTAACCCGATAAGTGATGGAAGACAAAATTGAATATTCCGCTTAATTTGCCATAGTATTAGAATTTCTATACTTTGTATAATGCCACAAATGATTATACATTCATTTATTATATTCTAAGATAATAGCAGCAAAACTTCCAAATTAGTTGAATAACATTATTTAAAAAATGACATCTTTTATAATAGCAACCAATATCTTCATATGGAAATGTTGCAGGTGCAATTATAATTTAATTGGGTGATTAATGCAGCAGATTACGCTTAGAAATATCTTCATCCTGCCACCTTCCCTTTCAGTATTATATTGTTTATAATGCTACACTTTGAATTTATGAAACTGCTGCTGCCAAGTTTCGAGACAATGGGAACATCTTACGCCGATGCTCTGTTGGAGGACTCTGAGGTGAAAGTCAACATCAGATCTTAAGGGGGCAGACGATGACAATATACGTTTACACTGTGCATGGTTATCAGAAATTTGGTAATAGATTTGAAAACGTAGGAACGTTGGTTCGATTAATGAGAAGAGTGCAACATTTTAGAATACATATTTGTTGCTGTAAATATAATATTGTTGTAAAGTTTGCCAATGCTATTATCAATATCTATAAGGAAGACTATGAAGTTATATCGTTTTACCTAAATGTTATAAATCTATTGGCTTAAATCTTCTCAGTCTGCGTCGATGGATTGAGTTTAGCAGGAGAGTTGCAAGTCGATTTGGATGTGCCTTTATCCTTGTGCTGTATTTAGCTGCATAGTTACTGATTTCTTACTTCACGCTAAGAATTCGAAGATAATTACGTATTTGTTCATTTGAGACAATCCTTGGAGCGTTTACTATGCCTCTTAGAATCTTGGACTGAAATCTTTCCAAGATCTCAATATTGGAGTTTGATGCTGAACCCCAAAGCTGAATGCCATATGTCCATATTGGCTTCAGTATATATTTGTAGATGAAGATTTTGTTATCTAGTGACAGTTTTGAATTTCTGCCTAGCAGCCAGTATATTTTATAAACTTTCAGATTCATTTGTGCTCTCTTTGTCCAAATGTGTTTCTTCCAGGTTAATCGGCGATATAGGTGCATACCAAGATATTTAACACATTCTACTTGGGGTATTGGTTTATTGTTTAATGTTACCTTTAATGTTACCTAAATTGTTTAACAGGTTTATTGTTTAGGGCATGTTTTATTTCGGAGCATGAACGTCACATGTGCCGATTTTGCATCTTTAGCTCGTATTCTCCACTTCTAAACCAGTGATGAATTTTGTTTAGATTTATTTGCAGATGTTCCGAGGCTACTCTAGGATTTGTATGAGAGGCTAAGACTGCCGTATCATCTGCAAAAGTTACCGTTGTAATTGTATTCATTGTAGGTAGATCAGCGGTATAAATAAGATAAAGAATTGGACCCAGGATGCTACCTTGCGGCACCCCGGATTTGAACGTAAGTAGGTCTGTATACTCTTCATCATTTTTGACTTGGAAATGTCGATCGCTTAAATATGTCTTCAGCATTAGGTGGTGGTTTAAGAACTGGACGCTGCAAAATCCCTACACTCTCATTTCCTATACTTTCGTGATTAAGCCCATTTGTAGCCTGGCATTATCGTTGCTCGCACCCAATATGTAGCATAACTATATGTAGGTATAAGGCGTCGTGGCGCCTTTCTTGTGAAGGGAAGGAATTACGATTGCAAGCCGATGGAGAGCGACAAAATATATAAAACTGACTAGAACAGGAAAGCCGTCCGGATAATATTCGATAGGGATTATACAGAGTGTTAGGTCATATATTTTTAACAGTTATGAGCTATGTTGTATACGTTTCATTTGACGCGGTGAAAGTTACAGACAAATCAAATTTATTACAAGAATAAATTTATCATATTAATGCAGACTGTATTAAAAAATGTATAATATTCATTTAATAAAAAAAAATTGAATGTAGATATTTCGAAAATATTTTTTAATTAAATCAAATCGATTTTAATATAAATATAAAAATATTAACATTCAAGATTCATTTTTAAATGCTTTTATAAGTTAATGAATTATTCATACATTTTTCTACAGAAAATGTCTTGAAAATTTTATTGAAAAATATGAACCGCTGCATGTATTTCTATTAAAATTAAGCAATAAATAATTTCTAAGACAAAAGCACAAGAATTTATTGTTTTATCGCATCAATATTTCTTATTAAGAAGTATTTTGATATAATAAAACATTGAGGAAAAACAGCTCGAGGATGCTCTTGCGATTTTTGCGATATTCCTTCAAAAATTTTATATTTATTATATAAATAGCTGATTGCAATAATCATTTATTCAAAACTATAGTATCGGTCTTCCATAACTCAACCGACTTTTCGTTTCATGATGGCTCTTTGATTTGATCGCATTAGTTCAATTTTGTTGCTCTTTTAAAATACAGTTTTATATTTCAATTTAGCGACATATCCATTCAAATCGAGTCGCATTCATAAATTAGATATAACCATAATTCAATTAGCTACATATATTATATATAAGTTGCATTATTTTTCTCCATTACCAGAAAAGTTATTTAGCTTTTTATCAATTATTGCAATTTCGCCCAACAAACGGTCAAAATAAAACGAATTTCATTGGCTGCTCTAATACGAGCGGTATTGAAAATAAGTCATATATTTTCCAGTATATTTTAAATTAAATTAAAAAAATATATTTTTAAATGAGAGTGTGCTGTATATAACACCGAGGGCGCGTAATCCCACCATTCCTTCATCCCCAATGCGAGGGTATAAGCGTCATCGGTGTCAGTACTTCTTCTTCCCAGACAATATTTACGACAGTAATAAATACCGTAATACACTAAATTAACTCGTTCAAAACAGTACGAACAATTAAGCCGAGTATGCGTATGATACAAATTGCTAAAAATTTAGAGCAAAAAGTCTTATGCCGAATAAGTTATCAAAATATTATCTCCAAGTACGAATTCATATAACTTAATTAAGGATACTATAGTATAATTATGTTCCATTGGCAGTAAGTGTTGGTAAATTATCAAAATATTAAAAGTAATCACTGGCCGAGGACTCGAAAAATTGAACTTATTAAATTTCTTAATGATTTTTGTATCGTTGCTCAATTCAACTGAGTAATCATTATTTTAGAATTATATATCGTTACTAATAATATCGTAGAATATCAGTAGAATGAGGGTTGATAAATGTAGTTAAAAAATAAACTAATAATTCGTTCTTCGATAAATATTATCCTTTTTAAATGTTGACGATTTTCTATCGATTTACCTATTCTCACAAATTTTTGCGATTGTAATAAATAAAATTGAGCATCTATTAATGTTTAGTTTAGTTAAATCTAGATATAAACTATAAAAAACTATCTATTTTTCAATTGAAAGAAAAACAAATTGGTTTTGGAATTGCCTAGTTAAATATTACGTATAATATAAATAAAAGTTTACAAGTATTTTAATTATCCCCAAAGATCTACAAAACTCAAATGATTAGTTAGTTAAAGAGTCCGCAATCCTAAAGATTGGTTGGAAACAGCACGCCATGCCGATCTATCCTGAGCTAATCCCTTCATCTCCCTATAGCTATTCATCTCAACGTCTTCAACTATCTGACTCACATACTTCAATTTAGGCCTACCTACCCCTCTCTTTCCCTCCACTCTACCTTCTATGATCAATTGCATAATCCCCCCATGCCTAAGAATATGCCATACTAATCTGTCTCTCCTACGCTGTAACACTCTCCAAATACTTCTCTTCTCCCCTACTAACTCTAGTACATCTTCATTTGTTACTTTATCTTCCCAACCAATCCTCATCATCCTCCTATAACACCACATTTCGAATGCTTGTAATCTACGCTTCTCTTCCTTTCCTATAGTCCACGCCTCACACCCGTACAGTGCTATACTCCAAACATATACCTTCAGTAATCTTTTTCTAATACCCAAGTCAATATTTGATCTTAAAATCTGTTCCTTTTCTACGAATGCCTTCCTACCCTGTGCTATCCTACACTTTATATCTACCTTGCTTCGATTATCTTTTGTGATTCTACTGCCTAAATAACAAAAATCTGACACTTCTTCGATTCTATTATCTCCTATTGTGATCCTCATTTTTCTACTGCATTCCTTTTTGTCACACCTCATCACTTTAGTTTTACCTATATTTATTTTCATGTTAAAATCCCTAGTCAATACTGCCTGCATACCATTCAATACCCTTTCTAAATTCTTTTCGCTTTCTTCCAATATAGCTATATCGTCGGCGAATCTCAACATATATATTTTCTCTCCCTGTACATTCACACCTACACTATACTCTTCTTTTACTTTGTTTATTGCATCTTCTATATATAGATTAAATAATAACGGTGAAAGTGTACATCCCTGCCGAACTCCCTTCCCTATTTTTGCTACCTCTTCTTCCCCCTCAATTCTAACTAAGGCAGTTTGGTGTTTATATAAATTAAAAATTATTCTCCTATCCTTATAATCTATACCCGTTTCTTTTAAAATTCTAAACATTATGTCCCAATCTACATTATCAAATGCCATTTCTAAGTCTACAAAAGCTATGCAAGTTACCTTTCCTACCCTCATTCTTTTTTCTACTACTGTTCTTAGTGCTAAAATCGCTAAAATCTAATCAAATGATTAGACCTTCAAATTGTTTTTTTTTTAAATATATTTCGGACTTAAGCAGTTTTTATTATGATGTGAGGATTATTACAAGGATCCGTATAAATTATATTACGACGCACAAAAGCAGGTAAAATTAAATTATGTAATAACGAGTAATATTGTAGTAATTAATTATTTTAGTATGTAGTGAGATTATGCAAGAATAAATAAAGAAAAAATAATAATAAATTGTTTCTTAGTAGTATTGTTGGTATTAATTGAGAAAATAATATTATTTCAATGAACATTTTGCCCTAGAATTTTTATTTTAAGTAAAACAATAAAAAAATATACATTTTCTCAAGATTGCTTACTTGGCGATACAATGTCGCTTAGATGTTTGAGTTTGAAATAAATAATTAGCAAATAAGTAAATAATACACCCGCATATAACTTTTTCTTTCACAGTAATTTCTGTACGAAATTTTGAATCGGATTCATTACATAAAACGCACATCCCTTTTTTAGTTTCCTGCATGATTTTTTTTACTCTTTGAAACGCATACATATTGCAATTACTATAGACAATTTGAGCTCTCCCATACAATAGTTAGTATATTTTGCCAACGGATCATCCTTTCCTGTGTAAACATATACTCAAAGTACACCCTTTTTGGTTCATTAGAGAGGATGATACATGTCTTTCAAACGTACTCAAAACATAAAAGTCTCGTTATGAATGTGGTACAATCATTCTTTACTAAGAACAGATTTGTACCAGCCCATTCGGGTAAATTATTGAAATTTAACGATTTGGCTCGATTTATATTTTGCAAACATTGCTACAATTTATAGGAAAATTCTGTTTTTTCGGCGCTTTATAATTTAGATTTTTTTTTCAGTTTTAACATTTTAGATAATTGTTCGTTCAAATATTTATGTAACTTTGTTGGACTATTGGGCTGTAATAAGCAATCAATATTATTTGATGTTTGTATGAACATATTTTTTAGCGTTTTAACTTTCACAGAAATATTGATTTTTGATTATTCGTTTTTAACGCTATTTTAAAGTAATATATTTCTTCTGTTTATCTACTTGAGAGTTATGGATATTTATTTTGACGATATTTATTCCATCAAAAATTTGTACATACATAGATTTCGTTAAATATTATCTAAAGTTTAACTTTAACTTTAATAGTGATTATTAATTTCCTTTTATCAACATCCACGGTGAGAAAAGTTCTTAAAATATGAGATTAAAACTTTGCATTTTCAAACATTCATTTGAGTCGAAATTTATTTAAAGAGTTCGTTTATTAACTACAACAGTTGACTAATCACAATACAAAATTTTAACTTCGTACGTATGTCGGTAAAGTTGAAAAAACGTCTGGATATAAATAAATTGATGCCTTAATACGGATATATTCCTGGACTTATAAATAATTACACTAAGCATAGAAATATTATACCTGATGTGTAAACTAAGCAGTGGCGGTTCCTTATGCAGGCTGCAGGGCCGCGCGCCCCTCCTGAACATTGAGCGCATCACCGTAGATATATAATTGTATTGCGATATTTTATCTCGGCATTATTTTTCCTAAAAGATAAAGCTTGCGCCGCGAACATAAGACTCAACACGTTGTGGCGTTCGTTGTGGTATCCGTTGCAAGTGGTAGAGTCAAAGCAGCGACCGATGCAGTATATCATCTGTATCTATCATTCGCGTGGTGTAATACCTATATCGCTAATATGGTGCCGACATTACAGCGCCAAGCCAGGCCACCCAATACGAGTTAAATGCATATGCACTCATCTCACTCTATTGCAAGCAATAGGTGAGAGCGACCGTATGCCGTACATCTTCTGTTTCTTCGGTTCGCTCCTTGCTTCACCGTCTAATATATGTCACAGATTCCAGCGGCTATCCAAGGCCAGTACAAGTTAAATGCATATGCAATGAGATGAGTGTATCATAGAGTGCAGGCGACCGATGTAGTATATCATCTATTCGATGTCGCGCTTCTTTAACGTCCAAAGAGAGAAGTTCAGAGAGAACAAAGAGTGGTATATATATACAGAGTATATATATATATATTGATATAGAATAGGCCAGATAAGACAGTAGCATTTGTTCTGTAGTTACGTATGTACGATTTTGCCACGTGTTTCTCCAAAAATATATTTAATAGAAATAATATAATAAAAATGAATAGTGTTAGTTCTTTATTGAAAATAGAGTTTTGTAGACTTTCTCTTGTGGACAAAGTAAAAATTAAAGAATTAGGTAGGCCATTGCCTGATATAAATTTATCGCAAACTTGTGCAAGGTGTGCACAAAACCGGACATTTACGCGGTGTTTTTCAAGAGACATTTACAAAAAAAATACATGGATATGTGGTTGTGAAGTTTCCAACTAATTGTACTGCTTTCCATGTATATTAAATTACAAGCCTGCAGCAACTGGAATGGATCGGAATTGGGCCAGAATAGGTATGAAAGATTTGCATCACCTTCCTGATAAAATAAGAAAGTATGAATCATCTCGAGTCCATATCAGTTCATGCGCACAGTTGGCTTTACTTGGCAAAGTAAACATCATGACTCAGCTTAGTTCTGCATATCGCAAACATGTAATAGAATGTAACGAACAAGTGAGGAACAATAACTATATTTTAAAACGCATTATTTGTTGCGTGAAATTTTGCAGTGGTTTTGCAGTGGAATTCGCTCTCAGAGGTCACCGCGAGAATGAAGAATCGGGAAATTGTGAAATATTTGGAGAATTGGTCGATTTTTCTGCAGAATTTGATTTTACATTGCGAGAACATCTGCAAGACGCTACGGTTTTCAAGGGGACCTCTAAAACAATACAAAATGATATTTTAGATAGTATGCTTGCGGTATGCAAACAGGAAATTTGTATTCAAATAAAAAAATCCGATTTTTTGGCTATTCAGTGTTACGATACTACGGATATTACGAATGGTGCCAAACGGTATTAATATTTAGATATATTTTTGATGGAATTATTTGTGAGAATTTTTGGAGCTTAATCAGGACGATAATTCATATTACGAGTCGTAATAAAATCATATTAAAAACAGAACTAGAAGTCATTTACTTGCGTCCGGATTGTTATTAAATAATTGCAGCCACAAATTTTCTTTCATTATTGCTACAAAATAATCTCAGTGAAACTTTCCCGGAAACTATAAAAATATTTTGAATTATTTTAACAACCCCGATGACCACAGCTGAATAAGAGTGTTGTTTTTCAACACTTAAAAGAATCTAGACTTTTTTGCGAAATGCTATGGGCAATGATCGTTCAAACGCGTTGGCGATGATGTGTATTAATAAAAATGTGGTGCAAGATATTTACAATTTGAACGAAAAAGTTGTGGAAAAGTTTATATCAATGAAAGATAGAAGAGTGGAATTCACTTTCAAGAAATGATTGAATTTAATCATTTCGCATCCATTTTAGGAAAGATTTCTCACTATTATGTTATTTTTTAAGAAATGCGCCCCCCTCCTGATTGAAATATCACAAGCCGCCACTGAAACTAAGAGGTTTATGATGGTATGTCAAGGTAGGGTTTCAGGCACACAACACACACACAAAAAGGAGGTAGTCTTCCTAGCGTACAAAGGGAACAAACTGCATTTCGGTACACATCAGCGTATGTTGACAGCGGGTAAAGCGCAGAGCCGAAGAGACACGGAAACGGGAAAACCGTTCCGGCTCATTATATTCTCATTCGCGCTCACTAATTATACTTATACTTATACCTGGATGGGAAAAGAGGCGTGGAGCGACAAACGCGCGTCTAACTGTATAAATTTTCCTCGAAAACCTATTAAATGCACACATATACACATACTGATCTAAGCTGGTGAAGTTTAATAACTGAAAACTGAGCTGATATAGTAAAGAGAGAGCATTTTGATGAGAAATTGTTCAAAAGTACAAACTATTGCTTAAAGATTCCCAATGCAGTCGCTATAGACCTCTTGAGAGGTCTATAGACCTCTTGACCGAATTTTGAAAGGTTGAATCAACTACAAGTTGATGGAACTCAAGAGATCGATTGAGGGTCGATACACAAGTCGGATATTTATTATACTGTCTTTAGAAACAGTTTGAAGCTTTTATAACTATAATTAGCGAAGCCAAGGAAATATTCATTTCGTTGAATTTTTATAATTCAGTTGATATTTTATCTAAAATCTTATGGAAAATAATATACAAATTGTAATTAGTTAATTGAAATGTTTTGTTTAAGTTCATAAATGAAAGGATTATATTCCAATAAACGAAGATTGTGGACCCTTGCATTAGTGACATAAACTATGAATGACGTTGATATGAATGACATTGTAAGTAATGAAAAGTAAAGAAAAATTTGTATATAAATAATAGATAAATAGAGGGTTTAATATGCAAAAACATATCCTTATATTTGTTTGATCATCCTCTTCAATTGGCGTAACTAAAGTTTTTGCCAGCTGGGGTTATCCCCCAATTTACCGTTCTTTTCAATAAACAAAACTCGAAACAATACTATCAATATCAATGACAATATATACATAGACGTTGCAAGTCCATATACGAACACGAATGAACTTAAGAAGTTGATTTTCATGTGGCGACATCTGTCGATATCTTTCCCACGAGAACTTGGTGAAGATAACTGAAGAGTGCGCTAGTATATTGACCAAATACACGGGAACGAAATTTTGACAATTTTCCACTTAGTGTGGCGCCATTGTCTCCCCATAAGCAATATGTTAATTGAATTCAATACGCGCGTTGCGTCCCCAAATCGACTTAAAGCAAACATTCGATTACTGTGCGCGGGAAAATACGATATGGCCACGGTCAGCTGTTCGACATCAGCAACATCAAAACAATGAATAAAATGTGTTAAACAATCAACAACCCGGGAGAAATGTATCGAATTGATAAAATTCGGTATAATTAAAACACAATCGGCTTGTAAAGTATGCACCAGTAAGGTAACGAATATGGAAATATTTACTATAAGTATTTCGATATTTCGTCGATTTTGGTCAAAGTTGAACAAGTGCCCAAAATAATGCAAAATGACTATAAATCGTCTTAAGATAATATTTTAATACCACGTTTTAAATTTTCAGTTAAATATTTCGCAGCAAAACTGCATGGATATAATACTAGTACCACAGTCAGTGTTAATTTTAAATATTCATAAACAGTATCACAAGGATAGAAATAATCTGCAGTACTGTGCTTTCCTTCAGTTTCATATATTACCTGTCTTTTTATAACGTATTATTACGCTTTAGAGCTGCATTTTTACGTTTGTAACAATCTTAATCGAAGCGCTAAATCTGAAATGCGTTTTATGGTCTCGTTTGTGTTGTATGGTTAGCGTGTGTGGTAAAATGTATAAACCTTTTCATTATAAAGAATTCTTCAGACAAACATTTTTTTTTAAAACAGTTTCTTGAGTATCATAAATAGTATGCATTAACAAGAGGAACATGAATATGTACATAAAGAAACAAATAATTATTTCCCAAATACCGTAACTTATAGCATTAAGTAGCTAGATGTACATTTCGATGACTATGCCCCCATCTTCAGTAGCACAAGGTAAAAACTAAATAAAATACCTCTGATATTCTATACTATTATTTAACACCGCTGTGATCATTTTTTAAAATAATTTAAAGAAATATTCAAGATGCAATTGATTTTATATGAAAAATTATTGCTATATATAGCAGTGGAAATAAATAATCATACGTGCAGTGTTGGTCGTGCAAACTTGGGATTTGTATTATACTCAGAGCGACAATTAAACTAAAATAGTGCTAAATCACAATGATAATAAAATTACTTAAGATTAGTTTCACAAAAATTATATAATGGACGAAGAAAAATGATTACCATCAAAATCATTTGCCGATTTTTTTATAGCATGTGACAATTTGTATTTTAATAATCAGTGTTAAAATTTTAACATTAGTTTCACAAAAATTATATGATGGACGAAAAAAAAAAATTATTACCATAAAAATCATTTGGCAATTTTTTTTATAGCATGTGATAATTTGTATTTTAATAATCAATGTTCAAATTTTAACATTAGTGTAACAAAAATTATATAATAATAGACGAAGAAAAATGATTATTACCATCAAAATCATTTGGCAATTTTTTTTATAGCATGTGACAATTTGTATTTTAACAATCATTGTTAAAATTTTAACATTAGTTTCACAAAAATTATATAATAGACGAAGAAAAATGATTATTACCATCAAAATCATTTGGCAATTTTTTTATAGCATGTGATAATTTGTATTTTAATAATCAATGTTCAAATTTTAACATTAGTGTAACAAAAATTATATAATAATAGACGAAGAAAAATGATTATTACCATCAAAATCATTTGGCAATTTTTTTTATAGCATGTGACAATTTGTATTTTAATAATCAATGTTCAAATTTTAACATTAGTTTAACAAAAATTATATAATAGACGAAGAAAAATGATTATTACCATCAAAATCATTTGGCAATTTTTTTTATAGCATGTGTCAATTTGTATTTTAACAATCATTGTTAAAATTTTAACATTAGTTTCACAAAAATTACATAATGGACGAAGAAAAATGATTATTACCATCAAAATCATATGGCAATTTTTTTTATAGCATGTGACAATTTGTATTTTAATAATCAATGTTAAAATTTTAACATTAGTTTACCAAAAATTATATAATAGACGAAGAAAAATGATTATTACCATCAAAATCATTTGGCAATTTTTTTTATAGCATGTGACAATTTGGATTTTATAATCAGAGAACAATACTTGGTCTAATATAAATTATGTCACGAAAATTTGCTTATTGCGCGCAAAAATTCCTTTCGATTGTCGCAGAAAAAAGGTTTTAGATACATTTGCTGATACGCGTTGAAAGAAAAGGTTCATATGTGTACTTCACCATCAGTAATTATTGCTATCTACTTGTACAAAGGGAATCCGCAATAAACACCGAACACAACTGGACCAAAAAAAAATTTCCACTCACGCTATAATTCTTCCGGTCGATCAATTTGTACAGACATTAACATGAACGCAGAGCGGTCAATTAATCTAAATATACTGCATTTAGTTACATTAAAAAATAGACATACAATTTGTTCGGTTGAAAATAAATTAATGATTAACGATCAATGGTAAATAATTTGTCTGAGAGTTGCATTTTTTTTAATAGACCATTATAATGAATTAGTTAAGTTATTTATTTGCGCAATTGTCTATAATTCCCTTTTAAATTTTATTTATTTTATTTATTTTAAAGAGTTATTAAATTTTAAGGATTATGTAAGTTTGGGGATATTATTATAATTCCGTGTAAAAAAAGAGAGCAACAAAACAATTATTTAAAAAAAAATGACACAGATGAAATCAAGAACAATTCAATATTCAATAAAATTTAATTGGAAAATATAATTTGCAAATTCTGACTTTCTTGTATATTGTTTGCAAATCTGAGAAACTAAATAATCAAAAAAACAGAACCTAAATTTATTCCTAATTATAATTATTCGGCAACACTTAAAATTGTTTAAAATAAAAATGATGTGTACTCGTTGATCAATATGTATTTTGTTTTTATTCTATTTGCTAGATATTAAAAAAAAAAATTTATACAATGTAATAATTCTACAAAATTTCGAAGAAAAAATTTGTATTACGTTTCACTTGCATAAAAAAATTGAGTAGTTTGGAAACGAATATCTTCGGCTATATGAAAAATCTGTGACTAAATAATTATACAATATAAGGGTTCCGCTAACTTTTTATATATTTCGTTAAAAAATAAATTAGTAATTCACGTTTAAAGATAGTAGAGAATTTAACTGTGAAATGGAAAATCCTATATAGTTAGAAATAATAGAAAAAACGTCTTTACTTGCCTGATATCTACAGTATTAATAATTAAATTAGTTCCCAATTAAATTAAATTTTTGAAAATAGTTTATAGTTTTCCGTAGCACTATCTCAAGAGGTGCTGCATTAGTTAGTTAAAGAGTCCGCAATCCTAAAGATTGGTTGGAAACAGCACGCCATGCCGATCTATCCTGAGCTAATCCCTTCATCTCCCTATAGCTATTCATCTCAACGTCTTCAACTATCTGACTCACATACTCCAATCTAGGCCTACCTACCCCTCTCTTTCCCTCCACTCTACCTTCTATGATCAATTGCATAATCCCCCATGTCTAAGGATATGCCCTACTAATCTGTCTCTCCTACGCTGTAACACTCTCCAGATACTTCTCTTCTCCCCTACTAACTCTAGTACAGCTTCATTTGTTACTTTATCTTCCCAACCAATCCTCATCATCCTCCTATAACACCACATTTCAAGTGCTTCTAATCTACGCTTCTCTTCCTTTCCTATAGTCCACGCCTCACACCCGTACAGTGCTACACTCCAAACATATACCTTCAGTAATCTTTTTCTAATACCCAAGTCAATATTTGATCTTAAAATCTGTTCTTTTTCTACGAATGCCTTCCTACCCTGTGCTATCCTACACTTTATATCTACCTTGCTTCGATTATCTTTTGTGATTCTACTGCCTAAATAACAAAAATCTGACACTTCTTCGATTCTATAATCTCCTATTGAGATCCTCATTTTTCTACTGCATTCCTTTTTGTCACACCTCATCACTTTAGTTTTACCTATATTTATTTTCATGTTAAAATCCCTAGTCAATACTGCCTGCATACCATTCAATACCCTTTCTAAATTCTTTTCGCTTTCTTCCAATATAGCTATATCGTCGGCGAATCTCAGCATATATATTTTCTCTCCCTGTACATTCACACCTACACTATACTCTTCTTTTACTTTGTTTATTGCATCTTCTATATATAGATTAAATAATAACGGTGAGAGTGTACATCCCTGCCGAACTCCCTTCCTTATTTTTGCTACCTCTTCTTCCCCCTCAATTCTAACTAAGGCAGTTTGGTGTTTATATAAATTAAAAATTATTCTCCTATCCTTATAATCTATACCCGTTTCTTTTAAAATTCTAAACATTATGTCCCAATCTACATTATCAAATGCCTTTTCTAAGTCTACAAAAGCTATGCAAGTTACCTTTCCTACCCTCTTTCTTTTTTCTACTACCGTTCTTAGTGCTAGAATCGCCTCTCTCGTCCCTCTGTTTTTCTAAAACCAAACTGATCTTCTCCTAGCCTTTCCTCTACTTTATTTTCTAATCTCCTATAAATAATCTTTAACAATATCTTCGATGCATGTGATAGTAGGCTAATGGTCCTATAGTTCTCACACAAATTAGCTCCTATTTTCTTCGGCATTGTTACTATTCTACTACGCTGAAAATCCTGTGGTACTTCTCCCTTCTCATATATTTTACAAACTAACCTGTATAATCGCTCCTGCATTTTTTCCCCTGCGTGTTTTATTAATTCGGCTGGTATCATATCAATCCCCGCTGCTTTGTTATTCCGTAAATCATTTAATGCTCTATGAAACTCTGACCTAAGTATGCTAGGACCTAAGTCATCCTCATCTATCTGTTCCACATTTTCTAGCTCCTCCATGTCCTGCCTACCTTTATATAAATCTTCAAGATACTCCTTCCATCTTCTAGCTTTTTCCTTATTTTCTGTGAGTTCCTTACCCTGCTTATCACATATAATGTTACCCTTTGGTTTTACTTTAGAAAAATGTGACTTAATTTTCCTGTAGCCCAAATCTACTTTACCTCTTCTCATATCCTCCTCAATATCCTCACAGTTTCCTTTTATCCACTCTTCTTTCGCTAGCTTGCATTTCCTATTAATTAAGTTCCTTAGTTCCTTATATTTTTTCTGTCCTGCTTCTGTGTTTCCTATTTTAATTTTCCTTCTTGCTTCTATCATTTCCACTATTTCTTCCGTGATCCATTCCCTCCTACCTGTCCTTTTCTTTGTGCCTAATACTTCATTTGCTGCTGTAGTTAACCCATTTCTGATTTCCCTCCATTCGCAATCTATGTCGCTCCTTGATGTTATTTTATGCTGCATTAGAAAATAATAATATAAAAAAATATTATGTGTAGAAATTGGCGAATTCAACTTACGGAAATCCTGCTCTTTTTCGCTCAAAATCCTTTTTTAATCGTGCGTTAAATCTGAGTTCCTTAAAGCATATTTTCTATCGTGATATTGAGGTCATAAATTGATCGTTGATTATATTAATTTTTTAAATATATATTAGATTTAATCAATTAGGTCACTATCAAATTATATTCGTAGATTATTGTAATTATTTTTTAATGAAATACAGTTATATCTAATCCGAAATGTCTAAAATTGTTACGTAATGGAATCCACAATGTTATTAGAATACTAACTACATATTAAATAATAAATCATCAACTGGTGGTTTAATTAAACTGTACAAATGTCTTTAAAGTTGATTATATCTCAATTCAAGCTACGCCCAAATGTTTATCGCATCGTTACTGACTCTAAATTAGCGATGGCAAAGTGTAGGTCACTTTGAGGACCTAGTTCGTAGTTCATTTCAATGTACCGTTCACGAACTATAGGTCATGAACTACTACATCTTTTAAAAATGAACTAGTTCACGACCTATGCACATACTGAAAATAATCTCTTTTTTTCTCAATATAAAAATATTAAATGTTAAAAAATAAATAAATTGAAATATTACAATACTTTTTTTGAATTAGGAATGAGGAAGAAAAGGCAACAATGTTTATAATTTATGCAAAACATATATATAAAGAAATATAATCTTCTCTAGGTACTCACGATTATTTATATGAATTTCTAAAATACTTATTGGTAGTTACTTATGAAAATGTTTACTACTTTACTAACACTTGAAAATTAAATGTACAAACTATAATAAAATGAACTAGATAGAATCGTTTTGTTTGGCGTTATAATTTATATTTTCTATTCCGCATCTTGTCTGTTCAAACTTCAAAGCTTTGATTTGATATTAAGTGATTGCATTGCACTCAGTATGAAATAGAAGAACTATAAGATTTAGATGTTTATTTTTGCATTATTGAAGAAATTTGCTATGGCATGACATATTTAAGAACATATTTAATCTTATCATATTAGTTATATTATTCCAAATGAAATCTGATACCAACATATAAATTGTGACTCAGCTCGGCAATGCTGCTGTTGCAATATCGCATCGAGTTTCCTATTTCGTTCCGTTCACCAACACACTTTATCACTAAATAAATATTAGTACTGTATTAGTTAGTTAAACAGTCCGCAATCCTAAAGATTGGTTGGAAACAGCACGCCATGCCGATCTATCCTGAGCTAATCCCTTCATCTCTCTATAGCTATTCATCTCAACGTCTTCAGCTATCTGACTCACATACTCCAATCTAGGCCTACCTACCCCTCTCTTTCCCTCCACTCTACCTTCTATGATCAATTGCATAATCCCCCCATGCCCAAGAATATGCCCTACTAATCTGTCTCTCCTACGCTGTAACACTCTCCAGATACTTCTCTTCTCCCCTACTAACTCTAGTACAGCTTCATTTGTTACTTTATCTTCCCAACCAATCCTCATCATCCTCCTATAACACCACATTTCTAATGCTTGTAATCTACGCTTCTCTTCCTTTCCTATAGTCCACGCCTCACACCCGTACAGTGCTACACTCCAAACATATACCTTCAGTAATCTTTTTCTAATACCCAAGTCAATATTTGATCTTAAAATCTGTTCTTTTTCTACGAATGCCTTCCTACCCTGTGCTATCCTACACTTTATATCTACTTTGCTTCGATTATCTTTTGTGATTCTACTGCCTAAATAACAAAAATCTGACACTTCTTCGATTCTATTATCTCCTATTGAGATCTTCATTTTTCTACTGCATTCCTTTTTGTCACACCTCATCACTTTAGTTTTACCTATATTTATTTTCATGTTAAAATCCCTAGTCAATACTGCCTGCATACCATTCAATACCCTTTCTAAATTCTTTTCGCTTTCTTCTAATATAGCTATATCGTCGGCGAATCTCAACATATATATTTTCTCTCCCTGTACATTCACACCTACACTATACTCTTCTTTTACTTTGTTTATTGCATCTTCTATATATAGATTAAATAATAACGGTGAGAGTGTACATCCCTGCCGAACTCCCTTCCCTATTTTTGCTACCTCTTCTTCCCCCTCAATTCTAACTAAGGCAGTTTGGTGTTTATATAAATTAAAAATTATTCTCCTATCCTTATAATCTATACCCGTTTCTTTTAAAATTCTAAACATTATGTCCCAATCTACATTATCAAATGCCTTTTCTAAATCTACAAAAGCTATGCAAGTTACCTTTCCTACCCTATTTCTTTTTTCTACTACCGTTCTTAGTGCTAGAATCGCCTCTCGCGTCCCTCTGTTTTTCCTAAACCCAAACTGATCTTCTCCTAGCCTTTCCTCTACTTTATTTTCTAATCTCCTATAAATAATCTTTAACAACATCTTCGATGCATGTGATAGTAGGCTAATGGTCCTATAGTTCTCACACAATTTAGCTCCTATTTTCTTCGGCATTGTTACTATTCTACTACGCTGAAAATCCTGTGGTACTTCTCCCTTCTCATATATTTTACAAACTAACCTGTATAATCGCTCCTGCATTTTTTCCCCTGCGTGTTTTATTAATTCGGCTGGTATCATATCAATCCCCTCTGCTTTGTTATTCCGTAAATCATTTAATGCTCTATGAAACTCTGACCTAAGTATGCTAGGACCTAAGTCATCCTCATCTATCTGTTCCACATTTTCTAGCTCCTCCATGTCCTGCCTACCTTTATATAAATCTTCAAGATACTCCTTCCATCTTCTAGCTTTTTCCTTATTTTCTGTGAGTTCCTTACCCTGCTTATCACATATAATGTTACCCTTTGGTTTTACTTTAGAAAAATGTGACTTAATTTTCCTGTAGCCCAAATCTACTTTACCTCTTCTCATATCCTCCTCAATATCCTCACAGTTTCCTTTTATCCACTCTTCTTTCGCTAGCTTGCATTTCCTATTAATTAAGTTCCTTAGTTCCTTATATTTTTTCTGTCCTGCTTCTGTGTTTCCTATTTTAATTTTCCTTCTTGCTTCTATCATTTCAACTATTTCTTCCGTGATCCATTCCCTCCTACCTGCCCTTTTCTTTGTGCCTAATACTTCATTTGCTGCTGTAGTTAGCCCATTTCTGATTTCCCTCCATTCGCAATCTATGTCGTTCCTGGATGTTCCATTAGCCATGATTTCTACTTTCTGCTTGTACTTTTCACATACATCAGCTAATTTTAACCTATCGACATCTACTCTGACCTGTTTGGACTTCTGTAATTTCTTGAATTTGACCTCTGAGTCCAGGACTACTAAATTATGGTCACTATCAATATCTGCTCCAGGGTAACTCTTACAATTCTTAATCTGGTTCCTAAACCTCTCTTTAACCAGTATGTAATCTATCTGATACCTCCCTATATCTCCTGGCATTTTCCACGTATATATCCTGCGCTTGTGATTCTGAAAAAGCGTGTTTGCTACCACTAGCTTATTCCTAATACAAAACTCTACCAATCTATCCCCTCTATCATTACGTGTTCCTATTCCATATTCTCCTACTATTGGAACTTCCTTTCCCTTACCTACTACGGCATTCCAATCTCCGATTACAATTAGATTATCCTGTCCTTTAACGTTTGCTAAGCTAGATTCAATCTCCTCATAAATGGATTCTACCTCCTCATCATCGTGACTTGAAGTTGGCATATATACTTGCACTATAACTGTGTCCGTTGGCTTCGTGTCTAATCTAATAGTTATAATTCTATCACTAACTTGGCAATAACTCTTTACTCTACATCCCATTATATATTATTATATTATTACATTACTATAGTATACATTACTGTATATGTAATGTATACTATACTGCAAATATATATATAGTATAAGTACATCAATACGTACACCGTGCACCAGTTCACGAACTAGGTCATAGTGACCTATAGATCGTTGCAAAACATCGTCACAGTACGCCCGTCATTTGATTAAACCGTTCAGAGTGAACGGTTCGCGAGTGAACTGCACATCGCTACTCTAACTGTTTTATTAGAGCTCGGAGAAAACGTTTCATCCAGATATTTATGTTGACGTCTCAGTGGAACCGGACCCACAGCATAAAAATCAATTTTTCAAGCGTTTTCCTGTTTCAATATGTATGTAACGTAGTTCTTTGTGGTTCATCTAGTAAATATCAATGAAGTGGAACCCGTCCTTTATTGATATTTACTAGTATTTCAGCTTTGGCGATGCTCCAACGCTTTTCCTGAAACCTGTTCCTTAAATCGTCCTTGCCATTAAGTTTTCGTCGATTTATATGAGAAGTTGTATTTTGAAAATGCGCCGAATTTTCTACCGAACGATCGCATTAGTGTATAATTATATTTTTTTTAAATAGACAAATCATCTTAGGTTAAGCTGATCAAAGCATTATGTGCAAAATCGTAAATTGCTATATCGTAAATCGTTACAAATATAAGTAATATAATTAATGAATAGAATAGAATTAGGTCAACTTATTTCTAATCTAATTCATCTGAATCTTCATATTTGATGTTAAGAATTCTACAGCTATTCCAAGACTCTTCTTAAATAAGTTGTAACTACACTAAATAGCAAATTGTCCATATAAACATATGATGAATTGAAGAAATATATTTAACATATTTATCCTTCTACAAATTCACGCGGTTTATAAAATAATGGAAAATATATTCTAAAATATCGAAAAAAGCGTATTATCTGAATCATTTCTACATTCCTTCAGGAAACAGGTTTTGGGTTGTTCATGGGACAGTAGGAAATAAATTACTAATTGCAAACGGATTTGGAACCATTCGAATGTAATATGTTGATTGCTTGAAGCATATGTAATAAATCAAGAATTGAAATATACAATCTTTTATATTCTGGAAGATATTTTGCTTAGCATATGTACTGTTGAACAGAATGAATACAACGTATCTTTAATTTATTATATTTGCTTTCTAGTATATAGTATTTGGCTCATATTGTTAATCTTAGAAAAATATAAGGTCAAAATATAAGAAATTCTTGCACGAAACAAATATTTAATTTCGTTGCCAACGCACAAGTAGTCTCAACAAAATTTTGAGTGAATTAATTTATTATTTAAATTTTACATTTGTGTAAATTGTTTTCTAGATAGGTAAGTCACATGTGACTTTTAAAAAAATTCATTATGGATATTTAAAAAAATCATTACATGGTTTCTAAGGCCCATGAAATTGTTTAAGCAAATAAATAAATACCATTTGATGTACGTTAGATAATTACCTGAAAGTAACTAATTGTGGACGCACAGAGATTGCTATCGCCTTTAGAAATTACCAAATTACAAACACCACATCAATTTTTACATGTGACGAAAATTAGGCCAAAAATATTGCTTTCTCTGTGGTCGAAGGAAATACCGATCTCGATCACAAGATATGATCCAATACTATTAAAGAAATATATAATTATCACAAGATTTGTATAGCATTTTAAAGATCTCCTAGTACGAAGGGATAGGCAGCTGACATTTTATATATGTTAAAATTTTATAATTTTCTGTTGCAACAAAATAAAATAAAAATCAAATTACTCACTTAATTTGTACGCTCGTTAGCTTTGTTTATAATAGTAGTCTGGAATTTTTTTTAATGTTCTCTAAAAATTCTATAGCCTAAGAAGTTGAGCCTTAAGTGGTGGTGACCTCAGATATTTTACATCTAATTGACAGAAGAATTACACGCTACAATTTCCTATCTCACATGATAAGGTGACGTTACTCTTTTTTAGGAAATTTTCCCATTAAAAATGGAATATGTATATTTTACATTCGCGACCAACAGAAGCCATCCAATTGCTAAGCAATGTGTCGTGCAAACTATTTGCGTAGTATTTGGCACACTTTAGCTCTTATCATTGTTTAAAAAAAAAAATTGTTTATGGTATATATCAACGCTAAATACAAGAGTGTAACTAAAAGAAAAGCCCTTAACATCACCTGTTGTGGCAATTGAAGATTTTTTAAATGGGTGTTAAATTTGAAACTCTTCCTACAACAAAAAATACATACAGATGTACCTTGTGATTAGTATGACAATAAAATGTTCATTCTTTGTTTCCAAAATCGATTTGTCGGATAATGTGTATTTTTTATGCAAAATTCATATTCGTAAAAATACTTGTTTCGCTATTGTTTAGTAATTTTTTTTTACTTATTCGCCTGTATATTTCTCAATTTTTTTTTACGAATATAAAAAGCCGATCTACCATTATCAATTTTGGTGTCTTTGTGAATGTAGTATCTACATGAGAAACGGTTATAGAAACAAAAAAATATAAGGGGAGCACACAAAAATTTACGAATAATAAATAATTTAAATAATATTGTTAAGAAACCATTTTCAATGGAAAGTGGTTAAAAGTGAAGCTTAAAATTGATGAAATATCAAAATTTTAATATTTTTGAAGCATAATAATAGAGGACAATAGAAAAATCAAAATATAAATTAAAGGATAGATCAATGCAAGAATATTTGTTGAAAAAACACACATCAGGGTATTTACGTGGAAATTAGAAAACACTACTAAATATGTTTCGAAATATCAGAACGTTTTTAAATTGTTACTTGGAAAATAATAACGTTGAAAGCTAAATACATCTTTTATTTGAACAGGCAATAAAGCAGTTTTCAATGATAATAAGGACGGATTACTTTTCATCAAGAAGCCGTTATATTATTCGTCGTTGGTTAAGAGAGATCATTGTACTGAAACAATAGGAACCGAATCAATAATATTATTTCCGCTGCTCAAGACAATTTGAGCATGCTTAGGGGAAGAAATTAAATATATAATATATTGTGCTTTAAAAAAACAAACGTGGCAAATATATAAAAAAGTCAATAATTAATGTATTTTGATTCTGATTTTGTTTGAATGTTTTATAATATTATATTTTGCATTTGATATTCTTTTTGTTTCATAAGCATGAAATGGTATGTATGTATTTTTATGGTGTGTTTAATTTTTACCATTTAATACGTTTATAAGTGCATCTTGTGTTAAACTAAAGAAATTAACCTGAAAACTATATTTTTCCTTAGTCTATAAAGATATTTTTGATACCCAATGAATGTTTGTTAATTATTATTTATATACAATTTTATTAAGGCTTTAGAAATGAGTGTAAGTCAATTTGCAGAAACATCAAAAATTAAAAGTGACGAAATATCAATATGATATAAAGCATTTCGCATCAAATGTGCATATAACAACAATCAAAAATCCCATCGGTAAATAATTGATATTTATTTTCATACGACAAAGTTTGTGACATATTATGATTTTCTTTGTGAAATTGAAAATTAAGTTTTTGCACTATCAAAATAATAATCATATTAATAACTTGAAAAATATTATTTATATATTTTTGTCACTCACAAAAACAAAGGTTTATAACGAACCAAAAAAAAGAAGGTTCGCCACCACTGCCCTACTACACAGTTATGTAAAATAACGCAAGGGGAAAATACAATGGCATCAAACAAAGTACCTAATATTATACCTGTGGCAAGGGCACGCGATTCTATGGGTTATAATGAAATTTCTTTTGTTTTTTGTAGCATATATACCGTGATATTTAAGTCATGAGCTGGGCTAGGATAGGTACAGAGGTTACTCGATCTATTGACGTGGAAACGCCGTATATCCATGTGGATTTTGCAAAGAACTTGTACTTTTACTTTGCGCCTGCGACAACTTTGGAACTATAATAATGAAGGCTTAGAAAGGGTAATTTGCTCTTATTATCGCAGTATGTGATAAGGACTAAATAAAATTAATGTAAAAGAACAATTTATATTTATGGCGTATATGGCATATGTATAGAAACCGGATTTTAGGCAAAATGCCTTAAATTTCATTTTTTTACCTATTTCGACAATTTTGATTAAATTTTGCCTATTTTTCAGTTTAGCGCCTATTTTGCCTATTTCGACACTTTTCATGCATTCGCGTCTTTTTTCCATATTTCTTTTTCTTTTTACCATAATTTATATTGTTCGATGATAAAAACTTTCTAAATTGTTTGTGTCATTGTTACATTACCAATGGAAAAATCCCAAATCGTTCTTAATGTACTCTTAAGTACCAATAGTGGTTATTTTGTAACAACTGTTATTTCAAATAAATAATTCACCCTTCACTTCTTTAGTCTGTGTTTAGTTAGCGCACGAATACAATCGAAAATAAATTCAAAATGCCTAAAATTAGCAGTTCAGATGAATCCAAGATCCAAAAAATAATTCGGGAGGTCGGCTCTAATATTTTTAATGGTGACGGTATAATATTATTTTTTTGTAAAGTTTGCGATACAGAAGTGAAACATGATAAAATATATTTTGTGATTTCTACTGTGTTTTTCATGCCTTTTTGAGTTTTTTTCAAAATAAGAAATGCCTTTTTAAAAGTTTTTTAGTACCTATTTGCCGCCTATTTTGGCATTTTTTTAGTGCCTATAATCCTGTCTCTACATATATACATAGGTGGAGGTTTAAATCTGTACCTTGGTACAAAAAATTACTATTGTCGAATATTATAATTTGCCGGAAAATGGAAAATGGAGTTTTTAAAATGTTAAACATTTTCGTAATGTTTTCGCATTTTCATAAAATGATATAACAATTTTCATAAAATTGTTTTTCAATGTTTTTGTTTTAATTATTCGCGTTATTTGGTGAATTAACAGTGTAAGATATGTTTTTAAATTTGTTTGAATTTTCATGCACAATGGCTGCATTGTTCCAAGGTACAGAAATATTTTCCAGCAAAATGAATACAAGACTATTTTTTATTTAAAAAGCATTAGGTAAAAGTACTCTAATGCTTTTTAATTGGAAGGATTTGCCGAAAGTTCTTGACATTTAACTTTCGTTGCCCGAGGGACGCCCGAATGTTATGCAGAGCATGTATTTATTCAATTCTGCATAACATTCTTCGGGGAGGCACCTTCCATGTCCCCCATTTCGTGATGATAGAAATATTTTTATATCTTTGATAGTTTTTTTTAGTACTTACAAGAAATTCAGTATAATTATCTTATAATTGTACAATTATCTTTAACATTTATTTTCCTTTTCGAATATACTGAAATATATAAGGTTATATAAAGTTATAATCGATTAAATTAATAATATATATTATATAATACAATTTGATATGTACTAAATGAGTTTGATAATTAGTAATTTTTGCAATATTTTTTTAATTAACTAAAGTTAGACCACAAACACATTGAAATGCATTTTTGGGACCCTGTATAATGAAAATCGATATTTTTATATTAACAGAAATATCGTAGGGAGTATATGATTGAACCTATCATTTCAGTCCTTAATAAACTACCAAAGAAATAATGAGATCTTATATGAAAGGAATCTTCAAAGAAGTTTGTGAGAAACTTTCTATTTAAATTAAATTTTATTCAAAAGAATCGGGTGAATGAAAATATTGGTAATTTAGTTTCATTAAAACTTTATCTATAAAAGGAGCCACTAACTTCTTAAACATTTTCAGAAATAAAATTGAAAACGTAATCGAAAAATGAGATCAATTGAAATATTTATCTCTATGATATAAAAATCGATTCTAAAGTAAAAAAATTTTTAATCATGCGATATAAATAACTTATGGAAAAACATTTATATAAATAATTATACATTACAATTATATCATCCCATACTTTTCAGATATGTAACTTTTATAACTTTTTTGACAGAATTTAAGACCGCGGACTATAATAATATATAGAGACCGGATTATAGTTAAAGAGTCCGCAATCCTAAAGATTGGTTGGAAACAGCACGCCATGCCGATCTATCCTGAGCTAATCCCTTCATCTCCCTATAGCTATTCATCTCAACGTCTTCAACTATCTGACTCACATACTCCAATCTAGGCCTACCTACCCCTCTCTTTCCCTCCACTCTACCTTCTATGATCAATTGCATAATCCCCCCATGCCTAAGAATATGCCCTACTAATCTGTCTCTCCTACGTTGTAACACTCTCCAAATACTTCTCTTCTCCCCTACTAACTCTAGTACAGCTTCATTTGTTACTTTATCTTCCCAACCAATCCTCATCATCCTCCTATAACACCACATTTCAAGTGCTTCTAATCTACGCTTCTCTTCCTTTCCTATAGTCCACGCCTCACACCCGTACAGTGCTACACTCCAAACATATACCTTCAGTAATCTTTTTCTAATACCCAAGTCAATATTTGATCTTAAAATCTGTTCTTTTTCTACGAATGCCTTCCTACCCTGTGCTATCCTACACTTTATATCTACCTTGCTTCGATTATCTTTTGTGATTCTACTGCCTAAATAACAAAAATCTGACACTTCTTCGATTCTATTATCTCCTATTGTGATCCTCATTTTTCTACTGCATTCCTTTTTGTCACACCTCATCACTTTAGTTTTACCTATATTTATTTTCATGTTAAAATCCCTAGTCAATACTGCCTGCATACCATTCAATACCCTTTCTAAATTCTTTTCGCTTTCTTCCAATATAGCTATATCGTCGGCGAATCTCAACATATATATTTTCTCTCCCTGTACATTCACACCTACACTATACTCTTCTTTTACTTTGTTTATTGCATCTTCTATATATAGATTAAATAATAACGGTGAGAGTGTACATCCCTGCCGAACTCCCTTCCCTATTTTTGCTACCTCTTCTTCCCCCTCAATTCTAACTAAGGCAGTTTGGTGTTTATATAAATTAAAAATTATTCTCCTATCCTTATAATCTATACCCGTTTCTTTTAAAATTCTAAACATTATGTCCCAATCTACATTATCAAATGCCTTTTCTAAGTCTACAAAAGCTATGCAAGTTACCTTTCCTACCCTATTTCTTTTTTCTACTACCGTTCTTAGTGCTAGAATCGCCTCCCTCGTCCCTCTGTTTTTCCTAAAACCAAACTGATCTTCTCCTAGCCTTTCCTCTACTTTATTTTCTAATCTCCTATAAATAATCTTTAACAATATCTTCGATGCATGTGATAGTAGGCTAATGGTCCTATAGTTCTCACACAAATTAGCTCCTATTTTCTTCGGCATTGTTACTATTCTACTACGCTGAAAATCCTGTGGTACTTCTCCCTTCTCATATATTTTACAAACTAACCTGTATAATCGCTCCTGCATTTTTTCCCCTGCGTGTTTTATTAATTCGGCTGGTATCATATCAATCCCCGCTGCTTTGTTATTCCGTAAATCATTTAATGCTCTATGAAACTCTGACCTAAGTATGCTAGGACCTAAGTCATCCTCATCTATCTGTTCCACATTTTCTAGCTCCTCCATGTCCTGCCTACCTTTATATAAATCTTCAAGATACTCCTTCCATCTTCTAGCTTTTTCCTTATTTTCTGTGAGTTCCTTACCCTGCTTATCACATATAATGTTACCCTTTGGTTTTACTTTAGAAAAATGTGACTTAATTTTCCTGTAGCCCAAATCTACTTTACCTCTTCTCATATCCTCCTCAATATCCTCACAATTTCCTTTTATCCACTCTTCTTTCGCTAGCTTGCATTTCCTATTAATTAAGTTCCTTAGTTCCTTATATTTTTTCTGTCCTGCTTCTGTGTTTCCAATTTTAATTTTCCTTCTTGCTTCTATCATTTTAACTATTTCTTCCGTGATCCATTCCCTCCTACCTGCCCTTTTCTTTGTGCCTAATACTTCATTTGCTGCTGTAGTTAACCCATTTCTGATTTCCCTCCATTCGCAATCTATGTCGTTCCTAGATGTTCCATTAGCCATGATTTCTACTTTCTGCTTGTACTTTTCACATACATCAGCTAATTTTAACCTATCGACATCTACTCTGACCTGTTTAGACTTCTGTAATTTCTTGAATTTGACCTCTGAGTCCAGGACTACTAAATTATGGTCACTATCAATATCTGCTCCAGGGTAACTCTTACAATTCTTAATCTGGTTCCTAAACCTCTCTTTAACCAGTATGTAATCTATCTGATACCTCCCTATATCTCCTGGCATTTTCCACGTATATATCCTGCGCTTGTGATTCTGAAAAAGCGTGTTTGCTACCACTAGCTTATTCCTAATACAAAACTCTACCAGTCTATCCCCTCTATCATTACGTGTTCCTATTCCATATTCCATATAGGATTATAGGCACTAAAAATATGCCAAAATAGGCACTAAAAAACTTTTAAAAAGGCGCCAAAAACAGCATTTCTTATTTTGAAAAAAACTCAAAAAAGACACTAAAAACACAGTAAAAAACACAAAATATATTTTTTCATGTTTCACTTTTGTACATTAAGTACATTAAGAACGATTAGGGATTTTTCCATTGGTAATGTAGCAAGGACACAAAGAATTTAGAAAGTTTTTATCATCAAACAAAATAAATTATGGTAAAAAGCAAAATAAATATGAAAAAATGCATGAAAAGTGTCAAAATAGGCGCTAAACTGAAAAATAGCCAAAATTTGATCAAAATTGTCGAAATAGGCAAAGAAAAGGCAATATAATGAATTTTGCCTAAAATCCGGTCTCTAATAATATAGTTCATCGATCGCTAACGAAAAATGGGAATGAATAATAAGAATAATTTAGTTTGCAAGATAGCTTTAAATTTGTGAAAAATTTCAAAAGAAAAATTGTCTTCAATCCACACTTCTTTTAATATGAATATATATATACCTATGTAGACATTATATATCAAAATACTGATTTAATAATAATACGACATTTATACCTTTTACTCCTTTCCATTTCTACTTCGAAAGACTCCTATTCATTTGCAAATAAACAATACAATTCTAGTGGATTTAAAGCTCTAGTGGATTTACTGCAAAATACCTAAGCAAGCTTCCACAACCACTACATCAGAATCATAAAGCAAATTCTTATGACTGATAACATTCGTGGCAGTTGAAACAAAGGAACAGGTGAACTTCCCAGCCGCCAGTTCGCATGGCATGCAATATGGCATGACTTGACAGATAAAGTATGAAATATAATCTTGCTCCTGAGGGGGACAAGGACAATCTTGCAACAAAACGCGAGGTTGAGTTTCAGTTTCAATCAAAGCATAGTCCAGACTAAAAATGATATTCATATTGTTCACGAATTCTGAAGAATCAACTATCAAATAAGCTATTTCGAATAAAGAAGATTATTAATATAGAATATCACCCAAATACCGTAACAAGCATTAAATAGCTAGGTATTTGGGTGATATTCTATATTAATATTTAACACCGTAGTGGTAATTTAAAAAAAGAAGATTATATTAGTTAGTTTGTTGGACAGTGGTCTATCTTAGCGATTTGTTGGTAACAGCACGCCATCTGTCCATCTATACTGAGCTAATTCCTTCATCTCTCCATAGGTATTCATCCCACATGTCTTTGACGCACATACTCTAATCTAGGCCTACCTACTTTCCTTTACCTTCTGTAACTAATTGCTTAATACATCCACGTCTATGAATATGACCTACCAGTATATTTCTCTTACGGCTGTAATAATATTCAAACACTTCTTCATTTGTTACCTAATCCTCCCAACCAATCCTCATCATCCTACTATAACACCATATTTCGAATGCTTCTATTCTATGTTTCTTTTTCTTTCCTACAGATTACGTATTTATATAGTAAAATTGACGTATAATTGATTATTAGTAAAATATTGGGAATATTAATTATATTATCCACGTATGTTCTTGGTTTGTTCTTTAGTATATCATACGACTAAATAAATTATGTATCATTACAATTTTGTAGCTAAATCATATTAGCTAAATTCCGTTTTTAGCGAATGTCTCAATTAAAAATTTTTTTTTGCCTCCTCGACGCTTTTGACTACGCTACAAATGTAATATAACAAAATAAAGAAATTGTAAATGCAAAATAACAAAGGATAAATAATTGTAATTGCAGCCACGTAACTAATGCTTTTAAAAATATATAAAATATAGATACTCTACAAATGTTATATAATAATATAATGGTATTAATATTTCGTTGATTGTTAAAGAAAAATGGGATGGAATAAGGATAATAAATTGTATTGTTATCACTTTACCGTTTGCGCTTGAACATTCAAATCGTATTTTGAAATATGGTCATTAAATGACTATTAGATAAGATAATAATTTATTTTTCCACAATTTAAGTTTTTAGTATATTTATTTTATAATTGTATACTCGATTAACGAATAACATCTACTGAATTATAATGGCATCTTTCTTAAAATATAATGCATTAGTACGAGCTATATTTATGTGTAATATTCTCTTCCATTTTGAAAGATGGGAAAAAGCTCGCATACATTTTTCTCAACAAGCCATTTTCAATATTCCTTTTACATAGAATAAGAAAACTAAAAGCGTTCTGCAACAAACTTACATCATATAAACTGGCGAAATATACTACCAAACATTTTGTTTGACTGAAACAGGAGCTAATCTATCTTCAATTGATTTATACGGTGCTGTTTTGATTTATTCCTCGCAGCAGGAAAGGTATTTTCTCTTTATGCTTTATTCGTATTTACTTTACATTTTATGGCTTCCTTGCTCACATTAGAAATTAATATGAGATTCAAATGTGGATATAGAAGTTGCTTTGCATTGTTTAATAATGGAAAAATATTTTTAATATAGTTTGTTTGATAACAAGATTTTTTAATATTTAATCTTTAATCAAATTATTATTCCGACATTAAAAGATTGCTGTCTTAAAATTGTGCGCTTCGTTTTTTTGTGTAAAATTTGTTGGTATGTTCTCATCCATCGAGGTTTTTAACTAAGAAAAAAGTTAAATTTGAAATTTGGTCAAATTTACACATGTCAAATTTGCCAAATATATCAAAAATCAATTGTAAAAGTTTGTATAATTTATTAAAAGTAATTGGTGTATAATAATTATATAATATATAATTGAATAACAAAGCAGCGGGGATTGATATGATACCAGCCGAATTAATAAAACACGCAGGGGAAAAAATGCAGGAGCGATTATACAGGTTAGTTTGTAAAATATATGAGAAGGGAGAAGTACCACAGGATTTTCAGCGTAGTAGAATAGTAACAATGCCGAAGAAAATAGGAGCTAATTTGTGTGAGAACTATAGGACCATTAGTCTACTATCACATGCATCGAAGATATTGTTAAAGATTATTTATAGGAGATTAGAAAATAAAGTAGAGGAAAGGCTAGGAGAAGATCAGTTTGGTTTTAGGAAAAACAGAGGGACGAGAGAGGCGATTCTAGCACTAAGAACGGTAGTAGAAAAAAGAAAGAGGGTAGGAAAGGTAACTTGCATAGCTTTTGTAGATTTAGAAAAGGCATTTGATAATGTAGATTGGGACATAATGTTTAGAATTTTAAAAGAAACGGGTATAGATTATAAGGATAGGAGAATAATTTTTAATTTATATAAACACCAAACTGCCTTAGTTAGAATTGAGGGGGAAGAAGAGGTAACAAAAATAGGGAAGGGAGTTCGGCAGGGATGTACACTCTCACCGTTATTATTTAATCTATATATAGAAGATGCAATAAACAAAGTAAAAGAAGAGTATAGTGTAGGTGTGAATGTACAGGGAGAGAAAATATATATGCTGAGATTCGCCGACGATATAGCTATATTGGAAGAAAGCGAAAAGAAATTAGAAAGGGTATTGAATGGTATGCAGGCAGTATTGACTAGGGATTTTAACATGAAAATAAATATAGGTAAAACTAAAGTGATGAGGTGTGACAAAAAGGAATGCAGTAGAAAAATGAGGATCACAATAGGAGATAATAGAATCGAAGAAGTGTCAGATTTTTGTTATTTAGGCAGTAGAATCACAAAAGATAATCGAAGCAAGGTAGATATAAAGTGTAGGATAGCACAGGGTATGAAGGCATTCGTAGAAAAAGAACAGATTTTAAGATCAAATATTGACTTGGGTATTAGAAAAAGATTACTGAAGGTATATGTTTGGAGTGTAGCACTGTACGGGTGTGAGGCGTGGACTATAGGAAAGGAAGAGAAGCGTAGATTAGAAGCACTTGAAATGTGGTGTTATAGGAGGATGATGAGGTTTGGTTGGGAAGATAAAGTAACAAATGAAGCTGTACTAGAGTTAGTAGGGGAGAAGAGAAGTATTTGGAGAGTGTTACAACGTAGGAGAGACAGATTAGTAGGGCATATTCTTAGGCATGGGGGGATTATGCAATTGATCATAGAAGGTAGAGTGGAGGGAAAGAGAGGGGTAGGTAGGCCTAGATTGGAGTATGTGAGTCAGATAGTTGAAGACGTTGAGATGAATAGCTATAGGGAGATGAAGGGATTAGCGCAGGATAGATCGGCATGGCGTGCTGTTTCCAACCAATCTTTAGGATTGCGGACTCTTTAACTAACTATATAGAAGATGCAATAAACAAAGTAAAAGAAGAGTATAGTGTAGGTGTGAATGTACAGGGAGAGAAAATATATATGTTGAGATTCGCCGACGATATAGCTATATTGGAAGAAAGCGAAAATAATTTAGAAAGGGTATTGAATGGTATGCAGGCAGTATTGACTAGGGATTTTAACATGAAAATAAATATAGGTAAAACTAAAGTGATGAGGTGTGACAAAAAGGAAAGCAGTAGAAAAATGAGGATCACAATAGGAGATAATAGAATCGAAGAAGTGTCAGATTTTTGTTATTTAGGCAGTAGAATCACAAAAGATAATCGAAGCAAGGTAGATATAAAGTGTAGGATAGCACAGGGTAGGAAGGCATTCGTAGAAAAAGAACAGATTTTAAGATCAAATATTGACTTGTGTATTAGAAAAAGATTACTGAAGGTATATGTTTGGAGTGTAGCACTGTACGGGTGTGAGGCGTGGACTATAGGAAAGGAAGAGAAGCGTAGATTAGAAGCACTTGAAATGTGGTGTTATAGGAGGATGATGAGGATTGGTTGGGAAGATAAAGTAACAAATGAAGCTGTACTAGAGTTAGTAGGGGAGAAGAGAAGTATTTGGAGAGTGTTACAGCGTAGGAGAGACAGATTAGTAGGGCATATTCTTAGGCATGGGGGGATTATGCAATTGATCATAGAAGGTAGAGTGGAGGGAAAGAGAGGGGTAGGTAGGCCTAGATTGGAGTATGTGAGTCAGATAGTTGAAGACGTTGAGATGAATAGCTATAGGGAGATGAAGGGATTAGCTCAGGATAGATCGGCATGGCGTGCTGTTTCCAACCAATCTTTAGGATTGCGGACTCTTTAACTAACTTAATTGGTGTATTTAAACAAATCGAGATCAGCAGTATTCTTTTCATCCTTATAATATCAAAAAATATTGTTTAAAGCGTGTAAATTGATAATTACAAACCCTTTACGATATATTTTATTATCTATGAAAATCGATGTACCATCGAGTCCTTTTTGTACGAGCAAATAAAATTACATGATGTAAAGGTCTGCACTTGTAATGCACCTGAAATAACCTTTCTTTTCATATGTAATCGATGAAATAAAAGCATTTTTGTTTTCCTTAGCATCGCATGTGACTGAAATATTACCTTTGTGGAGGATATAGATTTCATTTTCCATACCGGACGAGAATACAGTCTATAAAATATAACTTCTATACATTAGCAAGATTATGTTCCGCCTTTGTTATGGCTTCGCTTTGTACACTATAGTTTATGTATGGTGAAAACACTAAATATATAAAACAGTTCGAAGGTGGTTTAGGAATAAACTAAACCTGGCTAAGAACAAACTAGTCACAATAAAAATTATATATACTA
The DNA here is from genome assembly GCA_947310635.1 of Leptodirus hochenwartii. Taxonomy (NCBI): domain Eukaryota; kingdom Metazoa; phylum Arthropoda; class Insecta; order Coleoptera; family Leiodidae; genus Leptodirus; species Leptodirus hochenwartii. The sequence continues at coordinate 5,080,004 of OX371181.1, forward strand.
TATACAGATTTGGAAGGTTTAGTTGTGTGTCCAAGTTTAGTTGACTTATTGCCATTTTCATATAATGTTTATGTGTTAAAATAGGGAAAATATTGAAAAAACCTTTCTGTATTTATTTGTGAAATAGATATATTGTTATAATACCATTTTTTTACAATTTTATCGAATGTTGTTTGCTATATTCAATAGTGTTGACAATGTATGTTACTTAGTTGAATCTTCTGCTATTACAGCTGGGAGTATGGCCTTCGAAATGCGCATCTAGCTACGTAATACTTTGTATTTGATATTTGCAACAATTGATATATAATAGTGTATGAAAATGTAGGTGATACGGAAAGAGGATAATTTCGAAGTGTGAAGAGCGAGGATGGTAAATTTCTATAAATATGGGGTCAGGTAGAAGAAACTGAAAATGTGTATGGTCAAATTCCTACAAACGCCTGTTGTCCATCGCCTTCCTCTTGCACGAAGCACTTATTTTTTGCACATGTAACTTTGTTTCCTCGGGGTGATCATGCAATAATATGCAGGCTTCTGCATTCTGAATTTCTGTACTTCCACCAACTGGGTCATTGTTAATTGGGTAATTGTCACGATCGTTAAATATATGGGAACCTATATCTATGGCTTCTTCTTCAATGTTTGATTTCAATTGGAAATATTTCTTTTGAATATCAGTAACGAGGGATTAAGGAGCTTATTTTCTTGGAGACCGAACCTTATAGGAATTTATATGTAGCTTTGTAGGAATTTGACCATCATTTACTCGACTACCTGAAAATTATAGGAATATATATACACCCGTGAATAGATATGGAAAGTTATGTAAATATCGCAGTAAGGTTAGAATAAAGAATTTAAAAAACCATTGTTTGTGTTTCTAATGTGCGGTTTGACTTCAGTGATTCATCAAATTACTGAAAATCACAGGAAATCCAATTAATTGGTCTGGACAGATTTTTATCCGTATTTATGTCTAGAAAATAGTGCATTCTGTGCGGTGCATGGGCTAACTATAATTACTTTTCCGACTGAAAGTAAGGTACAGGTCGATGACCACTTCAATATGGCGTGGGGCGGATTTTAATGTGGAAACTCGTTACAAATACACATGAATTTAAATTCGCAGATTGCATTATAATATAAGCTTTACCTATAGCGATGGCAAACAGTAGGTCACTTTAAGGACCTAGTTCGTAGTTCATTTCAATGTACCGTTCACGAACTATAGGTCGTGAACTACTAACATCTTTTTAAAATAAACTAGTTCACGACCTATATGAAATACATGCACGTACTGAAAATAATCTCTTTTTTTCTCAATTAAAAAATATTAAATGGTAAAAAATAAATAAATTCAAATATTACAATACTTATTTTGAATTAAGAATGAGGAAGAAAAGACAACAATGTTTATAATTTACACAAAACATATATATAAGGAAATATAATCTTCTCTAGGTACTCACGATTATTAATATGAAGTTCTAAAATACTTATTGGTGTTACTGATGAAAATGTTTACTACTTTACTAACACTTGAAAATTAAATGTAAAAACTATAATAAAATGAACTAGATAGAATCGTTTTGTTTGGCGTTATAATTTATATTTTCTATTCCGAATCTTCTCTGTTCAAACTTCAAAGCTTTGATTTGATATTAAGTGATTGCATTGCACTCAGTATGAAATAGAACAACTATAAGATATAGATATTCATTTTTGCATTATTACAAAAATTTGCTATGGCATGACATATTTAAGAACATATTTAATCGTGCGAATATATTAATTATATTATTCCAAATGAAATCTGATACCAACATATAAATATTGCATCGAGTTTCCTATTTCGTTCCGTTCACCAACACACTTTATCACTAAATAAATGTTAGTACTGTATATGTAATGTATACTATACTGCATCGTTGTGATTCATGAACGGTTTAGTACACGACGGGTTCAGGACCTAGTACAAGTACATGAATACGTACACCGTTCACCATGTAGTTCATAGTTCACGAACTAAGTCATAGTGACCTATAGGTCGTTGCAAAACATCGTCACAGTACGCCCGTCATTTAATTGAACCGTTCAGAGTGAACGGTTCGCGAGTGAACTACACATCGCTATTTACCTAGTACTATATTAGATTCCTGATTCGTGATAGAGGTATTTTATTTAGTTTTTATCTTGTGCTACTGAAGATGGGGGCATAGCCTTCGAAATGCGCATCTAGCTACTTAATGCTTTAAGTTACTATTTAGTGCTTTGGGTGATAGTCTATACTATTATTTAACACCATAGTGATAATTTTTAATATAGTAATATATAATTTATATTTAAAATATCTTGAACTCAACCTTTGGCTTTTAGATATATTTCTTTTAAATAGTACTATATCTATATATATATATGGGTGATAAAATATATATGTATATACGTTTGAATGGAAATTTTTTTTTTTCGATGATTTTTGTTTGGAAATTCATATTTTCCAACTTCTGCAAATATTTTCTTCAATTTTAGTTAACTAATATAGGATGATAAAGATTTCAGCAAAATATGTATTTGTATAAATGCCTTCAAGGTAAAAGAAACAATGAAAATTAATCTATTTGCAACAATATAATGTATTTTTGGGTTGAATTCTTAAGAATATGTTGAGATTTTTTAAATAAACAATTATTAAAGGTATTTATATAAAAATCGATAAAATGCATAATTAATAAATCAATAAATAATAAATTATTGCTATATATGACTATATTAAAATAGTGTATATAATAATATATAAATATTCTTAATAAAAAATAGCATACTGATTAAATTATATGATTGGCGATACATTATCATTTGATATACTTACATTTGTTCTGGCAAAGTTTTTTCCTTCAAAATTATACAGTCAATTGACTGAAAACATATGTATTAGGATCATATGTATAAATCGGTTCTTTAATCGGTTCTACATTTTCATACTTCAGCATGGCGGTATAGTCCATCTTGGCGAAATTATTTTTGGAATTATAAGCAACTTTTTGTAATAGCCCGCTTGGGTGGTAGATATAATAGGTACCCTCTTCAACTAGTTCATCTCTACTACTACTCAATTGTCCATTAGAAGAGGCTGGTGCATTGGAATCGTCCAAGTCTTCCAAGCTTTCAACCTCCTTCGTGCCGTTCTTATTTGTGGTTGATTCCGGTGCATCAAGTTCAGTTGTTGTTGATGGCACTTCAGTTGTAGATACTTCTGCGGCTTCGGTAGTTGTTGAGATTCTCGTTCTTGGACGACCATTTGGGAATGGAATCAAATTCGGCCTGTCTGATGATTGGCGAGTGTTGTAAGTGTTTTCATCACGTGGCAATGGAACGCCGAAAGGTTGAGGTTGTTGCCCAGGTTGCGTTGGAGCACGTGGATCTTGAGTACCTTGGGGAGGAATAAAAACGGAGGGTCTATATGAGCCATGCAAATACACTCAAAGATGGAAAATGGAAGATATATTTAGGCGGATATAATTAATGAAAGAAATAAGTGTTTATTCGCAAATGGAGACTACTTGAAGAGGTGGTTTTCGTGCTTTTATCCATAATTACCTTGCGGTATTTCTCCCCTACGTTGGTTTGGGTATCGAGGGTCTTCTCTACCCGATTGCTGAGGTGGTTGGGGGTCTTCAGGTTGTATTTGGAATGAAGGGGCTTGTTGAAGACGCAAAGAAGGGAAGTAAAATTGTGGTTCATTTGGTCGGTAGCCAGATGGGGTATATGGTGGTTGTATGGAGCGTTGATAATAAACACTCGAATAAGATGGGCTGAAAAATATATACTTTTTGAAAAAAATTGCTTTATATTAAATTTCAGAGTATTAACCGATTTCGCATAAAAGTTGCGCCGGATTTGAACTTGGAAAACATACCTTAATTTAACTGATTTTTTACAACTAGAATATAAATGGTAATATCTATATTTTTACGTTTAATATTCTTTTAAATATTATTTAGTTAATTAATTACGAGTATAATTCTATTTGAATAATGATGTTCTATTAAACATATCAAAATTAGTAAATATTTTCTGTCATTGAAGAAGCAATTACATTAATCCGAAATCTCGGTGGATATATTAATTAAAATTTTATTAATTCCATTTTAATATTGAAGAGTTATGGTTGTGGATTTGTTTAGATAAAGCATAAAGGGGCTTTATGTTAATATTGTATTTTAATTTTTAATTTGGTTAATTAACTATTTTGGTATAATCATGTTTAATATATTCGTACACTATATTAAAAAACGTGCCAATGGCAGCTCAATGTATTCACTAAATTTTATAAACTTTATAAATCGAAAAATAATATATTTGTACATAATTCGAGAGATTAATAAAAGAAATTTGCATATAAAAAAATGTCTATAGTGTTAATAATTCTCAATATATACCAGGTTGATTTAAATGTGATGAAGACAAGTGATGGACCTAATAAATGTGACAAATAGCGAAATATTCTTGTCTAAAATAACTAAAAATTAATATTAGATAGTAATATTTTATTTAGTTTTATCTTGTGCTACTGAAGATGGAGGCATAGCGCTTGAAATGTACATCTAGCTACTTAATGCTTGTTACGGTATTTGGGTGATATTATATATTATAATTTAACACCGTAGTGATAATTTTTAAAATTTATAACGTTTGTTAAAGAATCTTTTGTCACCTATCGTCTAATTATCAAAATAAACATTTTTATGTAATTAATATCTTCAAATATAAATTGCACAAAACGATGGTCTTTATTTCAAGAATGTCCCTTTTATTTATATCTACCAATCCAAAGCGGAATTATGTGAATAAATATTGCGACTTAATTTATGCAATGTAAATAATTTATTAAATAAATATTTCTGACAAAATACCTATAGTAAGGAGCTTCTCCAAACACAGCACAAACTGTGGCACTCACTATCACAAAACTGTACATTTTATACGCGACTATTTAGCAGTCCACAAAGAGAGCAAAGGATTTAAACCCTTGATAATTCAGCCCAATTTAATTCAAGCTGTGATGATATCTCTTGATATCAGTAGACGACTGATGATCCTATCAAGCATACCCACGTGTATTTATACTTAAGTCCAGCATATGTTGTATTGTCGGAGGATGAACCACGATGTTACAATGGGAAGGAGAAATGGCGTATTTCATATTGAGGATAGCGAGTCAAGGATTCCTGTATTGTGGTACCTTGTTGGAACTCCGGTGGTTTATACATGAACTAGTGTGAGTGAAAATGCAGGTCAGGATTACGAGTTAATTTATTGATATGGCATTGATGTGAAGAGCATTCTGACATATAGGAGATTATTGAAAAGAAAAGAGGTTTTAATATACTTTTCATTTATTTTGATATATTTTTCTTCTGCGGCAATACTTTTGCAAATTTGCACTACTCAGCCATATCTAACGTTTATTGCGTCCATTAAAAGAAAATGGTACTTTGAGCGTAGTCATCTTACTACTATAAAGAAATCTTATGAATGTCGCTAGACCAAAAAGTGATCATTTATTGCACTAGAAAAAGAGAAAAAAATCAAAATTTAATTTACAAGTTATTAAAATAAAGGTGATTTCATGTTAGAGGTATTTTAGATTATACATAACATTATATATGTATATATGGTACAATTGTTAACTTACAGAAATTAGAAAAAGCTTTTTTTAGTTGTATGCTTAATATAATGACTGGTTTTGTATTAATTTTTACATGTCTGCTGGATTTTTTTACAATTTTTACAATTTTTACTAGACTCTGAAGGATTGCTGTGAAATGGTTTCTTATTAACATTAAAAATAGTGGCTACTTTAATTTATTTTGCAGACAACTGGCAAATTGTTCATTTTTTTTATATTAAAAAGTGTTTGGCAACGATGCAAAGGATTTTTTAATAAAATTTATACATCATACACTTTATATATTTAGAAATTGAACTTGACATAAGATATTGAAGAGTCCATCATATCATTATTAAAAATGAATAAGGATTAGAATAATATATTGGATGTAATAAAATTGTAATAGGTTGAAAATTGATTAATTAAAACTTGCTTCATTTTAAGATTGTTTCCGCGATAAAAACAATTATATCTGCAACTTTTTTTTCTATTATTACACTATATTTGGTGTTAAAATAGTATATTAAAGAACGAATTTCATACGGCATTTTTTGAAGCTTAGAACACGAGTTTTCTAAAGAACGAATGACTTATGAAATGAGTTTTTATACTATTTTTCCTAATTAGCGCCTTTTATGCCCTTTTTAAATAAAAAATCGAAATTTCAAAATTTAGAGAATCTTTTGACAGTTGGTAATAACTATTGACACATTTGAAATAAATTTAATTAAACTATTTGTTGCTTCTTTTGTATTTTACGTACAATTGTACATTTCAGGGACAAAATTTAAATCAAACAATTTGTTGCTTTCTATTGTAGTTTGACGTTTGATAACTGGCAAGCAGAGCTACCAACTTTCAAACACTAAATTGCCCTATGCTATAAGCGAACTCAAATTCGCTATAAACGAACTCATTTAGGTTCGTTAACAGCTCAAATTAGAAACGCAAATTAGAAAAAATAATATATTGGAACGTTTTAAATTATATTTTAATCGTTCTTTTAATAATGTAATTTTAAGTTTCCTAAAAACCAGTTTCGAAAATAAATCGATATGATTCGAAATTTCTCAGGTCTCTTATTTGTCAAATATATTAATTGATACATTCTAAAGATGCAGTGCCATAACAAGGAAGATGCTCAAGGAGTAGAAAACCCTACTGAAGGGACTTGAAATACAACTATCGTATATGTTTATAATTATCCCTTAAAAAAAGAGTAAAAAATAAAACTACCCATTGCTCAGCGTAAATGAAAAGTTAGGGTGAAATACTGTATACATATTTAGTAAAAATTATTAGAATATGGCAGATTATATTCGAATAACCAATAGCGTGAGTGATTGTTATGAAAATGTATTTCAAGCAAATTTTCTAGGTTTGACTTATTATAATTAAAATAAAAGTATTATTAAATAATGTTATTCGACTACAGATAAGGAAAAATATATTAATACGGTAGATGTAAATATTATCACAACTTTAACCAATCGTAATTGTTGATAATTTTCTGTTTTAGTCCTTAAATATTAATAATTTAGTTTCCGTGTAGTATTTTTTTCTTAACAATTAATGTCACCGTATAAATTATTTAAGTTTTTTTCCTTTATACTGTACAATAATATTTATTCTGTTATATTAGCTCAAGTGATTGAATAAGAACATTTATTACATTATTATAATTATTAGTAATAATCTTGTTCGGTCTAATAATGCAAAGTATATTTGATTAATTTAGATTTTATCTACATTTTCTGTTGGTACTTTCTAAATTTTCAAAAAAATCGCATAGTAATATATATAATTGATAGGCATCGAAAAAAGCAATTGAGAAGACTTAAATAAATGTGTTTTTAAAATACGACATATTTTTATAATAGCAAAGTTCTTCAATAATAAATGATAATAATTTTCTCGTATTTTTTTTACAGTAATAGATTAGAAGTCCGATCCTGATAACGCTAGAAAATACAGATACCTTTGTATATATCCACATACTAAACCCGTACGGCAATGGTCGCAAATGTATATTGTATTTTCGGTTATCAGGCCGCCTAATCAGCAATTCTTGATGGATCCCCGAAATCCAGGGTTTCTTTGGTCTGTTCGAATTTTGTGTATTCCCAAGGCATGAGTGGTATTAGAGGTCTTCATGCTTCTAGACTACATGGTCGACATTGGCCCACTAAGCTGTACACATATGCCTAAAATTATTATTATGGTTCATGTGAATGAATATTGATTAATATACGGGGATATTGTTGTAAAATTGCTAATTCAAATAGCAGGTTTTAATTGATCTTTATATTTCAATTCAAGGAAATTGATTTTATTTATTTTTTTGTTTATTTTGTTTTTTTTATTCAGTTTTTTTAAGTGTTTGGTATTGTGAAACAGTCTGATGAAATTATTTAATAAATTGTTGATTTACAATTTTATTGAGTAGATCAATAAAATGTAAATTTCAAAGAATCAATTAATAAATCTCAAACACCATTCAAAATATCAAATAGTGCTTTAAATAATATGTTTCAAAATACATTTGTTTTATTTTATTATGTCCAATAGTTGGAAGAATTTACATTTTTTTAATTAGACGAATTTCTGAAAAGTTAGTGAGCAGACGCAAGAGTTAAAATTCATAAAATACATCAGGCGTCATATTTTGAAAAAATTAGAAAAAATATCGAATTAAACTGGATGATTAGACGAGTGAAATATAGCTTTGACGAAGAGCTAGAGATTTAAAATATAGGATGACAAAATAGATGAATTATTAGATTATTGTAGTTCAGAAAACAAATAGGAAAACAATCGAATTAAACTAGATTTGAAGTATAAGACAGTGCAGGACAGAAAGGTATATGTAAAAATTATCAAGAATTCCAAAATAATATAAATATAGTATTCAAGAAAAGAATGCTATACGACTGTTGGGAGTGGACGTTGGAAATTGAAGAGAAACGTAGGAGAAAAACATTTTAAATTGGTTAATTATTGACGAAGAAAAATGAAGATTTCCTATAGTTATTTGGATCAATATATAAAAACTAGTACACTAATGGGCTAATATAAGTCTTAGCTAGCTATGGTATATTATGTTACAGATTATGAAAGGTAGAGCAGAAGAAAATTGTGTATTTCACTGAGTGAACATTAAAACAAATAATTTTTAATTTATAGTGTGTAGTAAATATATCTAATATTACAATGATATCGTAAAATTTTGTAAGAGCTTTATGTTAGGGCATTTGAGTGATATTCTATACTATCGTGATGAAATTTTATAAAATTTTATTAGTCATACTGTACATCTACCAATAATTGACCGATATCAAAGAGTGATCTGTAATTCGTTGAATAAAGCATGTTTTTTTGTTGGAATAAAATATGCGATGCGCATATTAAGAGGCAGGAGGTGATGGTACATAGTTTGTATAAGAATTGTGTGTTTTAGTTTAAAAAACCACCTAACAAGGATAATAAAAGTTCGGAATAGAGATACAAATAAATATATATTGCTTCAAAAATTCAAACTGTCTCAGGATAGATAAATATTTATTGTATAGACGACATAATCTGTATTGTAATCTTTTATTAACGATTATTAATTTAATCGCAGAATCGAATGAGTATAATAATGGCAAGAAGATTCTCATATTGACTTAGGCGTTTATGTCAGAATATTATGTAGTATGGAGGTCTAGGTTTTTACCTAATTTTGCATTCAGTTTTCGTCTTGTTCTGCGGTCGTTCACAAAGTTATATTACTATATAATATTTATACTACCTTCTAATATGCTATTAGGCTTTGAAATTTCGTAATTTGAATAATATACTTTACACTGTACCGTAACAAATGCAAGGAAAATATGACGTCTGCACACTTTTCCTGTTAACGGATTTTATATTGTCTTTCGACAAAGGTAAAATTTTGTGAGCTAGTAATATAGTTTAGTTCACTGAGCGAGTAATATGATTGGACAACATTTTTTAATTGTCAATTACAAGAATGATATCAAAACTTCTATATTATTCATTGAAATTTAAATAAAAGCAAAAGATTTTTTGCCAAATATTATATGAATAAATCAGTACATATAAAATACATTTTTTTAGAATGATTATTATATAACATTAAGTATTGAAACATGAGTTAATAATAGTTAGTAATTATTATTGATATCTGTACAATATGATTTTTTTTGTAGATGCATGAAAATTATGAGAATAAATTTTTTAAATAATAAAACAAAAATATACCAAGAAAAGTCAGATATGTAGAGTTTATTGTCTGATTAAATTTATCCAATTTTTTACATTGAGATAATAGATATGACTATAAAAAATTTCGGATGAAAGCAAGATTGAAAAATAAAATTGCAAAAAAGAAATATAATTCTGTAAGCGTTTCAGAATTCTATATTCTATATTTTATTATTTTTATTTTTATATTCTATATTCTATATTTGATTCTATTATTCTATATATTTGAGAATTCCCACAACCATTCTATTAATACAATTATTCGAGTAAAAATGGAATAAAATTAAAATTTTCCATAAATAATGGGCAAAAGTGTACAAGGCAATTTAAAAATCAGTTTAAAAATTTCGTGAAAAATGGCTATAGATATTCTATTAAATTAATAAATAAATAAATAAAACAAATTACGTAAACATAGATAAAGATTCACAATAGATTATTTAAGTAGAAGAAATGCAATCAGTATAAAAAAAATCGTATGATTACAGAGAATCAAAAAGAAAAATATTATGATAGAAGGAAGTTGGAACATAAATAGTTAAGTTGAAACAAAAGATTTATATTACTATCTAAAATTGACTATTTTATAGATCAATTCTAAATACATTCTTTGCCTAGCATACGTCTTTATAAATCGTTTAAATATTTTAAATATATTTTTATATATATTTAATTTCTTATACAGCAAAAATCATCTTCTACTTAAGGGCAACCAATACTCATTTTAAGCGTGTATGCTGGCCATATTAATATTATCCCATGCCAAAATTAAACAATTTCTACGAAATAAATGAAATTTTAACCAAAATCAAATTGGTCCTTTCCACGTCGAAATACATAGAAAAAATCCTATTATCTTCATGTAATTAAAAGATAATTGACTTTGAATATAATACCATTTTGCGGTAACTTCGTGATGTCCTATTAAAATTTGGTCCATGTATTTGTTCGCGCAATCGTTTCATAAAATATCATACAAAAAATTAGATCTCTATTAGTTAAAGAGTCCGCAATCCTAATGATTGGTTGGAAACAGCACGCCATGCCGATCTATCCTGAGCTAATCCCTTCATCTCCCTATAGCTATTCATCTCAACGTCTTCAACTATCTGACTCACATACTCCAATCTAGGCCTACCTACCCCTCTCTTTCCCTCCACTCTACCTTCTATGATCAATTGCATAATCCCCCAATGCCTAAGAATATGCCCTACTAATCTGTCTCTCCTACGCTGTAACACTCTCCAGATACTTCTCTTCTCCCGTACTAACTCTAGTACAGCTTCATTTGTTACTTTATCTTCCCAACCAATCCTCATCATCCTCCTATAACACCACATTTCAAGTGCTTCTAATCTACGCTTCTCTTCCTTTCCTATAGTCCACGCCTCACACCCGTACAGTGCTACACTCCAAACATATACCTTCAGTAATCTTTTTATAATACCCAAGTCAATATTTGATCTTAAAATCTGTTCTTTTTCTACGAATGCCTTCCTACCCTGTGCTATCCTACACTTTATATCTACCTTGCTTCGATTATCTTTTGTGATTCTACTGCCTAAATAACAAAAATCTGACACTTCTTCGATTCTATTATCTCCTATTGAGATCCTCATTTTTCTACTGCATTCCTTTTTGTCACACCTCATCACTTTAGTTTTACCTATATTTATTTTCATGTTAAAATCCCTAGTCAATACTGCCTGCATACCATTCAATACCCTTTCTAAATTCTTTTCACTTTCTTCCAATATAGCTATATCGTCGGCGAATCTCAACATATATATTTTCTCTCCCTGTACATTCACACCTACACTATACTCTTCTTTTACTTTGTTTATTGCATCTTCTATATATAGATTAAATAATAACGGTGAGAGTGTACATCCCTGCCGAACTCCCTTCCCTATTTTTGCTACCTCTTCTTCCCCCTCAATTCTAACTAAGGCAGTTTGGTGTTTATATAAATTAAAAATTATTCTCCTATCCTTATAATCTATACCCGTTTCTTTTAAAATTCTAAACATTATGTCCCAATCTACATTATCAAATGCCTTTTCTAAATCTACAAAAGCTATGCAAGTTACCTTTCCTACCCTCTTTCTTTTTTCTATATTTCTATCTCTATATAGCTTAATTAAGCTATGGCATCGTCTTTTATTTATCATATTCGTCCTTTTCGTTTTCCTAATATCTATTTTCAAAACATTTTCCCTAGATGGAAGTTGATAGAACACCAGATACATATTTTTGTATAATACATATTTTAATTATTTAAAAGAATAAATAATCCTTTTAATTAGAGTAGAAAATATTCGTCCAGTAAATAAATTTAGATATGAAATATTGTCCACGACCCAATATTCCATTTCTAAAATTATTTTAATAATGTTGAATAATTATTTCGTGCAAATTAAAAAATTCCCAGATTTATTGTATAATTGATCAAGTTGCAGTTTTAATCAATTCAATTTACTAATTAAAAATGTTATCTTGTTGATAGTATAAACTATCACAGGGGTATTTTATTTAGTTTTTATCTGGTGCTACTGAAGATGGGGGCATAGCCTTCGAAATGCGCTACTTATTGCTTTAAGGTACGGTGTTTGGGTGATATTCTAAACTATTATTTAACACCGTAGTGATAATTGTTAAAATTATCTTGTGGAGTTTATAAATTTGTATCTACCGAATATTTTTTGTATAGCGTTGTACAGCTTTGGTTTTGGTTCTGCGTCTGATCTATCATTAAGTACTAGCGATGTATAGTTCACTCGCGAACCGTTCACTCTGAACGGTTCAATCAAATGATGGGCGTACTGTGACGATGTTTTGCAACGACCTATAGGTCACTATGAACTAGTTCGTGAACTATGAACTACATGGTGCACGGTGTACTTATTGATGTACTTGTACTAGGTCCTGAACCCGTCGTGCACTAAACCGTTGATGAATACAACGACCCGTAAACGATGCAGTATAGTATTCATTACATATACAGTACTAACATTTATTTAGTGATAAAGTGTGTTGGTGAACGGAACGAAATAGGAAACTGGATGCAATATTGCAACAGCAGCATTGCCGAGCTGAGTCACAATTTATATGTTGGTATCAGATTTAATTTGGAATAATATAATTATATATTCGCAGGAATAAATATATTCTTAAATATGTCATGCCATAGCAAATTTTTGCAATAATGCAAAAATATACATCTAAATCTTATAGTTCTTCTATTTCATACTGAGTGCAATGCAATCACTTAATATCAAATCAAAGCTTTGAAGTTTGAACAGAGAAGATTCGGAATAGAAAATATAAATTATAACGCCAAACAAAACGATTATATCTAGTTCATTTTATTATAGTTTGTACATTTAATTTTCAAGTGTTAGTAAAGTAGTAGACATTTTCATCAGTAACTACCAATAAGTATTTTAGAACTTCATATAAATAATCGTGAGTACCTAGAGAAGATTATATTTCTTTATATATATGTTTTGTATAAATTATAAACATTGTTGTCCTTTCTTCCACATTCCTAAATCAAAATAAGTATTGTAATATTTCAATTTATTTATTTTTTACCATTTAATATTTTTATATTGAGAAAAAAAGAGATTATTTTCAGTATGTGCATGTATTTCATATAGGTCGTGAACTAGTTCATTTTTAAAAGGTGTAGTAGTTCACGACCTATAGTTCGTGAACGGTACATTGAAATGAACTACGAACTACGAACTAGGTCCTCAAAGTGGCCTACAGTTTGCCATCGCTATTAAGTACCACTATATATGAGAAATTTTTAAATATTTCAATGCGTAAAATGGATTCGCTAGCACTTGAACTTGTTCAGTTTTAGTTCTAAACCGACTAATAATTAATATTTATTATCTCATATGCTAAAGTCGAAACCACAACAAAACAAAACAAAACAAAACACTTTCAGCCGCATTTCTCTTATTAGTTTTCATATATAGCGGCAGGTGCATTAAAAATTTGAAGTCGTACGAGCACGTCTGTACTAAATGACAGTTGGTAATTAGTTTGTATGAGTCTGGTTTTCTCCACTAATTATCCACTAATTGCGGTCATATGATGCGCTAATCATAATCAAAACACAGGGACAGCTAACGGCACTATCAGCATCGGGACCTACCGCAAATTACCTGACATTTATTGCAAAATTTACTAGACTAGACATAAAACTGGACAAGCAATTTTTTTTTATATATTTTATATATAATTTATATATATTTTTTATATATTTAAAATATATTAAAATGGCCATTCAGATCATGCAGGACTTAAGACAATTATGAAATCAAGAATTATATTATCAGTTCCAACATTGAATGTAAAACTAAGTTAGATAATTTCCTTTAATTAACACTCTTTCAGACAAATATCCGCAATATCACTAAGAATTTTGATCAATTAAAAACTATGTTGAAAATATATAACTATATGCATGATATTGACCGAAACATGGAATGGTACAGCTGTAAATTATATTATTACGATATCATTAGGTATAATCAGAACCATGGAGTTATAGTTTATGTCAAAAGTAATATTAAACATTCGTCAAAAATTATTACGCTTAAAAATATTGCCTTCTTACTAATTCAGTTACGTCCTAAAGAAAATAATAATTGTATATGTTTAGATAAAACCCGTTTCATAAATGATTTAGAATTATATCAATTAACGCATACAAAAGAAAACTTTGAAATTTTTGCGGGTGATATAAACATAAATATAGTGGATGAAGATAAAAGCACCATAACGTATATGAATTTACTAGCACAATATAAATTTAAATCGTGCATAAATGAATGTACTAGGTTAGATAATAATTACGGAAGTTGTCTTGATCAAATCTATGTCAAATCAAAGGTTGAAAATGAAAAAATATTGCCCCTTATTTTGCATTCGAAAACTAGCGATCATTTTCCTACTATACTAAAAATAAATTTATTAAATAACAAGAGATCGATTTCATCGCGAATTCTACGAGTCGGAGCGTGGAATATACGCAGTATGAATAGGATAGGAAAGTTAGAGAATTTGAAATTAGAAATGGAGAGACTTAAACTGGATATTGTAGGGATTAGTGAAGTTAGGAGGAAAGATCAAGTAGATACGTGGTCAGGAGAATATAGATTAATAACCACAGCATCAGATAATGGGCATACCGGTGTAGGTTTTATAATGAATAGAAAGTTGGGATGTAGAATAAAGAGTTATTGCCAAGTTAGTGATAGAATTATAACTATTAGATTAGCCACGAAGCCAACGGACACAGTTATAGTGCAAGTATATATGCCAACTTCAAGTCACGATGATGAGGAGGTAGAATCCATTTATGAGGAGATTGAATCTAGGTTAGCAAACGTTAAAGGACAGGATAATCTAATTGTAATCGGAGATTGGAATGCCGTAGTAGGTAAGGGAAAGGAAGTTTCAATAGTAGGAGAATATGGAATAGGAAGACGTAATGATAGAGGGGATAGAGTGGTAGAGTTTTGTATTAGGAATAAGCTAGTGGTAGCAAACACGCTTTTTCAGAATCACAAGCGCAGGATATATACGTGGAAAATGCCAGGAGATATAGGGAGGTATCAGATAGATTACATACTGGTTAAAGAGAGGTTTAGGAACCAGATTAAGAATTGTAAGAGTTACCCTGGAGCAGATATTGATAGTGACCATAATTTAGTAGTCCTGGACTCAGAGGTCAAATTCAAGAAATTACAGAAGTCTAAACAGGTCAGAGTAGATGTCGATAGGTTAAAATTAGCTGATGTATGTGAAAAGTACAAGCAGAAAGTAGAAATCATGGCTAATGGAACATCTAGGAGCGACATAGATTGCGAATGGAGGGAAATCAGAAATGGGTTAACTACAGCAGCAAATGAAGTATTAGGCACAAAGAAAAGGGCAGGTAGGAGGGAATGGATCACGGAAGAAATAGTTGAAATGATAGAAGCAAGAAGGAAAATTAAAATAGGAAACACAGAAGCAGGACAGAAAAAATATAAGGAACTAAGGAACTTAATTAATAGGAAATGCAAGCTAGCGAAAGAAGAGTGGATAAAAGGAAATTGTGAGGATATTGAGGAGGATATGAGAAGAGGTAAAGTAGATTTGGGCTACAGGAAAATTAAGTCACATTTTTCTAAAGTAAAACCAAAGGGTAACATAATATGTGATAAGCAGGGTAAGGAATTCACGGAAAAAAAGGAAAAAGCTAGAAGATGGAAGGAGTATCTTGAAGATTTATATAAAGGTAGGCAGGACATGGAGGAGCTAGAAAGTGTGGAACAGATAGATGAGGATGACTTAGGTCCTAACATACTTAGGTCAGAGTTTCATAGAGCATTAAATGATTTACGGAATAACAAAGCAGCGGGGATTGATATGATACCAGCCGAATTAATAAAACACGCAGGGGAAAAAATGCAGGAGCGATTATACAGGTTAGTTTGTAAAATATATGAGAAGGGAGAAGTACCACAGGATTTTCAGCGTAGTAGAATAGTAACAATGCCGAAGAAAATAGGAGCTAATTTGTGTGAGAACTATAGGACCATTAGCCTACTATCACATGCATCGAAGATATTGTTAAAGATTATTTATAGGAGATTAGAAAATAAAGTAGAGGAAAGGCTAGGAGAAGATCAGTTTGGTTTTAGGAAAAACAGAGGGACGAGAGAGGCGATTCTAGCACTAAGAACGGTAGTAGAAAAAAGAAAGAGGGTAGGAAAGGTAACTTGCATAGCTTTTGTAGATTTAGAAAAGGCATTTGATAATGTAGATTGGGACATAATGTTTAGAATTTTAAAAGAAACGGGTATAGATTATAAGGATAGGAGAATAATTTTTAATTTATATAAACACCAAACTGCCTTAGTTAGAATTGAGGGGGAAGAAGAGGTAGCAAAAATAGGGAAGGGAGTTCGGCAGGGATGTACACTCTCACCGTTATTATTTAATCTATATATAGAAGATGCAATAAACAAAGTAAAAGAAGAGTATAGTGTAGGTGTGAATGTACAGGGAGAGAAAATATATATGCTGAGATTCGCCGACGATATAGCTATATTGGAAGAAAGCGAAAAGAAATTAGAAAGGGTATTGAATGGTATGCAGGCAGTATTGACTAGGGATTTTAACATGAAAATAAATATAGGTAAAACTAAAGTGATGAGGTGTGACAAAAAGGAATGCAGTAGAAAAATGAGGATCACAATAGGAGATAATAGAATCGAAGAAGTGTCAGATTTTTGTTATTTAGGCAGTAGAATCACAAAAGATAATCGAAGCAAGGTAGATATAAAGTGTAGGATAGCACAGGGTAGGAAGGCATTCGTAGAAAAAGAACAGATTTTAAGATCAAATATTGACTTGGGTATTAGAAAAAGATTACTGAAGGTATATGTTTGGAGTGTAGCACTGTACGGGTGTGAGGCGTGGATTATAGGAAAGGAAGAGAAGCGTAGATTAGAAGCACTTGAAATGTGGTGTTATAGGAGGATGATGAGGATTGGTTGGGAAGATAAAGTAACAAATAAAGCTGTACTAGAGTTAGTAGGGGAGAAGAGAAGTATCTGGAGAGTGTTACAGCGTAGGAGAGACAGATTAGTAGGGCATATTCTTAGGCATGGGGGGATTATGCAATTGATCATAGAAGGTAGAGTTGAGGGAAAGAGAGGGGTAGGTAGGCCTAGATTGGAGTATGTGAGTCAGATAGTTGAAGACGTTGAGATGAATAGCTATAGGGAGATGAAGGGATTAGCTCAGGATAGATCGGCATGGCGTGCTGTTTCCAACCAATCTTTAGGATTGCGGACTCTTTAACTAACTAACTAAATAACAAATGCTCTACAAATAATTGCAAAGAGAACAATATTAAAACTACAGTACATTATACCATACTGTATTAATGCAGGGGGAAAAAAGAAAAACGACCAAAATTACATAATTCTTTGCCAGAAATAAAATAAAGTTTTATGAATAAAAAGTTTTCACTTTCTCAAGACATAAATATGTTGCTCTAATATAAAACTAGATTAAGTGTTTAAATAATAAAAATATGAACAAATTATTAAAACCATCTTGCTTTGATAACTAATAACTTATTAACACAATTATTATTTTATATTTACTTGCCAATAAAATAATTACTTTCCTCGTTATGGTTATTGTTAATATAAACTTAGCGGGTATAGATTACAATTAAAAAGTATAGAATATCATTTATAATACGATTCGTTACAGGGGTACTTTATTTAGTTTTTATCTTGTGCTACTGAAGATGGGGGCATAGCCTCCGAAATGCGCATCTAGCTACTTAATGCTTGTTACGGTATTTGGGTAATATTCTATACTATTATTTAACACCGTAAGGATCAATTTAAAAATACAATTTACTTGACAATGAATTTCTTATGATTTACGGAATTTTCTTTAATTAATCTACATAATTTTTGATTATTGATAGACTTACCGACCAAATTAAATTAAATTTTAACTTCACACAAGCTATAATAATTAGCTTAAGCGGTGTGTTATCCTTTATAAAACAATTAAGTTATAAGTATTGTTTATTTATCTAAATGGTTATTAATTTGAATTATAGCGTTTAATGTATGGACTATATAATGTATTTATAAACAAATTTAATAAATAAAATTTATTATTATTGTCAATTAGTTCGATAAAATAATAATAGAGTGTATAGAAATATTTACAATTTAAAAGTTATGCAGCTGCCATTTAAAAATTGCATTGAAAGTTCAAAATTTCTTTACCGGCATGACATCTCAATTGAAAATGATATCAAAATGAATAAAAGCACTTTGGGAAATTCAATCTATACTTATTATAATCGAATATAACAGATTCACAAAGTTTGGTAAGGAAATACCATATTACACTTGTAGAATATTGTAATATATATACAATAACATCACATATGCCTCATAAATGTTTTTATTCCACGCTTCTTTTCCTGTAGTCCACGCCTCACACCCGTACAATGCTACACTCCCCACATATATGCTTTTAGTAATTTTTTCTAACACCTAAATCATTTTTTTACGAATTGCTTCCCACTCTGTACTATCCAGCAGTTTGTTTTATCAAACTTACTTCAGTTATCGTTCGTAATCCTATTTCCTAAATAACAAAAATCTGATACATCTTCTATTTTATTATCTCCTAATCGAATTTTCATCTTTTGCCTTCTTGTCAAACCTCAGCACCTTGATTTTGCTTACTCGTATATGTATTTTCATGCAACAATCCCTAGTCATTACTTCTTACATACGATTTAATACCCGTTCTAAATTCTGCTCCCTTTCTTTAAAGATAGCAAACCTCAACATATACATTTTCTCTCCCTGAATTTGCACACCTACACGACTTCTTTAACCTTCTTAATTCCATTTTAATTAAATCATTTAGTGTAAACGATTTCTTTTTCTATCGAATAATTATTATTTACATCATTTTTTTACAGGCTTTCAACCTGAAATGGTACTACCTTGAACTGGTAGACGAAGACTAGACCACACAGCAGAACACAGGACCAAATGGCAAGCTGAATCCTTTGAATGTAGCCCGAGCGTGTCTAGTTGACAAGTAATATTAAATAATTAACTGGACAGAGATAATTGGGTTATGTTTATAGGGTCAAGTATATCATTTGATGTTGAGTAATATTGATGTGAAATATATTGGGTTTATATTTGTTGTGATTGGAATGGAGATGAGATATTAAATTGTGGTATTTGAATTTTAGCCCTATAATAATCAGCTAAAAAGTTTATAATGCCAACTTTCTTATAATCCTAAAAATAATTTGTATATTAAAATAGATTAATAATAAATTAGTAGCTTTAAAATATGCATACTGATTTCAAATTTGTTACGGGAATATAATTTTGCTGCCGTTATTTATTGCAATACACAAGTGGATTAATTATTATCCATTAATATGAATAATATATAAATGCAAAGCTTATGAAACAAGTTTAGGCACATTGGATATTATTAAAATAGGGCTATGTATTTTTGACCTGTTATTCATCTTGTTAAGTTGATGCCGCACTGTTAAAAGTTTGCGTAAAAATTCTTTTCGAAATTTATTGTACTTATCAACCAGATGTATTGTTAATTATGTCCAATAAAATGTCACTTTATATTTACTTGTATTGTACTAAATATTCTTGTACAAAATGTACAAAAATAGCTAATTTAGGTATTTGCTTATAGATTAATTAAGCGATCAAATTGACTATATTTGGAACATGTAGACGTTCTCTAGTTCAATAAGAATTGTAAAGCAAGCTGACGAAATTTTAATTTTATATTTTTTGACTCACGGCGATTTTTAGTAAATCTGGTGTCTAATTGTATATAATATCTCCCAAATAACGTAACGCAAAGCATTAAATAAAAAACTTTTAAAATTTGTTAAATTACCATTTGATGCTATAATTGCACGTGGTTTGGATAGTATTTTAAATAAATATAATTTTAAAGTAATAATATCTCTAATAATCTTACTAATTTTCTAGGAAATCCCAAAGATTTTATTGATTTCATTAAAAAATCTGGTAATTATGGAACTTCTTGTTCTAGTTGTCCTGAGGACAAACACGTAGACCCATTAAAACTAGATTTAAGGAGAATTTAGCACATTTCAGATTAAATAGAAGGGATAAAAGTGCTGTAGACGAGCATATTTTTGACTAACACAGGTCTATTTGACTATTTTTAATTTAATTTTATTTTATAGTCTATATTATTTAATTTAAATTTATAAGTCATCATGTTGACTTGTTTATTTAGTTGTATATCAATCACGATTCGTGACAGAGTTATTTTATTTAGTTTTTATCTTGTACTACTGAAGATTGGGGCATAGCCTTCGAAATGCGTATCTAGCTATAAGTTACGGTATTTGGGTGATATTTTATACAATTATTTAATACCGTAGTGATAATTTTAAACTGGTGTCGAATAATACACGATGATGGCACATCAAAAGTTTAAGACTCACCATTGCTGCTGTAATGGCAGTTATTATAACAATGATGG
This sequence comes from Leptodirus hochenwartii, assembly GCA_947310635.1. Classification (NCBI taxonomy): domain Eukaryota; kingdom Metazoa; phylum Arthropoda; class Insecta; order Coleoptera; family Leiodidae; genus Leptodirus; species Leptodirus hochenwartii. Next base: position 5,101,059 of record OX371181.1, read on the forward strand.
ACATTTTGATTGATTTTAATGATCTATATTCAAAAATTGCAAAATATCAAATGAATAAAAGTAAAGCATGACTAAACGGATTAATTTGACTAGTTCTATTTTGACTATACCTATGTAAAAATGTGAGAAAATGGTCTTGGTTTGTGTTGAAAAATGTTGAAAAAAGGTTGAAAAATGTGGAAAAATGGTTTGTCTTCTCAGGCGTTATTGAAAAAATTTCACTTCAATAAATAGGAACACGTGTCCTCCAATATTTTTGCATACTTCCACGCGAATTTTAAAGTTTCGATCCAGTCCACAGGATAAAATTTTTAACAACTAGCAAAAAATAATTGCAGCAATCATTGCGGCATTTTTTTTCCACTTTGCCGCTTAATCGCAATTTTTTATTAATTTCCTTTATTATGGTCTATTGCAGAGTGTTGGATTTCGCCGTGATGTTCATGATGGATTTGCGATCGAACATTCTACGCAATGCTAACTAACTGGAAATGAAACTGCAAATCTTCCTCTATCTTCTCTCTGCGCTTCTACAATCTATGCAATATGGAATCGCAGGTAAATTACAATATTTGTTCAACCATGTAACGTTATTTTACTTTGGACTTGCGTTTGGACAAAAACTTGTCAAACGTTTATAAGAGTTATTAAATTTTAATATAACGCTCAAACACTTTAAACGGTAAAAATATATTTTGACTGGTTAAAATTTATATAAAAAAATAAGTAGTTTAAATAAAAATAGAATGGGCAAAAGAAATAACTATGTTTTCTGACACCTGTTAAAATAATCAAACTAAATCGAATAATCGCACCATTTAATTGATTTTTAAATGTATTTGCAGTTGCATACAATTTGTTGTTTTATCAAGATCCTCTATATGGTGAATTATTACTGTGTATAGCTAAAAATATATCTCAATATAAGTTTAATTAAATTTTTGTTCGTGCTGCAGATCCAGGATATAGAATAACATTATTTAATTTATGTTAATAACTACAGTATGCGCTTTCCAAAATTACTCACCGCCTCGTTTGAAAATACGAGGGTATAATCTTTCATATTTCATTAAATTTTGTATATAGTGGTATTAAAGAATTATTTAAAATGCAGATTTCAAAGCAGTTTTATACGTAAAGAACATTAAATTACAAGTAGCTATATATGCTTGTTTTGGTTCGGTTTAACTCTAGAATATTTACATAATAAATTGATCGTTTTAGAAAAGTGCATACACAGTTTTTGGCCCTTTTAGCATTTTCGCTTTGGCGCTATATTTATCAAACATAAAAATTGAATTTCCCTAATCCGTTGGATGAAATTGAGATATAATCCAAGAAGAACTAATATTCGAGGATTCTACCGCGGAAGTAATAAACATCAATAATCTGCTATGTAAAGTATTATTATTATTATTATGATATTCTAATGTAATAGTTATTTACAATATAAGTGTTGTAAAGATTCATATTACGACACGAGATGTTAAGTTGTCAAACGAGGCGTCAGCCGATTTTACAACTCGAATATTGGACGAAATTTTATCTACTTTCGTAAGTAATCGGAAAAATACAAAAAAAATATTTGACAAGAGTTGTCAAAATAAATTTTAAAATGATGTATGTCCTAAACAAAAATGATACCTGCTGTTATAAGGATTTAAGTTTTCTAAGTAGTCTTGAACTGTTTGTTGTTTCTGAGTTGTCTTGGTTACTGTTAAACACGTCAGATTTATAGCAAAAGTTTGCTAAAAAAGTACTGTTTGAAAAAATCTGATTCTGAGGAATGTTTACCCCCGGATGTAAAGGAAGCTGTAAATGGAGCAATTTCAAGTCTAATTCCCGTAAAATCAAAGTTACGATATGAACTTGAATACCAGAAATTTGAAAAATGGTGTGATTCAAAAAGAATAAAAACAAGTGTCGGAAAAAAATTTGTTGGCGTATTTTGTAATACAGCAACAATCACAAAATCCGTCAATGCTTTGGACGCACTATTCCATGTTAAGAACCATGATTTCCGTAAGAAAAATCAAGATATAAGCAAATTTATATAGCTAGTTGCTTTTCTCAAGAAAAGTTCAGACGGATACACGGCAAAAAGTCTAGCATTTTTTCTAAAGAAGAAGTATGTAAGTTTTTGGGCACAGCAGAGGATGAATTGTTTTTACTTATGAACGTTGTGATGATCCTTGGCTTTTTTGGGGCTTGTCGACGAGACGAACTTACGAAGTTAATGTTAGATCACATTGAAGATAAAGTATCATATGTTAAAATCGTGATCCCATCTACAAAAACTAAAATCGTACGAGAATTTATGGTTACCGAGGGAAACCTGTCAGGTATTAACTGCTTAACCATTTTTCGAAAATATGCTCCTAGTGCTACTCACAGGCGTTTTTTTGTCTTCTAATAAGCAAGGAAAATGTAGCTCGCAGCCTGTTGGGATCAATACCTTTGGAAATATACCAAAATTACTATACGGGGCACTGTTTTCGGAGGTCCTCTGCTTCCATGCTGGTAGATGGTGGGGCGGATATGCAAATGCTTAAGCGTCACGGAGGGTGGAAATCCTCTGCTACTGCAGAGGGGTATGTTGCGAGTTCTTTAGAAAATAGGAAAGAAATAGCAAACACGATTGTGGGTTCCAAAAAAACCATGACGGTTCAAAACGCCAACCTGAATAAGTCAGTGATGTCCACCGCTGGTCTGCAAATTTCAAATTGCAAAAAATGTGTTATAAATGTATATAATGAATAATTTTAAAATGGTACTCTATTAATCAAAAACTCATTACAGCACTAGTGCTGCAATGATGACCATTACAGCACTAGTGCTGTAATGGTCATCATTACAAAACTTTTTTTAAAACTGTAATGTTTACTTTACTGAATGAACGTAGATAAGATACTATTCAATATATTAGTAATACTGGATAATTATCTAAAAAATGTATAATTTTGTTAGTATTTAATTTTAATGACCTGTTGAAAATAGCGCTTTTATTTATACCATTTTATTTAGAGTCTACATCCTAATATCAGCTGATAACAAATCAAATAGACAATTCTGGTTACGAAACTATATTATTATAGTGGAAAGAATAATGTAGCGTCTAATGAAGTTATATGCAACAGGCGATTTTTGTTGGTAAGAAAATAATTGTAATTTTTATTTTCTCAGCGAATCATGAATTAATAATTAACTTTATTAATCGGAACGTTTACACATTTTTGCCATTTAATTGGAAGTTTATTTCTTCCGATGTCCTCGAGTTGATACAATCTCGTAATACATTTTTGGTAGTAGTTAGGTTTTGTTGAAGACGTTATCCTTAAAGCAATTGTAGAAATGCTTAAAAAAGTGATAATCCTTTGGTGAGATGTTCGGTGAGTAAGGTGGATGAAGCAATTTTTCAGAGTTCAATACATTCAACTGTTGGAAGGTCAATTGTGAGACGTGTGGTCGTGAAGTAGATTTTTTAGTTTTTGTTCAGTTCGCGTGGCACCACATTGTCAAGCTTTTTAAGTCGTCAAGAACTCTTGAATGTCTCTGGAAGTCGTCTTTTGCATGCCCTCGAATTATTGACGTAAGATGACAGCGACCTTCTTCATCGTAAAGGCTTTCGTCCCTACCGCGAAATTTTTGAAACCACCATTGTACCATACGCTCTTTTGTACGCACCCACACCAAAAGCGTAAATCAGTTTTTGATTTTAATATGACGAGAAAAAAAATTTATTGACTAGTTTCGAGCAAAGCTCTTTATCCAGTGCGAGTGTACCTATGTTTGTTACAGAATTTATGTAAGACAAAACATGATAATTTCCTATTATCTTTTTATATAATATTTTGATGTCCTTTGTTGAGGCACCACGTTTCTTCAAACTAACATATAGCTATCTAATGATTCACTACGAACATTTGTGAGTTTTTTAAGCTTCCTTGACAGATCTATAATTTATTTAATTACTAAGTGTTAGAGATTGATTTGATTGGAGTTTACCAGAAGATCCCTTAATTTGCTGTAATTTTAAATCAATATTTATTACCAGCGACCGCAAGGACTAAAATTATTAAAATATATATCAACAGTTCCTTGAAATGGTCGTCAACCAAACAACATACAATGCGGATTTTAAAAAGAAAGCTAGTTTCTGTAAATACAAATACAAATCTTTTCAAGGGTTTGAAGGAAAGTTATTTTCCTTCAAACCCATTTACTATGAACTACCACAAGGTAACACTTGATACAATTAATTACCTATTAGTCTACTTCATACTTCATCCCTTAAAGCCATTACATCAGTATATATTAATGTAAATATTGATATATTAGCTTTATTAATAACATGACTGTTAATTTCAATAAATCAATATACAATTTAAATAATTAAAGTAATGATGTGTCATAAAGAACATTATAAATATTTAATTATAAATGATTTACGGTAATTTTATGTAATAACTGATATAATGGCCCTAAAAATTTTAAAAATTTGAATACGAATTTCTTTTAATCTGCTAATATTGGATTTTCACAATAACCATGGTCCGGAAGGAATATTTCTTTTCCGAAAATATTCCTGCTGATATGGGATTGGAATCTCTTGTCTACTGCTAATTGTCTTTAATAATATTCGAATGTTAAAAGCTTGCTAATAAAATTAACTACTGTAAATTAACATCTTTCGAACTAACCTCAGAAAATACACATTTTGCATCAAATTTCAACATCCCACATTAAAGTCAAAGCTTACGAACTTATTACGTTGGCAAAGATAACTTGAAAAATAAAACTTCAATGCCAATGTTTTCTAAGGTTCTGCTTGAACTAGTTGATTTTTTTTATTATTTAATTGTTCGATAATTTTTATGACAATTAATTCTGCCGAATTTATTAAACATTATTTTGGCATTATACCCATTTCTCATGTGAGATATTTCACCACAGATAATCTTATCTGTGGTGAAATCTCATTTTTCCATTCTCTATTGTATGGACAGGAACCAATATGTCCAGGATTGTACTTAGGAATAATTAATATGTTCCTTAGATTCATATAATTCTAAAAATTGAAAAACATCTTTAGCAATGTTCGATTTTTATATAAAAGAAAGTTTGTACAATAACGAATATTTAAAAAAAATCAACACATAAATAAAAATATAAATACGAATAAAAATACTTGAACATATTTTAATGCTTGAATATATTTAGCTCTGGGGTCATAAAAAGAACAAGTTCGACACTGCATAAACCCATATCTATTCTTGCTGTAGGGAATATATCGCCTCGTTCTATTCTATCTGCAAACCATTTATTCCTCTATATAGTACACGTATATAATAGATTTATGTGGTAAGTTTTTCCATTTTATTCAGAATGGAGATTCGGGTCGCACAACCCCGTGGCGATCATCCAAAGTGGTCAAGAGGAAGGACAATAGCTTCGCCAGAATTTAAATGAAATTGGAAAAGGAAGTACGCTATTACAAACATGCCATATAATGCAGCATTCCAAAATTCGAGTAGTAGATTTTGCATATTATTGAGGTTATATAAACAAAATTTGATTTCAATCAGTGGTTGGGTTCTCCTCACTGGAGATAGTTCTCAAATAGCAGAGCAGAAATCAACTATTAAATCGAATCATGTAATGAAAAAATTTAATCGATATTTAAAAATTATATTGAAATCATACAAGAGGATCTTCTTGCTGCTCATATTAGAAAATAAACGAAAATGAACATACTAACTAAACATTTTTTAAATCTGAAAAAAAAGCTTTAAATTTTTCCAGCCATCAGATAATCATAAAATTTGTGAAGGTATTTATACTCAAGATACTACCACACCTAGACGAGAGTTTCTTATTTCTTGTATCATCTCGCAGGATCTTAAGATTAGATTTGATTAAGAGAAAAAGTATTATAAAGAAGGGGAAATTATTTATAATTTTGGAATATTTATTTCCCAAGGAATTTAAAAAGACTTTTATATGAATTTGTATATGCTCTAAGAGATGTTATCCTGGCAATTAAAATATGTATTTATTAAAACTTTCATCGTCTATTATTAACAAGTTGTATTTCAAATCAATTTAAGTTGTCAATTAGAAACTAACCTTACTAACTTGAAACTAACCTTTGAAAATGTTACACTTAGCGGCAAAAATGACCTGAAGTTTTTCCAAACGGTATTCGTGAATAAGATTTCAAATAATAGAAGGAAGACACTCTGAAATAAAAAAGTACGTATATAAGTTTTCTTTAAAAAATCAAGAAAAGACTTTTACTCATAGTTTTAAATAAAAACTGGTGAAAAGTCACACAAGTTGCGCGTAAATCCAAATTTTCCATTTTTACACTTCCGTAATGAAATTGCTTTTTTTTAAATCTATAATATATTCATTTTCTTAGACAAACAATTTCGAATACTTTTCATTTAAGATATATTTTTAGATTATACATGCAAAAAAAAATTCAATTCAATTCAATTCAATTCTATTCTATTCTATTCTATTCTATTCTATTCTATTCTATTCTATTCTATTCTATTCTATTCTATTCTATTCTATTCTATTCTATTCTATTCTATTCTATTCTATTCTATTCTATTCTATTCTATTCTATTCTATTCTATTCTATTCTATTCTATTCTATTCTATTCTATTCTATTCTATTCTATTCTATTCTATTCTATTCTATTCTATTCTATTCTATTCTATTCTATTCTATTCTATTCTATTCTATTCTATTCTATTCTATTCTATTCTATTCTATTCTATTCTATTCTATTCTATTCTATTCTATTCTATTCTATTCTATTCTATTCTATTCTATTCTATTCTATTCTATTCTATTCTATTCTATTCTATTCTATTCTATTCTATTCTATTCTATTCTATTCTATTCTATTCTATTCTATTCTATTCTATTCTATTCTATTCTATTCTATTCTATTCTATTCTATTCTATTCTATTCTATTCTATTCTATTCTATTCTATTCTATTCTATTCTATTCTATTCTATTCTATTCTATTCTATTCTATTCTATTCTATTCTATTCTATTCTATTCTATTCTATTCTATTCTATTCTATTCTATTCTATTCTATTCTATTCTATTCTATTCTATTCTATTCTATTCTATTCTATTCTATTCTATTCTATTCTATTCTATTCTATTCTATTCTATTCTATTCTATTCTATTCTATTCTATTCTATTCTATTCTATTCTATTCTATTCTATTCTATTCTATTCTATTCTATTCTATTCTATTCTATTCTATTCTATTCTATTCTATTCTATTCTATTCTATTCTATTCTATTCTATTCTATTCTATTCTATTCTATTCTATTCTATTCTATTCTATTCTATTCTATTCTATTCTATTCTATTCTATTCTATTCTATTCTATTCTATTCTATTCTATTCTATTCTATTCTATTCTATTCTATTCTATTCTATTCTATTCTATTCTATTCTATTCTATTCTATTCTATTCTATTCTATTCTATTCTATTCTATTCTATTCTATTCTATTCTATTCTATTCTATTCTATTCTATTCTATTCTATTCTATTCTATTCTATTCTATTCTATTCTATTCTATTCTATTCTATTCTATTCTATTCTATTCTATTCTATTCTATTCTATTCTATTCTATTCTATTCTATTCTATTCTATTCTATTCTATTCTATTCTATTCTATTCTATTCTATTCTATTCTATTCTATTCTATTCTATTCTATTCTATTCTATTCTATTCTATTCTATTCTATTCTATTCTATTCTATTCTATTCTATTCTATTCTATTCTATTCTATTCTATTCTATTCTATTCTATTCTATTCTATTCTATTCTATTCTATTCTATTCTATTCTATTCTATTCTATTCTATTCTATTCTATTCTATTCTATTCTATTCTATTCTATTCTATTCTATTCTATTCTATTCTATTCTATTCTATTCTATTCTATTCTATTCTATTCTATTCTATTCTATTCTATTCTATTCTATTCTATTCTATTCTATTCTATTCTATTCTATTCTATTCTATTCTATTCTATTCTATTCTATTCTATTCTATTCTATTCTATTCTATTCTATTCTATTCTATTCTATTCTATTCTATTCTATTCTATTCTATTCTATTCTATTCTATTCTATTCTATTCTATTCTATTCTATTCTATTCTATTCTATTCTATTCTATTCTATTCTATTCTATTCTATTCTATTCTATTCTATTCTATTCTATTCTATTCTATTCTATTCTATTCTATTCTATTCTATTCTATTCTATTCTATTCTATTCTATTCTATTCTATTCTATTCTATTCTATTCTATTCTATTCTATTCTATTCTATTCTATTCTATTCTATTCTATTCTATTCTATTCTATTCTATTCTATTCTATTCTATTCTATTCTATTCTATTCTATTCTATTCTATTCTATTCTATTCTATTCTATTCTATTCTATTCTATTCTATTCTATTCTATTCTATTCTATTCTATTCTATTCTATTCTATTCTATTCTATTCTATTCTATTCTATTCTATTCTATTCTATTCTATTCTATTCTATTCTATTCTATTCTATTCTATTCTATTCTATTCTATTCTATTCTATTCTATTCTATTCTATTCTATTCTATTCTATTCTATTCTATTCTATTCTATTCTATTCTATTCTATTCTATTCTATTCTATTCTATTCTATTCTATTCTATTCTATTCTATTCTATTCTATTCTATTCTATTCTATTCTATTCTATTCTATTCTATTCTATTCTATTCTATTCTATTCTATTCTATTCTATTCTATTCTATTCTATTCTATTCTATTCTATTCTATTCTATTCTATTCTATTCTATTCTATTCTATTCTATTCTATTCTATTCTATTCTATTCTATTCTATTCTATTCTATTCTATTCTATTCTATTCTATTCTATTCTATTCTATTCTATTCTATTCTATTCTATTCTATTCTATTCTATTCTATTCTATTCTATTCTATTCTATTCTATTCTATTCTATTCTATTCTATTCTATTCTATTCTATTCTATTCTATTCTATTCTATTCTATTCTATTCTATTCTATTCTATTCTATTCTATTCTATTCTATTCTATTCTATTCTATTCTATTCTATTCTATTCTATTCTATTCTATTCTATTCTATTCTATTCTATTCTATTCTATTCTATTCTATTCTATTCTATTCTATTCTATTCTATTCTATTCTATTCTATTCTATTCTATTCTATTCTATTCTATTCTATTCTATTCTATTCTATTCTATTCTATTCTATTCTATTCTATTCTATTCTATTCTATTCTATTCTATTCTATTCTATTCTATTCTATTCTATTCTATTCTATTCTATTCTATTCTATTCTATTCTATTCTATTCTATTCTATTCTATTCTATTCTATTCTATTCTATTCTATTCTATTCTATTCTATTCTATTCTATTCTATTCTATTCTATTCTATTCTATTCTATTCTATTCTATTCTATTCTATTCTATTCTATTCTATTCTATTCTATTCTATTCTATTCTATTCTATTCTATTCTATTCTATTCTATTCTATTCTATTCTATTCTATTCTATTCTATTCTATTCTATTCTATTCTATTCTATTCTATTCTATTCTATTCTATTCTATTCTATTCTATTCTATTCTATTCTATTCTATTCTATTCTATTCTATTCTATTCTATTCTATTCTATTCTATTCTATTCTATTCTATTCTATTCTATTCTATTCTATTCTATTCTATTCTATTCTATTCTATTCTATTCTATTCTATTCTATTCTATTCTATTCTATTCTATTCTATTATTTCGATTTCTAAGTGAATTAATATTTTATTATAGGGATTAATTAATAATTTAGTGGTGCGAATTCTATCGAATGATTATTTTAATACAACCTACATTAGCAGAAATATAAAGCAATATTTAGTGGAATTAATTAGTTGCACAAATGAATGGGAATAAAAGCCTGTTTACCTACTCGTAAATGGACAATTACATTCAAGCTAAAAAAATATATTAATATTTAAAATTTGCTTGATTGTGAAATTGTATTAAAATAATATTTTAGCATAATTTTAATATTTATTGCCTCCTTTTGCCAATTATATTATAAACATTGACTATAATTTTAGCACTTCAAGGATTTATCCACGATTTATCCACGGAAACAATTTAAAAAGTGCGTGTTTATAAAATATTGTACATTTTCCCCGTATCGGAGAAAGGGAATCTGTTTGCGCTCGAAAAAACGAACTTACTTTATTATATAGGGTGAAATTTCTTTTGAAAATGCCGTGTCAAGGAAAGATACTTTAATAATGAAAAATGAAATTTGATATATATGAACGTACTGCTGATAATTTCCAATACTACTTTATTTCGAAAATGTTTATTTAAATTGAAGTTGTTGAAGCAGTTAGAATGATTTTTGCAGATTTGCTATTCACTAAATAAAGTAAGCTACGCGAGGTGTTTTTGGGACACTAATTTTCAAATACCATGTTGAACTTGAAACTTTATCAAATCCCACTTAAAAATCAATACAAATGCTAGAATATGGCTCTTACTTGTATGTGCTGAAACATTAACGGATAAATGGTATATATGTGTAAATTAATACAGGATCAAGATATATTTTTAATCATAGGGATCTCCATATTATATTCACTCCTAAGCTTTAATTTGTTAAGTCAAATGCAATTAAATTACGAGTAACTATCTGCGATATTTATGAGGTGAATGTAAGTGATGAATAATTTTTGTTGTTGCAAAAATCATTGTTTGATAACTAAATATGTAGTTTTCAATATAACATCTAACTATTTTATTTCTGAATAAAAATATATCGAAGTAAAAATATCTTAATTGTGACGATAAATTCCCTTCATTTTTATACATATGTCTTGTAAATCTGAATTCGGGTATTGGACATATCCGACGAAAATGTTCAAATTTTATTTTTATTGCGCAAAGTGACCTAGAGTCGAAAATTTACTTTTGACCAGAAAAAAAGTATCCTAAAATATCAGTACTAGGTCCGGGCAATTTTGAGTAAGCAGAATTAGTTTGATGCTTCTTTTCTGTGAAGACACGTGACTAGGGAATTAGTTAAATTTATTAAATTGTTGAATTTATTAAAACTTTATGGCTGTGATATTGAGTGAAGTGGTTTATACATTGAATTAAATAGTAGACTGGTTCTATAACTATTTGATTTCAAGATATAAAAAAATTCTTTATCGATCAGAACTAAATATTTTAGGAATTTTCCTCGCATAACCGAATAAATTTATTCAATCAATAATTTCACTGTAAGAGGTCATAGCTATAACACACATGAATTAGATTTCCACAGAGTAATAATTGTGGCAAGAAAAATTTATAACTACAATTTATTAAAACTATAAAAATTTATAATAAGAAGGGTTTGAAGATACAATAGCGATATCTTAAACAACATAGATGAAAGAATGGAAACTTATAGCGCATTATAAATATTTTGTGTTTATATTGCATTGGAATTATATTTCAATTAAGCAATATTTGTAATTATGAATTTCTAAACGATATATTAAATAGCGGTTCCTTAAAATTTAATTTTTTTCCTAAGTCAGCGCACAACCTTCAAAGGGAAATTTTCCAACTTAATTTAAAAATTGAAATAAATAAAGAACATATAATATTTATTTTCCCTTATAATTTATATCTTGCAAGTTGTGCGTTACATTTTTAAGGAGCTTCTTTCGCTACAGCTTGTATTCTTTCACACTCCTGTATGGGGTGCATGAGTTTATAATGGCATTAATCTACGTATGTGTCTGCACCGTTCTGCAGAGCTTCATGAGGTTACGTTTATCTGCGTAGCAGACAGTGTCACCCCCATCCCCATTACTTGGACACAACAACATGCAAGAGACAGCTATGCTTGGGGACATCCTGTAAGTTCAACACTACAGCACCCTCTGCTCTGCATTAGGTCTTTACGGGCAAAACGCACGTTTTATTACAGGAATGATTGCAGACGGGCAAGCGCACCAGATCCCATTACGTTATGGCAATATCTATAGCTAATTTACGATTTGAGTGTGTATTTTACGTTGTTGAATAGAAGGTTGTCTAGGTGTAGGACTTTAGAATGCACAAAAAAGGGAATTGCATGGCTGAATATGAAAAGGTTGAAGTGCACGTAGATTGTATTAAAAAAAAGGTTTTTATGCTGGGCAGGTTTATAAGGAATATTATATGGAATATTATATGGCGATTTTGTATGTATGTGTGCCATAAATTTAATTCATAATATTATTAAATAGACACTAGGGCATTAAATTATTATATAGGATGTCACCCATAAATCGTCACTCAAAGCATTTATTAGCTAGATGCGCATTTCGGAGGCTACCCCCCATATTCAGTAGCACAAATAAAGATAACTTTATCACGATTAAATTAAGCCATCTTAGTATTATTAATAAATGTATCTGCACGCTTTTCATTAACTTTAGAAGTAACTATTTTAATAAATGAAGAAAAATTGTACATTTTATAGCAATCCCAGTGAATGACAGAGGTATCTATATTTGCCTATAAATGAGAAGTTTTTCCGCCAAAGGCAATCAAATGGATAAGACTTGGTAAGACAAACTTTTGATGATACAAATTAGCGATGGCAAACTATAGGTCACTTTGAGGACCTAGTTCGTAGTTCGTAGTTCATTTCAATGAACCGTTCACGAACTATAGGTCGTGAACTACTACATCTTTTAAAAATGAACTAGTTCACTACCTATATGAAATACATGCACATACTGAAAATAATCTCTTTTTTTCTCTCAATATAAAAATATTAAATGGTAAAAAATAAATAAATTGAAATTTTACAATACTTATTTTGAATTAGGAATGAGGATGGAAAGACAACAATGTTTATAATTTATACAAAACATACATATAAGGAAATATAATCTTCTCTAGGTACTCATGATTATTTATATGAAGTTCTAAAATATTTATTGGTAGTTACTGATGAAAATGTTTACTACTTTACTAACACTTGAAAATTAAATGTACAAACTATAATAAAATGAACTAGATAGAATCGTTTTGTTTGGCGTTATAATTTATATTTTCTATTCCGAATCTTCTCTGTTCAAACTTCAAAGCTTTGAATTGATATTAAGTGATTGCATTGCACTCAGTATGAAATAAAAGAACTATAAGATTTAGATGTTTATTTTTGTAATATTGCAAAAATTTGATATGGCATGACATATTTAAGAACATATTTAATCTTGCGAATATATTAATTATATTATTCCAAATGAAATCTGATACCAACAGATAAATATTGCATCGAGTTTCCTATTTCGTTCCGTTCACCAACACACTTTATCACTAAATAAATGTTAGTACTGTATATGTAATGTATACTATACTGCATCGTTTACGAGTCGTTGCTTCATGAACGGTTTAGTACACGACGGGTTCAGGACATAGTACAAGTACATCAATACGTACACCATTCACCATGTAGTTCATAGTTCACGAACTAGGTCATAGTGACCTATAGGTCGTTGCAAAACATCATCACAGTATGCCCGTCATTTGAATGAACCGTTCAAAGTGAACGGTTCGCGAGTGAACTACACATCGCTAATACAAATCAAGCTTATCATAGTAATTCTGATCATTATAGTCTTATTTCGCACTGATGTGGCATTTTGTATAATTTCTAGTATTTTATTGTTAAATACGAACAGTTTACTAAACAATATTTGCATGCCTCAAGTACATTTACACAGTTCTGATATTCAGTACAGGAATACATGTGTTTTGGGTTTAATTACAAATGTTCCACTCGAGCTAGCAACAAACTTAATTTAAACTATTTCATTCATTCTCTACCACTATTAGTTACTTTGGTCAAAGACCCCACCAAACCTTCCAGCAAAAAAATTGAAAATATATAACAGGTTAAAGAGAAAAAGTATTCAAATCATGAAACAAGTAGTTTAGTCGATATTATATTGATATACTTGATTGAAAGTACACCGCACGTAAATTTGCTATGAATATGTTCAGCTCATCAAGATTTTCAATTTTGTTTGAAGGTTACGCAAAGATATAGTTCAGATAAGATCAGCAAAAGAAAAACTAAAGCCGGCTAAGTCAACAATAGTGGACCAACAGAAAGGATTTATTTATATCATACAATCATGACTTTTATATTATTACACTCTTTTCGGTAACGTAACTTTGCTTGTCCTTTCGACGTTATTTTGTGATTAAAAGGACAATGTTATTTATAAAGTGTCATTGGTAAGATCTCATTGGTAAGGACTCACAATTGAGCGTATATTATACGGGTTTTATGTTTAAAAAAATTCATATTCGGATATAAATATACATATTTAAAGGTACGTATTTCGGCATTGTATGAAAATCAAAACATTTTTATGGTCGGCCTTAAGAAACTTAAGCTTCCTAATTATATAGCAATCCCAGGGAGTGAATTTGATATATTACTATTAGCTTATAAAAACGCAAAAATAATCGAATCCGAACAAAAGCTATAGTAGGAAAAATTAAAGATATTAATAACAATTGAAAAAAAAACGAGATTCATTTATATGATCACGTTTTTTTAAGGTAAACAGGTCGAGTTTATTTTGAACATCTCAGCATTATTATAAAGCAAGAATCAAAAGAAATCTTTAGCTGAATATGTCATCTACTAGAACAATATTTTTCTTCACAAGTCCATTCACTTCTACAATAAAAGTAAAATAAATATTGCAAAATCTCTAAAAATTTCAATATTGAACGACAAAAAGCATTTTATGATTGTTTTTGATTGATTTTTCTTTGCTGAATTTTCTGAAACATTTATTAAAAGAATTATTGCCACATTAGATGTCTATTGTTCATTTAGTTTTATATTTTGTATTTTTTGTTTTTGCATAGAATAGATAATCTTTCTTAACTACATCATCCGTTGTTAAACCAGCCGCTCCAATTTCAATCTTTCTAAATATAGAAAAGTCTACAGAAAAGCATTTATCAAAAGAGCTAACTATTGTCGTAAAAAAAAAACTGAGTGTGCAATATATTTCTCTGTCTTCTGTACTTAAAAAAGGAATTAATATTGCTATGGGCTTACGAATAAAAATTATAAAAATAAATAAAATAAATAAATATAAACGAAAAATATAAAAATTACCAATAAGCAAAATTACGGTAGGATTCTTAAAATATCCTTTACTTAATTACAAAATTTACTCTGGTATTCATCCCTTATTGACATCATATTTGCTTTTTATAGAATTTAATGTAGTCATCTGCAGAAGATCACATATAATATAGAATATTATATAAACTACCGGCTATTGGATACAGTTTCCATTTCTTTTTACTCCGTACTCCTTTATTCTACTATCCTCGTGTCCTTAAGAGACAACACAGGGTGAAAAAGCAGGTTGATTACAAAACTTGCTTTAATAAATAATTTTTATAGCATAACAAAGAAATAGTGTAGAAACTAAATTTCTTCCTTAATAATAATATCTTTCAACGTTATAGTAATGCAAAGATATTTAGGTATATCGGACATTGTATGGAAAGAATAGTAAATCGAAAAAATTAAATATCTAAGTAAGAACATTTTCTTAATTTCCTCCTCTTATATTACTTCTTCAAAGACTGTCATTATCGCGATTAAGGTTATACAATTAATTAAATACATATCGGTAATATCCTGTATGGGTATAATGCTATAGCTCGCTACATGCTTTACGCACATAAAACCAATTTCCAATCATGTATTGGACAGGTCTTTTTATCCATATTTGTATGATGAGATGTGAAACAGCTCACTTGGTTGGAAAACTCTTGTTTGTCTCTTTTTGTCCTTTCCCCCCGCTTGATCTTAACGATTATGATATAACAACTGAAGGATATATCTTTTGAAGGGTCTATGTGCGATATACTGCAAATTTTTATTTTAAGCTTCAAAATGACATATAATCGTTTATTAGTATAGAATATAATATAACATTGAATTAAATAATATCCGAAATATAGCAGTATAAAATGGCTATATTTATAAAATTATAAATTACATATTAAGAAAATTTAAAAGAACAAGAAATATCAGAAATATAACTAGTTTAGAGCAAAGTAATAATTCAACTTCAAAATTTGATAAATTACCATTTGATTCTATAATTGCACGTGGTTTAGATAGTATTTTAAATAAATATAATTTTAAAGTAACATATAATATTTCTAATAGTCTTGATATTTAGTTCTTGATATGTTCAGAGGTATTTTATATAGTTTTTATCTTGTGCTACTGAAGATGGGGGCATAGCCTTCGAAATGCGCATCTAGCTATTTAATGCTTTGAGTTACGGTATTTGGGTGATATTATTGAACACCGTAGTGATATTTTTTTTAAAAATCCTTTATATTTAAAGCTTTTAGTTAGACCATTTCAATTATAGATCATGTACCAAATTTGGATATTTTTTTTAAAGCAAAATGATTATCTATTTTAAATCACATGTTTTAGGAATTAATCTGTATGATAAATTTTTTATACATTTTTTTTTTGCTTTAGAAAACAACAATCTGTTTTTATCGAATAGTTTCATTAAAACTCTTTGGAAATTTTATCCTTTTGAAGCTGCACTCATCAAATTTGTATCGAATACGGAAATGTACAAAAACTCGAATGTATTAAAATATATTTTAACTCGATTTACTCGATTGATTAAATGGTTGCAGTTTCTAAGCAAAAGTTATAATTTTTTGTTTTTGTTTTTTATTTCTCAAGGTGTATCCATCATCTTTTAATATGCGCATAAATTTGACGATATTTTGATGTTATATTTATATTTTAAATTAAAATATGAGATCAACAACTAAGATAATGCGAAGTATAAATGATCATCACACTTTACCACCATTGATCTTTCGGAAACAAAAAATAGATCTAAAATTAATGAAAGCAAAAAGAGTCTTTACGCTAATTTCGCATCAAGATAACTGGAGGATTATTTGATATATTTAAAATATTAAACTATTGGAATATTCCAAAAAAAGATGAAGAAGAATATATGTTTATGTTATTTATAGATATTCCCATTAAATGAGATTACTGAAGAGCAAAGCGTAAGCGAGAGGATTTGTAGAGAAGAAATAGATATGTTCATCTTACTACCGATAAGAATTCTTGGAAGAAATTTGGGATGGGGTAGGATTTTTTGGTATGCAAAAAGTGATGGCTGGATATTATAATATATAAATAAAATAAAAGGAATGTGGTGTTAATAAGACAGAGAAGAAGTAACAGACGAAAGTTTAAATAGGGGTGATAAATTATTATATCATTTTAAATTTGCAAATCCTAAATGAAAATCTAAGAACTTACAGTAAAATATTTCAATTTTCTCGTTGCACTTTTTATCTACAGTACTCGTACATTACTAAATTTGATCAACAATTAAATTCTATGTTACTATTCTTTTTTCCGACAATTCATTAAATGTTAATATATGAAATATAAATTTCATTTACCATAAATTCATGAGGTAATAACTTTGTAACTTAAATAATAATGTACCATTATCACGCACCCCTACTTTTATTTCGATTTTGATCATCCCGTGCGATTAATTCTCTGTATTAATAATTACCTAAGTATTCACCTGGTTATTTTGATATCATTGTTTGATAAAACAAAGATGTAGTACTTGCAAGTTAGCAACCCCCTGGGGATAGTGTGTAAAATGCATGGCCGCCCACGAAGTTTGCGGGTGTACACGAGGGGGATGAACCACCGACGGTGGTTGTAGCAGCCAGGATGATCCCTTTGCACAGTAGGGATCGTTAAACACTATGCTGGAATGGAGCGAAAGAAAACGACTCACGCTATACCACTTTCCAGCGTATAGATAACAGTTGAGTATACAGTGAGATTCGCATCGAATGAATAAAACAATGTAAGCAAATATTTAAAATTGAGATTCATAATACCAGTAGAAGCACACATTCGAAATTGAAGAATTGTATGGAACGTTTGCTTTGACGAACAAATATTAATGAATAAGTCAGTTTTCGGGAGAAGCATTAAATTCAATCTGTTAATAAACAAATGATTTACTAAATGGTTTATTTTGTTTTATCTAAGGATTTTATAAAGGCTTTTAGTTAAAGAGTCCGCAATCCTAAAGATTGGTTGGAAACAGCACGCCATGCCGATCTATCCTGAGCTAATCCCTTCATCTCCCTATAGCTATTCATCTCAACGTCTTCAACTATCTGACTCACATACTCCAATCTAGGCCTACCTACCCCTCTCTTTCCCTCCACTCTACCTTCTATGATCAATTGCATAATCCCCCCATGCCTAAGAATATGCCCTACTAATCTGTCTCTCCTACGCTGTAACACTCTCCAGATACTTCTCTTCTCCCCTACTACCTCTAGTACAGCTTCATTTGTTACTTTATCTTCCCAACCAATCCTCATCATCCTCCTATAACACCACATTTCGAATGCTTGTAATCTACGCTTCTCTTCCTTTCCTATAGTCCACGCCTCACACCCGTACAGTGCTACACTCCAAACATATACCTTCAGTAATCTTTTTCTAATACCCAAGTCAATATTTGATCTTAAAATCTGTTCTTTTTCTACGAATGCCTTCCTACCCTGTGCTATCCTACACTTTATATCTACCTTGCTTCGATTATCTTTTGTGATTCTACTGCCTAAATAACAAAAATCTGACACTTCTTCGATTCTATTATCTCCTATTGAGATCCTCATTTTTCTACTGCATTCCTTTTTGTCACACCTCATCACTTTAGTTTTACCTATATTTATTTTCATGTTAAAATCCCTAGTCAATACTGCCTGCATACCATTCAATACCCTTTCTAAATTCTTTTCGCTTTCTTCCAATCTATATCGTCGGCGAATCTCAACATATATATTTTCTCTCCCTGTACATTCACACCTACACTATACTCTTCTTTTACTTTGTTTATTGCATCCTCTATATATAGATTAAATAATAACGGTGAGAGTGTACATCCCTGCCGAACTCCCTTCCCTATTTTTGCTACCACTTCTTCCCCCTCAATTCTAACTAAGGCAGTTTGGTGTTTATATAAATTAAAAATTATTCTCCTATCCTTATAATCTATACCAGTTTCTTTTAAAATTCTAAACATTATGTCCCAATCTACATTATCAAATGCCTTTTCTAAGTCTACAAAAGCTATGCAAGTTACCTTTCCTACCCTCTTTCTTTTTTCTACTACCGTTCTTAGTGCTAGAATCGCCTCTCTCGTCCCTCTGTTTTTCCTAAAACCAAACTGATCTTCTCCTAGCCTTTCCTCTACTTTATTTTCTAATCTCCTATAAATAATCTTTAACAATATCTTCGATGCATGTGATAGTAGACTAATGGCCCTATAGTTCTCACACAAATTAGCTCCTATTTTCTTCGGCATTGTTACTATTCTACTACGCTGAAAATCCTGTGGTACTTCTCCCTTCTCATATATTTTACAAACTAACCTGTATAATCGCTCCTGCATTTTTTCCCCTGCGTGTTTTATTAATTCGGCTGGTATCATATCAATCCCCGCTGCTTTGTTATTCCGTAAATCATTTAATGCTCTATGAAACTCTGACCTAAGTATGCTATGACCTAAGTCATCCTCATCTATCTGTTCCACACTTTCTAGCTCCTCCATGTCCTGCCTACCTTTATATAAATCTTCAAGATACTCCTTCCATCTTCTAGCTTTTTCCTTATTTTCTGTGAGTTCCTTACCCTGCTTATCACATATAATGTTACCCTTTGGTTTTACTTTAGAAAAATGTGACTTAATTATCCTGTAGCCCAAATCTACTTTACCTCTTCTCATATCCTCCTCAATATCCTCACAGTTTCCTTTTATCCACTCTTCTTTCGCTAGCTTGCATTTCCTATTAATTAAGTTCCTTAGTTCCTTATATTTTTTCTGTCCTGCTTATGTGTTTCCTATTTTAATTTTCCTTCTTGCTTCTATCATTTCAACTATTTCTTCCGTGATCCATTCCCTCCTACATGCCCTTTACTCTGACCTGTTTAGACTTCTGTAATTTCTTGAATTTGACCTCTGAGTTCAGGACTACTAAATTATGGTCACTATCAATATCTGCTCCAGGGTAACTCTTACAATTCTTAATCTGGTTCCTAAACCTCTCTTTAACCAGTATGTAATCTATCTGATACCTCCCTATATCTCCTGGCATTTTCCACGTATATATATATATATATTTATATAAAGGCTTAACAAAGCATAATTAATTGAACTTTTTTTCTTTTAACAAATTACCGCCTAAACACTAATTTAGAACAGACAATGTGCAATAAATTCATTCCATATTTTATGTACAAATACAAATAAATATATGAAATTAATCCAGAACAAAATCGTATGTATGATGAAAAGAATCAAATCCGCATGCAATATATTAAACGTAATTAATGAAAACTTAATATAAAAAATATATATATGTGAAATGGATTAAGTTGATGCATTGTCAAAGGCATAGTTTCAACTAAAATTTCTTAAAAATTTAAACCGGAAAAAAAGGCATTATATTACTCACTGACAACAAATAGAGGAAATTTACAAATACCAGTACCAAATTTCAATATTATTTACCATATTCTGGTCGGGTAGTTTCTTTCGAATTATGCCATGTGTGTTGCAGCAGGTGAGCGCAATAAATTTGACAATAATATTCCCGCAGCAATAAATTGAAATGTTGTTTTATTCCCTAATTTGAAAAGCTTTACATCGAAAGTATCCTCAAAATATACGTAAATCACTACGGTTAAATGGATGTACAAGCGAGGATGTTAAATTCCTATAAATATGGGGTCAGGTAGAAGAAACCGAAAATGTGTATGGTCAAATTCCTACAAACGCCCCTTGTCCATCGCCTTCCTCTTGCACAAAGCACTTATTTCTTGTACATGTAACTTCGTTTCCTCGGGGTGATCATGCGATAAAATACAGGCTTCTGCATTCTGAATTTCTGTACTTTCACCAACTGGGTCATCTGGGTCATTGTTAATTTGGTAATTGTCACGATCGTTAAATATATGGGAACCTATATCTATGTCTTCTTCTTCAATGTTTGATTTCAATTGGAAATATTTCTTTTGACTATCAGTGACGAGGGACTAAGGAGCTTATTTTCTTGGTGACCGAACCTTATAGGAATTTACACGTAACTATGTAGGAATTTGACCATCATTAACTCGACTACCTGAAAATTATAGGAATATGTACAAGATATTAACCGAAGCCCAATAAAATCTTTGAATTGTACAACAATTCCTTTAAAGGAAATCCTTATAATTTATGATTTTGTTTTTGCGGTGTTAGGTATTGAAATAGATTGTACCTAGATTATAAATGCTTTGAGTTATGATTTATTCTGTGCAAGTACTCGTAAAAGATTTGATGGAAGTTATTATTTTTTGAAATCGCTTTGTATATATTTATTATAGGTTTACGTATAAGTATTTCAGTTCGAATGGCGACGCTCCATTGGTCAAGTGTACTATAAACGACAATTCCTTCCAAGCACTTTCCTTTTTCTTGCATCATTGCACTTTCCAATACCACAAACACACAAACGTCTATAGATTGCAAAAATCGTTTATATTTATTTCGAAGAAATAATTGATGCACAGTGCTTACTAAAGGATCATTTGATCCTCTATATTATTGGTTCCCAAACTGTGGGTCGCGACCCCCAGGGGGCGCGTAAAGGAGCTAGGGGGGTCGCGCGAGGATTTTCAAAATAAAGTGAATGGCTTTCTGTAACGCATGTATATTGAACACATACAACTTTTCAGTAAGAAAATTTAGACTTAGACTAAAAGAAAACAAACGTTAAAGTTTTATGTTTATACAAAATATTAATGAGATAAATGCGCTTGATGTTGCGGTGCTATCTTCTCAAACCTGGGTTCTGTATTCGATACACATGATATCATTCTCGAGTTCGAGGCGATTTCTATACTTTGTCTTGATAGCAACCATGGATGAAAAACTTAATTCACGTAAATAGGATGATGCGAAAGGTATTAGCATTTTGAATGCTTCATTTACCAGCTCGGGGTATTCTTGTTTTCTCTTTAGCCAAAACTGATCCACGCTCTGCGATAGAAAGTTTCAGCATTCCATCAGTAGATAAGTCCATAAGTTTTTCCTTCATATATGTCGGAATTTCAGACATTTGAACAGAATTGTCGAAAAATGGATTCAGTATCCACCTGTGACCATTATTATTGTTAATAGTTACTTCTTGAAAATATTCAAAAAGCTGTTGCTTTAAGTTGTGTGAACATACTTGCATGTCTGCAAATACAGGATTTACATCTATCGTATTATACATAGTAAAATTTTCCATGATTTCTTCAATGCACTGAAATGAGACTAATTCCTTATTGTTAAGTGAAGTAGACCAAAAATCGAATTTCTTTATAAATCCGTTAAATTTATGCTTAGCTGTTATTATATTAACATCGCGGCCTTGCAAACTTTTATGCAAAATGTTTAAGTGTTCAAAAAGATTAGCTAGGAAAGCCAACTTAAGAAGCCAGAGAGAATCAGAAAATAGATTTGCATATTCTAATTTCTCGTCTTGAAAATACATCAATAGTTCTGCCCTTAATTGGAAAACTCTTGTTAAAACTTTACCCCTCGAGAGCCATCTTATTTCCGCGTGATAAAGAAGATTTTCATATATTGCACCCATGTCTTCACAAACTTTTTGGAAAAGCCGGGTTTGCAACGCTTTTCCTTTGATAGAATTTACCACTTTTATTACAGACCTTAAAACACAATCCATTTCAGAAGGCAAACATTTTGCTGCAAGTGCCCCCCGGTGTTAAAAAACAATGTACCCATGTAGCACTTGGCATTATCTCTTGTAATCGGACAATGAGACCACTTCGAATTCCTGTCATAGCTTTGGCACCATCGGTACATATAGCATTGCATTTGGTCAATTAAATATTGCATTTATTTGTATTTTGTATAAAAATGTCGAATAAGCACTTTCCTATGGTATTTGTTTCAAGTGGTTTACAAAATAAAATATCTTCTCTAATACCATTGTCGGTGTCATATCTTACAATGAATTGGGCGCAATTAGAAATATCAGTGGACTCGTCCATCTGCATTGAGAAGTAAGTGCATTTCCTAATATTTTCAAGAACTTGAATATTTTCGAATATCTTCTGCCATGTCGCATATTCTTCTTTGGATTGTATTATTAGAGAGAGGTATGGTTTTGAGTTTACTCGCTTCTTTTTCACCAATCATTATTTGCACAATATCACCAGCTGTCGGTTGAATAAGAGTGTCTGCAATTGTATGCGCCTTACTAGCTTTTGCAATTCGAAATGCCACTCGATAACTTGCTAGCAAAGTCTTTTCATTAGCACTGGAAGGGGAAGCAATCCTCTTGCTTTAAGGGTCGTGAAAAATTAGAAATTAGAAATCTAGCTATATTAATACTAATTTTAGTGACTTTGTTTTTGAGTGTTGCTAAATCAAGTAGGTAGAGGGGTCGCGAACAAACATTTCAACCAAAAGGGGTCGCGCCTTCAAAATGTTTGGGAACCAATGCTCTAGATAAATAAAAATTGAATTAATACTGTAGTGATCTATTGACTATTGAAAGTTTATATCCTCTTTATTTACAAGGCCGATTTTCATGTGATATTAAGTTAAGGAATGAATCCTTTTATGTTAAGTTCATCCTAAAGTTCTTTTAATACTTTACACCTCGGACAGTACTAAGTTCTATGAAATTACGACCCAGTTAAAAAAAATTGCTTCAATAGTTACTATATTTTGCCTGTCATTTTAATTACACATGAAAGTAGTATCTGAAGGAAAATCATTTACTTCTAAATGTGAAGTAAATTTGGACCCGTTTTAATAATTTACATCAAATTATGTATTTTGAATATTAAAATAGTAAAAAACTACCATCGTTACAGTTATACAAGTGAATTTTTAGGACATCTTTTTAATATGGAGGTATGATATTTGCCCCAAACAACAATCTGGAGTACTGTAATCAAAATATTATAAAACAAATTAATAATCATGTACATAATAATATTTCTAGAATTTTTTTTGATCACATACTTAATATATTGATGGGGTTATTAAAAATTATTTTAGAAAATTATCAAAATTTCTTACGTTTATGCTACAACTTAAATAAGTACGTATATATTACTTATTTTTTGTATGTTATATATTTTGTAATTGTTGTAGAATAATACAATTGCAAAGTAATCAACAAATTTTTGCTTTTAGGAAAGTAATAGCTCCTTGTCGGAAGAGAAAATTACCAAAATAAATTTATTTACTATGTGCTGAACCGGAGGAATGTCTACAAAATCTTACATCTATCAATGGTATCGCTATAGTCCAATATCTGTACCAGGAAATATCCCCTCACTTTTTCTGACCACCAGGAATACATGGTCTATTACTAGAGTTTCCCAATCTATTTCAAAAGAGACTCGAAGATTTTCGAATCTACTACCAAAAATAAGCTTTATATAAAAAAAAAATAAAAAAAATTGAAATCGTAACAGAAAAAAACGGTCTTAGTACGGAAGTCTTAAAAAAACAATTTATTTCACTATATTATAAGTTCTCTTTTTTAATTGTCTTCGGTATATTTGAAGATACACATAGTAATTTAACATAGATACGTCACATCGAATTTTTTCGTAGCCTTGTGAAAAGGTGGCAATTGGTCATATAAAACACTTTATGTTCGCTATTCTTGCCATAAAAAAAGTTAAGATTCGCTGATTTACACAGCAATTTAGGTACGGTGGTAGGTTATTGGTGCTAGGAATCTAATCCTTGTCCTTTCGGTACAAACTCATCCACATGGTTCAGACATTTGCCTGGATCGATCTCTACGTGATTCTATATTCTATGAATCAGAATCGGTTTGGGGTAAAAGTGATAAATCCAAGATAGTTTACTTTGGTAGAAAATTAATCCGTAATCGTAAAGTTTGGTTAAAAAAAGAATGATATATTAATTGAAATAAACCTAGCGTGATATGAACAGAATTAAACCCCAATGTCGAAGAATATAACCTACTAATCAGCTCTACTAGGCTGTAATATAAGAGCATATAAATCTTTCTACAACTCAGTTTTATATATCAACCTAATCTTCATCATTTGATGTATATTTTGCATTCCTCTCTTTTCCTAATATTTTATAAGCCACAAAAAAAAATATTGTTTTTTATGCCGCCTGATCTTATATTTGTCCCTATCTGGCAAATGTTTTTATTTTGGTATATAAAATAAAGTAACTTTGGATTCAATATCAATATTATAAATACTGTAAGTGTCTTTTTTTAATTTTCCATACGGTACACATGAATTTAGTTTGCAATGAATTATAGGCAAGTTTAATAAAGAATATAGAATCACATAGAATCATAAATTAAAATAATTTTAATGAGGATATGAAAATATCGATTTTGTCAAAAATTTATCACTTTCCTGTAAAGATAAACATCTTTGTGGAGGAAAGAATCTGAATTTCGAAACTAAGAATTCTTTAAAATGCCAGCAAATTATGTTTTTATGTAGCTAGGATTTCAAAAATTGTTGATGTAAAAGAAAGAAAGTTTTGGGGGTTGAAAAAATTAAGAAATGTTTAAAATGCCAGCAGCAACTTTTGAATTTAAGTAGCTAGGATTTCAAGTATTGTTGATGTATAAGAAAGAAAGTTTTGGGAGTTGAAAAAACTAAGAAATCATTAAGATGCCAGCAGCAAATTTTGTTTTTATGCAGCTAGGATTTCAAGTATTGTTGAGGTATAAGAAAGAAAGTTTTGGGGGTTGAAAAAACTAAGAAATCTATAAAATGCCAGGAGCAAATTTTGTTTTTATGCAACTAGGATTTCAAGTATTGTTGAGGTATAAGAAAGACAGTTTTTGGGGTTGAAAAAACTAAGAAATCTTTAGAATGCCGGTAGCAAATTTTGTTTTTATGTAGCTAGGATTTCAAAAATTGTTGATGTAAAAGAAAGAAAGTTTTGGGGGTTGAAAAAACTAAGAAATCTTTAAAATGCCAGCAGCAACTTTTGTATTTAAGTAGCTAGGATTTCAAGTATTGTTGAGGTATAAGAAAGACAGTTTTTGGGGTTGAAATTACGCTGAGATTCTAAACCATCCAAAAGGTTTATTGCCAATATTATTGTCCGACTATTGCAGCCACAGAACTGCAATTCGTTCTGTTATCAATATTGCTTCAAGTTGAATAAATGTGAAGAATAATTACTATATATATAAATCGCGTATCATGCTCACGTAATAACTGAAAAAGTAATCGTTCAGGTTAGTTATCTTCCTGTTGGAGACAATGCCGGTTCTGGACTCTTCGATCAGCTGCTTCATCAGCCATACAGAGTAACATCCGACCGTACTTCCGTTCGTTCTGCTGTACTGGTTTGCTTTGTGTTAACTGGGAGCACGTTCGTAAACAATGTCATTCCTGCTTTGTGTCACCGCATCAGTGCATCACCAATATCGCAAAATACTCGAGTGTCTAAAGCCCTGAAGTTTATTATTGTCAAAGGAGGCAAAAATAAACAATTCTCGGGTCTGAGAGATGATAGCTTATAAAAAACATGTATGTAGTGAAAATGCACACGAAAGAAACATAGTCGTTAAGAATCTAGTATCTGGTATTTTTTATAATGGTACTATTGTCAGGCGAGGGGGGCGGAAGACATTGGCAGTGAAGTATTATCGAAGTACTGCATTGCTTTTAATTATGAGATATTCTGAACTGCAACGCCTATTAAATTTATTAAGATAGAAGGAAGAACAGAAAAAAGCCAAAAGCTTAAATGATAATACTAAAACTTGAATTATGGAGTAGCATAGATACAGCCCAGTTCTTCTAAAGTTACGAATACATAAGTTTCGTCAGAAACTAACATTTGGACAAGGTTGGAAAGAAAACGGAAGATCTAGTTTTATGCACGCATAAAGTGTTCCTTACACCATTGGTTTCCAAACTTTTTGAAGGCGCGACCACTTTTGGTTGAAATGTTTGTTCGCGACCCCCCTACCTACTTAATTTAGCAACACTTAAAAGTCACTCAAATTAGTATTAATATAGCTAGATTTCTAATTTCTAATTTTTCATGACCCTTAAAGCAAGAGGCTTGCTTCCCCTTCCAGTGCTAATGAAAAGACTTTGCTAGCAAGTTGTCGGGTGGCATTTCAAATTGCAAAAGCCACTAAGGAGCATACAATTGCAAAAACTCTTATTCTACCGACAGCTGTTGATATTGTGCAAATAATGATTGGTGAGAAAGAAGCGAATAAACTCAAAACCATACCTCTCTCTAATAATACAATCCAAAGAAGAATATGCGACATGGCAGAAGATATTCGAATTCAAGTTCTTGAAAATATTAGGAAATGCACTTACTTCTCAATGCAGATGGACGAGTCCACTGATATTTCCAATTGCGCCCAATTCATTGTCTTTGTAAGATATAACACCGACAATGGTATTACAGAAGATTTTTATTTTGTAAACCACTTGAAACAAATACCGCAGGAAAGTGCTTATTCGACATTTTTATACAAAATACAAATAAATGCAATATTTACTTGACCAAATGCAATGCTATATGTACCGATGGTGCCAAAGCTATGACAGGAATTCGAAGTGGTCTCATTGTCCGATTACAAGAGATAATGCAAAGTGCTACATGGGTACATTGTTTTTTAACACCGGGGGGCACTTGCAGCAAAATGTTTGCCTTCTGAAATGGATTGTGTTTTAAGGTCTGTAATAAAAGTGGTAAATTCTATCAAAGGAAAAGCGTTGCAAACCCGGCTTTTCCAAAAAGTTTGTGAAGACATGGGTGCAATATATGAAAATCTTCTTTATCACACGGAAATAAGATGGCTCTCGAGGGGTAAAGTTTTAACAAGAGTTTTCCAATTAAGGGCAGAACTATTGATGTATTTTCAAGATGAGAAATTAGAATATGCAAATCTATTTTCTGATTCTCTCTGGCTTCTTAAGTTAGCTTTCCTTGCTCATATTTTTGAACACTTAAACATTTTGAATAAAAGCTTGCAAGGCCGCGATGTTAATATAATAACAGCTAAGGATAAAGTTAACGGATTTATAAAGAAACTCGATTTTTGGTCTACTTCACTTAACAATAAGGAATTAGCCTCATTTCAGTGCATTGAAGAAATCATGGAAAATTTTACTATGTATAATACGATAGATGTAAATCCTGTATTTGCAGACATGCAAGTATGTTCACACAACTTAAAGCAACAGCTTTTTGAATATTTTCAAGAAGTAACTATTAACAATAATGATAGTCACAGGTGGATACTGAACCCATTTTTCAACAATTTGGTTCAAATGTCTGAAATTCAGACTATATGAAGGACAAACTTATCGACTTATCTACTGATGGAATACTGAAACTTGATTTTATATCGCAGAGCGTGGGTCAATTTTGGCTAAAGAGAAAACAGGAATACCCCGAGCTGGTAAATGAATCATTAAAATGCTAATACCTTTTGCATCATCCTATTTATGTGAATTAAGTTTTTCATCCATGGTTGCTATCAAGACAAAGTATAGAAATCGCCTCGAACTCGAGAATGATATCATCATTTGTGTATCGAATACAGAACACAGGTTTGAGAAGATAGCATCGCAACATCATGCACATTTATCTCATTAATATTTTGTTAGTTAAAGAGTCCGCAATCCTAAAGATTGGTTGAAAACAGCACGCCATGCCGATCTATCCTGAGCTAATCCCTTCATCTCCCTATAGCTATTCATCTCAACGTCTTCAACTATCTGACTCACATACTCCAATCTAGGCCTACCTACCCCTCTCTTTCCCTACACTCTACCTTCTATGATCAATTGCATAATCCCCCCATGCCTAAGAATATGCCCTACTAATCTGTCTCTCCTACGCTGTAACACTCTCCAAATACTTCTCTTCTCCCCTACTAACTCTAGTACAGCTTCATTTGTTACTTTATCTTCCCAACCAATCCTCATCATCCTCCTATAACACCACATTTCAAGTGCTTCTAATCTACGCTTCTCTTCCTTTCCTATAGTCCACGCCTCACACCCGTACAGTGCTACACTCCAAACATATACCTTCAGTAATCTTTTTCTAATACCCAAGTCAATATTTGATCTTAAAATCTGTTCTTTTTCTACGAATGCCTTCCTACCCTGTGCTATCCTACACTTTATATCTACCTTGCTTCGATTATCTTTTGTGATTCTACTGCATATTTTGTATAAATATTTTGTATAAACATAAAACTTTAACGTTTGTTTTCTTTTAGTCTAAGTCTAAATTTTCTTACCGAAAAGTTGTATGTGTTCAATATACATGCGTTACAGAAAGCCATTCGCTTTATTTTGAAAATCCTCGCGTGACCCCTCTCGCTCCTTCACGCGTCCCCCTGGGGGATCGCGACACACAGTTTGGGAACGAATGCCTTACATTAAGGTTTTCTTATAAATAGTAAATACGTAACAATAGATAGCTGAAAATAATTAGATGTAATGTTGTGCACATTGATTAAGTATAAATAGTTGAATGAACAAGACAAACTTTTATAATATTTGTAAATGCTAGTGAGATATATTATGTTAAAAATTTAATTGGTTCGATTAATATATTTTCTATCATCTGACTCTTTCTTGGATTTTTGAATTGATTTTTCAGTCAACCATTTCACGATAACAGAGCGCAAACAACTCTTAAATAAGCAGCATTAGTACGGGTTATTCAAGAATGTGCGTAACAAGTTTTGATCATTTTGAAACATCTAAAAAATAAAATATTCATGTGGGACACTTCTTTCAAAATCAGGTTTGAGTCTGATATATGGATTATTATTTCAAAAACAGTTTTTTTCAAAAATCAAAAATTCGCCCTTATATATATATGTATATATAATAATAAATGATGCGAATTTTTGTAGAGTGTATTTTATAGATAATATATTCATCCAGTTATTATTGTGCGAATTCTTCGACAAACCATTGTATTCTTGTTTAAATACTATTAATACATAATGCGGAAGCTGTTGTTGAAAGGCGATACAAAAGAATGGACTGAATTGAATTTCATAGTCAGAATTTAATGGACATGGAATCTATTCAGAGCAAATTTTATATGGGCTGAATTTTATTCGGTGAATCCATATTTAAAAGTCCGGGTTGCTGGAGTCAATTGTAATAAAAAAATGTTTATATTAAAATCGTTCCGAATTACACGTAAAAGATTTAATGTTATGGTTGTAAAATGATCCTTTCATTACAGCTGCATACAATTTTTAGAGCAATTTTTTAGAGCGTTCATAAACTAGATGAGCATCTCGAATACTACGCTCTCATAATCAGCTATACAAGAATCATACAATTAATCGCAAAATATTATTATCAGAAAAGCGCGTCGGTATTTAAATTATTTAACATATATTTTACATTTGGATGTAAATATGTAGATATAAAATATGGTAAAGATTTATTATGGTATGATTAAAGAATTTAATATTTTTTTTAGTTTGACTCCAAGTGAGAAATTAAAAAAATGGAAAATGCGTGAATATTTGTGTTATTATAGTCCGGATTTAATCAATTGTCTTTATTATGTAAAGCGGCTTATGAAGTGCTGTGGCAGATGTAGAAGAGGCTAAGAACTAGAGGAAAACCCCAAAACCTGTACTATATGTCGGTATAATCTAGATTAAGAAATAAATTGTTAATTTAAGCGAAGTTTCATAATCTATTTATACTACCCTAGTAGCAAAGGTTCTCAACAAGGACAAATAGAGTATTATAAAAGGTGCCTGGAACTTTTTACAATTTTATAATATATTTAATTTCTAAGATTAATTATATATTTGCCTTTCAAAATTTATAAAAACACATATATTTCAAAAATGCAACTCTATATGTACAATACAATGAACTACAGAAAGAATTTAATTTCGATCTTACTCATAGTTCATTAATTCACTAAAATATATGTATTAATTTATGAAAAAAAAAACACTCTACCGTTAATTTGGGATTCTAATATCTTGGCGTTCCATTAATTTTCATACGGCCATATTATGGCCCTAAAATGAAATGAAAAAACAAGAATTTCTAGGATTAATTAAATATTTGCTTTAGAAAATTTTTAAAAAGACATGTATTTCAAAAATACACCTCTATTTTATACAACACAACGAACTACAGAAAGAATTTAATTTTGATCTTACTCATAGTTCAGTAATTCACTAAAATATGATTATTAATTTATGAAAAAAAAAACACTCTACCATTAATTTGGGATTCTAATATCTTGGCATTCCATTCATTTTCACAGATCTAATGTATAGTTTGTAAGTAAAACTGTACCTCGTTATCATTGCCGGTAAAAATCATACATGACCCTAAAATGAAATCCACTTTACACATTACGTTACACACTTGTCTTATTATAATAATATAATTGCTATACGTATGTGCAATGGAAGAATGTTTTTAAAAAACTTAAAAAGGTTGAGAACTACTGCCTTAAAGTATGTATATTATTGCATGTACATTTCACCGAATTTTCATATTCGCTTATATAGCTTTCCAATTACATCAACAAAAAAAAATATTTACCAAGTTTCATAGCTGCAAATCGATCGCCTCGTGATTATTAAACGTATAAGTTAATATAGAATAAACTAGGGATTGTTTATAGATAATGTGGAGATATTATTACACGATATAGAGGTGTACTTCACACAACACGACTATACTTATATCTAAGCTGTAATTAGAAATGTTATACGACTTTTTAGATACATTTTAAAACGCAATAAACGAGTTTACGGGCCTATCAAGAGTCTAATTATTTCTGTTCATGAACTGTTAAGGAACTACATTTTCAACAAAATAGTTTCTATAAAATAATATTTTTCAATGCAAAACATTCAATTATCAAATGTTTGATATGCACGCTTTTATTTTCACTACTTTTGAAATTTAAAAAGAAAACGACAATTTAACAACTTGAAAAGTTTGCCTAAGCTACATTTACGATGAAAATTGTTTATAGATAAGCAAAGTATTAAAATAAAATCACAGTCATATTTTAGCAAGAATTGTTAGCGAGAAATATTCAATTATTCGGAAATGATAATTTTCCATTTCTTCATTTAACAAAAACATTTTTAAAAGTAGCATTAGTATTTTTTATCAATACGATCAAATTATTAAAATTACAAATAACCAGTTTTGTTTATTTGTTTGTTTTTGTAACAAGTGGCAACTAATTTTAGTACACAAAAGTTTTAATTTAGTGAAGTTCGTCTAGAAAATGGCCACTATATTATTTTATTTACGAAATGGGGTAAAAATTGTGGACAATATTTGCGTAAAAATATACTTTAATTGGTATTTAATATAGTGGCATATATTGCGCTGAATGTAACGCGGACATGTTTAGCAATATGGCGGCGGTATAATATTTCGAAGCCAATGAAGGGTTATCGTTTATAGAGCTGTTGGAAGCAATATGCGCTTCAAATTCAACGTGATATAAAAAAGTAAATAGCTTTCCATCAACAGCACAAAGGCACGTTAATAGCGGAAAATCAATAATAATATTGCCAGAAGAATAAGTGGTGAAGAATCAATATCGACCGAAACTTTATTACATATTTATTAGCATCGCGTAAAAAATAACGAAAGGGCTCCCCGTGAAAAGAATTAATTTGAATTTTTCGTTGCATAACAATTCCAGAAATCAGTTTAATAATCTACGATAAAATTCGGTTGTAGAGAAAATATTGACGCGAATATAAAATAAGTGTCGTGCATGAAAAATTGGTAAACGATATGCACAGATATATATGCAAAATAATTTGATTTAAGAAATACCATAAGAAAAATGTATGCAGAATTTTTGTATACAAATATTCATATACTTTATATAGTTATGTACTTGAGAAATAAGAAAATATACGATGAAATAAATCGCTTACAATATTTTAGCAACTAAAAGAGCAAAAATGAATCCAATATTTGCCTTAATCCATGATTTTGCTTTAACGAATCGATTTATTTACTAATTATTGTCGATTATTTATTTTTAATTCAATTGTGAAGTTGAAATAAAAATTCGAGGATATATTGATGTATTAATTTTGAATGCTTCTCTTTATTAAATCACAAAACCAACAAATAGTTATATATTATAGCTTATTATAGTTTATTATTATTATAATAGCTGATTTTTTTTATTAAAAGAACAAGAACTGTTTTCCTTTTAATGTGTTGGTTTTTCTTTTCTGTTTCCTTTAATCTCCTTTCATTGTAAATCGCACAAAGTAAAATATTTTAATTATATATTTGTAGGGTGCATTTCAGGACCAATGAAAATATTTTCTTCAAAATTGATTACTATATTTTGGTTAAACAATTGACTGATTTTAAAAATTATCACTACGGTGTTAAATTATAATATAGAATATCACCCAATAATCCATTTCTTTATATCATTTTTGAATTGGGTGATATTCTATATTATAATTGAGTGATTATTTATTTTTTTCTTTCAACAATAATTTAGAGACACACTGGTCATTTAATTAAATAAAGGACTCGTATTTTTATGCGTACGTTACTTGAATAAATACGACCCTTGCGTCTGTATGGAAGCTCTTTGAATATACCAATGATTTTATGAAAGGCGGTTTTAATATGCTGCAGATATGATGATGAATAAAACGTAATTATTCTGCCACGTAAGCAGTTGTTTGTTTTTGCCCGGAAAGTGAATTTGAATTCATTTACATTTGCATAGTTTTCCATTCGTCAGCAGATAAACACACACTGGAAAAGCACTGCCTTCTATCCCTCTCTGTTGACAGCTGCGCTTGTAATAAATCTGATTAAATTACTGGAATTGTCGCCCGCAGACATTAGAATGAGTTATTGGTTAATTGAAATTGTTGTTCCAAAGACATGAGAGGAGACGACAAGCGGCGTCTTCCTTGTGTTGTGATGGTATCAGCAACTACATAAGACACTCGAATACATCTATAGTAATAGATTAAGTTTGGTCTCTTTAATGACTTACTAATTGTCAGAGACTGTGGCATTATACTATTACGTTACTGTTAACGGGTGACATATTTGGACTAGCCTAAAAGACAAAAAATCAGACAAAGAAATTGAAGGGCTTGGTGCAAAAACCGGTCAGCAAAAACTATTTTTATCAATTTTTCAGTATTGACAAAAAACTCTTTTGCCAAGTATAACCACTGAATAAACTGGAGAAAATAATTTAGTCTGTTTTTTGCTCCAAAATAAAAAATATATATACTTATAATAGGATTATTAAAGAATAAACCATCAACCGATGTGTTCGAATTAAATGCTAGACTACTAAAAGCCACAAATATATATATAAGCAGCCATCTTAGTAACATCTTGAATAGATTCATTGCTGAAGGTATATTCCCAGTCGAAATGAAATTGGCTAAAGTAATCCCGATACACAAAAATGGGGATTACGAGGACTGTGCAAACTATAGACCGATCTCTCTTTTGCCAGTATTTTCGAAAGTCTACGAAGCTCTATTACTCAGTAGAATGCAAAAATGCTTCTCGAACCACAATTTCTTAACCCCAGAGCAGTACGGATTTCTGTGCAAGAGAACTACGTCTGATGCAATAAAAAATATTCTTACATATGCATGCACAGCGATAGAAAACAATGAGTACTGCATCTCCCAAACGTATGACCTAACCAAGGCGTTTGACATGATTTGTCGCCATGCAATACTGTTAGAGAAACTGAGGTACTACGGTATAAGAGGATTACCTCTGATGTTATTTAGATCTTACCTAACAAACAGGAAGCAGGTGGTTGAAACCGACATAGGCCTAAGCAACATTAGCGATGTAACACGAGGAATCCCCCAAGGTTCGTTTTCGGGGCCATTCCTTTACATTATCTTCGCGAATGACTTGCCAAAATATATCCCTGCTCATACTACACTATTCGCAGACGACACTGCAATCACGATAAGAAATAGTAATAAAGCTGACCTACTTCAAGATCTCGATGTGTGCAATGTAGATGCCGAAAAGTGGTTTAGCAAAAACGAACAAAACGGTCACGATCTGCTATGAAATGGATAGATGGAACGACATCGGGGTAGAGGTCAAATACCTTGGGATATGGATCGACTGCAGACTGAATTGGAAACCTCACTGTGATTCAATCAGCAATAAGCTAGCACGAGCCACCTATGCGATAAGAAGAATCAGGAATGTTGCTGGGGAGGACGCGGCCGTAATTGCCTATTGTGCTATGGTGGGTAGCCTAATCCAGTATGGAATTGAAGTCTGGGGACATTCAGCACATGTGAAGACAGTATTCCTACAACAGAAGAAAGCAGTTCGATGTGTTACAACAGTGCCTCGACCAATGGAAAAACATGAGACCTAGAGAATTCCAGAAAGTACTTAAGCGATACTTAATACAAAATCCAATATACAGTGTCACCGAATTCAACTTGAACCACCTATAACAAATATAATACCTATTATGTCTCATTAATAAATAGCTCCATTTTTATCAATTTTACAGTATTGACAAAAAACTGTTTTGCCAAATAGAACCACCGAAAAAAACTGGAGAAAGTCTGTGTTTTGCCCCAAAATAAAAAAATATATAATTATGTAGCAAATCTCAGTTTTATGAACTATCAAACATACAAAATGACTTTCAAAATGTTAATACATTTCTACTTCAACATCCTCTTCCTCGCTATCCAGATCTTCTTGAGGTATTTCTGGTCCCACAGCATTATTACACAACATCGTAATACCATTGATCATTTTTGGGCACATACTTTTCAGCCAAAGAACGGACGTTTTCAAGTATTTTCTGCTTGATGGGTATGGGGTCGTTTTTGTAAAGCTTTTCCGTTGGCATTGAATATGCAGCTGGTGATTTCTTGAATGAAAATTCGAAAAACTTTATAATCCCCATGAATTTTACTACATTTGTTTTTTCGTACTTGAAAACACGAGATTTAGATATGGAAAACATTTCCTTTGCATTGTTTGTAACGGTCTTTTTAAAAATCCTTTTGAAATGTTCTGCGAAATTTAGTATAATGTCTTGATTCATCACAACTACTGTAAATTTTCGAGATGTCTTCTTTACCAAATCGATCCAACCATTACGTGTATACATTATTTCTTTGTTTCTTTTATCTTTTTCTATTAAACCGAAAGATCGGTCACTTGGCAAAAGATCGGTCACTATATTTCCCATTATATGCCATTATATTCCCATTATATATCTTAACAATATTTCCCATTATATGCCACAGAGCTGCCCGTTTTTTGCACCAAAAGATGCCCAATGCTAAGTACATTAAATTCCACACGAAAAGTCAGTTTTGCCCAAAAATGGAGCTGACCGGTTTTGCACCAAACCCTTCAATTATTTATTTATTTAAATTTGTATGAGACCTAACAGATTTTGAAAATCGAAATAACGCGAACATAAAATATTTGACTTATATACGTAATAAATACAAAACAATATTTTTTTTATAAAACAACTTGGTCATATATATAATATTATAATATTATATATATATATAATCATATATTTAAATATTGAATTGATCAAACCATATAATATGTGCATAAAAATTTCATTTAATATTAATTCAATAAGTTAATTATATATATATTTCGGAAGTGATGAAGATATTTAATTTTTATATATTACATTTTCAAAGTCGACATTATTTAATGCAAAATCGAAATAATTTATTTAACTTCTATTTCACTCAATATTAAAATAATATATACCATCTTTTTAATAAAAATTTTCGTTAAAGGGTTACGATTATTGTTCTTAGAGCGCAAAGAAGTGAAATTTAAGTAAAGAGCGATAAATAGCAACAGTTTTCAAGTAGAAAGAACATACAAAATAGAAAAAAACAATATTTTTTCTACCTTTTTAGTTTAGTTAAAGAGTCCGCAATCCTAAAGATTGGTTGGAAACAGCACGCCATGCCGATCTATCCTGAGCTAATCCCTTCATCTCCCTATAGCTATTCATCTCAACGTCTTCAACTATCTGACTCACATACTCCAATCTAGGCCTACCTACCCCTCTCTTTCCCTCCACTCTACCTTCTATGATCAATTGCATAATCCCCCCATGCCTAAGAATATGCCCTACTAATCTGTCTCTCCTACGTTGTAACACTCTCCAGATACTTCTCTTCTCCCCTACTAACTCTAGTACAGCTTCATTTGTTACTTTATCTTCCCAACCAATCCTCATCATCCTCCTATAACACCACATTTCAAGTGCTTCTAATCTACGCTTCTCTTCCTTTCCTATAGTCCACGCCTCACACCCGTACAGTGCTACACTCCAAACATATACCTTCAGTAATCTTTTTCTAATACCCAAGTCAATATTTGATCTTAAAATCTGTTCTTTTTCTACGAATGCCTTCCTACCCTGTGCTATCCTACACTTTATATCTACCTTGCTTCGATTATCTTTTGTGATTCTACTGCCTAAATAACAAAAATCTGACACTTCTTCGATTCTATTATCTCCTATTGTGATCCTCATTTTTCTACTGCATTCCTTTTTGTCACACCTCATCACTTTAGTTTTACCTATATTTATTTTCATGTTAAAATCCCTAGTCAATACTGCCTGCATACCATTCAATACCCTTTCTAAATTCTTTTCGCTTTCTTCCAATATAGCTATATCGTCGGCGAATCTCAGCATATATATTTTCTCTCCCTGTACATTCACACCTACACTATACTCTTCTTTTACTTTGTTTATTGCATCTTCTATATATAGATTAAATAATAACGGTGAGAGTGTACATCCCTGCCGAACTCCCTTCACTATTTTTGCTACCTCTTCTTCCCCCTCAATTCTAACTAAGGCAGTTTGGTGTTTATATAAATTAAAAATTATTCTCCTATCCTTATAATCTATACCCGTTTCTTTTAAAATTCTAAACATTATGTCCCAATCTACATTATCAAATGCCTTTTCTAAATCTACAAAAGCTATGCAAGTTACCTTTCCTACCCTCTTTCTTTTTTCTACTACCGTTCTTAGTGCTAGAATCGCCTCTCTCGTCCCTCTGTTTTTCCTAAAACCAAACTGATCTTCTCCTAGCCTTTCCTCTACTTTATTTTCTAATCTCCTATAAATAATCTTTAACAATATCTTCGATGCATGTGATAGTAGGCTAATGGTCCTATAGTTCTCACACAAATTAGCTCCTATTTTCTTCGGCATTGTTACTATTCTACTACGCTGAAAATCCTGTGGTACTTCTCCCTTCTCATATATTTTACAAACTAACCTGTATAATCGCTCCTGCATTTTTTCCCCTGCGTGTTTTATTAATTCGGCTGGTATCATATCAATCCCCGCTGCTTTGTTATTCCGTAAATCATTTAATGCTCTATGAAACTCTGACCTAAGTATGCTAGGACCTAAGTCATCCTCATCTATCTGTTCCACATTTTCTAGCTCCTCCATGTCCTGCCTACCTTTATATAAATCTTCAAGATACTCCTTCCATCTTCTAGCTTTTTCCTTATTTTCTGTGAGTTCCTTACCCTGCTTATCACATATAATGTTACCCTTTGGTTTTACTTTAGAAAAATGTGACTTAATTTTCCTGTAGCCCAAATCTACTTTACCTCTTCTCATATCCTCCTCAATATCCTCACAATTTCCTTTTATCCACTCTTCTTTCGCTAGCTTGCATTTCCTATTAATTAAGTTCCTTAGTTCCTTATATTTTTTCTGTCCTGCTTCTGTGTTTCCAATTTTAATTTTCCTTCTTGCTTCTATCATTTCAACTATTTCTTCCGTGATCCATTCCCTCCTACCTGCCCTTTTCTTTGTGCCTAATACTTCATTTGCTGCTGTAGTTAACCCATTTCTGATTTCCCTCCATTCGCAATATATGTCGTTCCTAGATGTTCCATTAGCCATGATTTCTACTTTCTGCTTGTACTTTTCACATACATCAGCTAATTTTAACCTATCGATATCTACTCTGACCTGTTTAGACTTCTGTAATTTCTTGAATTTGACCTCTGAGTCCAGGACTACTAAATTATGGTCACTATCAATATCTGCTCCAGGGTAACTCTTACAATTCTTAATCTGGTTCCTAAACCTCTCTTTAACCAGTATGTAATCTATCTGATACCTCCCTATATCTCCTGGCATTTTCCACGTATATATCCTGCGCTTGTGATTCTGAAAAAGCGTGTTTGCTACCACTAGCTTATTCCTAATACAAAACTCTACCAATCTATCCCCTCTATCATTACGTGTTCCTATTCCATATTCTCCTACTATTGAAACTTCCTTTCTAGTAATAAAAGAAAAAAAGCGTTGTGTAGAGCGGTTTATAATATTATATAATCTATACTATTACAATTATCACGCTTCGTACGATAATTAAAAAGTTTAATAATTTTTACATTTAATGTAATATCCTTAAATATTTTTTTAAATAGTCAGTACGGTGTCAATTTTTTAAATCAACGATCCAAATCATTGTCAACTGCTTTTAAATTCATAATGAATCGCTAATTATTATTTTTTCTATCTAATGATAGATATAACATTGGATTAAATAATATCTAGAATATAGTGCAAAAAGGCTACTTTTTTTTAAGTAAATAATATATTACTAAATTTGAAATAAATGAAAGATATCATAGATATTAGTTTTTTAAAATGATCCATACGGTGTTAAATTATACTATAGAATATCACCCAAATATCATAACTTAAAGCATTAAGTAGCTAGATGCGCATTTCGAAGGCTATGCCCCCATCTTCACTAGCACAAGATAAAATAGTAATATCAATGAGAAAAAACGCGCAATGAGAAGACGAGCTTAATTTATTTCAAATTATATATGGCACCATAAACAACTTCTGTTAAAATTCTTATTTAATAAATGTTCCATAAAATATTTTAAGAGAAATAAATAAATCTTTTACGCATTTTTTTTACTTCCTCAAGATGCGTATCTAAATTTCAAAACCTGAAAATATAAAGTAATTTTCTGGCTGAGATAAAAACTTAAGGGCAACCAATACTAATTTTAAGCGTGTATGCTGGCCATGTTAATATTATCCCATGCTAAAATCAAACTATTTCTACCAATTAAATGAAATTTTAACCAAAATCAAATTGGTCCTTTCCACGTAGAAATACATAGAAAAAATGCTATTATCTTCATGTAATTAAAAGATAATTGACTTTGAATATAATACCATTTTGCAGTAACTTCGTGATGTCCTATTAAAATTTGGTCCATGTATTTGTTCGCGCAATAGTCTCATAAAATATCATACAAAAAATTAGATTCTATATAGCTTAATTTTTGCACCAAAATAGGACAATACAAGATTTGCCCAAATATGTCAGGCTAGACAATAAGTATTTACCTAAAATATGACCCGAAATACAATGCGAAATCTTTGCGGATGTCATAATCCTATTATATTAATTTCTAAGGAGTTAATATGATAAATGATGGTTTGCTTTATACCACATGTTATATGTATATAAAGACGTGTTGATGATGATAAATTGGTTTGTGTAAAGCCAGAAAGTGTCAAAATTATTGAGCCCGAATTTTATTTCATAACTGCATTTTTTTATAATTTGAGAAAATTTTCTGAAAATTCTATATAAATACCGTTGAGTATTTGTATGTGGTAAATTGAATCTATTTATTTTGACTATACAAAAGTAGAAATAAAATATGTTAGTATTATCAAAAAATTTAAGACCCGAATATGTATACGAATAAGTCGATATAAAAATTATAACTAATTGAATTTTTGAAAATTATTACTTCATTATAGGTTCTATATATTTCCTGAATAAAAACAGTAATTTAATATATTATACTTGGTAAAAAAAAACTGAAATACTTGTAAAATTTTGTTTCAGCAAAAGTAATAGTTATTCTGTCGGTCTTCTGAACAAAATAATCCTAAAAACATTTCACGTGAAATTATTAATTCTGAGCTTTTCACTAATTCTTGTTATTCGTTACTTTAACTGAAAACTATGGTATTATATAATTAAACTAATATTTGCTTTAGAATTATATCTGTTCGTTTCGTCGTATCCATCCTTGTATGTTATTATTATTATATTTATCTTCAAAACATTACTGGAAAAGCAAATAATATTAAGTACAGTACAATGCGTAAAGATTAGAGTTTGTGTGCAAAATTCAAGCAAAACAATTATTTCATGCTTCAGTCGCATAAATTACAAAGGCTGTTGAATTTACCAGAATTAATTCAAACTAAATTTATGCCCATTACAAAATACCACACATAGTCTAGGAACAAATATTTTATATAAATAATTTTTATTTGAACTTGATGTATCCATTTTTTTAGTCTTAATTGGTTTAATTTAGTCCAATGCCATGAAAAAAATTTAATGCAAAAAAGAAGTGGATTTCAGAAAACTGATACACGAAAAGTTGATTCGATTTTCAAGCGAAGTTCTTGGATTATATGTGAAAGTATCATTCAGTTGAGTTGAAGAACGACAAAGTGATAAAAAATATCAAACTATTATCCTATTTCTGATATACTAAAAATGACATATTTAGTTATAAAAGGTAAAGCAAAAGAGTAGGAAGGTAGATATAGATAGACCACGATTAAAGTATTAAAAGAGATCGAAATGTTTCATTAACTATGTTGAATTTAATCTTAAAAATGATAAAAATAATGAAAATATGTAATTTTTTTTTAATCTGTACTTGTAATAAATAATCTGAAAGTTGCAGGTTGTTACACTTTTTTTTTGGGTGAAAACGACTGCTTTAAGAAGTAAATTATTTT
The DNA here is from genome assembly GCA_947310635.1 of Leptodirus hochenwartii. Lineage (NCBI taxonomy): Eukaryota > Metazoa > Arthropoda > Insecta > Coleoptera > Leiodidae > Leptodirus > Leptodirus hochenwartii. Next base: position 5,143,242 of record OX371181.1, read on the forward strand.
TTAACAATTAATAAAAGTTATTTTTTTTAACTTATTGATATTTTTACTGTTGCGCAAAGAAAATCTATTCATTGAAACTTCATTTCGCTACACGTTTTATGTTTGAGGATATTTCAGAAAACTTCTACCGCGATTGCAAAGCTATTATCCTATATTATAATTAGATTATCTCTTCGAATATTAGGAAATTGGTAAACTTCAGATATACACAATTGTATTCATTGAACTACTGAAAGTTATTACCGCCTTATCTTTTTTCTTTTAAAGTTCTGAAACTTTATTATAATTAAGTCCTTATATTCTCTGAAAATGAGAAAGTTGAGGGATAAAACATTATATTATATTATTATATTATTATTATTCTTGCACTGGGTTTTCTTGCTTTTTAATTTACACGATGAAATAATAAATTACGTAAAATCCGATTTAATTTGTATTTAAATAAGTAATAATAAAATGAAGAAAATTATCTTACTTTGTCTTAAAATTATATTGCTATATGCAAAACTATTTTTAAACATAAATTAAATTTTTATAAATGAAATAAAGTCATAATAAATATAGTTCGTTAAATTAATTAATTTTGTAGCGTTTTAGTTCATATTTTTAACATAATATTTCTATCAAGAACTAAGTAATGACTACATTGCTTGCTTGTGCTTTTCATTAAAGAAGTAATTTATTTAACTAAAAGACATTTCTATATCGGACTGAAATTGATTTCTGTTTCCTTTAATATACGAGTTGCTTGAATAATCTTATTTGAATTCGATACATCCATTCAATTTGAAAAAAATCTAATTTAAATTCAATTCAAAGTGCCAAAATGATTTATTAAATATTTCGTACATATAACTTCAAGAAAAGTATCTGAAAATATGTTCAGATTATCTGTAAATTGAAAAGTAGAACTATACATTTGATCATGTAATTGTTTAAATTATTAAAGCTGCTTTGTTCTTGATATTAGAAATTTCAATTTACTCTTTACAAAACATTATAACTGGCATGTAACATTCACTCATCATGAAATGCGATTCTGTTGCAATATCGAATCGTTTTGCTCAAGAATTCTACGTGCTCTATCCCAATCTTTTGAAATGCGATTTCATTAAATCACATTCTACTATGTAAAGGTGATATAACGGAAACTTTTCATTATCTACCCTTTGAGAATAATGGAAGAACTTTTGTTATTAGCTAGAGCCTTTACCTTTAATTACACGGAATAGAAATACGCAACCCACAAACAACATAACGCGAACTAACAGTTCTTTCCTACTTCTGTCGTTTGTTACGAAGCAATGCTTTCTTGTTGGGATTTTGCACACTAAAAGAATGTTTGCACACTATACTAATAAAATTATAGAGATTAAAAGCCACGCATGACATGTTTAAAAAAATTGAACACATTTTTTCATTGTTATTTTAATTTTTTAAATGAATAGGCCCGAATTATACATACTTCATGGTATCGATGTTCACTCTGAATGGTTCAATCAAATGACGGGCGTACTGTGACGATGTTTTGCACCGACCTATAGGTCACTAGGACCTAGTTCGTGAACTATGAACTACATGTGTACGTATTGATGTACTTGTACTAGGTCCTGAACCCGTCGTATACTAAACCGTTCATGAATCACAGCGGCTCGTAAACGATGCAGTATAGTATACATTACATATACAGTACTAACATTTATTTAGTGATAAAGTGTGTTGGTGAACGGAACGAAATAGGAAACTCGATGCAATATTTATATGTTAGTATCAGATTTCATTTGGAATAATATAATTAATATATTCGCAAGATTAAATATGTCATGCCATAGCAAATTTTTGCAATAATGCTAAAATAAACATCTAAATCTTATAGTTCTTCTATTTTATTCTGAGTACGGTGTATCAAATCAAAACTTTGAAGTTTGAACAGAGAAGATTCGGAATAGAAAATATAAATTATAATGCCAAACAAAACGATTCTATCTAGTTCATTTTATAATAGTTTGTACATTCAATTTTCAAGTGTTAGTAAAGTAGGAAACATTTTCATCGGTAACTACCAATAAGTATTTTAGAACTTCATATAAATAATCCTGAGTACCTATAGAAGATTATATTTCTTTATATATATGTTTTGTATAAATTATAAACATTGTTGTCTTTTCTTCGTCATTCTTAATTCAAAATAAGTATTGTAATATTTCAATTTATTTATTTTTTACCATTTAATATTTTTATATTGAAAAACAAAGAGATTATTTTTAGTATGTGCATGTATTTCATATAGGTCATTAACTAGTTCATTTTTAAAAGGTGTAGTAGTTCACGACCTATAGTTCGTGAACGGTACATTGAAATGAACTATGAACTACGAACTAGGTCCTCAAAGTGACCTAGTTTGCCATCGCTACTTCATGGTACTGGACACCTGCTACTAACATTTTTTTGTATTTATTTTATGAAGGTACTTTACGGCATGATATATTTAAATTATCAAAAAATTAGAGCAGAGAAAATTTCTTAATGGATCATTGGGCTAAATGAAAAATATCTCATATACAACGTAAACAAAGAAAGATATAATTGTGTTAATTTTGTAACATGTTTAGGTGAAATTTGATATTGTTTGCAAATATTTGAGTATATGACAAGTTTCGTTCCATGCATTTTATAATTCAAAAATATAAATTACATTTTAAATTTATGAAATAACATAAAAATGTTTTTTTTTCAATTATCACTACGGTGTTAAATTATAATATAGATAGTATATCAATCACGATTCGTGACAGAGGTATTTTATTTCGTTTTGATCTTGTGCTACTGAAGAGATCTTGTGCATAGCGCTTGAAATGTACATCTAGCTACTTAATGCTTGTTACGGTATTTGGGTGATATTCTATATTATAACATAAAAATGCATTAATATAGCGAATATACCATATATAAATTGAAATGTGGCGAAAAAAACTGTTAAGGAATGTCCAGCCTTAAAATAGAAGAAACCTCAGCTTTAAATTGTAAAAAATATATTGCAAGTATACTTGTTAATTTCTACAACATGGGAATAAAAAAAAAATGCATTAAATCTTATTTTAAAAATTATCACTACGGTGTTAAATAATAATATAGAATATGGCCGTTCAATTATAATATAGGTGATATTCTATATTATATATAAAATCTTAGGCAACTCTTATGCTATTTTTTTGTAGCATAGGTATATGAGTATTCAGTCAGCAGAAATATGGATATGAAGTTTTGCGCTTCATTTTTTATGCATGTAAGAAACTAACTAAAATAACCAGAAGGACGATTAGTTAGATTACGTAAAAGTAGAGCTCCTATAGATTCTTCATTTTACGAATGGAAATAATAAATACATATTTTATATAGTTTTTATCTTGTCGTACTGAAGATAATCTTCGAAATGCACATGTAGGTATTAAATGCTTTTAATTACGGTATTTAGTTATGTTCTATACAATAATAATGATATGACAAAAAAAATAGTTTCTTTTCCTTATTGCTTCAGCAACAAAAAAAAACGAGACTGCACACGAACAAGCTACTCGTATTTCTTGCTTGTTTCTTTTTATATGTGTATTGTTCAGACTCTATAACTACATAGTACACTTGCATAAAAAACCCACAAACATTGCCGAATAAAAAAGTTTGATCATCTCCTGAAGAGATCCTACTAACAAGGATTCAGCATAGAGTTAGTGCATGTAGTGTACCTTGTGGTTTCAACATGTTTTTACGAAGTAATAGAAACCAAACACTAGGACACCTCTTTATATATATTTGTTTTAAATAAATATGTAGCAAGACATTTCATTCTAAATGGGGACAATTATATATTGCTTTAAACGACTTTCTTTTTGAGATTAAGAATTTTTATTTAACTTTTCAAGACTTCACTGGATATATTTTCAAGTCGATGTATATACCTCAAAGGTTGGTGGTGAAATAGTTTGATGCATTGTGTTTATTTTCAGGTTTATTTGTTTATTAAAAAAAACGTATGTGTGCATTTCAATATATAAATTGCTAAATCAATTTATTTACATTTCAATAAATAAAATTCAAATTAATGAAAATGTATTAATTGAACTTTTACCACAATATTTAAAATACCAACGCATAGGAATTCATGAATTACAAAAAAAACTATTTTCATTCTACGTTCCAAATTTATTATTTCCTGTGAATAACTTTCATGTTTGCTTTGCAATCGTAATCATTGTTTTATTATACGTTCTATTTACGCACTTCACAAGAAGCACAAAAGAGGACTCGCAAAGTTTTTTCTTAGCTTTGATGCTGATATAAAAAAACGCATAGGACAACTTACATCGTAATTTTGATGTGGATGCAACTAAAACCTTACAAACTATAAATATTTTGGTTCTCTAAACTGGCTTTTCATAAATAACAATTTGACAAGACTTTTAAGGGCACCATCTGTTTTTAGCCCATAAATTTCAATGCATTTTTCATGTTTATAATATTCCTCAATATCTGCAAATAAAAGCTTATTATAAAATAAGTATTTCTAAAACAATTTTCTAGCAGCCGTTTGTCAGAATAATTTTAAATAATACTCATGTTACGTTTTGAGTGAAAAAACATTCACAGAAAGGTCGTGAGGGTCTAATATTTTTAACATACTACGGGAATGTTACAAAATATATAATGATGTATTCTAGAAGTATTAGTTACATGTCAAAAAATCTCAAGAAAATGCTTCTTTTTTATAATTTTTTTTGCTATTCCAAAATAGTAATAAAATAGTTATAGCCAAAATTATAGTGGAGTTAATTGGAATAGGTGGGTGGAAAATTTACATCAACCCATTATATTTGTAAAAAAATTCTAACTTGGAAACGGTAAATTACATTCCAACATGAAAATGAAATTTTTATACATTTTGATCAATTTAGCTTCAAATATTTGATTAAAACTAGTAAAAAAAAATCATGTTTAACTTATTATAAACCGAATTATAAGTATTGTTAATCAAATGCTGACTTGCAATGGACAAATTAATTTTCGCTACATCCAATCAAAAATGAATGCCATTTATGTATTTATAATATTTTTGTTGTTATTTTAAAATACATTTTGTAATATTTATTAAACTAGTCTGTATATAAGTTTTAATGATTTTTGCGATTTTTTCTACTTATTGTATTATTTATTGCTAATTGGAAAATTATAAAAAAAAACTTTTCATTGTGACAACGTTGTTTAAATTAAATTAAATTTTGGACACGGAAATTAAATTTTTCTTTTTTATTTATTAAAATTATAGGACGGCTTACGCAATATAATTTCACGAGGTACAAACAAAAATTTAAATGTTTTTGTTTATCAAAATCTAAAACAAAAACGTCCCTTTAATGCACGATTTAGTTCGACGTGGTGACAATTATTATTTTCGATTTTATAAAAATCTAGTATGTACTTTTAATAAAAACGTAACATCTTAATGTGAAAATAAATTTCTTATACGTCTATCTGTTATTCCCTTTATTTAATTTATTTCCTAAATGTCGCTTACCTATCGATTTTTTTTCCTTTATTCTACGCAGCAATATTTACAATATTAAAATACCAGATATATAATATATAAAATAATAATATATAATATATATAAAATACCAAAATATTAGAAAATAAAGTAGAGGAAAGGCTAGGAGAAGATCAGTTTGGTTTTAGGAAAAACAGAGGGGACGAGGGAGGCGATTTTAGCACTAAGAACGGTAGTAGAAAAAAGAAAGAGGGTAGGAAAGGTAACTTGCATAGCTTTTGTAGATTTAGAAAAGGCATTTGATAATGTAGATTGGGACATAATGTTTAGAATTTTAAAAGAAACGGGTATAGATTATAAGGATAGGAGAATAATTTTTAATTTATATAAACACCAAACTGCCTTAGTTAGAATTGAGGGGGAAGAAGAGGTAGCAAAAATAGGGAAGGGAGTTCGGCAGGGATGTACACTTTCACCGTTATTATTTAGTCTATATATAGAAGATGCAATAAACAAAGTAAAAGAAGAGTATAGTGTAGGTGTGAATGTACAGGGAGAGAAAATATATATGTTGAGATTCGCCGACGATATAGCTATATTGGAAGAAAGCGAAAAGAATTTAGAAAGGGTATTGAATGGTATGCAGGCAGTATTGACTAGGGATTTTAACATGAAAATAAATATAGGTAAAACTAAAGTGATAAGGTGTGACAAAAAGGAATGCAGTAGAAAAATGAGGATCACAATAGGAGATAATAGAATCGAAGAAGTGTCAGATTTTTGTTATTTAGGCAGTAGAATCACAAAAGATAATCGAAGCAAGGTAGATATAAAGTGTAGGATAGCACAGGGTAGGAAGGCATTCGTAGAAAAGGAACAGATTTTAAGATCAAATATTGACTTGGGGATTAGAAAAAGATTACTGAAGGTATATGTTTGGAGTGTAGCACTGTACGGGTGTGAGGCGTGGACTATAGGAAAGGAAGAGAAGCGTAGATTACAAGCATTCGAAATGTGGTGTTATAGGAGGATGATGAGGATTGGTTGGGAAGATAAAGTAACAAATGAAGCTGTACTAGAGTTAGTAGGGGAGAAGAGAAGTATTTGGAGAGTGTTACAGCGTAGGAGAGACAGATTAGTAGGGCATATTCTTAGGCATGGGGCGATTATGCAATTGATCATAGAAGGTAGAGTGGAGGGAAAGAGAGGGGTAGGTAGGCCTAGATTGGAGTATGTGAGTCAGATAGTTGAAGACGTTGAGATGAATAGCTATAGGGAGATGAAGGGATTAGCTCAGGATAGATCGGCATGGCGTGCTGTTTCCAACCAATCTTTAGGATTGCGGACTCTTTAAACTAAAATAGCAGAAGATATTATTTGTAAATTAAACAATCGTACTAAAATCCAAATATATTGTGGTCGCATAATTAATTTAAAATAAAAAATTTATATATTATACAAAGTTGATAGCACAATTTTTAATATAGCAGAGTTTATATGCAATACTCTTGTTTACCAATGTATTTTCTGTATATCCAGCGGGATAATCAATATTGTCATTTTACCAAATATGCAATCGTTTAAACGTTTTGTATATTCATCCATCTATATCTGTTTGATATTGTCGAATATTTATAAAATTGCTTCTTTATTCAACTGCGATATAGCACACAGGACAAATAATAATTCACATTTCGAATTCGCATTTCATTTGGTAGTTATTTACAACCGGAACTATTCATAATATCAATTTTTTTAATTAAATAAAAAAAAATTGTAACTACCTTTAATTTGTGTTTTTAATTCACGGTGAATTTAATTCCTTTTTAACAGTAATTAACATGTGTTCCTTTCATAAATTATGTAGATTGCGTATATATTGCACACTAGACTTTTCCTCCATATGTGGCCGTTATTACATGTGTTTTTGAAAAATATTTTTTATAAAATTGGGTAAATGTAATATCCATTTACACAAGTAAATATTTAAATTCACACCGCTCATTCGAAAATTCTCACTATTGCATTTAAAAGCCATTTTCGCTGCATATTGTCTCTCGTATGGATAAAACTTACATGTACTTTGAAAGATATTGCAGAATATTTAACATGTAAAAATAAATTTTCGACGTTTTGTTAATCTAGGAGCATATTAAGAGGTTCTAGAAAAAGTGAGATTGTTACGCAAGATTGAAGGTTTAAATAAATATCGTACAAATTTTGATTGCATTGCAAATAAATCTATTCAGTTAGAGATTACCATATTTATAATGATTAATCTCTTAAGTATATCAATGAGTAATTTATTCATTTCACGTTGCGGAAAATATTATTAGAATAGATTAAAAATATTCACTCGTTTGAATAATTTATGAACTGTCTCCGACATTTTTGTTTCGCAATGTTGAAATATTAAATTTTCATGCAATTCCACTGAGGTATATTATAGTAACATAAACAACAATGTATATGTCCGTTTTTATGCGATTATAACTTTGCAGAGTTTTCAACATGAATTTATAATATCCGAATGTAAACGTTTGTATGTTACGTTGCTTATCAACAATTTAAATGACGTAATAAACTTGTAAAAAAGAATTTTTTCTAAATTGATAGGATACGACTAATTTAAAACATATTTTAGTCTTCAGATAAATATTACACAAAACCAATGAGGAAGCAGAGATTAACAAATCGATTTCTTTAATGTGCATATTTCGTATTTATTATTACAAAACCATATAATAATTATATATTAAATTATATTAAATTATTTAAAGGAATTGCTGTTTTAATGAATACAAATTTATAATTTGAATGATTCAGTGTACCATAATATTGTGTAGGAATTAAATTAGTGCTTAAAAGCTCACTACAATTTCATTTATATTCGCGTAAAATGGCAATCATCTTAAAGGTTTGCGCTACATAAAATAAAAAATTTAAAGAAAGCGTAAAAAGGCATTAATATTGAATTTAAAACTTTAAATTTAAACGTAAATTTTTATGAATTCAAGCGAAACCAATCTTATAAATTATTCCTTTTAAATTGTTATTTGGTTTGTATTAATAATAGCCGGTAATTATTAACATAAATGGGTTAATTACTTTGACAGTAACATATACATTAGGACAACTAGTACAAAATATTTTATAAATACCACCGTTTTTTTTTTTATTCAAATCAGTTAAATATTTGGGATTTTCTAGCACATTTGCAAGATTATTAGAATTATTGTATGCTATTTTAAAATTTTTCACTACGGTGGTCAATATTAGTATAGAATACAGTGGCGGCTCGGGCCATTTAAATCGGGGGGGGGCACTTAAAAAATAACATAATAGTGCGAAATCTTACCTAAAATGGATGCAAAATGATTAAATTCAATCATTTCTTGAAAGTGAATTCCACTCTTCTATCTTACATTGATATAAACTTTTCTAAAACTTCTTCGTTCAAATTGTAAATGTCTCGCACCACATTTTTATTAATACACATCATCGCCAACGCGTTTAAACGATCATTACCCATAGTATTTCGCAAAAAAAGTCTTGATTCTTTTAAGTGTTGAAAAACAACGCTCTGATTCAACAGTGGTCATCGGGATTGTTAAAATAATTTTAAGTATTTTTATAGTTTCCGGGAAAGTTTCATTGAGATTATTTTGTAGCAATAACCGAAGAAAATTTGTGGCTTCAATTATTTGGTAAAAATCCGGACGTGTGCAAATGACTTATAATTCTGTTTTTAATCTGGTTTTATTCAAAAATGGATATGCATGACACACGGTTTTCAAAAGGTCTGCTGGAAATTGTTTAGAAAATGTTGGCATCGATTTCGTGTTAAATAACTCAGCGGCTGTGGATGGCCACGATATGAGAATCTCTCCTTCATCTGTGTTATAATACGTCACACACTTCTTTGGCATATACACTTCTTTGTAAGTTTTCTTCTTTTTTTCTCCTCTTTGTTGAATGAAAATTTTCTTGAGTGTCACTTTGAATAGCATCAGTTTGACAACTAATGTTTTTAATACACTTTTCAAAATTTTGTATATCAGTTTGAAGTTGGATACTATTCTTATATTTTGATTCGATTTGATTATACAATATATCCACATGTGGCATAATTTTGTAGAAAAATGACAACCAAAACAAAAATTCTGGGTCTTCTAGAGCTCGCCGGAGACCAGAAGCTTCATTAGAAGTTACACTTCCTAAGCTTTTTTCTTCAATTTCTTCAAATACTTCTATTAGCTTTTCTCGATTTTCATACACAGTATTGACAGTTCTGATATTTTAATTCCACCTTGTTGCAGCTGACTTAGGTAACCTGCGGTTGACTATTTCTTCTAAAATATCGCATCTGTTCGAGGAGTGTGAAAAAAATTTCCGATAGATTATTAAAAAATATATACGTGGAAAATGCCAGGAGATATAGGGAGGTATCAGATAGATTACATACTGGTTAAAGAGAGGTTTAGGAACCAGATTAAGAATTGTAAGAGTTACCCTGGAGCAGATATTGATAGTGACCATAATTTAGTAGTCCTGGACTCAGAGGTCAAATTCAAGAAATTACAGAAGTCCAAACAGGTCAGAGTAGATGTCGATAGGTTAAAATTAGCTGATGTATGTGAAAAGTACAAGCAGAAAGTAGAAATCATGGCTAATGGAACATCTAGGAACGACATAGATTGCGAATGGAGGGAAATCAGAAATGGGCTAACTACAGCAGCAAATGAAGTATTAGGCACAAAGAAAAGGGCAGGTAGGAGGGAATGGATCACGGAAGAAATAGTTGAAATGATAGAAGCAAGAAGGAAAATTAAAATAGGAAACACAGAAGCAGGACAGAAAAAATATAAGGAACTAAGGAACTTAATTAATAGGAAATGCAAGCTAGCGAAAGAAGAGTGGATAAAAGGAAACTGTGAGGATATTGAGGAGGATATGAGAAGAGGTAAAGTAGATTTGGGCTACAGGAAAATTAAGTCACATTTTTCTAAAGTAAAACCAAAGGGTAACATTATATGTGATAAGCAGGGTAAGGAACTCACAGAAAATAAGGAAAAAGCTAGATGATGGAAGGAGTATCTTGAAGATTTATATAAAGGTAGGCAGGACATGGAGGAGCTAGAAAATGTGGAACAGATAGATGAGGATGACTTAGGTCCTAGCATACTTAGGTCCTAGCATACTTAGGTCAGAGTTTCATAGAGCATTAAATGATTTACGGAATAACAAAGCAGAGGGGATTGATATGATACCAGCCGAATTAATAAAACACGCAGGGGAAAAAATGCAGGAGCGATTATACAGGTTAGTTTGTAAAATATATGAGAAGGGAGAAGTACCACAGGATTTTCAGCGTAGTAGAATAGTAACAATGCCGAAGAAAATAGGAGCTAAATTGTGTGAGAACTATAGGACCATTAGCCTACTATCACATGCATCGAAGATATTGTTAAAGATTATTTATAGGAGATTAGAAAATAAAGTAGAGGAAAGGCTAGGAGAAGATCAGTTTGGTTTTAGGAAAAACAGAGGGACGAGAGAGGCGATTCTAGCACTAAGAACGGTAGTAGAAAAAAGAAATAGGGTAGGAAAGGTAACTTGCATAGCTTTTGTAGATTTAGAAAAGGCATTTGATAATGTAGATTGGGACATAATGTTTAGAATTTTAAAAGAAACGGGTATAGATTATAAGGATAGGAGAATAATTTTTAATTTATATAAACACCAAACTGCCTTAGTTAGAATTGAGGGGGAAGAAGAGGTAGCAAAAATAGGGAAGGGAGTTCGGCAGGGATGTACACTCTCACCGTTATTATTTAATCTATATATAGAAGATGCAATAAACAAAGTAAAAGAAGAGTATAGTGTAGGTGTGAATGTACAGGGAGAGAAAATATATATGTTGAGATTCGCCGACGATATAGCTATATTAGAAGAAAGCGAAAAGAATTTAGAAAGGGTATTGAATGGTATGCAGGCAGTATTGACTAGGGATTTTAACATGAAAATAAATATAGGTAAAACTAAAGTGATGAGGTGTGACAAAAAGGAATGCAGTAGAAAAATGAAGATCTCAATAGGAGATAATAGAATCGAAGAAGTGTCAGATTTTTGTTATTTAGGCAGTAGAATCACAAAAGATAATCGAAGCAAAGTAGATATAAAGTGTAGGATAGCACAGGGTAGGAAGGCATTCGTAGAAAAAGAACAGATTTTAAGATCAAATATTGACTTGGGTATTAGAAAAAGATTACTGAAGGTATATGTTTGGAGTGTAGCACTGTACGGGTGTGAGGCGTGGACTATAGGAAAGGAAGAGAAGCGTAGATTACAAGCATTAGAAATGTGGTGTTATAGGAGGATGATGAGGATTGGTTGGGAAGATAAAGTAACAAATGAAGCTGTACTAGAGTTAGTAGGGGAGAAGAGAAGTATCTGGAGAGTGTTACAGCGTAGGAGAGACAGATTAGTAGGGCATATTCTTAGGCATGGGGGGATTATGCAATTGATCATAGAAGGTAGAGTGGAGGGAAAGAGATGGGTAGGTAGGCCTAGATTGGAGTATGTGAGTCAGATAGCTGAAGACGTTGAGATGAATAGCTATAGAGAGATGAAGGGATTAGCTCAGGATAGATCGGCATGGCGTGCTGTTTCCAACCAATCTTTAGGATTGCGGACTGTTTAACTATTAAAAAAGACCCTCACTGTAACATGTTGTGATACTGCTTTCTGCATTAGAAGATTTAGTTGGTGAGCATAGCAATGTATATAATGAGCACAAGGATATTTTTTCTTTATGTAACTTTGAACACCACCTGTAGCACCACTCATAACATTCGCGCCATCGTACGTTTGGGCGATTAACTTTTGAGGTGTTTCCAGAATTAGGGGATCAATTTCTTCTTAAATACATTTTTGTATGCCTCCTGCTGATTTATCATGGATCCTAATAAAGCACCAAAAATTCTCACAAACAGTTCCATCAAAAACATATCTAAATATCAATACCGTTTGGCACCAATTCGTGACATCCGCAGTTTCGTCGCACTGAATAGCCAAAATATCGGATTTTTTTATTTGAAAACAAAGTTCCTCTTTGCATACCGCAAGCATACTATCTAAAATATCATTTTGTATTGCTTTAGTGGTCCCCTTGAAAACCGTAGCGTCTTACAGATATTCTCGCAATGTAAAATCTAATTCTGCAGAAAAATCGACCAATTCTCTAAATATTCCATGATTTCCCGATTCTTCATTCTTGCGGTGACCTCTGAGAGCTAATTCAAAACCACTGAAAAATTTCACGCAACAAATAATGCGTTTTAAAATATAGCGATTCCTCCTCACTTGTTCGTTATATTCTATTACATGTTTGCGATATGCAAAACTACGCTGAGTCATGATGTTTACTTTGCCAAGTAAAGCCAACTGTGCGCATGAACTGATATGGACTCGAGATGATTCATACTTTCTTATTTTATCAGGAAGGTGATACAAATCTTTCATACCTATTCTGGCCCCATTCCAGTTGCTGCAGGGTTGTAATTTAATATACATGGAAAGCAGTACAATAAGTTGGAAACTTTACAACCACATATCCATGTATTTTTTTTGTAAATGTCTCTTGAAATTTTTCATCAAACTATTATTACATAAGTCAAATCTTTACAATATAAATTATAGCACTAAAAATCTATTAATGCATTTGTGTTAAAGTTAAGTGGCCGAAATATAACGTCATTTCGTATTGTTTCGTTAGTTAAAGAGTCCGCAATCCTAAAGATTGGTTGGAAACAGCACGCCATGCCGATCTATCCTGAGCTAATCCTTTCATCTCCCTATAGCTATTCATCTCAACGTCTTCAACTATCTGACTCACATACTCCAATCTAGGCCTACCTACCCCTCTCTTTCCCTCCACTCTACCTTCTATGATCAATTGCATAATCCCCCCATGCCTAAGAATATACCCTACTAATCTGTCTCTCCTACGCTGTAACACTCTCCAGATACTTCTCTTCTCCCCTACTAACTCTAGTACAGCTTCATTTGTTACTTTATCTTCCCAACCAATCCTCATCATCCTCCTATAACACCACATTTCAAGTGCTTCTAATCTACGCTTCTCTTCCTTTCCTATAGTCCACGCCTCACACCCGTACAGTGCTACACTCCAAACATATACCTTCAGTAATCTTTTTCTAATACCCAAGTCAATATTTGATCTTAAAATCTGTTATTTTTCTACAAATGCCTTCCTACCCTGTGCTATCCTACACTTTATATCTACCTTGCTTCGATTATCTTTTGTGATTCTACTGCCTAAATAACAAAAATCTGACACTCCTTCGATTCTATTATCTCCTATTGTGATCCTCATTTTTCTACTGCATTCCTTTTTGTCACACCTCATCACTTTAGTTTTACCTATATTTATTTTCATGTTAAAATCCCTAGTCATTACTGCCTGCATACCATTCAATACCCTTTCTAATTTCTTTTCGCTTTCTTCCAATATAGCTATATCGTCGGCGAATCTCAGCATATATATTTTCTCTCCCTGTACATTCACACCTACACTATACTCTTCTTTTACTTTGTTTATTGCATCTTCTATATATAGATTAAATAATAACGATGAGAGTGTACATCCCTGCCGAACTCCCTTCCCTATTTTTGCTACCTCTTCTTCCCCCTCAATTCTAACTAAGGCAGTTTCGTTTTTATATAAATTAAAAATTATTCTCCTATCCTTATAATCTATACCCGTTTCTTTTAAAATTCTAAACATTATGTCCCAATCTACATTATCAAATGCCTTTTCTAAATCTACAAAAGCTATGCAAGTTACCTTTCCTACCCTCTTTCTTTTTTCTACTACCGTTCTTAGTGCTAGAATCGCCTCTCTCGTCCCTCTGTTTTTCCTAAAACCAAACTGATCTTTTCCTAGCCTTTCCTCTACTTTATTTTCTAATCTCCTATAAATAATCTTTAACAATATCTTCGATGCATGTGATAGTAGGCTAATGGTCCTATAGTTCTCACACAAATTAGCTCCTATTTTCTTCGGCATTGTTACTATTCTACTACGCTGAAAATCCTGTGGTACTTCTCCCTTCTCATATATTTTACAAACTAACCTGTATAATCGCTCCTGCATTTTTTCCCCTGCGTGTTTTATTAATTCGGCTGGTATCATATCAATCCCCGCTGCTTTGTTATTCCGTAAATCATTTAATGCTCTATGAAACTCTGACCTAAGTATGCTAGGACCTAAGTCATCCTCATCTATCTGTTCCACACTTTCTAGCTCCTCCATGTCCTGCCTACCTTTATATAAATCTTCAAGATACTCCTTCCATCTTCTAGCTTTTTCCTTATTTTCTGTGAGTTCCTTACCCTGCTTATCACATATAATGTTACCCTTTGGTTTTACTTTAGAAAAATGTGACTTAATTTTCCTGTAACCCAAATCTACTTTACCTCTTCTCATATCCTCCTCAATATCCTCACAATTTCCTTTTATCCACTCTTCTTTCGCTAGCTTGTATTTCCTATTAATTAAGTTCCTTAGTTCCTTATATTTTTTCTGTCCTGCTTCTGTGTTTCCTATTTTAATTTTCCTTCTTGCTTCTATCATTTCAACTATTTCTTCCGTGATCCATTCCCTCCTACCTGCCCTTTTCTTTGTGCCTAATACTTCATTTGCTGCTGTAGTTAACCCATTTCTGATTTCCCTCCATTCGCAATCTATGTCGCTCCTAGATGTTCCATTAGCCATGATTTCTACTTTCTGCTTGTACTTTTCACATACATCAGCTAATTTTAACCTATCGACATCTACTCTGACCTGTTTAGACTTCTGTAATTTCTTGAATTTGACCTCTGAGTCCAGGACTACTAAATTATGGTCACTATCAATATCTGCTCCAGGGTAACTCTTACAATTCTTAATCTGGTTCCTAAACCTCTCTTTAACCAGTATGTAATCTATCTGATACCTCCCTATATCTCCTGGCATTTTCCACGTATATATCCTGCGCTTGTGATTCTGAAAAAGCGTGTTTGCTACCACTAGCTTATTCCTAATACAAAACTCTACCAATCTATCCCCTCTATCATTACGTGTTCCTATTCCATATTCTCCTACTATTGGAACTTCCTTTCCCTTACCTACTACGGCATTCCAATCTCCGATTACAATTAGATTATCCTGTCCTTTAACGTTTGCTAACCTAGATTCAATCTCCTCATAAATGGATTCTACCTCCTCATCATCGTGACTTGAAGTTGGCATATATACTTGCACTATAACTCCGAATTACTAAATAACTACTATAACTTGCACTATAACTCCGAATTACTAAATAACTACTATAAAAAACACTATAACTACGAATTGTTTCGTATTAAAATATAATTATAAATTTGTTCATCTATTCGTTTCAGATGCTGGCATCCGCGGCATACAGATCAGCCTCCCCCCATCCCATGTTGCACTCAGCGGTGACCTGCATCTGCAGATCATCTCCGAGGGTGGTACGTTTCCCCCGTTGCTATTACAACTGTCTCGACTGGACGATGATGGTGCCACAGTTACGACACTTACCACATTCCCGGTACTACCGGAAGCGCGTGTCCTGGCACGCAAAGCCACTGCAGTACGCGTGCCATGTGGGTACTTTAGCAGAGGTGGACAATACTATGTCCTGGTAAAGAAGCAGCCGATGGGCATGGGTAATAACAGCGCAAACACTGATACTGGATCAGACAGTAAGAGGAAAATATTGAAGAAATAATATCGCGTGATAAGAAATTATTTAAGAAGGGACTTATATTTTGTTGAAGTATAATATTTCTAGTTCGAAACTTATGATCCAATGTGGCTGTCCATAGAATCCTCAACAAAAACTATTATAATGCAGATAGTTTTATATTCGATTTTTTTTGTAATAAAGGAACGTCCAAACTGTGGACGAGCTAACAGTGCCCATTACGAAACTTTGCACTAACAAGTTCATCCAATTTATTTCTGTCTGTCACATATACTCAGTGACGGATTAAGGTACTCTTCACTAAAGTCATTAAAATAAAAATCTAACTTTTGCTACACAATTTTAATTGTCAATCAAATATAGATATTGCTGCCTTAAAATTAATAAACATATATTTTAAGTGACTTTCGGGTCCTTCTATTATCACTTTCTAACTATAATTACATACAAGTTTCTTTGTATATCCACAGTTATTCCCAAATTAACCATTACAAAAAAAAATCGTTCTAACAAGTCTAGTGAAGAAATATCAATAATCAATATTTAACCCTGAATTTATCTAACTGATGATGAAGAAGAAAATCTTCGGTCCATCCCTTAATTTGGCGAGTTCATATTAGATTCTCTCTCGCAGTCACAGCAATTCTATTCTGCAATAACTATTCGCTATATCCGTTACGTCCTAACCATCATCCAACACTTCCGCTCTTTAGTTGTTAGCGTTAACAAGTGGCAAAGATTATACACGTGTCACAAATGTACGGGTTTTAACATACCTGCATACGTTAACATTTAGGTCACTCTACTTGCCAAATTATCCTTGGTAAAAGTGGTTGTTTTACATGAGAAAATCACTACGGAAATTTTATTTTTCCATGGTAAAATTATATATTAAATTTGTAAGCGTTTTTATAAGACGAAGAGTCTTGGTGTAATTTTCCATCCATATTATATATTCCCACAAATGTAAAAAGAATTTGAGAAATAATGTTGTAATATTATTTCTAAAAATAGAGACTTAACTAACTTGAATTTCAAAGAAATATCTTGAAATATTCATGAAGGAATTATAATATTCAATGTGAAGCTCGCTTTTTCCTTTTCTCTTATGATTTAATATTTATTTAATATATTTAATTTTATTTGTTTGTAAACGTTTTGATAGATAGATAGATGAGGATGACTTAGGTCCTAGCATACTTAGGACAGAGTTTCATAGAGCATTAAATGATTTACGGAATAAGAAAGCAGCGGGGATTGATATGATACCAGCCGAATTAATAAAACACGCAGGGGAAAAAATGCAGGAGCGATTATACAGGTTAGTTTGTAAAATATATGAGAAGGGAGAAGTACCACAGGATTTTCAGCGTAGTAGAATAGTAACAATGCCGAAGAAAATAGGAGCTAATTTGTGTGAGAACTATAGGACCATTAGTCTACTATCACATGCATCGAAGATATTGTTAAAGATTATTTATAGGAGATTAGAAAATAAAGTAGAGGAAAGGCTAGGAGAAGATCAGTTTGGTTTTAGGAAAAACAGAGGGACGAGAGAGGCGATTCTAGCACTAAGAACGGTAGTAGAAAAAAGAAAGAGGGTAGGAAAGGTAACTTGCATAGCTTTTGTAGATTTAGAAAAGGCATTTGATAATGTAGATTGGGACATAATGTTTAGAATTTTAAAAGAAACGGGTATAGATTATAAGGATAGGAGAATAATTTTTAATTTATATAAACACCAAACTGCCTTAGTTAGAATTGAGGGGGGAGAAGAGGTAGCAAAAATAGGGAAGGGAGTTCGGCAGGGATGTACACTCTCACCGTTATTATTTAATCTATATATAGAAGATGCAATAAACAAAGTAAAAGAAGAGTATAGTGTAGGTGTGAATGTACAGGGAGAGAAAATATATATTCTGAGATTCGCCGACGATATAGCTATATTGGAAGAAAGCGAAAAGAATTTAGAAAGGGTATTGAATGGTATGCAGGCAGTATTGACTAGGGATTTTAACATGAAAATAAATATAGGCAAAACTAAAGTGATGAGGTGTGACAAAAAGGAATGCAGTAGAAAAATGAGGATCACAATAGGAGATAATAGAATCGAAGAAGTGTCAGATTTTTGTTATTTAGGCAGTAGAATCACAAAAGATAATCGAAGCAACGTAGATATAAAGTGTAGGATAGCACAGGGTAGGAAGGCATTCGTAGAAAAAGAACAGATTTTAAGATCAAATATTGACTTGGGTATTAGAAAAAGATTACTGAAGATATATGTTTGGAGTGTAGCACTGTACGGGTGTGAGGCGTGGACTATAGGAAAGGAAGAGAAGCGTAGATTAGAAGCACTTGAAATGTGGTGTTATAGGAGGATGATGAGGATTGGTTGGGAAGATAAAGTAACAAATGAAGCTGTACTAGAGTTAGTAGGGGAGAAGAGAAGTATCTGGAGAGTGTTACAGCGTAGGAGAGACAGATTAGTAGGGCATATTCTTAGGCATGGGGGGATTATGCAATTGATCATAGAAGGTAGAGTGGAGGGAAAGAGAGGGGTAGGTAGGCCTAGATTGGAGTATGTGAGTCAGATAGTTGAAGACGTTGAGATGAATAGCTATAGGGAGATGAAGGGATTAGCTCAGGATAGATCGGCATGGCGTGCTGTTTCCAACCAATCTTTAGGATTGCGGACTCTCTAACTAACTAAACGTTTTGAAATGCAGATCTTTTGATTGCAATTTTAGTGCCGATATGATAATTTTTAGACACTAATACGTAAAAGTGCTTCAAAATCATAACAGGAAATAATTACTATATACACTTAATTTATTTTAAATATTTACCATACTAAAGTTCGCTTTTACCATATGAAAGTTCTCTTCTTTTTCGAATTAACTTTTTCGCTGAACATTTGATTATGTGGAGAAATTGGAGATGATCGTAATTGTAATTAATATTCGTAATTAATTCATGATACCTATCATCTAGATAATCTGTCAAAAGAGTATTAATAGCAGCATGTTTTGCAATATGGATTTTATAAAAATCTTCTATGCTACCCGCGTTATTTAACTCGACCTGCAGCGTCGATGGTTTAACATTACTTCTAGTGCGAAAAACTTGTTTATATTCGCAACTTGTTGTACAAAGAGCTATACGAAGTAGGTAAAATGTCCTAACCTGCGTTAGAATGTTACAAAAATATATTAAAGTATATATTTTTATTTGCTAATGTCACTCTTTCTCTATTTTCAACAGATTTTCAGTTTATAAACTTCCTTTAATACGCTGTATTTTATAATATTTTAAACTAACCAAGAAAATTATAGAAAAAAAATTCTCAGATATCTAAATGTCCAAAGTACTAATAGAAAGGGTGTGTTATTGATAATATGATATATAATATTTATTTTATATAATTTTCGATTTCCAATATCTCTATGTAAGAGCCCTAAAAAGCTAAATTTTGAGTCTTGACTCCATACAGCATTTCCAAGAAATTGTATAATAATATTTCATGCCTAAACAAAAATAACAATATGAGAATGTGTTTGAATAATAAATATAATGCTGAATAATCCCCTATAATAAACATTTCCATTAATCCTTAACCCTTCACATAGATAACTATGTAGTTAAAAAATAATAAACTTGTTTAATATCAATCATAGAATTGCTTTATAAAGTCAATAGATCGATTGGGGGTTGATGAGCAAGACATATACTTATTGCAATATGTTTAAAAATTTCAAATAATTTGAAAAGCATTTGTAAAGCAACAATAGCATAGAATTTTTTTATGATTTTAAATTATTTGAATTTTTAAGGACAATGCAATAAGTATCTATCTTCTTCATCAACCCCCAATCGTTCTCTTGAGTTTAATTGATGTTTATAAACATGCCATTGGTCAGCAAGGGGTCTACATCCATCCTGTTGGTCATTTCTCATATATATTAAATAGAAATTAAACTCTGGTATATGAACGGTTTAATTATTGTTTAATATTAATAATGAAGAAAAATTTGTAGTAGGAAATTTAAAACGGCACTTTTAAATATCAAAGGAGTATTGGATTTCATGAAGCTTTTAACAGTATTTGCAACAATATGTGCAGAAGTATGTGTAGCATATTTTCTCTGAAATCTAAATCAACAATAAAAGAGTATTGTAAAATCATTGTAGAAATTGTATAAACATCACCCAAAAATCGTAACACAGAGCATTCATTAGTTAGATGCGTATTTCGGAGGCCCCCATCTTCAATAGCACAATGATAGAACAAATAAAGAGACCTCTGTCACTCACCAGGATCGCTATACAATTGAACGAAATATCAATGTAACAGCAGTTTCCCGCCTTCATGCGACCTCTATCGTACTTATTATAAACTATGAAAATGAATTACAGATAGCTGTGATCAACTGCGCAAGCCCACAACAAATTTCGAGGGTTACCAAACTAAACGAACCAAAAAGAATAATTATTTGATAATCAAATTGAATAGACAGGATGACATCGGGCCTGAATCTAAATTCATTAAATTAGACTTTAATCTATCTCTCACAAGCAATCAATTCGGAATAATTCCTGACACATTTAAGTAATTTAAGTGAACTACTTTCAATAGAATGACCAGAATCGAAGATGTGGTCGGCTACAGCACTCCCATCTTTCTACTTAATCTAAAATGAGCTAAATGTTCCTTAAATCTAACTTCAATGGGTCTGCGTGTTTCACGTATTGGGACAACTAGAACAAGAGATTTTATATGTACCAGCTTTTAATTTATTATATCTACTAAATCTTTAGGATATCCCAGAAAATTGGCAAAACTATTAAACGCTATTTTAAAGTTATATTTGTTCAAAATCCTATCCAAACCCGAGAAGTGATTGGGTCAAAATGAAGTTTAACAAATTTACGAGTCGAATCGTTACTTTTTACTAAACTACGTATATTTCTAATATTTTTACGTAATTGTTGATTAAACTCTTCCTTTTCATTTACAGCAATCAACAATAACAATGACGACGTACTAATGCAGACGCTGGACGTCCGGTGGCCGATGCCCCAATTGCGGATTACCCCTGACCTAGTCCAGACGTACCCGGAGCGTTCAGTGTCCGCGATTTTGGAGTTCCTACAAGTGGTGTGCCCGCCTGTAGCGGACACTGCTCCAGCGGCCATACCTGAATTTTGGCTACAGTTACGGTACTGTGGCCATTCTTTGCTAACGTGCGATGATGATGATATGATAAGTACCGATGGTGGAGGAGGGTTGGTGGGAGATGGAGTTGGGATGGGCATGGGACTGACGAAAAATGATACTGCGGTAAATAAGGTACGATCGAATGTGGGATGATGATTGAATGATTGAATAAATTGGGTTTTAGAGAGGAAAAAAAAAATCTTGATTATGCGAAAACGCGTCTATGATTAGTTATGGATTTAGTGAAAGGAAAACAATTAGTGAGTGAATGAAATCGTACAATTTAATTAAAGACTGATTGCCAAATATTTGACAAGATATTTATCTGAATATCACACACTTTTTATGATTTAATTTCACAAATTTCTGCCAATATAAGTAGCTATAGTTATCGCACTATATAAAAGTGGGTTGAGGAGCGTTGGAAATTGTACAAGTACTCAACAAGGCTTACTTCGTTTACTTCTTACTTACTACCAGCTTAGAATTAGCGATGTGTAGTTCACTCGCGAACCGTTCACTCTGAACGGTTCAATTAAATGAACGGCATATTGTGACGATGTTTTGCAACGACGTAAAGGTCACTATGACCTAGTTCGTGAACTATGAACTGCATGGTGCACGGTGTACGTATTGATGTACTTGTACTAGGTCCTGAACCCGTCGTGTACTAAACCGTCCATGAATTACAACGGCTCGTAAACGATGCAGTATAGTATACATTACATATACAGTACCAATAGCAGTACTAACATTATGAGATGGTGAACCGAACGAAATTATATTTCCTTATATATATTTTTTCTATCAATTATAAACATTGTTGTTTTTTCTTCTTCATTAATTCAAAATAAATATTGTAATATATCAATTTATTTATTTTTTACTATTTAATATTTTTATATTGAGATAAAAAGAGATTATTTTCAATATATGCATGTATTTCATATAGGTCGTGAACTAGTTCATTTAAAAAAGATGTAGTAGTTCACGACCTATAGTTCATCATCGGTACATTGAAATGAATTATGAACTACGAATTAGGTCCTCAAAGTGACCTACAGATTGCCATCTCTACTTAGAATCTTTAGTTTACTTTTTGTCTTCTAAAATGGCTTCACTACCGCAAAAGCAACATAAAATTAATCTTTATTTGTACTCCAAAAGATTGATAAAAATAAACGTATACTATGATATTGACATTAATTTAATTCGATGCATGTGAGGTGGCTCCTAGATTTTTTATAAATTCGGTCGATTTGATTGTTAGAAATCTATAAAACTTGTAATTTTTTTTATAAAAGCTTAGCGTTTTAATCTCTAGATAATAATAAATGGATTAAACAGAAACATATTCGAAAAAGTGTTTGAACGGACTATATTTTATTAATGTGTGCGTTAGTTAAAAATTGTATGAACTTCTAGGTAGATAAAGTTAGAAAGGGCTGGAATAGTTGGAAGCATTTTAGTAGCTATTCTTAGCTGAATTATTTGACCGTTACAAAATCCGCGCAGATTATTATGCTTCCTATATGTTTGTTTCGCATATACATTGACAAGTATGTAAACTTATGGGAGATTACAAAATTTCATTAAACTTATGGCAATTCTCCCTTAATTTTATATGCGCAATATACGCACCCACTAACATGTAGGGAATATAATTGTCGCGGATTAAAAATCGAATCAAGTAATGCCAGATGAGGACCTTAGAGATTATACATCATTTAAATAGCGATGCATTATATGAAGAGATATAAGATATTATAATGAGTTGAATAAAGATCCGGGAGGTTGGGATATATATCAAATTAGGAAGACTACGTGAATTTTTCTAGGTATATTGAAGACCTTCCAGGTGCAAAGAGTTATCGGCTTCGTTGTATAAAATTAACGCTATTGCTTTCTATATTATTTAGTTTCGATATTGCTGTTGATGACTTTGAAAAAGTGCCGATGGAGTATCATTTTCAGAAATATATATTCGTATTATCTGTTACCGGTTTAATAGAATATTTGCAGATACTGGCTTTCTAAAGTATCTGTGTATTTTTGAGAATATATTTTTGTAAATTTTAAACTCAAGCGGTATAATTATTTATTGGCTAGTTTTTACTTTGGGGCTTTGCTTAAAATAAATTGTAATAGATCATTTTAATGAAGCGAAACTAAGGATGAGTAATATAAAAATTCTACTGGTAAATACGATTATACAATTGCTATATAATACAATTATCGAATTATTTCGATTATCCTTCGTATCCTACTTCCTAAATGACAAAAGTTTTATACTTTAATCTCCTGTTCTAATTTTCATCTTTCGTTTGCATTCCCTCTTTTTGTATCGATTAATGTAATAATATAATTTAAAAAATTAAACATAACGATTGTATATATCGTTAATAAAATAAAGTCGTAAATTTCTAGGGTTCAACACGTGCAGAAAGAATGTATTGATATTCATCTGGTGGCTATTGCAAGATACCTAAAGTTTGAGAAATAAAAATTCCCACTTTTTGACACATACTATTATTTCACCGCCTCTAAGTTCTCTCGTTCACATTGACCACGTGTTACTTTTTAAAAGGCATTTGTAAATTACGAGTTAACTTTAAAATATAAGTAACATAAATTTGTACAAAAAAATGCCGAACAATTAAAATATTTCAATTTAAATTAAAAGAGAACCTCCTATGTCGAGTGCATTTCCATTCGCTTATAACTTTGTCAGTTTCAATAATAAGCTATTTTCATTTAGAGATTTAGAAGCTATAAGCATTTACTCAGATATATCCATTTGACATCAACTTTATTACTACTAAATAACTTTCGGTTGAACACCTATAACGTTCAAAAGCAATAGGTTGGACATTAATTAGTGCGTTCTATGCGCAATTGGAATTCTGACAACAATTTATGGCATTGACTTTCCAGCTATGAACATAATACCTCACTGTATACAATGCCAAATATCCAATATTCAATTATTTGGTACTTCAGTCTACCAGTTCGTTCTCTGTGGTAGGAACTAGTTGCATATTGTATTATTGCAACTGTTTCTATCCCGCAAATATGCAGAATATTTCAACAATGAATGCAATCAGGGATGCAGTTTAGTCCAGTGACTCTTATACTTTATATCATATTGTAAAGCATTGTTTTTTCTATGCTCCATAGCAAGTAGTTATAAATGTTATGAATTTAAAATACAAATATTCGATAAAAACTATTTTTGCTGTTTCGAAATAAAATATAGAATATTTCTAAAATTTTGAAAATGATCTGAAGATGTATCAATAACTTTTTAATTTTAATATTTTGTTAGTGCATAACTAAAAGAAGAGGGTTTGATTTTATCAAAAAAACTAACTAATGTTAATAATCTAATTAAAACAAATATAATATAGAATATCACCCAAATACCTTAACAAGCATTAAGTAGCTAGATGTACATTTCAAGTGCTACTGAAGATGAGCACATAGCGCTTGAAATGTACATCTAGCTACTTAATGCTTGTTACGGTATTTGGGTGATATTCTATATTATAATTTAACACCGTAGTGATCATTTTTAAAATACAAATACACATTGTATAAAAAACATCTAACGGCTTTTTTAAATATTGTTAATATGCCCACGAAAACATTGATAATAGAAAAATTAAAAACTAGGAAAATGTAACAATATTTGAACATTTTATTCGATTATAATTACGATATTATTAAAAGACGGTGAACGTCAAAGCGATTATTTATTTGAAAATTATTACCTCAGTGTGGAGAGTATACGTTTAGTGGCAGTTTTAATACTCCTTTTAAGAAATTTGAAGCTATGTGAAACATTAAAAGGCCTTTTAACAGTCACAGATTCAGACCTTTAGCGATTTTCGAATTTATATTGGGGTTACGCAAATTTGCATCATAAAACGAAAAATAATTGTATTGATTGTTGAAACTTGAATTCATGAATAGTTAATAAGGAACGATCAAGAATTGCATTTTAGATCCAGGATAAATAAAATTGGAAATGTTAGAAATATGTAACCACGAAGGAGAGATAAAAATTCAATTATGTTTAAAACATTGGAATTATGGAATGATTAAGTGAGAGATTTATTCACCCTCTAAGGATATTACTAGAGCGTTATTGATTTGTGCAAATTAACAAAGAATAATCTACTTTCGTTGGTTTTTTATCATTTGTAATTTCAGGAGAAATTTAAAGATATTTTAACATAATTTTAGTATGTGATATTCTTAAAAGCAGGGGAGTTATGTAGTTAGTTATAGAGTGCCAAAGAGAAGCAAAAAGACGGATATTATTATATTCAAATTAAAGTGTATGGGTGAAATATTATAAGACTAAAGAGAATAAATATTGTAATATTTACTCGTACATGTGTTGTAGAAATACTTTTGAACTTATTTCTTCACAAACAGATATGCATTCGAGCAACTGTGCACTAATTCTTTTTCTTTTACAGATTCTATTTTCCGAGCAAATTCGTGGTTTTCCAGGCCGGCGGCTATTCACATTACGATGCGAATTCTTCGGTTTAGCCGGATATTATTCTTTGGTTCTCAAACCGAGTAAACCCACACCATCACTACCACACACTGCAGCATACGTAAAGGTAATTTAATCATAATAAATATATACTAGTCACAATATTACTAAAATGTCACGCACCAAATTTCCATCAAATTTAAACTGATGCAGATGAATCCCCACCTATGCAAATAATTTACTATATAGGATTGTCCTATGTTTAATAATTATAATTGGAAAATAATTATAAGCGCAACCAAATTGATGAGGCGTGACGAGAAAGATATTCATTTAATATTGTATGGACCCATCTCTAATGTCATATCTTCGTCGGAAAATCGTGGATGGAAAAAAGCATGGATAACCTCACACGAAGAAAGATTAAAACATCTGTGCTACCACAGAATTTTCGTATATATATTTTAAACAATTATTACAATTTCTTTAATTAAATAAAAACAAATTACTCTGCGTAATATTCAAATATACCTGAACTTTAGCGTATTTCTAATTACACACAGTGGTTCAATTTATATTTTACTTGGATAGGATAATTTTTGAGGTTTATGTAGGTTTGCAGTATTTTTAGGGTTTTAGGAATTTTATTTGTTAAAGGGGAGGACTTGAATTGGAAAACTTGAGTTTAGAAATTTTAGTTTGTTAGTTAGGTATTTTTTTTTTGTAGAGAGACTACCTAATGGTTGACTTGTTGCATGAATGAATTTTATTATTGTTGTTATTGTTAACATATTTGCTAATTTTATAATCACATTTTATAATCACACTTTTTTTCTTTTTCTTTTTTTGTGTAGTGTAAATACAAGGTCCGGTAAATTGTTTTTGTATCATATACTGTTTGACAAGAAATTTGAATTTGAATTTGTTCTTAGTATCAGTGGCGGCTCGTGCCATTTCAATCTGGGGGGGCGCATTTCTTAAAAAATAACATAATAGTGAGAAATCTTACCTAAAATGGATGCAAAATGATTAAATTCAATCATTTCTTGAAAGTGAATTCCACTCTTCTATCTTTCATTGATATAAACGTTTTCAAAACTTTTTCGTTAAAATTGTAAATATCTCACACCACATTTTTATTAATATACATCATCGCCAACGCGTTTAAACGATCATTACCCATAGCATTTCGCAAAAAAGTCTTGATTCTTTTAAGTGTTGAAAAACAACGCTCTGATTCAGCAGTCGTCATCAGGGTTGTTAAAATAATTTTAAGTATTTTTATAGTTTCCGGGAAAGTTTCACTGAGATTATTTTGTAACAATAACGTAAGAAAATTTGTGGCTCCAATTATTTGATAAAAATCCGGACGCGAATAAATGACTTCTAATTCTATTTTTAATCTGGTTTTATTAAAAAATGGATACGAATAACACACGGTTTCCAAAAGGTCCGCTGGAAAATGTTTAGATAATGTTGGCATCGATTTCGTGTTAAATAACTCAGCGGATTGTAGATGGCCACGATATGAGAATCTGTCCTTCATCTGTTTTATATATATTTTTGTAAATGTCTCTTGTAAAACGCCGCGTAAATGTCCGGTTTTGAGCACCCCTTGCACAGGTTTGCGATAAATTTAAATCAGGCAATGGCCTACCTAATTCTTTAATTTTTACTTTGTCCACAAGAGAAAGTCTACAAAACTCTATTTTCAATAAAGAACTAACACTATACATTTTTATTAAATTATTTCTATTAAATATATTCTTGAAGAAACACGTGGCAAAATCGTACATACACAGAACAAATGCTACTGTCTAATCTGGCTATTCTATATCAATTTATTATCATATATATATACTCTCTGTATATATATATACTACTCTCTGTTCTCTCTGAACTTCTCTAGGACGTTAAAGAAGCGCGACATCCAATAGATGATATACTACATCGGTCGCCTGCACTCTATGATACACTCATCTCATTGCATATGTACTGTATATATGTATTTAACTTCTACTGGCAGTGGATAGCCGCTGGGAATCTGGGACATATATTAGACAATGAA
Organism: Leptodirus hochenwartii; assembly: GCA_947310635.1. Taxonomy (NCBI): domain Eukaryota; kingdom Metazoa; phylum Arthropoda; class Insecta; order Coleoptera; family Leiodidae; genus Leptodirus; species Leptodirus hochenwartii. Next base: position 5,171,364 of record OX371181.1, read on the forward strand.
GCAAGGATCGAACCGAAGAAATAGAAGATATACGGCATACGGTCGCTCTCACCGATTGCTTGTAATAGAGTGAGATGAGTGTATATGCATTTAACCTGTACTGAGTGGCGCTGAACAGCGGCACCAAATTAGCGATATATCTATACCATGCGAACGATAGATACACACAGTTAAGGCATCGATACTGTGACTTGCAACGGTTCCACAACGAATGCAACACCGAACGAACGCCGCAACGAACGTTGTGTTGATTGTTATCGCGGCGCAAGCTTTATCTTTTAGGAAAAATAATGCCGAGATAAAATATCGCAATACAATTATATATCTACGGTAATGCACTCAATATTCAGGAGGTGCGCGCGGCTCTGCGGCCTGCATAAGGAACCGCCACTGCTTAGTATGTTATTTTGATTTTTTTGTTGTCCATTGTTATAATAAAAACGCATTCTTTTTTATACGCGTCTTTATCATTTTAAGTGAACCCGTTTTGTAGTTTCTCTCATTTCTTTCAACATACTTTTTTTCAAATGTGATTTTTTTCATTACAAACTTATTATAAGCTTATAACAATAAAATACGTATTCAGATAGAAACATCGCAGGCAATAAATAAATAAGTAAATATAAAAAGCCTGTTAAAATGCAGAAATATAGCTCGTATATATATATAATATACGAGTAAAATGTATTAAAAAATTAAAGAAAATCCCAATTGCAACATTAGTTATTACAAGTACTTATATTATGTTCGAATATTTTGAAAAGTATTAAAAAATAAATAAAATAAATAAAATAAATAAAAGCAAATATTCCTCAATTTTGTATATCCGTTAAAATTTTTGTTAAAAATGGATTTACCTAATCGTCGCGCTGAATGAACCTTAATGTTACAATTTTTTAATGCTAATTGTTATTTAAGACTGATTTAAGACGTCTAAAAACGATCACTTTCAACGAATACATGCGTTTTTAGACATTTTCGTACTTCGCGCAGTAAAACTGTATTTTTCACGACAAAAAAAAATTTTTTTTATCTCTGAAAATAAATTTATTAACGTCAGAGAGCTGGAAACGTCTAAAAACGATCACTTTCGATGAATACAAGCGTTTTTATACATTTTCGTGTTTCGCGGATTAAAACATGCGGTAAAAATAATTGGAAATAATAGTTTTTAAGATTAAAAACATTTTTAAATGGCGCAAATTACAATGGTTAATAATTCCAAAGAGGAATGTATGTAATTGCTGGTTTAAAAAAAATCGTTTCATATATGCAATAATAAATTTTTCGAAAAACTTACATAAATTTTTTTATACCATTAAAGTTATTCCGAACACTGGCACTTAATAATCGATGATTATTCGCTAAAAACTTCACATTATACACGTTAAGTATTGTACTTTGATCATTTTAGCGATTTAATCGCTAAAATAATTCGCACTGATTAAATGGATAATAAAGACAAACGATTTTCACGCAGAATATTTACAACTAAGCTACAAATGCTAGTATTATATATTTCAAAGCACTTTTTCGAATTTAACAGAAATATTTGCGAAGAATGCAAACAGAATCTTCTGGAAGCAATTTTATACTGAACTAATGAACCTTCGCCAATACATTTAGTATTGCGTTTAAGGTAGAGATAATTTTGTATCATAATATTATGGAATTTGAGATAATAAAACCATCGAGTTATAAAGAAATGAGAACCATTGAAGTAGAAAAATCTAGACATGCAAGTTACAAATAACGCGTTAAAAAATAAAGAAGAATTATTAAAATAAAAAATCAATTGTGCCGATCCTTCGTAAGAATTTATCGTTCATAAGAAAAATCAAACTACCGGTTGATGTTTCGAAGATGATTTAATTAATTTTCGTTAGAAGAAAGTTGTTTTGTATATCTGCATTAACCTAAAAGTTCTTTGTTCTAAAAAGAAATTACTTTAGTATTTTTACATCATACCTTCAAATTCGCGCTGTGATATTTTGAACAATTATATTTAAATGTAATTTGAGAAATTCGACGATTGATTTATTTTTTCCCCTTCCTCTCAATGTAACTTCAGCGTTTTGCTCAACAGCAAAACATTACTCCGTTATATGTTCTGGAGAATGAGTAAAATAATTAACAATAAATTTGTGAAATAAAGATAAATGGAAAGGACTTGTGTATTTTTTTTTGTCAAAGCAGCAATCAATACATCTGTACATTGCACTAATTAATGGAAATATCAAATCGTCTAAGACACTCAGTTTTCTCAGGGCAAATGGAAAATTTGATGGATTTGGGAAATTTTACGTTAACAGAACTCTTGATGTTAAGGACCCAAACCAGAACTTTCAAGTCATAGTTTCGCAACAGTATTATCATAAAATAATCAAATTCGGTATATAAATTTACTAACGCGTAAAATATTCAATCACATTCTGTAAAAAATAATTGTAGATCTATTGTAAAAAATGATTTGTAAACAAATTGCATGGGCTGTATATTTTTTAAGCAAAATTTTTAAGTTAGTGTACTTGGAGATATTTAAATTACTGACAATAGCAAATTTTAAATGCTTTTTATTGCAATATCTTCTTAATAATTAAAATTATCCGAAATTTATTAAAAACGTATATTTCATTTGACAGAAACTTATGGTGTATTTTATTTTAACTTTCCGAAGTATCGAAAAATACAACAACGTCTTTAATCGATCACCTTTCGCTATCTTGTATTTAATTTCGTACGCTATCTTAACGATAACAACAAATAACCATCAACTAGTTCGAATCTCAATTCCAGACATATACAAAAAACCGGAGTGTGATCCAATAAAGTCTTATCTCATAATGAAGACATCCAACTAAACTTGTGTGCTATATAATGAAATGTGCAACTACAACAGTGGTGGCTCGTGCCATTTCAATCTGGGGGGGCGCATTTCTTAAAAAATAACATAATAATGAGAAATCTTACCCAAAATGGATGCAAAATGATTAAATTCAATCATTTCTTGAAAGTGAATTCTACTCTTCTACCTTTCATTGATATAAACTTTTCCAAAACTTTTTCGCTAAAATTGTAAATATCTCGCACCACATTTTTATTAATACACATCATCGCCAACGCGTTTAAACGATCATTACCCATACCATTTCCCAAAAAATTCTTTTAAGTGTTGAAACACAACGCTCTGATTCAGCAGTGGTCATCGGGGTTGTTAAAATAATTTAAAGTATTTTTGTAATTTCCGGCTAAGATTCACTGAGATTATTTTGTAGCAATAACGAAAGAAAATTTGTGGCTCCAATTAAGTTAAGTTAAAGAGTCCGCAATCCTAAAGATTGGTTGGAAACAGCACGCCATGCCGATCTATCCTGAGCTAATCCCTTCATCTCCCTATAGCTATTCATCTCAACGTCTTCAACTATCTGACTCACATACTCCAATCTAGGCCTACCTACCCCTCTCTTCCCTCCACTCTACCTTCTATGATCAATTGCATAATCCCCCCATGCCTAAGAATATGCCCTACTAATCTGTCTCTCCTACGCTGTAACACTCTCCAGATACTTCTCTTCTCCCCTATTAACTCTAGTACAGCTTCATTTGTTACTTTATCTTCCCAACCAATCCTCATCATCCTCCTATAACACCACATTTCAAGTGCTTCTAATCTACGCTTCTCTTCCTTTCCTATAGTCCACGCCTCACACCCGTACAGTGCTACACTCCAAACATATACCTTCAGTAATCTTTTTCTAATACCCAAGTCAATATTTGATCTTAAAATCTGTTCTTTTTCTACGAATGCCTTCCTACCCTGTGCTATCCTACACTTTATATCTACCTTGCTTCGATTATCTTTTGTGATTCTACTGCCTAAATAACAAAAATCTGACACTTCTTCGATTCTATTATCTCCTATTGTGATCCTCATTTTTCTACTGCATTCCTTTTTGTCACACCTCATCACTTTAGTTTTACCTATATTTATTTTCATGTTAAAATCCCTAGTTAATACTGCTTGCATACCATTCAATACCCTTTCTAAATTCTTTTCGCTTTCTTCCAATATAGCTATATCGTCGGCGAATCTCAGCATATATATTTTCTCTCCCTGTACATTCACACCTACACTATACTCTTCTTTTACTTTGTTTATTGCATCTTCTATATATAGATTAAATAATAACGGTGAGAGTGTACATCCCTGCCGAACTCCCTTCCCTATTTTTGCTACCTCTTCTTCCCCCTCAATTCTAACTAAGGCAGTTTGGTGTTTATATAAATTAAAAATTATTCTCCTATCCTTATAATCTATACCCGTTTCTTTTAAAATTCTAAACATTATGTCCCAATCTACATTATCAAATGCCTTTTCTAAATCTACAAAAGCTATGCAAGTTACCTTTCCTACCCTCTTTCTTTTTTCTACTACCGTTCTTAGTGCTAGGATCGCCTCTCTCGTCCCTCCGTTTTTCCTAAAACCAAACTGATCTTCTCCTAGCCTTTCCTCTACTTTATTTTCTAATCTCCTATAAATAATCTTTAAAATATCTTCGATGCATGTGATAGTAGGCTAATGGTCCTATAGTTCTCACACAAATTAGCTCCTATTTTCTTCGGCATTGTTACTATTCTACTACGCTGAAAATCCTGTGGTACTTCTCCCTTCTCATATATTTTACAAACTAACCTGTATAATCGCTCCTGCATTTTTTCCCCTGCGTGTTTTATTAATTCGGCTGGTATCATATCAATCCCCGCTGCTTTGTTATTCCGTAAATCATTTAATGCTCTATGAAACTCTGACCTAAGTATGCTAGGACCTAAGTCATCCTCATCTATCTGTTCCACACTTTCTAGCTCCTCCATGTCCTGCCTACCTTTATATAAATCTTCAAGATACTCCTTCCATCTTCTAGCTTTTTCCTTATTTTCCGTGAGTTCCTTACCCTGCTTATCACATATTATGTTACCCTATGGTTTTACTTTAGAAAAATGTGCCTTAATTTTCCTGTAGCCCAAATCTACTTTACCTCTTCTCATATCCTCCTCAATATCCCCACAATTTCCTTTTATCCACTCTTCTTTCGCTAGCTTGCATTTCCTATTAATTAAGTTCCTTAGTTCCTTATATTTTTTCTGTCCTGCTTCTGTGTTTTTCAATTTTAATTTTCCTTCTTGCTTCTATCATTTCAACTATTTCTTCCGTGATCCATTCCCTCCTACCTGCCCTTTTCTTTGTGCCTAATACTTCATTTATTTGATAAAAATCCGGACGCGAGTAAATGACTTCTAATTCTTTTTTAAATCTGGTTTTATTCAAAAATGGATATGCATGACACACGGTTTCCAAAAGGTCCACTGGAAATTGTTTAGAAAATGTTGACATCGATTTCGTGTTAAATAACTCAGAGGCTTGTAGATGGCCACGATATGAGAATCTGTCCTTCATCTGTGTTATATATATTTTTGTAAATGTCTCTTGTAAAATGCCGCATAAATGTCCGGTTTTGAGCACTCCTTGTACAAGTTTGCGATAAATTTAAATCAGGCAATGGCCTACCTAATTTTTAATTTTTACTTTGTCCACAAGAGAAAGTCTACAAAACTCTATTTTCAATAAAGAACTAACACTATTCATTTTTATTAACTTATGTCTATTAAATATATTCTTGGAGAAACACGTGGCAAAATCGTACATACGTACATATCGTACATACACATAACAAATGCTACTGTCTTATCTGACTATTCTATATCAATTTATATACATATATATATATATATACTCTGTATATATATACTACTCTTTGTTCTCTCTGAACTTCTCTAGGACGATAAAGAAGCGCGACATCGAATAGATGATATACAACATCGGTCGCCTGCACTCTATGATACACTCATCTCATTGCATATGTACTGTATATATGTATTTAACTTGTACTGGTATTGGATAGTCGCTCGTAACGTGCGACACATATTAGACGATAAAGCAAGGAGCGAAACGAAGAAACAGAAGATATACTGCATACGGTTGCTCTCACATATTGCTTGCAATAGAGTGAGATGAGTACATATGCATTTAATCTGTGCTGTGTAGCTGGGTGGCGCTGGATACGCAGCGGCACCAAATTAGCGATATATCTATACCACGCGAATGATAGATACAGATAGATACACCATCGGTCGCTTCTCTGACTTGCAACTGATACCACAACGGAACGCCACACCGTGTTGCGTTGATTGTTATCGCGGCGCAAGCTTTATCTTTTAGGAAAAATAATGCCGAGATAAAATATCGCAATACAATTATATATCGACGGTGATATATCTCAATGTTCAGGAGGGGCGCGCGGCCCTGTGGCCTTCATAAGGAACCGCCACTGAACTACAACATGTTGCTTACTTACATTCGTGAATTCTGAATGGGTTGTAAATAAAGGACTAAGGATACTGTGATATATCTGTACACTCGAATAACTGTCACATATTAGGGACGAACTGCCACATGTTCGCAAAATTCGGTCTGCCGGAAAATTAGATGTTATCCGGCAGAGAAAGTGCCTTTCCTTCAGGCTAGAACCATGGAGGATAAACACAGTGGAAAATAAATGTCCTCGAGTTGCTGCGTGTAGAATGAAATAATTAGAAGTGAGCTATTTAAAATGAGTAAAAACCAATTAAGAATTTGTTCTTTGTTATCGTGCAATAAAAAAATGTGTTCGTGTTCAAATAAATTATATATACAATAAAACAGCAAAAATGATTTAATAAATATTATTACTTGACCTACCTACCTGACTTAATAAGCTACAATAACTTTCATTGCTGATATGCCAAATAATTTAATATTAACCAAGTGTAAATTAACGTTCTTTTAAAACTAAAGTTACAAACCTCGCCTAAATCTTACCTAATCTAAAAAAATACAGAAACGATAATTTGCTCTTGCAGAAAAATGTTAATTTTAGATATCGAATGTTTAACTTAGATCGAAATTAGTTCTGCTATTACAAAACAGATCGTTAAAGACCTATTTCAATAAGAATTTATTTGTCTTGTCGAGTATTTCAATTTAATGAACAAACAATCTTTCCAAATCAGCATACAAAATTCCAAAATAAAATAAAGTTTCGTTTATACAATCAAAATTCTATAAAATATAATTTTTTGGTTTTTGAATGAGGATGTATAAGAAGAACTGGTTATTGTTTGCCTGATATAGGAAATAAAATGGCTTTCACGCAATTCTACAATATCTATTTGTACCATAGAAAATTTTTATATATTATTTGAACTCTTTACAACAGTATCATTGAATTAATTCATTCCTCTGAGGTCTTAAGGAAGAGGGAACACGCATTCGTGGTTTGTCACATGTGTATCAATTCGTACAGCAATCATTTGAACCTGTTCAAGAAGAATATAGGAAACTCTTCAAAGATCATTTCAAAAGACCTTATGGATGAAAAGCAATCGAATATTATGTATATTATTCTATATATTTAAGCGAGTTGCAAGGTATAAGGAGAGTATGAGTATATATTTGACAGAAACGTAAGAATAAGACTAAAGTTAAAAAATATTTGCAAAATAAATATAATATAATTAGTTGCTTAGCTGCAATTGTTTATTATGTTCTATAATATATAGTTTTTATTGTCTTCTGAAGTCGCATTTTAAGCCACCCTGTTATTTAAAGTTGATTTTATCCTTTGGCTATGTTTCTATCAATTTATTTGTAGCTATATTTCATACGTATTGAATTAGTTGCTATTTTAATATATATTTGCAAATTGGTATCAAATGGTGGATATAGAATATTCGCTTTATTACTTCGCATTTCAGCTTTGCAATGAAATTTCAATATGCAGAATGTTCTTGAACCAGTCTATCGAATTTTGATAAAGTTTCCAATTTATAATGAAAATGCATCAGTGCAATTACCAACTTTAAATTGTTTGATTGCACTTATAGTAATATAACTGTAGCAGGGAATTTAATGGGGTCTAAGTTACTTGAAGAGTGTAAGTTGCTCAAGCGCAATTTATTGTATCAAAATTGTGTATTTTAGACTGTTAATGACATACAGGATGTAAAGTTGTTGTCGACACACATGTGTTAAATTAATTATCTTTTTTTTCACTGATAACTTTATTAAGTTTCCAGAAAAATACTATTTTATAAACATTAATTTCTTATTTGTTGTATAATATTCCTTTTCATGATTTGATTAAGTTTAATAGTATGTAGATTATACATAAGCTGAATAAATACACTTAACCTGAAACATATACTTTATGCAGAGGTGTAGAAGTAAATACAATAACAATATTAAATTACCAAAATCAATATTTAATAATATAATAAATATAGTACAATAAATTTTAATATTCAATATTCTGTATTTAGTATTTTTCTAATAAAGTGAGCAGCGACGGCAATATTGGCATATATTTAATTTAACATTATTTAAATATGTATCTCTTTAACAACCTGAATAATGTTTAATCAATTTGATTATTTCAATAAGTTGAAAATGTATATTTAGATTTCATGATACATTTTATATTGCAATAGTTTGCATTTTCTATTCAACGTCATGAAGTTTAATTTAAAGTTAAACTAATATTTGGTAATTCTCAACTAATATTTGGTATACTTTTTGTTTTCATCAATAAAAAATGGAATATATGCCCTTTAGTAATCGAGGTTGGTAATCCTGTCATAAGAAGCCTTAATTTTTCCAGGATGAATTAATATTTATATATTATACAAGTATATATATTAATATTTATTTAATAAAGCATTAAACGCTTACATCTGCCTAAGAAATTTTCTGTAATTCTTTCCTGCTATTTCCCGTTACAGTAACTACTATTATTTTCTATGCAGAATATATTTACGAAAACAAAATCCCAAGAAAGTCTTCTACTTCAAAAATTAATAAATTGAATTCCGTTTATGCAATATACACCACTACAGCATAATCTCTCTTTTTCCAGATTTTAATTATATTTCTATGAAACACGGCAATATCTTTTCTAGTTGGTCATATCCGGTGAAAAATTAGCGTGTTTCAATTATATTTATTTCAGCTTGAGCAGCGTCTAGACGAAATATCAACTGAAGTGCAACTGAAGTTTCATGGTGCAAAGATAACCGTTATAGCGGCCATCTGCAGAAATATTCCTGATTTTAACATCAGCCATTCAAAGTTTATACTGTAATAAATATTTTATTACACTACCATATTTAATTGATGATATTACTTAATCAACCATTGCTTGAAATTTTTCAGTAAAAACTTTATGGGTTGTGATGTGATTTGTGGTTCATAATGGTTCCCCCAGGTTTCACACTGGGCCCACTTCTCTTCATATTGTTTATCAACCTGTTTTAAAAACTCCCAATTTATTATGTATGCCGGTTGATATTAAAATATATCGTGAAGTTAATAATGTAGTGTGTCAAGAATCTCTAATTACTCCGGGCCCCATAATTAATCTCTAACATTTATATTATCGTAGGGTATAGTCAGTTTAAACACTCCGTATTTCATGAACCTCAAGATTCTGTAAAGTGTTTAAATCCTCTAATATCCTCAATCTCGACTTGATTGAAATTTCAACTACAGTCAAAATAAAACGACGAAAGACTTGATTTAGCTGGATATTTTATATGTATTGATTTGCAATTTTGAAAAGAATCTTTGCAAGGAAATCGACAAAAATATTTTATTCGTTGAAGAACTGATTTAAATGTAAATAGAAAAAATAGGCATTCGTCTAATAAATAAGTACTGTTGAAAAGTTACTCTATAGGAAATGTTGTCCTGGATAAATTTGAAGTTATATAACACACTTAAAAAGCATCACGACGATATAAAATAATTATATGGAATATCACCCAAATACAAGCATTTAATAACTAGATGCGCGTTTCTAAGGCGATTCCTCATCTTCAGTAGCACAAGATTAAAAACGAAATAAAATACCTCTGTCACGAATCGTGCTTGATTTACAATCGAATGAAAAATAAATATAACAGCAGTCTTTCAATCTTTGTTATAATAAGAACACTGTTAAATTCTTTTGTCACTTTATCAATTTATCATGTGCTATTGAAGATGGGGGCATAACCTACGAAATGTACATCTAGCTACTTAATGTTTTGAGTTTATTTAGGTGATATCCTACACAATTACATAACGCATTTTCAATTTGAAATAAATTAATGCATTTTTCAATATTCGGAAAAAAAGGATAATCAGTTTTCTCTGGAAATGTTTTGTTGGTTCTTAATTATCATAGCGTTTATATTCATATTAAAATGAGATCTACGTATATGCAATATATATAATGGTGTACCATAAAAGACAAAATAATTTTAACCGGAATAAATAAAGTGAAATTATAATAATATTTTACATTATTGTTGTATTAATTAATTATATATGCACTTATGCATAATATAGGGGCCACTGTAAAATTTACCCAATATTTCCATTTGGGAAATATTTGGTATACGCTATTGACTTGTAATTACTGATATTTTCAGAGCTTTCTTGCATTTACCGACTTCACCAGTATTTACCATATTTACGGAATTTCCTTGTTTTCGTGTATTTGCCGATTTTCCCAGATAATTGCTCGTATTTATCGTATTTACCAATATTTATTGATATTTCACGTAATTGTTTATTTCCAAAATTGAAACAAATTTTCGAATATTTGATACATATTTCCAAACATATTACATCATATTTCCAAGTTGTGCGCATCTCGCTCATTATAAGTTTAATTTTATTGTAACTGCAAAACAAGTCCATTTTCTTGGCAAGCGAATTTAGCAAATTTTCATTTTTTATTACAGGCTGACTGGTCGGAATCTTTTGTCTTCAATGTCCACGCCAGAAGTATCTTCCCTTGCGACCCTCATGCGGGCGGAATTAAGGTACTCTTCAACTATCCAGCCTGTATCGTCACTGGCGATCGAGTACGTCTGTTCGCACGATTAAGGGCTGATGTCGCCTCATTGGCACCACCGACTAGTTTGGTATACGTGGCCGAACATAGGGTAGGAATTGATTAGTCGAATATTTGAATTAATGAATAATATACATATATACATCGTTTCTTTTTAAGTGGCGGATCAGTATCGTCCACTACTGCGCATAAGGACTGCACTTATATACATACATATACTTATATACACAAGGTACTCAGCCACACCTAGTTTTTCTATTGACATGACAATACACAAGCTGTGCCGTACGACTGACGCCATACTGTTTTGAATAGCACTGCTCTGTACTGTATTGGTCAACTCATTATACGGGTCTTGATTTATGATGCGTGAACGTCTGTCACTTTCCGCCACTTTCAATAAAACGGTGTATATGTAGTGTTTATTTTCTGTAGATTCGAAATAAAATTTAAATTGGTCGATGTGGACTTCTCATGTCTAAAACATAAGGAAAATTGATTTTTTTTATGAAAACTATAATATCTTATCCAATTAATGATTTATCGAATATTTCCGCAGATATAAAAAATATAATTATATAAAATCGATTATTATATATCGATGAATTGATTATGTGCTTTTTTCCACCTCTAGGTACGACGTGGTGAACACGTTCTACGTTTCGACTGCGATCTCTTCAGTGAAAGATATGTTCAGTACTGCTTCGTGTACGTAAGCCAAGCAATTACTGGGGCGGTGGCTGATGTGAGGCAGGATTGCGTACCCACGTTACCAGTATCCGGTAATGTCTTTTACATGTATTATATTGTGGTTCAAATAATAGCAAGTAGTGCCATTAAAATACATTTTAGCGATGCCAAACTGCAGGTCACTTTGAGGACCTAGTTCGTAGTTCGTAGTTCATTTCAATGTACCGTTCACGAACTATAGGTCGTGAACTACTACATCTTTTTAGAATGAACTAGTTCACGACCTATATGAAATACATGCACATACTGAAAATAATCTCTTTTTCTCAATATAAAAATATTAAATGGTAAAAAATAAATAAATTGAAATATTACAATACATATTTTGTATTAAGAATGAGTAAGAAGAAACAACAATGTTTATAATTTATACAAAATATATATATATAAGGAAATATTATTTCGTTCCGTTCACCAACACACTTTATCACATAAATGTTAGTACTGCTATTGGTACTATATATGTAATGTATACTATACTGCATCGTTTACGAGCCGTTGTGATTCATGAACAGTTTAGTACATGACGGGTTCAGGACCTACTATATTTAGTTATAGAAGGTAAATAGAGGGAAAGCAACGGGTAGGTAGGCCTAGTTTGGAGTATGTGGGTCAGATAGTGGAGGATGTTAGGATTGCTAATTATAGGGAGATGAAGAAATTAGCTCAGGATAGATCGACACATGGCGTGCTGATATCAACCAATCTCTAAGAGTTAGGACTAACTAAATATTGTTTATATTGTGTATAAATAACAGTATTATAATAATAACCACGCAAATGACCAGAAAATTAGATTTCAAAGAGATGATCCTGTCAAATTTGAAGATTTTTATTGTCATGATATGTCTTAAGCTGGGAAATTATGCTATCGCAATAAGAAACCTATTGTGTCTGCATCTACAAAGGATGACAAAAGTATCGAGATCGATGCTTTCTTGGTAAAATTGTATGCCAGAAGACAGATGCATACATTTATACGGTACCATTAGATTATAACTAACCTTTCAGCTTCTGTATTGCAAGTAGTACAAAAAAAGGTGTCTTGATAATTTTTTGTACTATAAGATTCTCCGCTCCCTCTTTATATTTATTCAAACGATAGTTTAATTATTAAATAAATAATTTATTTTCTTTAGTATTGATGTACACTTCTGTAAATAAACTGTAAAATGCATTTTTATTTTTATAAAAAGTATTTAAAGTTGGACTTTTTAAATTTTTTTAATGTTTCCTTCAAAATTTGGATCGTGCTATATCTGCCTAATAAATCATGTTTTATAAAATATCGAACACAATTAAAATCTTATTTTTAAAATTATCACTACGGTGTTAAATTATAATATAGAATATCACCCAAATACCGCAACTTAAAGCATTAAGTAGCTAGATGTACATTTCAAGCGCTATGCCTCCATCTTCAGTAGCACAATGTACTTCTTTTTGAGGTTTCTAAAAAACACTAATGCCTGTTATTAATGTTGTTATAGCACTGAACGTTATTATACTTTCTATAAAATTACAGTACTAGTTACAATGTACTTTCAGTGACATAACTGCCATTGAGCGAACCGTGAATTCACTCAAGACCAAGGGGACTAGGGGACTTTGTACAAACGAATTATTTTTCTTGAAATATATATTTTTTTAAATTTACTATTGTTTTAAAATAATTATTTCCTAATATTGGGAAAATAACAATTTACTTGTATTTTCTTATATCGTTTTGAATTTTTATACTGTTCTTGAATATTTAATAATTTATATATAGCTATTATATATAAAATTTATAGATAATAAAGGCAAAGCAAAATAAAACGTAGAACGATGAGGCTTTGTAATAATGAAATCGGTTAAAACATTTGATCTAACAACCGCACAAAATTGTATTGTATTATTTTTCATCGTCTACATAAAATAAATAAATAAATACGAGTACGTGACTTATACGTTTGCAATTTTACACTACTAATTAAGGATTATATCGTATATTAAGTGGAAAAATATTCTCTAAAATGTATCTATTTTTGAATTCGAGGACCATTTTGTAAATTTCATTAAAATGCTTACCATATTAAAAAAAAAAATCTTATCTATAAATAGAATTTAGTAAACATATTTTACTTGGAATCTTATTGCAATGTTATTTTTTTCAAATTAGAATGCACTGACTATATTATATAACTTTCGAAAAAATAACTATATTTTTTAAAATTATTATAAGTTTTTTTGTTTGGTTTTTGAAGAATCTGAGGTTGGTGGATGGAGCGAATGGAGTCCTTGGACGCTATGCAGCACTACATGCCTTGGTGGTACCAAGAGCAGGTATAGGTTTTGTGAATCGCCCCCTCCAGGATATGGAGCAAAGTACTGTGAGGTAAATATATGTTCAAAGCATTTGAATGCTTAATAGTTAATTCTAATTTAAATTTGTACAAATTTTACCTTAAATATATAAATACGTTATAATTATATTTTTACTTTGTTTACTACTTTTTTACAGAAGAGCATAATAAAATTTTACTTAAGTTTGAACTTTTTTGGGTTTTTTGAATTTTTTATAAAGTGTAGAAAAGTTTTAATAAGACGCACGTTATATCAAATCTAAAATAAATCATATTTATAATATCATATATTTCACATTATTATAAGAGTTAAGTTAAAATATGTTATTTAATTTGTATTTTTTGTTGTTTAATTTAATTTGAATATTACAAGCATCCTGTATATTATGCTCTGCAAAAGATGGATGAGTTGCGTTGTTACCAATAGCAACTCAACAATAGTTATCGATTAAATATAATTTTGACAAAATCACAGTAACGCAATAAGTTGTGATTGACGACAGTCGAAAAATTAACTGAAATTTACATGGATTTACCTTATTTTAATAAATAATTATGAAGGGCGCTATGGCTAAAGGTAAAGGTAAAGGTAAAGGTTCAAAGAAAGGTGGTAAAAAGAAATCAAAGAAAGCCAAAATTGCTGCAAGCGGAATACCACTAATCACAGAAGTAGATAAAACCTTCTACGAACTGCAAATCACAGACTTGAACCGAAAACTTGCAAGACTGAGAAGTTTAACGTTGGAACTAGAAGAGAAAAATGAAGACCTGAAAAGCAGTAATGAAAAACTAGACGAAGATCATAACGATATAATAGCGTATTTGAAACGAACATTACAGGAAAAGGTGGACGAAATTAAAGAGGCGAAGGAACGTTTAAAAATAATGCAGGAAAAGAACTTTGTACAAGATGACCGATATAAGGAACAAATAAGTGAGATGGAAATTGAATATAAGGACATGAAGGAACAACTTAATTCAGAAATAAAGTTACTATCTGGAAAATTAAATTCCCTTGATGAATTCAGACAACATCGTGATGAATTAATGAAGAAGTACGAGGTGCAAGAACTAGCAATGGAAGACCAAGAAATGAAACACAAACGTGAAATCTATAATATTGAAAGGAAATTTATTGTTGGGAAAGATCGTTTGAAGCAGCAAATGGAGACGAGATTATTGCAACTTTCTACGGAATTTCAAGATGCCACTGATCTACGAATTGCTTCAACTACACACCGAGTGATTCGTGAAAACATTGCCATTAATAACGAATTAACAGCGATGCTTGAAAGTCAAGATAGATTAGAAAAAGAAAATGATAGCTTAAAGGAACGAGACAGGAATCTACGTTTGGATAATGAACTTCATATAGCAGAGAAGAAAATGTCTTTAAATAGAGTAAAAATACAACAAAAGGTCATCGAGCAACTAACGGAAGCATATGATAAGGTTGAAGCTAAAATAAAACAATATGGCGATATGGAAGAAATTGTCAACGACTACAAGAAAACTTTGGCATCAAACAAGAACACGCTCATGAATTTGAACACCAAAGTACTTGTGCTCGAACAGAATCTACACGTCAGCAGATGCGAACGAAATGTAATCCAAACGGAGCTAGATTACTGTCAGGATGAGCACGATCGTTTGACTAAGGTCATCTATGCGGCAGTCGTTGCGGTGAAATCTGCTCTTCAGATCGAAGTGGATATGCAGGATGATACGGAAAGTACCTTCAAGAGAGAGATGCTGTTGAGTAATTTGCTAAATTTAATGACTACTGCTCAAGAAAAGCAGCAAAACAAGCCATCATTACAATCTGTATGTTCGGTATCGGTTATGTACAAGAAAGGGGATTTGGGCTTTGTACCAAAACCTGTGCATCTCAGATCCAGATTGCCGATAAAACATTGTATTGAACAGCAGATGGGAAGTAGCTTTTCAAGCTTTATCAGAGTAGAATCCAGTGCTACTATTGTAGTAAGTATTCTCTAAGTATTTGTTGCTTCATCTTATATTTAAATCTCTAGGAAATATTAGAAATTTAACACCACTATATAACGAAGATATCCTGAACTTATCAAACCTTTTCCAAAGAAGTTCTGGTTTATAGAAGGGCTTATTTTATATAATAGTAACTTTTGTTATTTCATTCCATATTTCTACTATATTATCCATATATATTTAGGAAGAGAATGTTGAGGAAGAAGAAGAGGAATACACCGAGGTCGGTCTACCTGAAGAAGAAAGGAATGAGTCCATATATCCAGAAGAAGACGAGGAAATAGATAGATCTGGCGATTCGGAATCTATGGTAGGAGAAATGTCAGATGACAAGGTTGATGCAGCTGATAAAAGCATAAAGGAACGACAGAGTCTGACACAAATGCTGCAACAAATTAACGTCGAAGAAACTAATTTAGATGACGAGCAAACAATAAAGTCAGAAAAACAAGGCAACGACGAAAAATAAATTACGAATCTTGTTTTTACTGTAGATTAATTGTAGCGTGAATGGAATAGATTAAGATTAGAATTATCTTATTACTCATCTAGAAATTTCGACGTAGTTTGAAACAAATAAACGACGACAAGTTGATGTATAAATGATTACTATTATTAAATCCTGTTTGATTTCGCCAATATTCGGGGTTAAGAAATAACTTGGTATAAATAATATACATGTATAATTATTAAAAATTAAATTTAGGTTAAGAAATATTTAAAAAATCAGTAGTAAAAAATCCAAAGAATTATAAATTTACCATAGAGACAATGAGTATATTTAAAATGTAATAAATATACAAAAAAAAACATTGCGATCTATATGTTAAAATGCGAAATCAATATAGAACATACGGCGTTTGTTTATAACGCATAGTTAGTGCAAGTTCAAAGTTATGCTTTGTTGATGATAACAACCCATCGTATTCGGCACGTCAAAATATGTTGTGCACATCTTAGCTCGTAGCAAGTCTTCCCTAATTTGGGGAACACCAAATGTCCTGAAGGCGAATGTATAATAATGCCCCTCGTCATTAGATACAATCTGAGAAATTGAAAATGTCGTCAACAAATTGATGAAGCCAGTAATAGAGGCCCCAATTCATGTCAAAATAATGTATGTTATATGTAATTCTAAGAATTATTTGTGAAAATTCTTTTCATAAACTACTTTTTCACAATTCTTTTATAAAAATACAATTCTTATTAAACTACCATTCTTTTATAAAACTACTTTTTGTATTTCAATAAAAAATTATCACGCAACTCTGAATAAAATAAATAAATTTCAACAAGTTTCCATGAGCTAGATCTTATCATCTTCAAACATTAAAAATAAGAAAAGTTTTTTGTGGAATCGTAACACATAATGAAACCATTATAGCATTGCGTTTCGAGAAGAAATTCCGATGAATATCTTCATTTAAATATGTTCATTGCCGATAATTGTACTTGGAAGTGTTGAATGTGTATTTCGCATTAACTACTCTTGAGTTATATAGAGTTGTGTCTTGTCTTGAATGTGTACGCGACTTGCAAAGGGACTACTAAACTTCCCGTTGTTCGTACCTAAGTTTACCATTCCTTAAGCCCTTATACGAGAACCTATACAAGAGCATACTGAGCAGGCAATTTCTGTTACTAAGTGCAGATTGAATTGTACATCAATAATGAATGAATATTATGGTTTACTCTCAGCATATTGACAAAGCAATAGAAGTCGAATATAGCAAATATTGAGGAGTTAGAATTAAATTATTTAGCGCTCAAATAATAGAGAAATATACAAATTTATTTTTAATTTATTACTATACTATTAAATTGAATGTGTACGCGAGTTGCGACACTATTAAATATTATTTGTACCTTATATATCGTTCAACAAAGTCGAATGTATTCTTGCATTGAGACAAATTATTTGATTAATTCTTACAATAATAACTTAATTACATTTCGTAATAGATGAAGTGTGAAAATATTAATGCACGATGTGATTTGATGCAATATTTTACCTTCTTTAATTTAATAACATAAGTATTATTAAATGTAATATTTTTGTTTAATTCATTTCGGATTATTGAATATGATAAAGACAATTATAAGCTATCGACGTTACTTTATAAATAAATTTCAAAAAGTACAGATTTGATTGATAGATTGGAAAGTGACAGCTTGTAAACATCTTCAAAAAGTGTTCAAAAGGAGATTTGAAACCTAAATTTACTCTGTTATCGAAATTTTTTTCTATCGACTAGGGCATTGAGGGGGAAGAAGAGGTAGCAAAAATAGGGAAGGGAGTTCGGCAGGGATGTACACGCTCACCGTTATTATTTAATCTATATATAGAAGATGCAATAAACAAAGTAAAAGAAGAGTATAGTGTAGGTGTGAATGTACAGGGAGAGAAAATATATATGTTGAGATTCGCCGACGATATAGCTATATTGGAAGAAAGCGAAAAGAATTTAGAAAGGGTATTGAATGGTATGCAGGCAGTATTGACTAGGGATTTTAACATGAAAATAAATATAGGTAAAACTAAAGTGATGAGGTGTGACAAAAAGGAATGCAGTAGAAAAATGAGGATCTCAATAGGAGATAATAGAATCGAAGAAGTGTCAGATTTTTGTTATTTAGGCAGTAGAATCACAAAAGATAATCGAAGCAAGGTAGATATAAAGTGTAGGATAGCACAGGGTAGGAAGGCATTCGTAGAAAAAGAACAGATTTTAAGATCAAATATTGACTTGGGTATTAGAAAAAGATTACTGAAGGTATATGTTTGGAGTGTAGCACTGTACGGGTGTGAGGCGTGGACTATAGGAAAGGAAGAGAAGCGTAGATTACAAGCATTCGAAATGTGGTGTTATAGGAGGATGATGAGGATTGGTTGGGAAGATAAAGTAACAAATGAAGCTGTACTAGAGTTAGTAGGGGAGAAGAGAAGTATCTGGAGAGTGTTACAGCGTAGGAGAGACAGATTAGTAGGGCATATTCTTAGGCATGGGGGGATTATGCAATTGATCATAGAAGGTAGTGTGGAGGGAAAGAGAGGGGTAGGTAGGCCTAGATTGGAGTATGTGAGTCAGATAGTTGAAGACGTTGAGATGAATAGCTATAGGGAGATGAAGGGATTAGCTCAGGATAGATCGGCATGGCGTGCTGTTTCCAACCAATCTTTAGGATTGCGGACTCTTTAACTAGGGCATTGCTAATTAAAAATTCTTAATATGGAGTAATAAAATTCAGAGGTGTATTTTAGAGGTGTATTTTTGCGATGTCATGCTTTGACTAAATTTCTCAGTATTGGATAAAGTAAAAGTTAAAAGGTGCAAAATTCCTCTAATCTTAAAAATATACATAAAAATCTCCGATAAGTCAAAGTAGACCGTATTCTATGTAAAGTAGTATGTATTTATGTGTGTAATGTATTATATAAAATAGGTAGTCATTTGATTCCAATCGATTAGTAACATAAATCCTTAATAAAATTAACATCGTTTCCATAGAGCAAATATTAATCAAATCGTGTGGATAAAATCAATGTCAAGTACATAACTCAAATACAATTAATTTGCTCCAAATCCTCTACATCTCTACATCAATCCACAACAAACAAAAAAGACATGTAGAGAATAGACATTAAAATTCTAGCATCAAAAGTTGATGAAAATAAAATTAAGATATATTAAAATTTGACAATTGTTATTTTTTTTTGGAACTTTATATACTTACTTTAATTTTTTGCCACATTATTTCGTAGAGATTTGTGAAAAAATGAAAATAATCTGGATTATGATAAAAATAAAATGTTGCTTCCTTTATTCTAGATTAGTTACTAATATCACTGATTTACTAATATATTAGTTAATTAATTATTATAACTATATTACTTGTTCAGGCTGCATATCCTTTGCATGCTTCAAAATTTAAAATATCCGCATTTCTATTAAGATAATAGAATTACTATATCTAGAATTCGATTTTTACCAGTATTTTAAAAATGACAGTATTTTACATACATTATAAATAAGCAGTAGCGGCTCGTGTCATTTCAATCTGGGGGGGCGCATTTCTTAAAAAATAACATAATAGTGAGAAATCTTACCTAAAATGGATGCAAAATGATTAAATTCAATCATTTCTTGAAACTGAATTCCCACTCTTCTGTCTTTCATTGATATAAACTTTTCCAAAATTTTTCGTTAAAAATGTAAATATCTCGCACGACATTTTTATTAATACACATCATCGCCAACGCGTTTAAACGATCATTACCCATAGCATTTCGTAAAAAAGTCTTGATTCTTTTAAGTGTTGAAAAACAACGCTCTGATTCAGCAGTGGTCATCAGGGCTGTTAAAATAATTTTAAGTATTTTTATAGTTTCCGGGAAAGTTTCACTGAGATTATTTTGTAGCAATAATGAAAGAAAATTTGTGGTTCCAATTATTTCACAAAAATCCGGACGCGAGTAAATGACTTCTAATTCTGTTTTTAATCTGGTTTTATCGCAAAAATGGATATGCATGACACACGGTTTCCAAAAGGTCCACTGGAAATTGTTTAGAAAATGTTGGCATCGATTTCGTGTTAAATAACTCAGCGACTTGTATGTAGATGGCCACGATATGAGAATCTGCCCTTCATCTGTGTTATAATTTTTTGGAAATGTCTCTTGTAAAATGCAGCATAAATGTCCGGTTTTGTGCACTCCTTGCACAAGTTTGCGATAAATTTAAATTAGGCAATGGCCTACCTAATTTTTTAATTTTTACTTTGTCCACAAGAGAAAGTCTACAAAACGATATTTTCAATAAAGAACTAACACTATTCATTTTTATTAAATTATTTCTATTAAATATATTCTTGGAGAAACACGTGGCAAAATCGTACCTACGTAACTACAGAACAAATGCTACTGTCTTACTGGCCTATTCTATATCAATATATATATATATATATATATACATATATATATACTCTATGATACACTCATCTCATTGCATATGTATTTAACTTGTATTGGCCTCGCATAGCCGCTGGCATGTGTGAAACATATTAGACGATGTATGCGA
Source organism: Leptodirus hochenwartii (assembly GCA_947310635.1). Taxonomy (NCBI): domain Eukaryota; kingdom Metazoa; phylum Arthropoda; class Insecta; order Coleoptera; family Leiodidae; genus Leptodirus; species Leptodirus hochenwartii. The sequence continues at coordinate 5,192,535 of OX371181.1, forward strand.
CAAGCGAACCGAAGAAACAGAAGTTATACTGCATATGGTCGCTCTCACCTATTGCTTGCAATAGAGTGAGATGAGTGCATATGCATTTAACTCGTATTCGGTATTCTGGCTTGACGCTGGAATGTCGGCCCATATTAGCGATATAGGTATTATACCACGCGAACGATAGATACAGACGATATACTGCATCGGTCGCTGCGCTGACTCTACCACTTGCGACGGATACCACAACGAACGCCACACCGTGTTGTGTTGATTGTTATCGCGGCGTAAGCTTTATCTTTTAGGAAAAATATATATCTACTAATTATATATCTACGGTGATGCGCTCAATGTTCAGGAGGGGCGCGCGGCCCTGCGGCCTGCATAAGATACCTAACGAGATCCTATTATCTACAGACTCTATCTGAGGTCCAGTCTTGTGTCGTAGATAAGTCTACATGAAAGACGCCTTGGAGTGAAGACTTTTTGTTGTTTCTTTTTGTCTACACCTGTATTATAAAAATAATGGTATTGCAATAAATATTTGAAAGATAAGATGGCAATATGGTTAATGTTCCAAAGCCATTCCTATCTGTGATATATAAAAAATAATAAAAATAAAATATATATATATAAGGATTGCAGGTTTCTGATAATGCCATTCTTCACCAATACGATATTTTTGAAGGGTGAAGCGGTTGAGACGGTCCGTTGCGGTCACAGTCTCGGCAATGGGTGGGAGTGCTTCTACACAGTGGGAGCGAATTCTGCGGGGGCCGCCATCAGCGGAAGTGACGTGGCATCAGTGGCGGAGACAGCAGACTTAGCCGCGGAAGTTGGCGCTCATTGCTTGTGTGGCTGCATTGTGCATTTGGGACACAATATGCCCAGGCGACTATTGGCCACATCGTCGCACACGTGCCCTGGACGCATTTACTGGCAGATACAGGTATAAAAAAAAACAGGCGACTTGATATGTATACATGTATACATTATGCGAACTTAAATTAATTCTAAATTGTGCGTATTCGTTATTTGAACGTATACTTATGAAAATGATAGTAACACTAATAGGTAGGTATTTTTTGTCTTCGAATTTTTAATTTAGTTACTTTGTTATTAGGCTGAAGATGATTGCATCATACAAATCCGCGTGGAGCAATTTCAGATGCCTTGCGGAACGCAATATCTTAAGATACGGGACGGTTTGCGTCCATCCGATACTTTACTGGAGGATCTTAGTGATCCCAATATGCCACCAGCAACAATCAACTCCACCAGTTCTAATTTACTGTTGGAATTCTATTCTGATGATATGGCAACGTACAATCAATATTGCGGTGGGGGTTTCCTTGCGTATGCCATGCAATTCAGTGAGTTTTTATATTTTTTATTATAAAACTTGAATATACTCTACTTACAAATGAGGCGTAATGACAGCGATAAATGTTAATAGTGAAATGATTCAACAAATTATCTTATACATGAACCATATGAACCAAAGATATAACATGTGAATAATTTTATCATCGAGTATTATTTCAAATTAAAATGGATTAACATTGTCTAGAACAAATAGCATTTTAAAGTAAAAGTTAATTGAATTACCTAAAGGGTAACTTCAGTATAAAAATATTTAAAAAGTAATAATTATTATTTTAAATACATGAATGCTGTACCAATAAAATATCAAAATTATTATTTGAATATTTTATGTTCAAGTTCAAAAGTATTGGAGAAAATAATATATGATAGTGTAATGTTTACTTACAAAAATGTAATTATTCAACAACAACATGGATTTTTCAACGGCCGCAGTGTCGAAACTAATATGATAGAATATACGCATAACTTATATTCAGCTTTGGACAATCAAGTGCAGGTTGACGCCATCTATACAGATTTCAGTAAATGTTTTGACAAAATCGATCATGGCATCTTATTAGATAAGCTATACAAGTTGGGAATACATGGAAGTCTGTATAGATGGTTTAAATCATACTTGTCTATGCGGTCGCAGGCAGTATCCGTACAGGGATATCTGTCTAGATTCTTGAATTGTACTTCTGGCGTTCCACAAGGTAGCCACTTAGGGCCATTATTACTCTTATTGTTTATTAACGATATATCTCTTTGCTTCACTAACTCAGATTTTTCCTTATATGCCGATGACTTAAAATTCTATAGACCTATTAGAAATACTAACGACTGCTTAAAATTGCAATATGACTTAACACTGCTAGCTAAATATTGTAATAATAATCGTCTGGTTCTCAACTCTGATAAATGTGCTTCTATTTCTTTCACAAGAAATAGGAATAAAATTATTTTTCATTACACCTTGAATAGTAATATGTTAAAGCTGGTTAATTCTATTAAAGATTTAGGTATAATACAAGACGATAAATTACTATTTGGCAGGCACATTGATTATATAGTTTCAAAAGCATATAAGATGCTAGGGTTCCTGAAGCGCTCTTGCAAAGAATTCACCTGCTTGCAGACGTTCAAAACCTTATATTATGCATTTATATTCAGCCACGTCAATTGTGCCACGTCAATATTCAATCCACAATATTTATTTTACATACATAATATTGAAAAAATCCAAAAAAAATTCATTACATTTGTATGCTTCAAGTTAAAATTAAATAACACCGATTACGTATCTTCTTGTAACCAACTTTCAATGTTAACTTTGGAAAACAGGAGAATACTTAACGACTTGTGTATGATATACAAAATACTAAATGGACAAGTTGATTGCTCGTCCATTTTAAATTCTATCCAATTTATATGCCATTATTATCCTTTAAGACACCCATCTCTATTTCGCATACCGCAATGTGACACAAACGCAACACAAAATTCATGTTTGTTTAGATTTATGAACACCTATAATGATGTAAATAGAACGGTTAACTTAGATATGTTTGACAAACCATTAATTAGATTTAAGAATATTATAAATATAAGCAGGGTAAGGAACTCACAGAAAATAAGGAAAAAGCTAGAAGATGGAAGGAGTATCTTGAAGATTTATATAAAGGTAGGCAGGACATGGAGGAGCTAGAAACTGTGGAACAGATAGATGAGGATGACTTAGGTCCTAGCATACTTAGGTCAGAGTTTCATAGAGCATTAAATGATTTACGGAATAACAAAGCAGCGGGGATTGATATGATACCAGCCGAATTAATAAAACATGCAGGGGAAAAAATGCAGGAGCGATTATACAGGTTAGTTTGTAAAATATATGAGAAGGGAGAAGTACCACAGGATTTTCAGCGTAGTAGAATAGTAACAATGCCGAAGAAAATAGGAGCTAATTTGTGTGAAAACTATAGGACCATTAGCCTACTATCACATGCATCGAAGATATTGTTAAAGATTATTTATAGGAGATTAGAAAATAAAGTAGAGGAAAGGCTAGGAGAAGATCAGTTTGGTTTTAGGAAAAACAGAGGGACGAGAGAGGCGATTCTAGCACTAAGAACGGTAGTAGAAAAAAGAAAGAGGGTAGGAAAGGTAAATTGCATAGCTTTTGTAGACTTAGAAAAGGCATTTGATAATGTAGATTGGGACATAATGTTTAGAATTTTAAAAGAAACGGGTATAGATTATAAGGATAGGAGAATAATTTTTAATTTATATAAACACCAAACTGCCTTAGTTAGAATTGAGGGGGAAGAAGAGGTAGCAAAAATAGGGAAGGGAGTTCGGCAGGGATGTACACTCTCACCGTTATTATTTAATCTATATATAGAAGATGCAATAAACAAAGTAAAAGAAGAGTATAGTGTAGGTGTGAATGTACAGGGAGAGAAAATATATATGCTGAGATTCGCCGACGATATAGCTATATTGGAAGAAAGCGAAAAGAATTTAGAAAGGGTATTGAATGGTATGCAGGCAGTATTGACTAGGGATTTTAACATGAAAATAAATATAGGTAAAACTAAAGTGATGAGGTGTGACAAAAAGGAATGCAGTAGAAAAATGAGGATCACAATAGGAGATAATAGAATCGAAGAAGTGTCAGATTTTTGTTATTTAGGCAGTAGAATCACAAAAGATAATCGAAGCAAGGTAGATATAAAGTGTAGGATAGCACAGGGTAGGAAGGCATTCGTAGAAAAAGAACAGATTTTAAGATCAAATATTGACTTGGGTATTAGAAAAAGATTACTGAAGGTATATGTTTGGAGTGTAGCACTGTACGGGTGTCAGGCGTGGACTATAGGAAAGGAAGAGAAGCGTAGATTAGAAGCACTTGAAATGTGGTGTTATAGGAGGATGATGAGGATTGGTTGGGAAGATAAAGTAACAAATGAAGCTGTACTAGAGTTAGTAGGGGAGAAGAGAAGTATTTGGAGAGTGTTACAGCGTAGGAGAGACAGATTAGTAGGGCATATCCTTAGGCATGGGGGGATTATGCAATTGATCATAGAAGGTAGAGTGGAGGGAAAGAGAGGGGTAGGTAGGCCTAAATTGGAGTATGTGAGTCAGATAGTTGAAGACGTTGAGATGAATAGCTATAGGGAGATGAAGGGATTAGCTCAGGATAGATCGGCATGGCGTGCTGTTTCCAACCAATCTTTAGGATTGCGGACTCTTTAACTAACTAAGAATATTATATTCAATCATTTACGGAATTCTCAAACATCATTATAAGTATATATAAATAATATGTTTTACTTCACAATACCATTACTGCTATTGGGATAGCAGTAATGGTTCTCTTATACTATTATGTATATATTATATTGTATTATACATGTATGAACATTAAGTACTGGACACTTCACTGGGCTAAGCCTGTTTGTAGTCCGATATCGAAAAAAAAAAAAAAATAAATAAATATCAGTTTCTATAAAACCGTTAATCCATATCTTAACTTTAAATGTCAATATGTGTAGATTTAACACATTATTTCAATGATCTTATGTCGTAATTAACAATGTATAAAGGTTTAATGAATAATGTATAAAGAAATAGAGCTTTGTAAAACGCAAAACTATAATTTCTTATCATATTCGTAGATAGTCAATAATATAATTAGCGAGTATACGCTTGAGTTCCTGCTTTATCTAGGAATGTATTTAAGGCTGAAATACTCCTTCGGTCTCTGCATGAAGAGTTAATAGGCAATTTTCAACATAATTTTCAGAACAAGATAATAGGAACGTATCAGGAATTCCAATAGCCCAATCTATCGGTGTGCTTCCACAAGTTGCTCTGAAGCTAACAGCCGTCCACGTAGCAGCAATCTTCTTTCTTGCCGGCTTGCTGATAGCCACAGCCCTTTTGGGTGCGCAATATATGGTGAGGTACCGCAAATATCATATAGCGCAAGCTGAAGATCAAGATTCGCTTGCTGATGGTGAGTAGAAAATGTTATTGGTTTTGTCTAATCGGGCTTTATTTTTAGAAATTGAATTGCAAAATAGTTACCAGTAAGCTAGTTTTGTGGACATCTAAAATTTCTTATAGTAAAAAATACATACGGACGAGGACATACGCAAAAGCACTCATGGTACATACATGGACATATGCAAAAGCACTACAGACCGTCACTTTTTATAAAAGTGAAAAGTCCACAGAACGGATATTTATTTACCAATACATTGGATATAAGAAAAAAATTTCAACAAAATGTTGAAAGAAGTCTCCAATTAACTCATTCTTTTATACAAATTGTGATGATTTCAAAGCTTCATGGTGAATTTTTTATTTAGTTGCATTTTGTACATATCAAATACTAATTCAAGGGAAACTTATATATACACTAAAGGTTCAAGTTTCCAATAGACGAACTATAAATAATTATTTATTATTATGCAAAAACTTATATAAAGCTACACTTTCCGTTTGAACTTTATGTAATATTGTTTATTTATTAATATTATTTTGTAAACTTTTATTTGTATTTTTCAATACCTTGAAATAGTATACTTGTTACTTTAACTTTTTTCTAAATAATGTGCAATTAGAACAATAAATGTCATGGAAAGCATAACATAAAAAGGAATAAGCGAAGAAACGGCTAAAAATTATATTTTTGCAATATGATAATCTTTTTAAAAATAAACTAACATTTGCAAAATTTCATGTTTTTATTTTTATTTGTGCTATATATAGATATAATACCGCATTTTTTTGCATTAAACTTTTCCTTTATCTATGACTGAAGACTATCCTATCTTGAGCGAATATATATGGAGCGAATTTCGTAATTTCTTGAATTTTTCACAAACGCGTGTAAATCACGAAACAGTATTCATAAATAAATATATTAAATAAAATAAATATAAATAAATAAGCTTTTAATAAAAAAAAAAAGCTAATATATTGGCTTAAAATTTAATATGGAAAAAATTTCATATGATGAAGATGCAAATTTCAACCGTGTAAAGCACATATTTTTATATGCGTGTGTTGGTATATATGTATGTGTGTGTGTCAGACTTTCCCGTACTTCAAGGAAATGAACTTTGTGTGGTTAGATAAACGATGAAGATATTTTCAGCAGTGAATGTTAAAGCACTTTCTGAACGCCTTTTTATCGCGCTATATATTTACGACAAGCATTCTTAAATATGGCGTAGGGTAAGGTGAAGGTATAAATGGTGAATACTCTACTAGACGTCTCATATATAAATTTATATAAATAACTACTCTACTTTTATTAAATAGTAAGAGTAGCAGTATACAGAATATGACATGCAGATAAAACTTTCGCTAATAAAATAACGAAAATCCAGAACGTTGCAAAATAATAATTTATTTCAGTTATATAAAAAGAAATTAATTAAACTAAAATTTACAGTATCGTATAAAACATTCATAGTACTTTCATTTACGTTCTGCTTATATCAAAATGAATTAGTCCTTCAAGAGATTTTTGATCATAACTAGCAAGATTTAAGCTGATGTTTTTATATTCGAACATTTAGTTCGATCGTAAGATTCCTTACAAGGCTACTTTTAGTCAGAAAATCTACATTAAAAAAAATCGTTCAATTATTTCCGATAAACTATTATTTGCAAGAAAAGTATGAAATAGTATTAAAAATTACTTTCGTCATTAAACACGGTCTGGTACTTCAATCAATATATCTTCTCATTTTAATACACAATCGCTTAAATCTGGTACTTTTAAAATGTTTCTTGCATTAGCCCACGAAAATACTGTTTTTAATCGACCTACAATTTTTACACAATTTTATTACGATTTTACATAATAAACCAAATGAATTTTGAATGCACAAAACATTTCATTGAAACAAATGAATTATTTAAATCATTAAATATTTAATTTAAGTCATTAAAATAATTTCAATTTCATTACGCTAAATAAAAAAGCTAGAAGATGGAAGGAGTATCTTGAAGATTTATATAAAGGTAGGCAGGACATGGAGGAGCTAGAAAATGTGGAACAGATAGATGAGGATGACTTAGGTCCTAGCATACTTAGGTCAGAGTTTCATAGAGCATTAAATGATTTACGGAATAACAAAGCAGCGGGGATTGATATGATAGCAGCCGAATTAATAAAACACGCAGGGGAAAAAATGCAGGAGCGATTATACAGGTTAGTTTGTAAAATATATGAGAAGGGAGAAGTACCACAGGATTTTCAGCGTAGTAGAATAGTAACAATGCCGAAGAAAATAGGAGCTAATTTGTGTGAGAACTATAGGACCATTAGTCTACTATCACATGCATCGAAGATATTGCTAAAGATTATTTATAGGAGATTAGAAAATAAAGTAGAGGAAAGGCTAGGAGAAGATCAGTTTGGTTTTAAGAAAAACAGAGGGACGAGGGAGGCGATTTTAGCACTAAGAACAGTAGTAGAAAAAAGAATGAGGGTAGGAAAGGTAACTTGCATAGCTTTTGTAGATTTAGAAAAGGCATTTGATAATGTAGATTGGGACATAATGTTTAGAATTTTAAAAGAAACGGGTATAGATTATAAGGATAGGAGAATAATTTTTAACTTATATAAACACCAAACTGCCTTAGTTAGAATTGAGGGGGAAGAAGAGGTAGCAAAAATAGGGAAGGGAGTTCGGCAGGGATGTACACTTTCACCGTTATTATTTAATCTATATATAGAAGATGCAATAAACAAAGTAAAAGAAGAGTATAGTGTAGGTGCGAATGTACAGGGAGAGAAAATATATATGTTGAGATTCGCCGACGATATAGCTATATTGGAAGAAAGCGAAAAGAATTTAGAAAGGGTATTGAATGGTATGCAGGCAGTATTGACTAGGGATTTTAACATGAAAATAAATATAGGTAAAACTAAAGTGATGAGGTGTGACAAAAAGGAATGCAGTAGAAAAATGAGGATCACAATAGGAGATAATAGAATCGAAGAAGTGTCAGATTTTTGTTATTTAGGCAGTAGAATCACAAAAGATAATCGAAGCAAGGTAGATATAAAGTGTAGGATAGCACAGGGTAGGAAGGCATTCGTAGAAAAGGAACAGATTTTAAGATCAAATATTGACTTGGGTATTAGAAAAAGATTACTGAAGGTATATGTTTGGAGTGTAGCAATGTACGGGTGTGAGGCGTGGACTATAGGAAAGGAAGAGAAGCGTAGAATACAAGCATTCGAAATGTGGTGTTATAGGAGGATGATGAGGATTGGTTGGGAAGATAAAGTAACAAATGAAGCTGTACTAGAGTTAGTAGGGGAGAAGAGAAGTATTTGGAGAGTGTTACAGCGTAGGAGAGACAGATTAGTAGGGCATATCCTTAGGCATAGGGGGATTATGCAATTGATCATAGAAGGTAGAGTGGAGGGAAAGAGAGGGGTAGGTAGGCCTAAATTGGAGTATGTGAGTCAGATAGTTGAAGACGTTGAGATGAATAGCTATAGGGAGATGAAGGGATTAGCTCAGGATAGATCGGCATGGCGTGCTGTTTCCAACCAATCTTTAGGATTGCGGACTATTTAACTAACTACGCTAAATACGTCCTTTATTCAATAACTATATATTTATCACGTCGTTAAATTAGTTTAAAATTCCCATATGACCCATAATTTTTTTAAAACAGTTGAATAAGTATCTAACTTATCCATCGACTCTAAATCGAGTATCATCGACCACTTTCAAAATTTTACCGATCAGTAGCGGGTGTATATCGATCTTATTTTGGACCTCTTGATCAGATCCATTTTCCGATATCGCTAAAGATCCACATTCTTATCAGACTTAACCAAACATATCCATTTCCTCTACCAATACCTACAGTCTGCTCTTTCCACCACATCATCATTATCCTCCATTACATCTTCACCCATTTTACACACCCCCATACATCCACCATATCTTTACCGAGCATATCCCATTCGGATTCTGCTACAATTTACTGTGGATGGTACGTGTGGTTTTTATAATGTAGATTATACAGGAAATGTAGGTTGCACTGGCGTATTTAAGGCGAACGGATGGGCTTCATTTAGGGTAATTTATCTAACAGAAGATCCTGCAAATTTTAATGACATATGAAAATTGGAATTAATATATAAGCAGTCAACGGTCAATATCCAACACGCCGTAAAAATATTTTTAACTATACTCAGTGTCTCATTTCTTATATGTATAATTGAACTCCTTTCATTTCTTCTAGTTGAATAAGGTTTCACAACGATATATATTATTATATATCTGAAGTAATGTTCGAGCTACAAATTAAAATAAATTTAATTTGGAGACAGGAAACAATGCTTTAACGAAATTAGTGCAGAAATACTATGTAGTGTATAAAATAAGCGAAAAGTATTTTGCAGTAGTTTATTGTAAATTATCGGAACTATAAAATAGATTAACTTGAAAAAAATTCTTACAGACGTTCTATATTTTTTTACTCTTACTCTATAAGTTTAAAATATATTTCGTTGTATATTTTTAATGGCCTTATAGTTTTTTAATCAATCATAAATAAAATATTCCCCGAACAAAGTCGTTCTATTATAGTTTGTATCTACGCAAAAACAATCTCCTGGAGGTTTATAGGCACCAAATATTCAAATACAAGAACGACAAACCTTTCAAGTAAATTAAATTTCAGATGGAAATTTAATGTATTTCTAGATCTTATTTTGAGAATGTATTTCCATTCTCCGCTAAGTATTTCAATATTTTAGATTAGACTAATTGTAATTGCTTTTTAGAAAGATTGTTTTATTTATAATAATAATAATAATCTTTATTGACCCCAAAATTGTACATTATAGAGCACAAAAAATATAATTTTACATACCTTATACATAAAGACAATCTTTGGCCAAAGGCGTCAGTAAACAAATATTTAAAAAGTAATTATAAAATGGGAATTGAAGGTGATACTGTTCTTCCACTTAACCCTGATAATAAAAACATAACTAAAGTAAATTAAATTAAATTAAGCGAATTTATAAACACTAACAATCGAACACAAAAATCGACCATCAACTATCACTTTCTATCGAGGATGGCAAATTCCTATAAATATGGGGTCAGGTAGAAGAAGCCGAAAATGTGTATGGTCAAATTCCTATAAACACCTGTTGTCCATCGCCTTTCTCTTGCATGAAGCACTTATTTCTTGCACATGTAACTTTGTTTCCTCGGGGTGATCATGCAATAAAATGCAGGCTTCTGCATTCTGAATTTCTGTATTTTCATCGACTGGGTCATCTGGGTCATTGTTAATTTGGTAATTGTCACTATCGTTAAATATATGGGAACCTGTATCTATGTCTTCTTCTGCAATATTTGATTTCAATTGGAAATATTTCTTTTGAATATCAGTAACGAGGGATTAAGGAGCTTATTTTCTTGCAGACCGAGCCTTATAGGAATTTACATGTACATTTGTAGGAATTTGACCATAATTAACTCTACTACCAGAAAATTATAGGAATATATATAATTTTATAACTTTCTATAACTATAAGAGATTATTATTAATTTATAAACCTCTAATTATATACGTGCACATAACACAATTAAAACAAATAAGGATAATATTATCATAAGCAACTATTTGCACAAAAAGATAAATTTACAAAATAATAAAGCACAACACATATCTATATAATCAATAAGGACTTTTAGGAAATCTGCAATACTTTTCTTATATACTTTTTAAATGTTTGCATTGATTCTTCTCGTTGGAGTATTGGTATGAAATTTATAGTTTTGACAAATTTCTAGGTGAATGATTTTTTAAACATCTCTGTTTTATGTTTTGGCATAACAATAAACCTTTATTTCTTATATTTATATTGTGCACGTCAGTTCTGAATTTATTACAAAGGTACGCTGGTGTTTTGGTTTTCAATATTTTGAACGCATATATATAGAAATGTAGCTCTCTCCTTGTTGACATATCCAACCATCCAGATAATGTCAACGTTGAGACACGTGATCTCGCCTTCTAATGCCACGAATAAGTCTCAAACAATTGTTCTGGATTATTTGAATCTTTCTTTTAGCTGCTAAATGAACACACTGCGCAGTAATTGGGACAAAACAAGTGTATCACATAAAATTTGTTTTAGTTCCCGATCCAGATAACATCTGTTGTTATAGATTGTTTTCAAATTGAGAAAAGCTCTTTTGTTTATTATTGATAAGTGATCTTTAAAACTGATTTTTTTTATCTAAACGCAGGCCCAGGTTTTTAGCGCAATCCATTAAAGTAAGAGCTTCATCATTTACGGTCAGATTTATCATATTCATATTTTGAAGTCGAAGTGATTTTTTTACCAAAAAGTATTACTTTAGTTTTCGCTGCATTTAATTTAAGCATGTGATCATTTGCACTTTCGAAGATAGTAGCAAGATCATGATTAATATTTTTTATTGCTTCATCCAAAGCATTATGATTAAAAGAATGATACAAATCACATGTCTTAATATTGTTAAATAATTTGGACGTATATAAAAAAACCAAAAGCATACATGTCTGCATATACAGCCTACATATACCACGAATAAGCCCATCTACAACTATCCTTTCTTTGCATCTGCAGGATCCTCATGTAACAGTTTGCCTCTCACCGTACGTGCGGCCTCATCTAACGCGACACTGTTATCAGAAGTAATCTCACTGCACCGTCTTCGTCCACCACCCCGTAATGGCGGTGGCAGTGGTGGTGGCAGTGGTGTGGGCGGTAGTATAGCGGCCAGACACAAGCACACCAGATTGCGCGAGTCCTTGGATTGCGACGAGGTGATGACTGAAAGTGGTGACGAAGATCTGACCACCGTGAGCACGGCCGCCTTGTCAGCTAGTGAGGCGGAGGCGGGTGATATGGATGTGAATTCAACTGGTCGAGGTTCTGTGACATTGGCGTAAGTTTGTTGATGTAGAAGCGTTTTTTAGACAAATATTAATTGACACAATTTTATTGCTGTATTTTATTGGCGATGAGCAATTTTCACACTCTCGATGGGTAGTAAAATGAATTTTTTAAATAAAAAATCCCGAGAATTTTTACGGCTAAATATACATTTAAACATAACAATAAGAAAGTATTTCTCAACCCCAAACCTTATATTATTCACCCTGTTTTGTGGATCCCCAATTATATACTTATATTTAGTTAATAAAAGGCTGAAAAAAGATGATATTTTTTATTTACTCTAATTTTAGAGTTTCATTTATCTAATATTCGACCTAGATATCATGGATTTAATTATTCAAAATTATGACTGACTATTCGCTTTTTATTCTTCCCTTATCTAAATAGAATTTGAATTACAAATTTATATGACTATATCAAATGAAGGTGGTTTATGAGAAGTGCCTAATATATATTTTGATATGTTCTTGGTTTTCTGTTTTCTGATCTATTTACCAACAAATCTTTTAAATCATCTCTTGTAATTATCAATTATAATATAAAGGTTTGCAAAATATGTTAAATAAGCAACTAATAAAAGTGCCAAACTATAGATACCGAATACATTTTTTAAATTATTTTCTTTCTTCTCTAATAGGAATATTTAATTTATTTCGTGTTTAAGTGCACATTCGAATATATACGCACTGAACAGAAAAATTAGATGCATGTACATTTTCGTATCCTTTTGATCAAAATCAACTCATATATCTATCTCACCAATCTGCTCGAATGAAAGTTGCCTGGGAACGTATAAAATATACATAGTTGACTTTCAAATCGAGCACTTTTATGGGAAATGAAATTCGAAGCGCGAGTATAAATTAGTTTACGAGAAGACGAGCTAGAAATACAGCACAATGAAGTAGGGTAAGAGTAACCCGGCAGACTACGCTGCAAATCACAACCGTCCTACCGATATAACTAAATGGAAACGGAAAAGAAGACGTGGATTACAAATTTTGAATTCCTATCTATACATGCAAGAATTACCTGCACACGTTCACAGAGGTGCAACAGAAAAATTGCTTTCTTGAAAGATGTAAAAGATGTGAAAGTTTGATGAATTTATTTTATTTTATCCTTAGTCATGAACAACAACAAAAAAATACAGGTCTAGTTTCATAGATGAGCAAAATTAATTTCGAAAATCAAAGTTAAAAGTAATGAGACTGAATAGTGAAATTAATTATTTAGCGTGATATCATTTACATTGCTCGATGCATAGTATAGCAAAACATTACAAAACCGCACTGAAAATAATATATATTCATGTAATAGTATATTAAAGAACGAATTTCAAAAGGCAGTTTTTATTGCACGAGTTCAAGTTTAGAAAACGAGTGTTATAAAGGACTTATGAAATGAGTTTTTTATACTATTTTTTCTAATTTGCATCTTTTATGCCCTTTTTAAATAAAAAATCGAAATTTCAAAATGTAGGGAATTTTTTGACTGTTGGTAGTAACTATTGACACATTTGAAATATTTGAAATAAATTAAAATTAAACTATTTGTTGCTTTCTATTGTAGTTTGACGTTTGATAACTGGCAAGCAGATCTACCAACTTTAAAACAGTAAATTGCCCTATGCTATAAGCGAACTCAAGTTCGATATAAACGAACTCATTTAGGTTCGTTAACAGCTCTATTAGAAACGCAAATTAGAAGAATTATTTTATCTCAACCTTTACGCTGTGTAATCGTATTAATTTTACAAATATTATAAACTTAAAGATGGATAAATCAAATTAGATTTGTATGGAAATCAATAATAAATAATTGATTATAAGATACATTTAAATGTTCGTAGGCAATACTAATGAGAAACAGTTTTATCTTCATTTCCATCCACTCACCACATCTTCCAATTTTATATATCATTTTATGGTTATTATCATTATATATCATTATACCATTTTATATTTTATATAACATTTAATTTTGCGGTCCCAGGATAAGGAAATATTTATTTTTAGTTATTTGTGTACAGCTAAATAAAGTATTTTTCAATAAATTCAAATTTAAACTCAAATAATAAAAATTCAAATGCTTACGCGATAATTAAAATGTTTCTTTTGTTTCGAAACAAAGAGGGAAAAAGGGTTTTTATTTTTCTATAGCGGAGAGTATTTTCCGTTGTAGTTTCGAATATACTTCGTTAAATGAATTCCATGATTATTTTATAATATATTACTGGTACATTAATCAAAATCCCTATTTTGATAAAGAGCGTATTTATTGGTGATTTAATTAATTTATAATTAACGTCATTTACTGTAATTTATCGAATTGAAGCTTCGTTGTAAAAAATTATTTTAAAATAGAAGCTATGTTTATTAAAATATAAGAATTTACCACATAGTTACCATTTTCGTGTTGTAATTTTAATTACTATTCACCATTGATGTATTTATAACAATACTTTTATACGAGAAATAACATTTTTGAATAATATTTATTAGCATTTTTACAAATGTACTTAAATTAACTTAAATTTTTATAAAATTGTATTACACCTTTTATTAAAAGCATTTTTTCATGTACAATTTTATTGCGCGATTTTTCTACCGTTTCAATACAAGTAGATGCTTAAGAAATAAAAACGTGTATTGAATTTTCTAAAAAAACAAGTGATTGTCATCATATATTTTCATAATCCTCTTCTGTTCATACACATAGTATTAATTATTGAGATGAAGCATTGAAATAATTTACATTACATTACGCAATTTTTAAACTTACAACACAATAAATCTTATGTCACGTATTTAATTAGATCATCAATAAAATCAATCCTCTTACAAAATTTAATGGATAAACATAATCTCACTCACTGTACATATAACATTGCAGAAAAGAGGAGGAATCACTTAGTTTAAGTAGCACCACGACACTAACACCTGAAGACACGAATCCTGCCGGTGCAAGTGATGCAAAGCAAATCTCAAGTGAATATGATGAAGAGGACACGAACAAAGATCTGTCTGAGTCAACAACAAGCTCGCATTTATTATCAGATGACAAAGTATTGAAACGATCATCTACAATAGGTAAGTGATTTTCACGCAAAAATTGCATGCACAATCATTTACAATTGTAATGCGTCAGTAAAAAAGTTCTGTATAATAGAAGATGTGCCTATATCGACTCATTACTATTGAATTTAATTCTAAAGACGTTTTTCAATTCTTATGTTTTCGACTTGCAATTGTAATATGTCGATAATTTGACAGCAAAATGGTAAGTAATTATATATGAGATATTCATAAAGTGTTAACTTTACTGGCAGATGTGAATTAAGATGGATATAAGATCAATCTAAAATCGTCGAAGTATTTTTATTAAAGTATATGTTTTTCAAAATAATATTTGCAACATACAATTATTTATAGCAGTACAATGGTTCAGATTTGAAAATGCTAAGATTTTTATTATCTAATTGTATAGTTTTTAATATATTTTCCTCGTATATATATTTTTTAAATATGAATCACAATATTGTGTGCGAAGAAATTGCATATTACATCGTTCGCGAGATCAAAACTGTTTGAAAAGGCAATGTCATCTTTACAAGGGAAGATTCATATGCGATGTTGGGATATTCTTTATTCTCACTTCCTTCTCTACTCTGCAGCAATTTTGGTTTTTATATGAGATACGAGATGATGGAATTGTCAATCATCTATGAATAAGGTTACGAAAATACGGAATTCCAGATTGGCATATTCAAATATTTTTCTGTGTTTAAAAAGTCCTCCGAAAATAATAGATTATTGCATATGAAAGTGTACAATAAAAATGTATCCAGAAAATTGATTGATACTGCAATGAATTATTAAATGGAAAATTTGAAATACAAAGAATTGTTGTGACACAGTTATAGAAATATATTTAAATTAAATTAATAGAAATAAATAATTTTCTAGCTAAAATCAAATATTTAATACGATATAGTTTGTAATTATATGCCGATATAATAGATTTATGTGGCTAAAGAAATTTAAAAATAAATGTACTTTCATTTTACGAAAAATAAACTAAACAACATTATTATTTTCGTATCTGGTACCCACAAACGATGAGGAAGCTATCATCTACAATTTTTGCAATTAAATCATTAAATCTTTCATGTAGAAATAACGAAAATATTTAGAGTTTTTAATTATTATTTTAGCAATACACACAGCATTGTAACTTTTTCTGCCATCGTCTACAATTTTTGCAATTAAGTCATTAAATCTTTCATGTAGAAATAACGAAAATATTTAGAGTTTTTAATTATTATTTTAGCAATACACACAGCATTGTAACTTTTTCTGCCATCGTCTATAATTTTTGCAATTAAGTCATTAAATATTTCAGATAGAAATAACGAAAATATTTAAAGTTTTTAATTATTATTTTAGCAATACACACAGCATTGTAACTTTTTCTGCCATCATCTACAATTTTTGCAATTAAGTCATTAAATATTTCAGGTAGAAATAACGAAAATATTTAAAGTTTTTAATTATTATTTTAGCAATACACACAGCATTGTAACTTTTTCTGCCATCGTCTACAATTTTTGCAATTAAGTCATTAAATCTTTCATGTAGAAATAACGAACATATTTAGAGTTTTTAATTATTATTTTAGCAATACACACAGCATTGTAACTTTTTCTGCCATCGTCTATAATTTTTGCAATTAAGTCATTAAATATTTCAGGTAGAAATAACGAAAATATTTAAAGTTTTTAATTATTATTTTAGTAATAGAGACAGCAATTGTAACTATTCGAAGGCATCTCTCATCTCATAACTGCACAATTTCAATAACGCAGATTTTTAATTAAAAAGCACGTATGCTAACACTTCTTTGTAACAATTTCATACTTTCAAGGATATTAATACGTATTATACATATTATGTTATAATTTACAACCGACTGCTTTCCACATTTTCCTCAATTTTAACGCATGACTCTTGCAAACTAGTTATGAAAAGATTGCGATGAAAAACATTTATACTTTCACTAACAATAATCAATTTTGCTTCAAAAATAAAAAATAATTATTCCAATTTTTTAAACATATATCAACGGTGCGTTTAGTTTAAAATTTGTGCAATTGTGCATGAAATTCAACCAGTGCTGCCTTTATTAGTTACATAGTCTTCAATCCTAAGGATTGGTTAGAAACAGCAGATCCTGTCGAGGTTAGATCCTGTCGAGGTTAGATCTGTCGATCTATCCTCAGCTAATTACTCCATCTCTCCATAGCTATTCATCCCACACGTCATCCACTATGTAACTCTAGTCTAGGCCTACCTACCCCTTTCTTTCTCTCTACTCTACCTTCTATAACTACTTGCATAATACCCCCATGTCTAAGAATGTCTTCTGCCCTACTAATTCTAGTACGGCTTCATTTGTGACTTTATCTGCTTACCCAATCCTCATCATCCTACTGTAGCACCACATTTCGAATGGTTCTATTCTATGCTGCCTTGTAGATTAATTGTTATTATAAACATAGGTAACTCTGGACATATAAATAAATAAATAAATATATATGTATATATATATGATCGAAAAGATCTCTTGTGCTTTTCTGAATATTACGAATATAAAACAAATCGATTGTTTCATCATTTTTTTCTAGTGAGTAGCGATAAGGACCGAAGCACTGAGAAGGAGGACGTATGTGTCCAATTGTATGTGCGACGTCCCAGCAACGCCAGCGTGGCCAACCTGACAAACGTGAGCACCCAACAAAGTCACAGTCATACCAACACCTATCGGATACATTGCAGACCCGAATCGGTGCAGTATTATCTACAATATTACACTAACAAACTCCGCACACCTCTATTTTTTTTTACAAACTATTTCCACTCTTTAACTGGTTGGCGCACAATAGTGTACAATAGACACTTTTGAATGCTAAATCTCACTCACCACCGAAGATAATTTTATGCGTTTTTCAACTTTACACAGTAGAAACATAAGAGATGTTTTAATCTAGTTTTTTTCCGAATTAGCTATTAATAATTCATTTGATTCGGCTTTTTATTGTTTTATTTTTGATGATTAGTTCTTCGTACATATTTTTTTTATGCAGCAACAGCTGCTTATACTATTTTTTTGTGTGATAGTACGAATAAGTGAATTGTATATTTGTTTATTTTTATTTTTTTTGTTTAGCTTAAAGAGATATAATAGGTGACACAGCATATATAAAATTACGAAATTTATATGGTCGTAATACCCTAGCGGAAATTTGATAAAAATATACATTAATATATTAAAAATCTCTCTAAAATACACGTTTTTTGTTCTTAAGAACAGAAAATTGTGTTTACATATTCCACTTTTGCGAAGATTATTGTTGAAAATTTGAATTTTGCTCTTTTTCGAAGAACACGTACTTTTTAATGTGATATTTTTGATAAAATTTATATATTTTTGGATGTTTGAAGCTTCAAATTTTCTCTTCCTTTATTTTAGTTTTAATTTTTGGCTTTACGCAAGTAGATCTATAGATATCAATCGATATGTAGAGGTACGATAAAAAACATATTAAAAAACTTTGCCTAAATAAAAATAGCATTTAAGAAAATATGTGTTTGTTATTTATGTGTATATTAAATTTTTTTTAATTTTTTTCATAAGGCCAAGCTACAGTTTAGTTTTGCAATGTAAATTGTATGAATACTGTCATAGATCCTTGGGGAATAAAATAAACGCGATACGTTAAGAGAAAGGTATAAAGATGATTGTTTAATTATGATAAACAATTAGTTTATATAAGCATTTGTTTAAATAAAAACTTATTAGTAATTTAAAAAACGAATTTAATTTTTGCTTGCACTTTACGCTACGTATAATAGTTACGACAAAGTAATAATATTTTCATTTGATCTATTACCTACACTAATCGCTCAAGGTATTTTTTAATTTTCAGCTTTCTATATTAGCTTTCTACATGAGCATAGCTTTCAAATTTTCTTGAAAAAATTTCACCATTTTATTTCGATATATTTAGCAAAAATGTTATTGTTCAATTCAGAGCAGTCTGCCATTATGTACTTTCCCGTGTTCGTGGTATGTGGTTTAATTTATCAGGTGAAGAAGCAATTTAAATATGCAAATGCTCAAGCAGCACACTGGAATTCACAGTGTAACATTTAATATCTAATGGAACTTCTACATGTGTATAAAACACACGTTTAATTCAGCTCACTACTTATTGCACATGCTTTACTTTTAGCGATGGTCGGACCTTTAAGCCACGCTAATAAAATTATATATTTTCCACACGAGTTTTTAGGATAACCGCGTATTTTAATTCTTCAGTTTAAAATACTATTACTGTTTGTATTCTTCTGAAATATCTATATCAACTGTTCGTTCTTATTATTTTGAACATTGGCCCTTTTTGCTCCAAAGTACAGATATATATATTTTTTTAAATTTTTTGTTAAAATATGACTGGTTGTGCGATAATTACGAACAATATAAAGCTGTATTGAAATTATTATATATATATAAAAAATATATTCAGTAAAAAATTTTTAAAATAGGATAACATAAAAAATATATAAGATAAGAAAAGAGTTATAATTTTTATTTTTACTATTTCTGAACCGTACTTGGTTTCCAAGAATTTTATTTGAATTATCTAAAAACATAATATAATAGTACATTATATTAATTAAAAGACAAAATATTATATTCTAGGGTTTTTAAGAAGTGCAGAGATTCTGGAAACGAACAATTGAAATAAGATGAATATTCGGCTATTTTAAGACTAGTAACGATTGTTATTTAGGCTATATACTATTTCTACTTTTATATATAACTTTTGGCATTAAATATTAGAAAAGTTCATGTCCGCTCTTTGGGTAGAAAATAGAAAAGTGAAGGGAATGATAGCATTATAAATAGCAACTAAAAGTCGAGTACTACAATAAAATAAATACAAGCGACTTCTTCTCTAATTTTATGATAGAAGCTTAGATTTTCACAATTTAAATAATAATTCTACGAGTCGGAGCGTGGAATATACGTAGTATGAATAGGATAGGAAAGTTAGAGAATTTGAAATTAGAAATGGAGAGACTTAAACTGGATATTGTAGGGATTAGTGAAGTTAGGAGGAAAGATCAAGTAGATACGTGGTCAGGAGAATATAGATTAATAACCACAGCATCAGATAATGGGCATACCGGTGTAGGTTTTATAATGAATAGAAAGTTGGGATGTAGAATAAAGAGTTATTGCCAAGTTAGTGATAGAATTATAACTATTAGATTAGACACGAAGCCAACGGACACAGTTATAGTGCAAGTATATATGCCAACTTCAAGTCACGATGATGAGGAGGTAGAATCCATTTATGAGGAGATTGAATCTAGGTTAGCAAACGTTAAAGGACAGGATAATCTAATTGTAATCGGAGATTGGAATGCCGTAGTAGGTAAGGGAAAGGAAGTTCCAATAGTAGGAGAATATGGAATAGGAACACGTAATGATAGAGGGGATAGATTGGTAGAGTTTTGTATTAGGAATAAGCTAGTGGTAGCAAACACGCTTTTTCAGAATCACAAGCGCAGGATATAAACGTGGAAAATGCCAGGAGATATAGGGAGGTATCAGATAGATTACATACTGGTTAAAGAGAGGTTTAGGAACCAGATTAAGAATTGTAAGAGTTACCCTGGAGCAGATATTGATAGTGACCATAATTTAGTAGTCCTGGACTCAGAGGTCAAATTCAAGAAATTACAGAAGTCTAAACAGGTCAGAGTAGATGTCGATAGGTTAAAATTAGCTGATGTATGTGAAAAATACAAGCAGAAAGTAGAAATCATGGCTAATGGAACATCTAGGAGCGACATAGATTGCGAATGGAGGGAAATCAGAAATGGGTTAACTACAGCAGCAAATGAAGTATTAGGCACAAAGAAAAGGGCAGGTAGGAGGGAATGGATCACGGAAGAAATAGTTGAAATGATAGAAGCAAGAAGGAAAATTAAAATAGGAAACACAGAAGCAGGACAGAAAAAATATAAGGAGCTAAGGAACTTAATTAATAGGAAATGCAAGCTAGCGAAAGAAGAGTGGATAAAAGGAAACTGTGAGGATATTGAGGAGGATATGAGAAGAGGTAAAGTAGATTTGGGCTACAGGAAAATTAAGTCACATTTTTCTAAAGTAAAACCAAAGGGTAACATAATATGTGATAAGCAGGGTAAGGAACTCACGGAAAATAAGGAAAAAGCTAGAAGATGGAAGGAGTATCTTGAAGATTTATATAAAGGTAGGCAGGACATGGAGGAGCTAGAAAGTGTGGAACAGATAGATGAGGATGACTTAGGTCCTAGCATACTTAGGTCAGAGTTTCATAGAGCATTAAATGATTTACGGAATAACAAAGCAGCGGGGATTGATATGATACCAGCCGAATTAATAAAACACGCAGGGGAAAAAATGCAGGAGCGATTATACAGGTTAGTTTGTAAAATATATGAGAAGGGAGAAGTACCACAGGATTTTCAGCGTAGTAGAATAGTAACAATGCCGAAGAAAATAGGAGCTAATTTGTGTGAGAACTATAGGACCATTAGCCTACTATCACATGCATCGAAGATATTGTTAAAGATTATTTATAGGAGATTAGAAAATAAAGTAGAGGAAAGGCTAGGAGAAGATCAGTTTGGTTTTAGGAAAAACAGAGGGACGAGAGAGGCGATTCTAGCACTAAGAACGGTAGTAGAAAAAAGAAAGAGGGTAGGAAAGGTAACTTGCATAGCTTATGTAGATTTAGAAAAGGCATTTGATAATGTAGATTGGGACATAATGTTTAGAATTTTAAAAGAAACGGGTATAGATTATAAGGATAGGAGAATAATTTTTAATTTATATAAACACCAAACTGCCTTAGTTAGAATTGAGGGGGAAGAAGAGGTAGCAAAAATAGGGAAGGGAGTTCGACAGGGATGTACACTCTCACCGTTATTATTTAATCTATATATAGAAGATGCAATAAAGAAAGTAAAAGAAGAGTATAGTGTAGGTGCGAATGTACAGGGAGAGAAAATATATATGCTGAGATTCGCCGACGATATAGCTATATTGGAAGAAAGCGAAAAGAATTTAGAAAGGGTATTGAATGGTATGCAGGCAGTATTGACTAGGGATTTTAACATGAAAATAAATATAGGTAAAACTAAAGTGATGAGGTGTGACAAAAAGGAACGCAGTAGAAAAATGAGGATCACAATAGGAGATAATAGAATCGAAGAAGTGTCAGATTTTTGTTATTTAGGCACTAGAATCACAAAAGATAATCGAAGCAAGGTAGATATAAAGTGTAGGATAGCACAGGGCAGAAGGCATTCGCAGAAAAAGAACAGATTTTAAGATCAAATATTGACTTGGGTATTAGAAAAAGATTACTGAGGGTATATGTTTGGAGTGTAGCACTGTACGGGTGTGAGGCGTGGACTATAGGAAAGGAAGAGAAGCGTAGATTAGAAGCACTTGAAATGTGGTGTTATAGGAGGATGATGAGGATTGGTTGGGAAGATAAAGTAACAAATGAAGCTGTACTAGAGTTAGTAGGGGAGAAGAGAAGTATCTGGAGAGTGTTACAGCGTAGGAGAGACAGATTAGTAGGGCATATTCTTAGGCATGGGGGGATTATGCAATTGATCATAGAAGGTAGAGTGGAGGGAAAGAGAGGGGTAGGTAGGTCTAGATTGGAGTATGTGAGTCAGATAGTTGAAGACGTTGAGATGAATAGCTATAGGGAGATGAAGGGATTAGCTCAGGATAGATCGGCATGGCGTGCTGTTTCCAACCAATCTTTAGGATTGCGGACTCTTTAACTAACTAAATAATAATATGTTTTAAGAGTTATGCAAAATTACGAATAACTAAATTAATAAATAAACTTAGATTTTAAATTTGGAATTCACGGGAATTTTAAATTAGTTTTTCATTTAAATTAACGTAGTATACTTCTCCCCACAAACTGTTATGTTTTTTATTATTATTTGAAGTACATTTTTTCGTTAAAAAAAGATTTTCACAATTTTTTGACATAAAAAGCGATATTCCAGCGTGAAAAACGAAATTGATATGTCCGTCAAATTAACCAACCCTAATATTTATAAAACGATATCCAATGACTGAAAGACATTTTCAGTTTTAACAATATATGCATTATAAAGTAGCTTTTATAATATATATATATGGTGTAAAGTATATTAATTTATCACATTAAACTTTACAAAGATCTCAAAACAAATATAAAATGAAAAAATTCATATATGGCCTTACACTTCTTTAGCTTTCCATTACACTGACCACAGGTCACAAACTTGGGTTTCTAAATATGTCGAAATATTTATATATATAAATATATATATTATTATAAGAATTATTTTACACTTTTTACAACACAAAACGAAGTCAGCCCGAAAAATGTATTATTTTATATTTTTAATTCATATTTATTCTATCTCTCTACACATTTTATATTATTATCCAGAAATCTATGTACTATTCATCCCTATGCATACTCTATAAAATTTAGTAATACAAAGAGATTTGTATATAAAAGTACACACCTCTAAACTAAACATTTCTAAATACACAATTTCCTTTGCCACGTTAAAAACTACCTTATTTAATAATACCTTTATATTTTCACTCAGCTTCCTTGCTTAATAAAAATTAATGAATATGGAATTAATTTTCCAGGGTTCATATTCACCTGCACTTAGTACAACAAGTACTGCGACAGTGCGCAGCACAAATATCAAAGAAAGCAAGGACAAACGGAACAGGGAACGACTTCTAGCGGGTCCCGTGGGATCCGAATTTTCGCTAGTTGGACCAGATGTGGATTTGGAGCTCGATTACTATGACTACAATGTGGTGAATGCTGGAGCAGCGCCTGGAAGTTATCTAGGAATGGATCCTGCATTTCTTGTATGGATACCACCATTGGACGATAGTGGGGAAATATTGGACGAGTCTGGGGAGGTAAGATTTATTTTGCACGCCGTGTCCTCGAAGTTTTTCGCACCAAACAGTTGAAATATTTTACAGAAATTTATATTGAAACTTAATTACATTTAAACAACCAGGTTCAGTTGAAAGCTCAGCCCATGTACATAGATCCCAAGTCCAACACCGAGTCTCCTGAGGAAGAGGAACTGCTACTACCCAAGCAACGGCCCCGATCATTTAGCGAGGATAATACAGCCAGTGAAACTTTACTAATAACATCAAAATCGAAAAATAAGAGGAGCATTTTACTGGAGGCTCAGAAAAAGCTGAGGATACGTTCGAAAAATAACTCATCGGAGGAGATTGTCTCCATACAGTTGCACGACTATCCCAATAGAGGAAAAGAGAAGATGGTGGTTTATAGAGAAAAGGAAACTAAGGTGGAAAAGTCTCCAAGCAGTGAAGTGTCCAGTTTGGATGATATTAAATTTGCAGATGATGAAGATGAGGACAATAGGAAGGAGAGTGATAGTAATAGGTGTGAGATAGGTAAAATGACGGCGAGGGCATATCATGAGGATTCAAGTATTGTGATTTCGAAAGAGTAAATAATAAGAATTTAGAAAAAGGCATCTAAAATTTTGTATTTTACAATGTGAAAATGCATATCGTTCATTCATAGATCAATCAACAAATTTCGTTTTTAAATGACATCATTTATATATTTTTTTTTTCGTTAAATAAGTAAACAATCAATAGAATTTTCTTCCATTACTAGTGTCTTTTGGAAATTTAAGTCGGCCTTGAATTTGTATAACTGCCGAAAGCATTTTTGTTATGATAAATCCTTTTTTCTATTCTCTCGCGAGCCACCCATAAAATGCAAATCTAATTATTTATAAGCTATATGCGCATTTTTAAAGCTAAGCTTTCATGGTTACAGAAACACAATAATGGAAAAAATACTTTGCCAGTGCATAAAACGTTGAATTGCAATTTCAAAATGCGATTAAAATATCATTTATGGTATTGCTGAAAAGTGAAAGCGGATTTTCACTAAGAACGTAATTGTATTCTTTTTAATCAGCTCATAAGATTGATGATTATAATAATATTTCACAAAAGTCCTTGAATGTTAGGACCTTTCGACTAAATTTTCAATTTGTTGCATTTGAATATATCTTTATATAATTATTATCTTTTTGGCAATGTTTGATAATATCATTGATAGTTTAATTCTATTAAAATGAGTTCGCATAATAAAATGTAGGAAATTTTTAGATTTTTTATTTTAATTTTGAATTTTTTGCAAAAATGCATCTTTTAGCATTATCTGGTCAAGCTGCAATATTTCTACAAATTAAAATAATTACAATTTACGTATTCAAACTTTCATTATGAATCTATTGAATTTTATTTATAATGATATGAAACGTTTTTAAATCGCATTTTCACATAGAAAATATGAGATTTTAAATTTTTCCGATAAGCATCTACTGTATAAAGAAAGAGACTCGTCAGTGATTTTAATTTAAATTTGATAAATGGGTAACATGATATATATATATATATATATATATAATATATAAAAATATATTATATAATCCATAAATGCTATGTGCAATATATTAATAGTAAAATTACTTGCGTATATAAACATAACTTATTTATTTGGTGATATTTAGTTGTTAATGTAAATATTAGATATACGTCTAGATATTTGTGTTTATTAATTTTTAGTAGGAAATTTTTTATCTTATTATACATTAGCACGTAAAGACTGACGAGATTGGCATTCCATAGTCCTAAACGATTTATAATATATTATTCATACTAAAATATATTTAAATATATTTAGCAATAAATTGCGGGTAATTTATAGAAATCAATGTGTTCATGTCAACATAATTATACTGAATTAGTTAATATTTATGCGAGATTATGTTCGATAAAAATATTTAATCAAATCAAATTTAACATAATTTGAATAAAAATTTATTCAAAAGGTATGTTGTTAATAATTATTATATAGGAATTATTTCATCCCTATATTGGACGAAGTGTATCAATTTTTGATAATTACTATTTCCCATGAATTGTATTAGAAACCCATAAATATCGTCAAATACTTGCCAAATGCAAGCACCATTAAAATAACTTATTAGTATTCTACAATAAAAAAAATCAGTGATTTCGCGATTTTTTATAGATTCTGTGATTAAGTGATATTTTGTTACAAATGCTACAGAATTTATCATTATCGGTTGCTCAAATTATTTTACTTTGTATTGTTGTTCAGTTTCTTCTCTTATCTTTATCAACTCCACAATGAATTTTTATATAATTAAGAGTCTTATCTATCACATCTAATGATTTTAATAATCGATATAATATTCTTCATATATTTAAGTAATAATTAATTTTGATACACTTCAAGGGCTTTCAAACAGGTTTGCATTTAGATATTTTAAGCAAACCAAAATGTAACAAATTCAGTACTTGGTTAATTAAAAATAAGAAAAATCATGTATTATGATCAAATTTGATTTTTATTTCATTTTTATGTCTTTAATATTATATAGAATATCACCCTAATAATAAGCATTAAATAGTGCATTATATTAGCTAGATGGTATTTAGGTGATATTCTATAAAATTATTTAACAGTGGCGTAGTGATAATTTTTTAAATGGATAAGACATACAGGTCAGTAAATTTAATTTTCTCAAACTATTTATAATATTTAAATTAATTTAATTAATATTGATTTTATAATATAATAATCAATAATAAAAAAACTGTATTTCTTAAATGCTTCTATAAATACTTTTGGGAAATTTATAAAGCTGACAAAATAATGTAGTTATTATCTGTTGAAAACGGGTTTACAAAAATATTAACTATTTAAAATGAAGCGAGCAAAAGAGAAAAATGTACATCCTGTCTGACAAATAAAAAATGAAATATATTTTTATATCATAATTGGTCGAGTAGAACAATAATATGGAAAAAAAATTGATTCAAAAAGAATATTTAAATGTCGTCTATCTGGGTAAACTGATTATCAAAAAAAATTGTAACATAAATAAAAGTTCGATATATTTTTAGTGTAAAATATGAAAATGATATAGTCTTGAGCAGGATACTAAGCCCCTAAATATTAATATAATACGCTAGTAGAAATAGTCAAAAAAATATCTTCTCTCACGGCTATTGTTTGAGCTAAAGGCCAATCTCAAGCAATTTCAATGAGTGTACCTATATGTATACCTAAAGATTTAATGGGTTCAGATATAACATCTATAAGTAAAATTGTATACCTTTTTCTAAAGAAATGTTTAAAATGTCCTGTGTTAAATGGTATTTTTGTATTAATTCTGTAGGTGAATAATACAGCTGTATATTGCACGACATTTTTTCTTTAAATTCTCAATGTTGTTGTTTAAAATTTGTTAAAAATTATTTAAAATACATTTTTTACACTGAAATGTTTTCAAAACCCATAATACTTGCAAATATTTGCGTATAAAATTTTATTTTATTACTTAAAAATAATTTCATGATACGTAGCATAAAAATTATCTACTCTGTTAAACTGAAATAATACTTTTATAAACGTAGGAATTTAAAAATGTGAATTTACATATGCGCTTCATTATTATTGTTGTTGTAAATATTTACCATTTTGGTTGTCTTAATCTGTGGCCACGCTTTACAAAATTGAAGATGAAGCTTAAGTAAACATAATAATCAATATTTCTTGCTTTAGTAAATATCAGAAGGTGTACTGTAGATTCTCCCATGTAAATAATTCGATCTTGTTTGTGTATGTGCGAACTACAATTATTATAAACACAATAAATGTACTTAAATTATTTAATTAATATTGAAAAACATGTAAATGGGTTACTATTTTATAATATACCATATGTGAAATTTAAATGTTGTTTTTATTGAAAAAGGAAAATGGTTTTGAGCGTAGAGATGGTGAATTTTTTTTTATTGAAATTATTTGTTGCATGTCAAAACAAAATGTGTACATTTTCAAAGAAGCTTTAGTAGGAGTACATATAATCTAATATAATATTCTTTTAATTTCTCTTAATTTAATGTAAGCTTTATGTTGCAATTTCTACTACTAACACCTGTCATATTATGTGATTTTAAATTTAAATTTAATAATATTTAAGGGATAATTTAATAATTATGGGGAATTTACTTTCAATATAAGCTTTACGTTGAAATTTTTACTATTCATAGCTTGAATATTATGTAACGTTAGCTTTCTGTAATGTACCCCTAAAATCAATACTCGGAAGGATCAGACAGATCCTTGAAGAGCTCGACAGGACGATACCTAACTGAACCGATGGTAATTCTGGGGTAAAAATATTTAGGGTAGTTTCAACTTAGTATTGGCCGTGTTTAATAGATGTCACAAGGGTTGGAAAAATCAATTTTGACAAAATGATATATATTATTTTGAAATATACCTTTACAAAAATAATATCTTGGCAAGTACTTTGAAAACTAATTGAAAATCTAAACTGCTTTGCCATTAATAATACTTTATATAAATATCCAACCGAATCTTAAAATGATTTTCATTTACTAAGATCAAATTCAACATTTCGCGTAAATTAATTTGCATATCTATTTAATTTGATCGACAATTCGCTTACTCAGACGATAAATACCAAATAGTAATATTATTAAAAAGAATTTGAATAGTTTCTCAATCAAAAATGGTACAATACAATTGACACTAAAAAATACAATTGACAAAAAAAAAACTGGGCATTTCTAACGAATCGGAATCCCCTGCCCAAACTAATTCTAATGGTAATGCAGAAAATTGCAATCTTATATAGAATTACGAGTCGCACACTTTAAAATTAATTTCAAGTATACAGGTGAACCATGAAAGCACAATTAAAACAATTAAAATTTTCTGCCGTTCTTACAGTTTTATGTTTTTCTTGTGTTGCATTTTAACAGATCCAATCGTTGTGAAAGTATTTAATAAATGTTTAAATCTAGTTGCATTTGGATGTTTTCTATTTGTAAAATTTGCTTTGTATATTTTACTGACCAATAGAGGGTTCTTCTGGCACTTTCCTAAACACCAGATCATGTCGATCTTCTCTTGCAAAGAGTATGCCATATCTTTATGGTTTTAATGTAAAGTAGGTTTAAGTAAACTTTAATTGTCAAATCACAAATATTACAGTTGACATTATCTTCCATGGCAACCGTAAAGATTTATATTAATTTTAATTGAATTGTTTGTTTGGATGCTGCATTTTTTTAAAATATGTCAATATCTCATAAACTAATAGTTTTAGGTATAGGACATATTTAATAGAAATGGTTCTCTTATAATCGTGTTATCTTTCAGAATAATAATATATGGGGTGTTGCTTTTAAAAAATCGGACTTACCTTTCAAAGAAAATGCCCCAATTGAACATGACTCTTAGATATGCCTGTATATTTCAGGAGAAAAGCCGATTTACAAAAACTAATGCCATGTTAGTGGTTACTCAGATTTAAAACTGTGCTACTTAAATTCATTACCTAAGTAAGTTATGATTTTTTGAAATTGGGTTTCCATGAACCAATTTTTTACTAAATTGCTAATATCTTGGCAACGCCGCATTCAAACAAATTACAATTTATGTGTTCATAAGTACTTGAATATCTGCTATGAAATGGGATCAAAATATATTAGTTAAAGAGTCCGCAATCCTAAAGATTGGTTGGAAACAGCACGCCATGCCGATCTATCCTGAGCTAATCCCTTCATCTCCCTATAGCTATTCATCTCAACGTCTTCAACTATCTGACTCACATACTCCAATCTAGGCCTACCTACCCCTCTCTTTCCCTCCACTCTACCTTCTATGATCAATTGCATAATCCCCCCCATGCCTAAGAATATGCCCTACTAATCTGTCTCTCCTACGCTGTAACACTCTCCAAATACTTCTCTTCTCCCCTACTAACTCTAGTACAGCTTCATTTGTTACTTTATCTTCCCAACCAATCCTCATCATCCTCCTATAACACCACATTTCGAATGCTTGTAATCTACGCTTCTCTTCCTTTCCTATAGTCCACGCCTCACACCCGTACAGTGCTACACTCCGAACATATACCTTCAGTAATCTTTTTCTAATACCCAAGTCAATATTTGATCTTAAAATCTGTTCTTTTTCTACGAATGCCTTCCTACCCTGTGCTATCCTACACTTTATATCTACCTTGCTTCGATTATCTTTTGTGATTCTACTGCCTAAATAACAAAAATCTGACACTTCTTCGATTCTATTATCTCCTATTGTGATCATCATTTTTCTACTGCATTCCTTTTTGTCACACCTCATCACTTTAGTTTTACCTATATTTATTTTCATGTTAAAATCCCTAGTCAATACTGCCTGCATACCATTCCATACCCTTTCTAAATTCTTTTCGCTTTCTTCCAATATAGCTATATCGTCGGCGAATCTCAACATATATATTTTCTCTACCTGTACATTCACACCTACACTATACTCTTCTTTTACTTTGTTTATTGCATCTTATATATATAGATTAAATAATAACGGTGAAAGTGTACATCCCTGCCGAACTCCCTTCCCTATTTTTGCTACCTCTTCTTCCCCTTCAATTCTAACTAAGGCAGTTTGGTGTTTATATAAATTAAAACTTATTCTCCTATCCTTATAATCTATACCCGTTTCTTTTAAAATTCTAAACATTATGTCCCAATCTACATTATCAAATGCCTTTTCTAAATCTACAAAAGCTATGCAAGTTACCTTTCCTACCCTCTTTCTTTTTTCTACTACCGTTCTTAGTGCTAGAATCGCCTCCCTCGTCCCTCTGTTTTTCCTAAAACCAAACTGATCTTCTCCTAGCCTTTCCTCTACTTTATTTTCTAATCTCCTATAAATAATCTTTAACAATATCTTCGATGCATGTGATAGTAGACTAATGGTCCTATAGTTCTCACACAAATTAGCTCCTATTTTCTTCGGCATTGTTACTATTCTACTACGCTGAAAATCCTGTGGTACTTCTCCCTTCTCATATATTTTACAAACTAACCTGTATAATCGCTCCTGCATTTTTTCCCCTGCGTGTTTTATTAATTCGGCTGGTATCATATCAATCCCCGCTGCTTTGTTATTCCGTAAATCATTTAATGCTCTATGAAACTCTGACCTAAGTATGCTAGGACCTAAGTCATCCTCATCTATCTGTTCCACACTTTCTAGCTCCTCCATGTCCTGCCTACCTTTATATAAATCTTCAAGATACTCCTTCCATCTTCTAGCTTTTTCCTTATTTTCTGTGAGTTCCTTACCCTGCTTATCACATATAATGTTACCCTTTGGTTTTACTTTTGAAAAATGTGACTTAATTTTCCTGTAGCCCAAATCTACTTTACCTCTTCTCATATCCTCCTCAATATCCTCACAGTTTCCTTTTATCCACTCTTCTTTCGCTAGCTTGCATTTCCTATTAATTAAGTTCCTTAGTTCCTTATATTTTTTCTGTCCTGCTTCTGTGTTTCCAATTTTAATTTTATATTAAATATATATAGTGTTCTTTTTAAAAAAATAAGACCAGTTTTAATTGTGCTTTTATGGTTCATCCTGTATACTTAAAATTAATTTTACAGTGCGCAACTCGTAATTCTATATAAGATTACAATTTTTAGCATTTCTATTTGAATTAGTTTGGACAGGGCATTCCGATTCGTTAGAACTGCCCAACCCTGTATATAAAGGTATAAATGTAAAGTTCTTGAATTTGAAACTTAAACAGGTTTGTTAGATTTATTTCTAATTTCGGAATATTCACATTTTATACCACCATATTTTAAATATTTTTATCATAGGTATAAGTATTTTTTCTAAGAATGTATTGTTGTTTTGAGTTGTTTGATAAGTTAAATTTAGTTTGTTTCGATTCAAAATTCGGATGCTAAATCTATATAACTTTTGTTGTATTTATATAATCTTTGCGCGTGCTAATATTATTGGCACGTGAATAAAATGATTAATATTCACAAGCAGCTGCCATTTTCATACATTATCCAATTTGTACGCCATTTATTTTGTATTAATGCCCTATATTTTGTCGAAGGGATTAAATTTTGCGTTTTGGGGTAAAACCTGTAAAGCTGCAAATGCATTTCGCCGTCAGTGCTAGCACAATACACAGAATGCTACCCTCAGGTCTATAGCAAAAGAATAAATCCTCTTTTGTTATTAATGTCAGTAATCGAAGTAAAAATATCTCTTTTTTGACAGTAAGTCTGATGGAGCTTCTTTGCTAGTAGCAACGAACAACGTTGCTACTAGCAATGTTGTATTTCAAATATTTCCAAGGTTTGAAATAAATCATAAAATATTTTACATTGTACAAATGCTTATGAAAATATCTACACAAAAATTCACAGATTTATCCTCGTAAATTATTCCTCAGCAAATGAAATGTAATAGATTAGTAAATGTTTAAAAAATGCATATATTTTATACATTATGAAATATGCAAAGTACCTTCACAATTAAATATGTATATATGTTAAAATTATGCAGATCCACAAAAAATCACCATACGCGCTTCAACTAACTTTTAAAAATCACTTTATCATTTATATTTTTAAAGGTTTCAAAAATTTGAGACATTAGTATGTGGAATAATCAAATTGTTTATAACAATTGTTGCACAATATAAAAAGAATGTCGAATTATTTGATATACAACTAAATTTTTCCATTTAAAATTTGGATAATAAATTTTTAAACCTTATCGAAAAATATATATTGTAAAGTATTCACAACGCTTTAAATAATATACAACTTTAATCATGGTGATGTGTATAAAAACATTAACGAAAGCCACTATTTATCGAATTATAATGTAATTGTTGGTTACACGTGTTCTATTCCTGGATACTCTGATGATTACTAACGCACCGATGATTCGAAACGTGCTCTTTTAGGGTCAACGTTGCGTTCGAGCACCGCATAAAAGCACACATCGAATACAGAAAAGTGTAATTTATTGCCCCCAAGATGCGAGAGGATCGTTTCATAATTTGGTTTTTGTGGAAAACTAACTAATATAATATATTAGATTCAATGTATTTGGTTATGTTTAGGAGGGGCACTGCAGTAATGAATTGACGTTCGCATGAGCGAGTTTAGTGTTAAAACGCACAAAGATATTTGGCAAATGATAGTATAGTAAATCAAGATACGTACTAACACATCGTACCAAGTTTCAACGGGCAATCTTCCAAAATTGTTGATTTTATGTTGTAATTTAATTAAATTATTGCTCGTATGTTAAGCCAAAAAAATGTTTGCTTTATCAAATTATGCTGTAATTCAAGATATTACGTTTCGTAGAATTGTTTAAAAAATTTGCATTTATTTACAAACTACAAGAATATATTGAACAGCCTGTTGATTAGAATTTATAAAGTGGTAGAATCAACGTATAAGCACAAGACACTAGTCTAGTAAAAATAAACGATTTTTCAACATTTGTACCTTCTTATTTTATATGGTAGTAGTAGTAGTAGTAGTTTATTGATTTTTGTTTAAATCATAGTAATTATTATTAACATTTCAAAACAGATAAGTCACAAGTGATACATGAATAATTCCATCTAGTTTCATATTAATTCCACGAACATATATAAACACAGTTTACAGAGTAAAATACATACGAGGTAAGTTTAAAAAGTAGTGAGAACGCATGCACAGTGCGTGATTTGGCAACATTGCAAGTTTCCCCCCCAGTTAACCATTTAGATAAACATTTGATCTACCTCCAGTACAAGTCTCAACTACCCACTGCTACTGCACCTTTTTTACTACGTGTTCTTGTGAAGCTAGTTTTTTAAGTGTGTCACGGAAATGGACGTAACAAGATTGGAGCAACGTTATGCGATAAAGTTTTGTGTCAAAATTGCCGAAACCGCAACGGAAACTTTTCAAAAATTGACGCTAGCGTATGGGGAACAGTTCTTATCCAAAAATCAAGTTTTTAGGTGGCACAAGGCCTTTTTAGAGGGACATGAAAACGTTAATGATGAAAATCGGTAAGGACGACCGCGCAGTTCAAAAACCGACGAAAATTTGGAAAAAGTGCTAGTTTTTGTGATGTCTGATCGACGAATGACTGTCAGAATGATCAGCAGTGAATTGAATTTGAACATTGCTACTGTCTACGACATGTTAACCCAGGATTTGGGCATGCGAAAGATGTGTTCGAAGATGCTTCCCAAAATCCTGACACCTGAGCAAAAACAACATCGGAGAGCTGTGTGTTCAGATCTTCTGCAGAACATTGAAACTAACAACGATTTTCTAAAAAACGTGATCACAGGTGACGAATCCTGGGTACTTGAATACGACCCTGGAACGAAACGCCAAAGTCAGGAGTGGCACACCCCCGACTCACCACGTCCGAAGAAAGCACGGATGAGCAAATCCAAGATTAAAACAATGCTCATTTGCTTTTTCGACAGTCAGGGGATTGTTCATAAGGAGTTTGTGCCCCCGGGGCAAACTGTCAATCAGCAGTTCTACCGCGAAGTTCTCGAGAGACTAAGGAACAGAATTCTTCGAGTCAGACCAAGTCATTTCTGAAAGTTGGATGTTGCATCATGACAACGCACCTTGTCACACAGCACTCTCTATTAGGCAATTTTTGACACAAAAAGTAATTTCAGTGGTTCCTCAGCCCCCCTACTCACCTGATCTATCACCCTGTGACTTCTTCGTTTTTCCCAAGTTGAAAATTCAACTCAAAGGACATCTTTTTGGCACTATAAACGTAATTCAGAAAACCGTGACGGACCAACTTCGTTTGATCCCACTGAACGACTTCCAACACTGCTATGAGCAGTGGGTGCAACGTCTCCGACGCTGTGCGCCCTCAGAAGGGAACTATTTTGAAGGTGATAAGGTTGAATTGTAAATATAAAATAAATAAAGAGTTTTATTGAAACAGTCTCATTACTTTTTAAACACACCTCGTATTTTATTAACAATACAACAATGTGAACATGTTAAAATAACGTAGGTCTGACAAATAGAAACTACCTTGGCTAATCTTAAAGATCATATTTGTGAAGAGATAGAATTTCGTCGATGGAATAGAAAGCTTTTTTTACAAGCCATGTTTGCAATTTATGTTTGAACCTCTTAATAGTTGCCTTGTTTCTACATTTAAACAATTGAAAAGCCAAATTCCTTGATATAAATGACCCTTTTGTGAGATTGTGAGCCGACAGAAAGGTGGAAGGATATCATGATTATTCCTAGTTGCATATGGATGATCATGTTGCCTAAGTCTATGTACATTTTGTCTTATATATAATAATAAGTGGAGTATAATTAAGTTTGGTAAACTTAATACATTTAATTTGATAAAAGATTGTCGACATGATTGTCTTGATTGTAAGCTAGCCATAATTCGAATAATTTTTTTCTGAGTTCTGAAAGCCAGCCCAGAGTCCGCACTGCATCCCCAAAAGATTATACCATAGGATAGTATTGATTGCACCAATGAGAAATATATGTTCATTAGTATTGCGAAGGATATTGTCGGTTTTATATTACGGATAAGAAAGCTAGCTAATGGAGCAAATTTTCTTTACAACTGCTTCAACATGATTATTCCATGTTAGCTTATAATCAATGTGCAGCCCTAGAAATATTGGCTTTGGCTTTGCATAATAGACAAAATGTTAGTTTTTATAAGTAGACTAGAGTCCCTACTAACGTTCTTTAGAAGAAACTCCACAGTTTCGGATTAAGTGTCGTTAAGAACGAATCCGTTATGAAGGCACAATTAGATCACTTGCTTCTTGGGCTTTATTACGTAAGCATTGCCTATCAGTTCCAGCAACAATCATACTTGTGTCGTCAGCATATAACACACTCTTGGCAGTGTTTTTACAAAAGGCTGGTAAGTCGTTAATCAGTATGGTGAAAAGCAATGGCTCTGATTTACTCCCTTGCGGTACACCGATAGATACTTCTTTCTTCATAGAAGATTTTTCATTATCAATATACATAAATTGTTTGCGATCGGACAAGAAAGATCTTATTAGAGCATTGGTTACACCTCTAATTCCTAAGCAGTCAAGTTTGACTAGGAGTAGTTCGTGGTTGACTGTGTCAAACGCGAGAGACAGGTCGAACAACACACCAGCCACCTGGAGATGTTTTTCTAAGTTCTTCCAGACCTCCGTTATTACTATCTCCATTGCTGTGGATGTCGAGAAGCCCTTCCGAAAACCATTTTGGTTGCTGTCTAACAGTTTATGATTATCACGAAAATGGTATAATCGACTATGTAAACATTCGTCAAATACCCTTGCAATACAACTCTGCATGGGATACCACAAATTTAGAATTTCAGCAGCGTTAAAAGTCAAGTTGAAATTCATCTCTCTGTGCTAACTGTGTCTAAAGATATGGTACTTTATCGCTCCAACAAAAATAAGCTAATTTGGGTATGAGCAAGGTCCCGGTTCTTTGAAAAGGTCGAATATGCTATCCTTCGTAGTTGGCTTTCTTTTAATTTGTTGTATCATGTACAATACTTATCCTCGCATTTGAAACGTCAAAAACTATAAAGCAATGATTGAGATGCATGCTTGAAAAGTATCAAAATTATAGCTTTGAAACGAATTTTTATATAATATTTTTTTGGTTATTTATTCTTGAACTGTTAGTAGAAAAATGTTGCGATATCTCAAAACGTCCTCGCTGGGCAATGTGCTAAAATAATTAAATATAATTTTCATAGAATTTATTATAAACAATTTTTGAACTAAGCTATAATAAAAACTATGTTTTTAAACAAACTTCACGCTTACTTTTCCAATTATATGAAAAATTGATTTTAAATTGGTGGGCAATAAATATTTATTTGATAATTTGATAAATCAACGTAATTATACAAGAAATATAGCAATTATTACACACGAGGTATAAGCAAGTATAAGACAACTTTTGCATTAATATTCAACAGAGATTTTATTTAATTGCTATACATTAAGACGTTAAGACAATTACACCACACAATCGGTCTTTTACTTTTACAAAGCTCTTGTTGAGTTGAGTTTCTTCGCCTCAAAATAAGTTTACAACTTTTGTAAGAACGCGGAACATCTTAAGCAATTAAGCTCACCATATGAACGCTCCGAGGGCTGATAATGATTTAAGGCTGGAATTAAGGTTCTATATTCTTCAAGGACCTTTTTGTTTTCCTACGGCTAAGTAATTGCAAGGTATTAAATCGGTGCAGAATTAGGGTAATTTATTATCATCTTTTAAATATCAATATAGCGTCTAGTATAAAGTTACAATTTAACAAAATGTGTCAACTATAAATCTCAACGTGTCAACTACTCTCAACTATTTATTGGATTCACAAATCGATATGGTCGATGGTCAGTAATATTTGGCATTATTTATAAAAGGTAAATGCTATTGGAAGTTATCTTATAAATATATAATCTATGTAATAGTTGGAAATGATCTAATTTATCAAAAATTAGTACTTATATAAGTTCTAATGAAATTTCAGTAGAATCTTTAAAAAGTTTAGCTGTGATTTTCAAAATAATTTGACTTGACCTGATCTACCTTCAAAGGAGTGTCAATTATTTTAAAGATTTTGATCAATTGTCAAGCATTATTGATTCGCATTTAGTCTTAAAAAAAAACACAATTTCATTCATGTGAGTTTTGATTTAAGTAATGAAATCATTAGTGTAGAATATCACCCAAATACCGTAACTTAAAGCATTAAGTAGATGTACATTTCGAAGGCCATGCCCCCATCTTCAGTAGCACAAGATAAAAACAAAAT
Organism: Leptodirus hochenwartii; assembly: GCA_947310635.1. Lineage (NCBI taxonomy): Eukaryota > Metazoa > Arthropoda > Insecta > Coleoptera > Leiodidae > Leptodirus > Leptodirus hochenwartii. The sequence goes on from OX371181.1 coordinate 5,230,847, forward strand.
AAAATACTTCCGTCACGAATCGTGATTGATATAATATTATAATTTATAATTATTATATATTTTTATAATGAAATCATGTTCAGAAATTTCTAATAAATACAATATAAGGAACTAAGGAACTTAATTAATAGGAAATGCAAGCTAGCGAAAGAAGAGTGGATAAAAGGAAACTGTGAGGATATTGAGGAGGATATGAGAAGAGGTAAAGTAGATTTGGGCTACAGGAAAATTAAGTCACATTTTTCTAAAGTAAAACCAAAGGGTAACATTATATGTGATAAGCAGGGTAAGGAACTCACAGAAAATAAGGAAAAAGCTAGAAGATGGAAGGAGTATCTTGAAGATTTATATAAAGGTAGGCAGGACATGGAGGAGCTAGAAAGTGTGGAACAGATAGATGAGGATGACTTAGGTCCTAGCATACTTAGGTCAGAGTTTCATAGAGCATTAAATGATTTACGGAATAACAAAGCAGCGGGGATTGATATGATACCAGCCGAATTAATAAAACACGCAGGGGAAAAAATGCAGGAGCGATTATACAGGTTAGTTTGTAAAATATATGAGAAGGGAGAAGTACCACAGGATTTTCAGCGTAGTAGAATAGTAACAATGCCGAAGAAAATAGGAGCTAATTTGTGTGAGAACTATAGGACCATTAGCCTACTATCACATGCATCGAAGATATTGTTAAAGATTATTTATAGGAGATTAGAAAATAAAGTAGAGGAAAGGCTAGGAGAAGATCAGTTTGGTTTTAGGAAAAACAGAGGGACGAGAGAGGCGATTCTAGCACTAAGAACGGTAGTAGAAAAAAGAAAGAGGGTAGGAAAGGTAACTTGCATAGCTTTTGTAGATTTAGAAAAGGCATTTGATAATGTAGATTGGGACATAATGTTTAGAATTTTAAAAGAAACGGGTATAGATTATAAGGATAGGAGAATAATTTTTAATTTATATAAACACCAAACTGCCTTAGTTAGAATTGAGGGGGAAGAAGAGGTAGCAAAAATAGGGAAGGGAGTTCGGCAGGGATGTACACTCTCACCGTTATTATTTAATCTATATATAGAAGATGCAATAAACAAAGTAAAAGAAGAGTATAGTGTAGGTGTGAATGTACAGGGAGAGAAAATATATATGCTGAGATTCGCCGACGATATAGCTATATTGGAAGAAAGCGAAAAGAATTTAGAAAGGGTATTGAATGGTATGCAGGCAGTATTGACTAGAGATTTTAACATGAAAATAAATATAGGTAAAACTAAAGTGATGAGGTGTGACAAAAAGGAATGCAGTAGAAAAATGAGGATCACAATAGGAGATAATAGAATCGAAGAAATGTCAGATTTTTGTTATTTATGCAGTAGAATCACAAAAGATAATCGAAGCAAGGTAGATATAAAGTGTAGGATAGCACAGGGTAGGAAGGCATTCGTAGAAAAAGAACAGATTTTAAGATCAAATATTGACTTGGGTATTAGAAAAAGATTACTGAAGGTATATGTTTGGAGTGTAGCACTGTACGGGTGTGAGGCGTGGACTATAGGAAAGGAAGAGAAGCGTAGATTAGAAGCACTTGAAATGTGGTGTTATAGGAGGATGATGAGGATTGGTTGGGAAGATAAAGTAACAAATGAAGCTGTACTAGAGTTAGTAGGGGAGAAGAGAAGTATCTGGAGAGTGTTACAGCGTAGGAGAGACAGATTAGTAGGGCATATTCTTAGGCATGGGGGGATTATGCAATTGATCATAGAAGGTAGAGTGGAGGGAAAGAGAGGGGTAGGTAGGCCTAGATTGGAGTATGTGAGTCAGATAGTTGAAGACGTTGAGATGAATAGCTATAGGGAGATGAAGGGATTAGCTCAGGATAGATCGGCATGGCGTGCTGTTTCCAACCAATCTTTAGGATTGCGGACTCTTTAACTAACTAACAATTCAACTGAAGCTATAGCAGAAATTTACAAGTTTAAATGTTTTGCTTTATTATTTTTCCGTTATGAACAAAAATACTGTGATGACTAGTCCGCCAAAGTTACCAAAAAATATTAAAAAATGATTTCGAGATGATGGTAAAGTTAAAAGGTAATTTATACCTAATTATTATAATAGTTCTATTTACTAACATTCATCTAATTCTAATTCATCTAACAGTAAAACAATCCAACTAATTGTGAAGCAAATAAAAAATAAGGAAACAGTGATTTAAGTATTACTTAAAATTTTCATGTTTCTAATTTATTTTTTCAAATTTACATTTAAAAAACAACGAATAATGGTAGAAGGTAAAGTATGTCCTAAATACTTATTAATTATCTATCGGTATGTAGTCAATAAATTAAGTAGATTGCAAAATTAGTCTTCATGATAATTTTAGACTATTGATATTGGTATTATTTAATTTTTACGGTTTTATGGAAGATTTTTTTTGATTTTTTGGTCACCCTGACGAAAACAGACTTTGGAAAAAGGACGTAGTGAATATGTGCTTTTTTCCAAAATTATTGTATTAGTATATAATAGTTGTATACAATATGGAAAATAAATGATTATTATTATTTGTGAATCTGCGAATTAAGTCTATAAAAATAAAATTCAAATAGCAAATCCTACAAACCATAATATTAAAATATAAATGTAGAGGAATAATATTTTACGGTCGCAATAAAAAATCATCCTGTACAAGGTTACTGAAGCCACTAAATATATAGCGATTTTTTTAGTAAATTCAAGAGATGTTTACAAATCCTTATAATATTATTCGCGATTATGTATTTATCATTATAGGACGTGCAGACGTAAATTTTTACAATGGAAGCGCATCGCCCCATGTCTCTGATATTTGTACATCAATAAACGTGCAAGAAGCGATAGTCGGACGAAAAAGTGGGTACATTCAGAAAAGTGGCTACGTCTTGTTACGGGCAATTTTCCGGTAATTTCACGTATCGTTGAGTGCACGTCGATTATGACCCATAAGTATGTAATGGGTCCCTCTTCTGCCGATCGACCAGGTGTTGCCAACAAAAAGCTCGAAATCTCGTGAAAAAGCGACGAATTATTATATTGCCGATATGGCGGTTGTTCAAATTTCGTGTTACATATAACAACTAATATATTGCAAGAATAAAGAATTTGAATGAAGGCCCTCTTATGCAAACAAATCTATATAAATACATACGAGAATTATTTATATAAAGTAATAATATCTTACAAACAAATATATGAAAGATGCTGCATTATTTAGTCAAAGGATCATGCATTAACGTGTAATGAGAAAATTTAATTTGACTGAATTTAAATCGTTTTAACAGTATATGGTTTCTTGCAAAGTTACATAATAATAAATAGTACTTAATAATACGGTTGCATTATTTCATATTATTTCTTTCCCTACGATTTAATATTTTTGTCATACAGTAGACTATATATAACTTGATGCGCATTTTGCTTCTTTTCTACTAGTTTTGATGTTGAAATTGAATAACAAACGACCACACAGCATGCTCTTGCGGAATCCAAATAACGTCCAAATCCAGAAGCCATTAAAAATGTTTATTACTCAAGTCTGCTAAAACGGTGCGATATTTTATTTTATTATTTTCAGTGCTTATTTAATTTTCTACAAATTTGTAATTTTATAGTAGAATAGTATTTTACGTACACGAATAAACATAAAAATAAACAATAAACACGGGTGTGAGGCGTGGACTATAGGAAAGGAAGAGAAGCGTAGATTAGAAGCACTTGAAATGTGGTGTTATAGGAGGATGATGAGGATTGGTTGGGAAGATAAAGTAACAAATGAAGCTGTACTAGAGTTAGTAGGGGAGAAGAGAAGTATTTGGAGAGTGTTACAACGTAGGAGAGACAGATTAGTAGGGCATATTCTTAGGCATGGGGGGATTATGCAATTGATCATAGAAGGTAGAGTGGAGGGAAAGAGAGGGGTAGGTAGGCCTAGATTGGAGTATGTGAGTCAGATAGTTGAAGACGTTGAGATGAATAGCTATAGGGAGATGAAGGGATTAGCTCAGGATAGATCGGCATGGCGTGCTGTTTCCAACCAATCTTTAGGATTGCGGACTCTCTAACTAACGAATAAACGCTTGATTGTATATTATTAAAACAATAGAGGTTTTCAATAGTTGGTCATCTGAAGATGAATATTTGAATTATTTGAAAACGTTCTGTCACTGAATAATAAATATATGGGTGTAGATCATATCGACTGGTTTTTTAAATTTATTTTAATATTTTTATCTTTTTAAATTTAACTTTTATAAACAAGTTACTTCGTGCGTGATATCGATATTAAAGTTATTTGAAAATTGATTGAAAATCGATTGCATTTCCATAGGCATCCATTTGAAAATCTCCAAATTGAATTTGTTTGCTGATGTGTTGTCTGTATATAAAATATTTGTTTATGTTTCTGCAAATTGACCGAACTGTGTAAATATTTAAGAAAATCCATTGAATATTGACAATAGCTCGAGTTAAGTGAGGCGGAAACTCGTCTTTGTTGGTTAATTTCAAGTAAAACAAAATTTACTTGTACATACTAAAAAAATAAATAAAAATGCAAGTTATGAGCGTATTAAAATATGATATCATACGTAAATCGTTTACGCGACTTCAACATTTTTAAGTATCATCTTTGGTACCTGCGCATTATGTTCTTTGTTGGGGTAATTGTTTAATTTTCGAATATTATAACTTATAAGAAACAAATTTTAACTACTGTTAAATATTCTCATGCAAATATCCTTTCAAATTTTACATTACGATTTATTTAAACAGATTTTGAGCAGCAGTTATACAATTTTGACATCCATTTCGGTTTTTATCGTACTTTGAATGTAAAATTCGATTTTATATGCAAAGTGCTTTGAAATTCACAGGAAGAGTCTCTTAGATTTGCTCTGTCATCATCAGCGCGAGAGATTGATAGCGTCGGATATTATTTTAACAAAGGCGCTATATTACTTCAGCTACCTTTCATCCAGAAAATAAAACAACTCTGTACAGTAAATTGAAATTTCCTGTACATAAAGTTTGACGCACGAAGGAAGTTCATTATAGCTAATATAATGTTGTCATTAACACAAAAGCTGCATTAAGTAAGATGTGTATTAAGAAAGATGTATTATATTTAGTTCTAAGGATATTTAGTAATAATTTATATTATATTGTTATTATTATTTTTCGATTATTTTGTATAGTTACATAAATTTGAAAAATCGCTTATTATTTCACATAAAAAAGAATAGGGCGTCAAAAACAACTTAATAGTTAGCTCACTTTCGCTACTTTGAAATTTTTATATAAAAATAAATCTAAAATATACACAATGAAATAAACTATTTTCTCTCGCAGAGATTCTCTCGTTCGTTTATTTCATGGCAACAAACCGATTTATATTTCTATTCAAACAAAATATATTTTATCTTTTGAGCTTACATATCTTACAGAAATAGAAAAATATAGTACGCGTAATGAAAGGTTTTGAAAGTTCTTTGTCAAAATCATACGATTGTGGTCTTCGACTTTGTCTCATGCTGCAACTATCTGTTTCGTTACACAAAAGTATCTTTGCAACACTTCTTCCACAACTATTATTATTATATTGAGGTGCTTTTAACGGTATATTGAAATAAAATGAATACCTTGATTATAGATTGCTTTATTTTAGGTGCTAATTCGTTGAATTATGTCCATAAATGCGCCAAAAAAAATTATTTAGTGTGGAAAATGTTCGTCCAGTGGATAAATTTAAAAATGGAATATATAAATTTTCATTTTCATTTAAAGATTTAGATTGGATCAAGATAATCTAATTTTCTGTGATTAACTGCAATTAATGGTAGTATCTTTGGAAAATACATGTTTTTTTTATAACAAATTGACAATGATATTATGAGAGGTAGAAAAATTAAAATGACGGAAATATTAATAAATATAGAACGATTATTTTTAGAACAGAGAACATTCATTTCAGCAAATTTCAGTTTAAACTTTTGATCGAGAATTTTACAGCTTTTGATCTGCAAAATAATATAATACAACTTTTAATATAGCAGAAACAACCATACATTTCATGACATCCAGCTTTATATTTTCTACTGTGTGAAACAACATATGTAATAGTACTTTTTCAGTTGAGGTACTTGCAAACTGTAACTTAGAGAACTTTATAAAGTGCAGACCCTTCCTCACACCAATACTACATTGTATTTCGATATAGTGTAGTTCATAAGAACATAATTTCTATACCACTTGAGCGGTTCTGAAGAACGCATTATCTATTTATTACATAATACCTATTATACGAAGGCAGTTGCAACTAGGTGGGCTCGATCCTCAACATCCTTAAGAACATGCCACCACATTGAATGCTCCAAATCCATAAAGTGAAGCTCATTCAAATCTACTATTGTATATATACCGTGCGCTGCAACGTCTAATTTAAAGTGTTTTTTTTTTCAAATAAGGTCGCTTTCTAATTTGTATCAAATAAAACAATAAATAATACTGCAATATATACAGTAAGAACTGCAAATATTTTATATATTAGAAAACGGGATATAATTGTTTTTGGCTCAGTTTTATTAGTTTCAATAATTTTAGTTACGAGTTGACAAATATTTGAGGAAAGTTGTGGGTTTCTATAAAAAGGGTCATCAGTATGGCAAAACAGCAAACAGCAACTGAAGAGATATTTTAGCCAAATTCATTTAAATTTTTTTAGTAGCCTATCAAAGCCATAGAAAAGAAATATGAGTAGCAAATGATTACTTAAGATTTTTTTTTTACAAATTAACTATGTTTATTTTCACTGGTAAATTAAGATTAATGCTAAGTATTAAAAAGCTCCTGTTTTATTTGCCAAGAGTCATTGATGATGATCAATATAAGAAATATAGAAAAATAAAATATCTAAATATATCAAATTCTTTTTAACTTATTACATTACAATTTTTTTTGCGATTTGTGCATTTGAACTACTTTGAAGGCATCATATTGACGTAACCAAAAAATTCTTCTGAAATGTATTTTCTTATAAAAAGTACAATTTATCACGATTTTTTCGTGGACAAACTAAATAAAATTTACTTTTTGCACAATAAGCGTTTGCGGCAACACTGGCATATATGTATCGTGATTCAACAGTCGTATTTAAACATAAGGTGCATAGGATTGTTGTGCCAATATTTTCCAATTTTCCGTATTACTTTTAATTGTAGTTTCAAACCAATTTATAGATTTCTATAAATTTCATAGAAATAAAAGTATAACCAATTTTGAGGTGTATTCGATAAATACAGCGGATTTTTTAATTTTTAATTTAATATATAAAAAAAAATACAACATATTTACTTTATTTGAATATTTGAAAATAAAATATTAAAAAAAATATATGGTAATTTTCTTAAGAACATAAAGTTACTACTGTTTCGATAAATGTACATGGATTTATGGCAGGATCAATTCAATAGGATTATAATTTTAAAAGTAGTAATTAATTAAAGAAAAAAATTATATATAATTTTCTTATAATATATAATCTTTTAGAAAAATTTTTTTTTTATATATTTTAATCTCAAAAAAAAATTATACAGTATACAGTATTAAAAAAATAAAAATAGTGTTAAAAAAAATAAAAAATTTTTTTTGAGGACGTTATTAAAGCGACGTTGTTAGAAGGCAGTAAATACAATTTTTTTTTTTAAATATATCTAATTTTTCTTTAGGAAAATTATAGGACCATTAGCCTACTATCACATGCATCGAAGATATTGTTAAAGATTATTTATAGGAGATTAGAAAATAAAGTAGAGGAAAGGCTAGGAGAAGATCAGTTTGGTTTTAGGAAAAACAGAGGGACGAGAGAGGCGATTCTAGCACTAAGAACGGTAGTAGAAAAAAGAAAGAGGGTAGGAAAGGTAACTTGCATAGCTTTTGTAGACTTAGAAAAGGCATTTGACAATGTAGATTGGGACATAATGTTTAGAATTTTAAAAGAAACGGGTATAGATTATAAGGATAGGAGAATAATTTTTAATTTATATAAACACCAAACTGCCTTAGTTAGAATTGAGGGGGAAGAAGAGGTAGCAAAAATAGGGAAGGGAGTTCGGCAGGGATGTACACTCTCACCGTTATTATTTAATCTATATATAGAAGATGCAATAAACAAAGTAAAAGAAGAGTATAGTGTAGGTGTGAATGTACAGGGAGAGAAAATATATATGCTGAGATTCGCCGACGATATAGCTATATTGGAAGAAAGCGAAAAGAATTTAGAAAGGGTATTGAATGGTATGCAGGCAGTATTGACTAGGGATTTTAACATGAAAATAAATATAGGTAAAACTAAAGTGATGAGGTGTGACAAAAAGGAATGCAGTAGAAAAATGAGGATCACAATAGGAGATAATAGAATCGAAGAAGTGTCAGATTTTTGTTATTTAGGCAGTAGAATCACAAAAGATAATCGAAGCAAGGTAGATATAAAGTGTAGGATAGCACAGGGTAGGAAGGCATTCGTAGAAAAAGAACAGATTTTAAGATCAAATATTGACTTGGGTATTAGAAAAAGATTACTGAAGGTATATGTTTGGAGTGTAGCACTGTACGGGTGTGAGGCGTGGACTATAGGAAAGGAAGAGAAGCGTAGATTACAAGCATTCGAACTGTGGTGTTATAGGAGGATGATGAGGATTGGTTGGGAAGATAAAGTAACAAATGAAGCTGTACTAGAGTTAGTAGGGGAAAAGAGAAATATTTGGAGAGTGTTACAGCGTAGGAGAGACAGATTAGTAGGGCATATTCTTAGGCATGGGGGGATTATGCAATTGATCATAGAAGGTAGAGTGGAGGGAAAGAGAGGGGTAGGTAGGCCTAGATTGGAGTATGTGAGTCAGATAGTTGAAGACGTTGAGATGAATAGCTATAGGGAGATGAAGGGATTAGCTCAGGATAGATCGGCATGGCGTGCTGTTTCCAACCAATCTTTAGGATTGCGGACTCTTTAACTAACTAATTTTTCTTATATGTTATAATCTTAAAAAAAATATATATACAGTTTTTAAAAAAAATGAAATTTTTTTTTATAGGGAGTGTTGTTAAAGCGACGGTATTAAAAGGCAGTAATTATATTAAAAAAAATTTAATATATCTAATTTTTCTTATAATTCGAGTAATATTTTTATATTTCTTATAATCTTATAAGTCGTCTGACTATCTTTCTAAAATAATTTTATTTTTTTTCCATATGTTATATTGGCAATGCTACAAAAAAATACTACACAAAAGATTTATTACGGAATTTTCATGTGGCATTGCATTCATTAATAAACAGTGCCGTTTCAACAGGATTTTAAAAGGAAATATGATCTCATTTATCCCAACATTTACATGGTTGAGGTGTAATATAATTAAATGAATGACTTGCATAGAAAAGATGTATACTATACCGTTGCACTTTGTCAATTGCAGAAATAAATGCACAAGGAGTGACTTGCACAATGCAGGTCTGCATTTAGTTGTTTTCGTATCAATAGATACCAAGTAAACTATAGAATCGTGGTATATTTAGTACTTGGCCATATGACGGTATGTTAAACAAAACGAATCATTTTGTTATGGTAATATCTACCGTCAAACTATGTGACAATAGAAGTCGGAAATATCAATTCAAAAGTTTGAGTGCATACCGCACAAACTAGTTATTATAAGAACATTAATAATGTGTGGATTACTTCAGGAGAAATAAAATAACTAATAAAGAATTTTATTTTAGAATGTATCACATATAAAAAAAACCACGCGGATTAAAAATGCAATTAAAAATGCGTACAGAGGAGATAATTTTTCTTAATTTGTACTAAATGGTCTCATTACTGAAGAATGCACAGCGATATTAATTTTACTAACTACGGTTAACAATTTAACAAAATATTGTTCATTTTCCTTTGTTATACTATTCGTACTAGTATTTTGTTTTTCATAAAAAAAAATGGTTTAAGTTGAACTTGAATTTTCTTCGGTGCTAATTCATCTATTATTTGCACATGTAAATGTTGAAAAAATGTACATAATAAACAAATGTAATAAGTAAAGACCGAATTATAAGCAAAATGCATATTCACCATTTTTTACTTTTTGCGTATTTTTAGTTTTAATTTGCTTTTTGAAGCAATTTACATTTAGGTAAAGTAAAAGGAAAATAGGCAGGATAATTTTTGACAAATTTAAAAATGTTATTTCAAAAATTGAAGGTACCTTTTATTGAAAAATGTAGTTAAAGTTTACTCTGGTGCATTTACAGAAAATGTTAATATAAATAGCGAAATAATATCAAAATTTAATTATGCCCCAATTTTCAATTTAAAAATATATGTTTACCGATAATTTTCTTGTAAATAATGTAAATAATTTTCTTGTAAATAATGAGATAAGTAGACAAATGAAAAGAGTAAATAATTCGATGTAAATATTTGTGTATGAAATATATGTGATATAAAATCAAACATATTGTTTCATTGAAAGTTACAAAAAATTCTTATTTATCGTATTTTTTATACACTAAAACTTTGCACATCTGCTTGCATATATTGGTTTAAAAGGCTGCATATATATGCGCAAAATTTTCAGGTTTTTCACTGCATATAAACCGGTTATTGCTAATAAGATATGGGCAACCGATCTTCAGATTACAAAAAGCTTTCGTCAAAAATACTAACGAATTTCTGAAATCGAGAATTTCATTAAATTTGAACGTCCAATAAATAAAAGAAACAACGAATAAAATCATATGGATCTCTAATATAACCAATTCGACAAAAAACTATTTTATTAAATTTATTTTCTTCACTGCGAATATTCTATCGGTGCCAACTAAATCACAAACGAATCATATTACCATTTTCGGTCATTATGCGATACATATTCGTATTATTTACTTATAATGCAAGTTATATATTATCATTTCTCCAATTATATAGTAGTACGAGTAGACACTATTTTCTTTCATATTATACATTGTGTACTTTAAATTATCTTTGTATAGTATATTTTAACAAATTGTTAAAATGTTTTTTACGCACTTCTAACAAAGAAATGCTAGCCACTAAGTTTTTTTTGTAATCAAGTATTCCTTTTTATAGAGACTTGATATCAAGTTTAAGTGAAACATCCTGTATAAATATTTCGAATGAGTAAAGAAATTCTTGTGCAAGATTTCTTGAAGCAACAAAATTCGTACAATTTTCTAATTTCGATTATTAATCCTTGGCACGAATGCATGAAATAAAAGCACATTTGCTGGAAGACTCGTGTAACATCTAGAAAGAAATTAGCTATGAAATATATTAGGTCCATAATAGAAGTATCCTGTATCGTTCGGTTCAATTCTCTTTAACGAATTTCCGCCGATAAATTGAACCGACATTAAACTATTTAGCCAGGCACGTGCGTCCGAACGTTGGCGCTGTAGCGTGGAATTACCATTCTCTCGTCACGTCAAATGTATATTGACAAAACATATTCTATTCCCAATTAAAATCCCCAAATGGATTGGGTGTTAACTATGTGTTTTGAATTATCACATCCGCAATAAACAGAATGACGCTAAGGGAAATAAACACAATGTTTCCATGTAGTTGTACTTCCATTTGAATTTATCATATAGTCGAGGGGTGGCCAACAAGTCGATCGCGAACAGTTGGATACAAAACCTAATTATTTCGAATGTGGCGCTAGTAAAAACGAACCAAAAAACACGAAATATGGCGAAGATATGTTGGCTCAGTGATTTAGCGTTTCTGGCAGATTTTACATCCAAGTTAAGTGATTTTAATTTAAAGTTACAAGGAAAAAAAAGTCACATGATTAGTCACTTATAAAAGTCGGTTCGTAATGTTGATTGAAGATCTGCAACAAAATAATTTTGATCATTTTCCAAATATGAATGACCATTTACAAAAATTTAATTATAACTTTGAAAAATACGTTGTACTAATTTAAAAAGTTATTCAGGATTTTGATGAAAGATTTGGCGATTTAAAAAAAATTGAGGATAGTTTAACCTTTCCATTTCAAATGTGAAATGTATTGCTGCAAAAAATTCTGATATTTTTGACTTGGAAAAAACTCAGTTAGAGAATGAATTTATAACTCTACAATCTAATTTAATTTTAAAAGCTAGAGAGCTTGGAGAAGAGTTTTGTAAATTTTTAATTATTAAATTTAATTATTAAAAAATGTAGTGAATATATCTATTCTTGTTTTGGATCAACATATTTGTGTAATGAATCGGCATTTTCATATTTAAAGTTAACAAAGACACAGCATCGTTCTTTACTTTACCGATTCACATACCGAAGATTCATTACGATTTTTTTTATCAACATTCACATCTCACTAAGAATGCTTGATAGAAGATATGAAACCACAAACTTCGCATTAATAAATCTTTTATTATACATATATTTTATGTATTTGTTTTTTTATTTGTTCAATAAATATTATTATTTTGATATCGTTTCGTTTAAACTTCATTTCTACCTTTCACTAGATATCGATTTTTAATATATCTGATTCCATGAAAATTAATAAGAGTATAATTAACGCAAATTTCCAAAAAAAAAATATTAATATCAGTCATTGTGTGAAATATTAATAATTTTACAAGTAGATCACGGTCACTTTTTAAGTAGAAAAGTTGGTTTCAAGAACAAACAATTTCGATATTTTTCGATAATTTTGATGAAAATCAACAGGTATCAACCTCTGTTCTTTTTCGATAATTTTTAGATAATTTTGATAAAAATCGACAGGTATATATCTCTGCTCTTTTTCGATAATTTTTCGATAATTTTGATGAACAGCTTACCTAACAGATTTTTGCTTATTTTATTTTATATAATTTATTATTGGGATAAAATTAATAACACAAATAAGTAAAGTGACCATACGTCCCGCTTTTAGCGGGACAATCCCGATTTTCGGTAATTTGTCCCGCTTAAAGATAAAAATTATTTCCATGCTACTACAAAAGTTTACCATTTAACCGTATAAAAAAAAATCTGGGGAACGGCTCGACAGATTTCAATGATTTTGGTGTTATATTAAAGCGATTATGTCTATTTTTGCCCATTTTGTACAAAATTTAAGTGTATTTGCTAAATTGGTCGGAAATTGAAAATTAAGAATGACTATTTTCCTCTACATTCATATAGACTTGTATATCATAATCAAAGGCATACCGTCCATTTGTCATGTACAATCGAGTCAAAGAAATAGTCAATAATTGTGGCTTAAAGTGTTTGACTTAAAATTATTCTAGGCGAGAACTGGCGATGCTATATATATATATATAATTATTTTTTACATACATTTCTTATATTTGAATTTTTTTAATATTTCATTTTGATTTTTGTCAAATATTTTATAGCAAATTATGTTGGATTTATGAATTACAAAATAAATACACAATAGTGTCCTTAAACAATCGGTCAATAATTGTATTATCTTTTTTCAGTTTTTAAACTATACATTTATGTCTGATTTGCCATATTCTTGGCAGTAGGTGTACTAGTGTATAGATAAAATTCGGATAATAAAAACGCGTTTCTTGATAACGAATACTCCACTAGAGCGAGAACTTTCTCAGAAAACGGCTAAAGTCTCGCTTCAACCAACGCAATCAACTTTTTCGATTTTATATTCTTCACTTCAACTCATCGTTCAGGGTGCCATTGAAACTGCCCATATAAAATAGCATGTGCAAAGATGGGATTGCATTCACGTAACCATGTAGTTAGACTTGAATTCCTCGCCGCGTTCGTCGAGAATAAATAGTGTGTAATCTGTGTGTGTGTTTATCGTCGTTGTCGCACACACATCTAATATTAAAATATGTAGATGGCGATACCAACTCGATCAGCAACTGTAAATAATACGCGATGTTAATTGCGTGTTCAATTTCAAAGTCAGCATTTAGAAACATTTTTATATGGACTGTCCATGCTAAGATTATAAATTTTTATTAAACGTGAAAAAATGATTGAATGGGACATTTTTTAATGGGAAATGATAATTTTGATGAAAATCGACCTCTGTTTTCGATAATTTTTCGATAATTTTGATGAAAATCGACAGGTGAATCGACCTTCCTTGTAAACAATTAAAAAATTTCGACAGGTATATATATACCTTCTTTGTAAATAATTAAAATAAATAATAAAATCGTAATAGCATTGTATACAAGTAATTGAATAAGTACATTGGTAAGAAAAATATTAAAAAAATAAATAGAAAGAAAGTATATAACAAACTTTAATAAATTTTACTCAATTCCCAATATAAAAGTGCGAATATAAAGAGATATAAGGAGAAATTCTTTTGTAAAAATATTGATATTGTAAATTATGTTTAGTCATATGCAATCACTCATTATATATATTTATACTCAATTATAAGGATTAGTTGGAAACTGCATGAACATTACAATAGAATGCATTTGAAGAACTTTGAAAACTAAAGTACACTTGAAATTATATTGATTTACGTTCATTCTAAATTTATAAACAATTACGCGTTTCTAAAGAATTTTTTAAATTTTCGATATAAAATTGCGGAAAATTGAATTGATACGTTACTTCAAGGCAGTGCGTTGATTCGAAGCAACGCGGTTTGGTAAGATTCAGTAGTCCAGTGTAAACCTAAAACCGGTTTTCACCGAAAATCGGTTTTCACCATAAAGCGGTTTTTACCGAAACGCGGTTTTCACCGGAATCCGGTTTTCACCGAAAATTGGTGAAAACGGTTAGTCTGTGAACCGGTGAAAAATCGCTTGCACCGGTTTCCGGTTTGATTGGCAAATATTCCCAGCACTAGTTATAACAGCCAAGAAATTTTGTGAAGATATCTACTGATCGTCGTGTTAAAAGGAAAAAAATTACGAATGGTGAAAATTCGCGAGACGTGGGGCTATCTTTAGAAGAAGAAATACAAAGAGAAATGTTTTTGTTATTGGATAGAGTTATCCAGGAAATAAAAGTACGTTTTAAACAACTATATGTCCTTGCAGCGTAGTATTCGTGCCTTATACCATCTAATCCTTTAAACGAAAAATTTGAATGTCAAGTGAATAACTTTGTTGACATTGACGAAGAACGGTTCCATATTGAAAGGAAAAGTATCCAAAATTTTATGTCTATACCTGCTCTACAAGAACAAGCAAAACGTTGGAAAAACGGGCAAGGACAGCTTGAATTTCTAATATTTATTCAAAAATATAGGTTGGAAAACTTTGTTCCCAACATTGTTAAGAATTTTTTTAACAATAGCCATCAGTGTAGCTAGTTGTGAACGGAGCTTTTCCAAATTAAAAAATATCTTCGTTCCACAATGAGTGATTTAAGATTGCGAAATCTAGCGATACTTTCCATAGAAAAACAACTAACAGATGATATAAATTTTGACAATGTCATTCAAGACTTTTCTAATAAAAAAGCAAGAAAAACAAATATATAAATACGCTTACATTTTATCATTATGTCTACAATCTGTTTAAACAAAAGAAATATATTTTTTAATTTATGTTCTGAATTGTTAATAACCACTCTTAATTTTGATTGACTTAGAAAGGGCGGCAAATTGGGCACCGCCGCAGGTGGCAAAAGCTCTAGGTACGCCACTGTCTGTTCTGTCCACGCAAGTTTCCGTTTTAACTTTGATTGTTTTCAATTTATTCACGAAAATATTAGTTATTGTAAGCGATGCTCCTCGAGAAAGGAATTTACCGTCTACATTAATCTATTAGATCAAGCCTACAAAATTGATTATTTGTAGAAATTAAAAGAATTCAAAGTTGTAATAATAAGCTTATAACTATCAACATTGCGTATCAATTCATTTATAAGAAGAAAAATATTATACAATTTTTATACAAGAAAAAATTTCATATCGTTCGTAAAAAATCGAAATTTGTATGCCACAGTAATTATTTGTCCATACTTTTTTAGATGATAGTGCATTAATAATTTTTTTTATTTGTTTCATAATAAATACAGATATTGTATTGTAAATTTGTTACTACGGTATTAAATAATAGTATAGAATAAACTATTATTTAAGCTATAGCCATAGCCTGCACATTTCGAAGGCTATGCCACCATCTTCAGTAGCACAAGATAAAAACTAAATATGTCACGAGTCGTGATTGATATACTATCGAAAGAAAAATCAATATGACAGCAGTTTTTCAATCTCTGTTATAATATGAACTATACATTGCTGAATAATGGAAAATATTACTAACAACATAAATAAGTAGTAACAACAAATGAGGGGTGGCCAAATTACAATAACTAAAAATAAAAGTAATAAATTTACTTTTTATTAAATTAATTAATTAGACAAGTTGAAGTTGAACCTAAATAAATTTAAGCTGAATTTTAAGGCAAATTGTAAAAAATTCAATGCATAAAGAAATGAATAATTATTCATTTGTAAGAATTAGGTTCTATACTTTAGATTTTCTACCGAAATTTCATATACATATTACAACGTATATTTGAGTAATATAACTGTTTAAAAAAAAAAAAGATAATAATTCTTGCAAATGTAATCCTATCTTTCGCCTATCCTATCCTAACCATTCCTAATCTTTCGTCTGTTGACAATTAATCCTTATTTATTGTTGTTGCTGGAATAGAAATTATGTAAAATTTATTAGAATTGTTATAATTAACTATTTCTTTAGCCGCGCTATAGTTAACACAAATTTACTGTGTTTGGTTAAATGCATATTAGTTTATAATATTTCGATATAATTAATTATTTGTTAAATTAATTATTAAAAATATTGCGTTACGGTATATTAGTATTCTTCTTTGCAACGGTTATATATAATTAATACCGTTTTAGTTGTTGTAGTAGAGAAAAGATAATAATAAAAATTATTTCATTGATAGTTTATTTGGAAGAAAACAGCGTGTTGTAAAAATAAACAAAAAATTCACGAATTATATTGAATTATCTAAATTTGGACTTGCAAATATTCATGTGACAAGATATCGTATGTTTTGTTTAAGGAGCAAATTGAATCCAAGCTCCGGAATTTCTCAGGTCAAAGCTTCTGGTAGAAAATCTAAAGTGTACAACCTAATTCTTAAAATTATATTAATTCCAGTAAAAAAGTAAAACGCCAGTAAAAAACCAAGGCTATATCAGATGAAATGAACTATAAGTATTGCCAGTCCTTTCACCCGTGAATTTATAGCATAAGTTACCCTAATATGACGTATTTCGTTTGCAGAATCGTTACATCATTTATATTTGAACATAAATATGGACGATTTCTTCACAGTGGCCACGTGCCATCAACGACATCCTTTGAACTATTATATTTATTGGGAATAAATTTCTATAGCAATTGGATTCAAAACCGACGCCTGGACGTCCGAATTTAACCATCCCAAAAAGCCCCATTAAAAATATTATTACATCACTACACTTTTCAATATACATTGTTAAACAAACAGTCTTTCCCATGTATAAAGCATATGAAGTGAATGTGTACAAGTCAAGGAATTATCAATTTCATAATTGGGAATTATGTTTTGTTTTTTCGGCTACAGGAGGAACGTTTGAAGATTGGAATTTCATAACAGCTTTTACTCCGAAAGTAATATTTTTATTTTACAATTTTAGCGATTTGGCAAAAATATCTCATGGGTGGAAACGCCCTTCTAATTTACAAGATGTTTTTTTGCTTTTTTATCTTTACGCATATCGTTGCCTAATATTACTTTTGTGCACTATCTCTGGCTGAGTTTCTTTTTGATTATTTATATCTTTAGTTTCCATTACGTTTAGTGACACAAATAAGTTTCGACAATAACCAAATACATTGTCATCGTTCGACTGTTCGATATTGTTCCGAATTCGCTTCCTGTCGTAGATGGCGCTGACCGCATGGTGTGACAGTGACAATGACAGTGACAGCGACGTAACGCACTCGTTGACAGGAAGTCAAGGGCACGTGTCACGCGGTCTGCCTAGTACAATTACAGCATTATTAGTTTCGTCATTAACAGACGATCGAGAAGTTACAAGTTCAGATTAGCTTTGGGCTTCGGTTTAGTTCGTTCGATACGATGTGACCGGAATATGTCATTAAGGAGGCGCAATTTATATGAAAAATTTATATACAGGCTATTCATTAAATAGTCATATGGACGGCATTATGTTATCAAATTATACTCTGGCTTATGGACAACATAAGTTCGACAACTTTTTGCTATATTTATCATAAGAATTTATAATTAAAAAATTGAAATATTCCAATTATCATTAGAATTGGGCAATTTAAAATTATTGTGAAATGAAGGTGGATTGCGCTAGTGTATTTGTGCCCATCTACATTTATTTCTTTAATTGTTATCCCGCTGAAGATGCCATTAAAAACTAAAAGTCTAATGAGATTTAAATTAACATCGTGCAAATTTGTGTACTTCCATAAAGCATTTATGTAAACATGAGTTAAATACACGGTGTGATTTGCTGATGAAAATTGAATTTGAAGTGTGAACAATAATTAGTTAATTGTGCGCTGAACGTAATGATATGTGCATGCCATTTGTAAATACAAAACTCGGTTACTGCCTCTAATGAAACATTGATTTACGTTTTAATGAGATTTAAATACATGATCATATTGTAATATATGATTAAAATTATAATAATATATGTTAAATTATTTTTTCAATATGTAATTATCAGCCCCTTTACAAAAAAAAAAATTGTAAACAAAATGCCCGTCGAAAAAATATACCGTACCATACAAACTATATATATTTTTAAAATTATATTTTTACGGAATTTGATATTATATAACTGCTTAGACTACCTTGCAATAATTTAAAACAAGAAGTTGAAATAATATTAAGAGAACAGATACGTCTTATGAAATTAATAATAAAAATAATTAAATATTTTTTCCTATATAAAATATTTACACAGTTAATTTTCTGAAGCGACGAATATAATCGCCACTAAGCAAAATTGCCATTAAGTATAAACGGCATTTGGTATAAAATTCACTTGGTATAAATTTTTAATTTGAGTTAGCCATTGCAATAATAATAATTATAAAATTACAACTTAAATTATAACACTTGAATCGCTATAGATATTACGTAAATTTAAATATTTATATTCTCTATCCATATCTACATAATATAATTCTAATTCAAGCAATTACTGTACTCGTACCATTTGGATATAACATCTGTAGTGTACTTATTACCAAATAAACAAAGAAATAACAAATTAATTTTAACCCCAATAATTGTTATGTTCAATGCCGTTTATATCAAACGAATGTTATTCTTAGTGGCGATTAAATCGTACTACATAAGCTTGTATTAGTAAAAGATCGAATGTATTTGGATCCTATAAAAGAAGTATAACAACTAACGAATATTATGCAAAATGCTTAAACTCTTAAAGAAAATAAACAAAATATTTCAAAATATTAGAAATTTATGAAATTATTAAGGTAAGCAAACAAAGTTTGTTTGTGAAGTCTGTTATAATGTTTTATTTTATAATGAAACAGAATTTATATTAAAGTTAGTTTTATTCAACTTGTAAATTTGTCCTGGAACTAACAAAATATTTCCAGTTCTATATTAAAAAGTAACATACCTCTTTGTCTAAAGCATTTGCGTCCAAAAACATGAAAAGGCGTTTGAAATACAAAGAAAAGGCTCAGAAAAACATTAATGATCTTGAAAATATTCTAAAAATTATAAGGAAGAAAATACAACTGTTGAAAAGACTAAGAAAAAGAAGATTAATAAAGGAGAGAAATTGACAGAAAATGCAACAGCTTAAAAATTACATTACTTAAGGTTTAAACTACAATTTAATTGAAATAATGCAGAATTGCTTCAATTTATGTTGAAAATACTTAAATTAATAACAAAGCAATGAATTTTTCATTTTTTGGATGAGATTTTTATAATATTATATTCAAATTAGCAAATATCACCGATGTTATTTTTTCTCGTTTCTAATTGAACATTATATGATAATTTTAAATGTCAGTTTATTTATTTCTATGTACTCAATTTTAAACTTTCATACATCACTTTATAGTATAGAATATCACCCAAATACCACAACTTAAAGCATTTGTAAGTAGCCAGATGCGCATTTCGAAGGCTATGCCCCCTTTCTAGGACAACTAGAACAAGATATTTCATAAACACCAGATTTTTTATTGAAATCAATCAAATCTTTGGGAATTCATAGAAAATTAGCAAAACTATCATACGTTACTTTAAAATTATATTTATTTAAAATACTATCTAAACTACGTGCAATTATAGGATCAAATGGTAATTTAACAAATTTTGCAGTTGAATTATTACTTTGTTCGAAACTACTAATATTTTTGATATGTTTTGATATCTCTTTTGATATCTAGACAATTTTACAATCTCGCTTTAACAAACGTTGCTCATAACAGCATTCAAAACTTCTGAAATGGTAATATTGTAAAAATTCAAAACTAGCTTCAATTATATGACGTTAGTCGAATTTTAATATAGTTAACAAAGTTCTTGAAGGTCGCAAATAATATGTATATCGAAAGTTTATTTTAAAATAAAGTATATAAATCGTGTTTTATTAAAATTGTATAATAAGGCGGAATGGAGAAATTTAATAATTAATTGGTACAGTTCAAAATAATAATATCCTTTCATATACCCGAATTGAATTTTATTAAGGAAGTTTTAGTTTAAAGAGTCCGCAATCCTAAAGATTGGTTGGAAACAGCACGCCATGCCGATCTATCCTGAGCTAATCCCTTCATCTCCCTATAGCTATTCATCTCAACGTCTTCAACTATCTGACTCACATACTCCAATCTAGGCCTACCTACCCCTCTCTTTCCCTCCACTCTACCTTCTATGATCAATTGCATAATCCCCCCATGCCTAAGAATATGCCCTACTAATCTGTCTCTCCTACGCTGTAACACTCTCCAAATATTTCTCTTCTCCCCTACTAACTCTAGTACAGCTTCATTTGTTACTTTATCTTCCCAACCAATCCTCATCATCCTCCTATAACACCACAGTTCGAATGCTTGTAATCTACGCTTCTCTTCCTTTCCTATAGTCCACGCCTCACACCCGTACAGTGCTACACTCCAAACATATACCTTCAGTAATCTTTTTCTAATACCCAAATCAATATTTGATCTTAAAATCTGTTCTTTTTCTACGAATGCCTTCCTACCCTGTGCTATCCTACACTTTATATCTACCTTGCTTCGATTATCTTTTGTGATTCTACTGCCTAAATAACAAAAATCTGACACTTCTTCGATTCTATTATCTCCTATTGTGATCCTCATTTTTCTACTGCATTCCTTTTTGTCACACCTCATCACTTTAGTTTTACCTATATTTATTTTCATGTTAAAATCCCTAGTCAATACTGCCGGCATACTATTCAATACCCTTTCTAAATTCTTTTCGCTTTCTTCCAATATAGCTATATCGTCGGCGAATCTCAACATATATATTTTCTCTCCCTGTACATTCACACCTACACTATACTCTTCTTTTACTTTGTTTATTGCATCTTCTATATATAGATTAAATAATAACGGTGAAAGTGTACATCCCTGCCGAACTCCCTTCCCTATTCTTGCTACCTCTTCTTCCCCCTCAATTCTAACTAAGGCAGTTTGGTGTTTATATAAATTAAAAATTATTCTCCTATCCTTATAATCTATACCCGTTTCTTTTAAAATTCTAAACATTATGTCCCAATCTACATTGTCAAATGCCTTTTCTAAGTCTACAAAAGCTATGCAAGTTACCTTTCCTACCCTCTTTCTTTTTTCTACTACCGTTCTTAGTGCTAGAATCGCCTCTCTCGTCCCTCTGTTTTTCCTAAAACCAAACTGATCTTCTCCTAGCCTTTCCTCTACTTTATTTTCTAATCTCCTATAAATAATCTTTAACAATATCTTCGATGCATGTGATAGTAGGCTAATGGTCCTATAGTTCTCACACAAATTAGCTCCTATTTTCTTCGGCATTGTTACTATTCTACTACGCTGAAAATCCTGTGGTACTTCTCTCTTCTCATATATTTTACAAACTAACCTGTATAATCGCTCCTGCATTTTTTCCCCTGCGTGTTTTATTAATTCGGCTGGTATCATATCAATCCCCGCTGCTTTGTTAT